>CM076850.1:135444828-136644828 GCA_039519185.1 Astragalus membranaceus
AAACACACCACGCCCCTCATGGGACAAGTGTCAGCCAAGTGGTCTTGTTTCCCACATTTGAAACATCGTCGAGTGGGTCCTGGATTCTGACTCCTATTTGGTCCACTTCCAAAAGCAGATGCGATCGGACAATATGGTTGTTGATTCTGGTTATTCCCCGAGGGTCGGGAATAAGGCTTTTTGTACGGCTGTTTCCCTTTCTGGTTCCATCCTTGAGTTGGATATCTGGACCTAGACGGCCCTCCTGGATTTCCTCGACTGATTCCACTTTCCTTCATTGTCTCTATCTTTCTGCATTTTTCCACAAGTGGCTGAAATTGTCGAATCTCGAGTGGTAAGACTGACTCCTTGATGTTAAGTCTCAATCCTCCTTCAAATATTTCGCATAGCCAATCCTCGTCAACCCGATCCTGAAAAAAACAAAAATACTTTGCCAGCGACTCGAACTTTGCCGCGTATTCTCTGACTGTCATTCCTCCTTTGCAGTCCTAGCACTTCTAGGAAAATATTTGTCTAAAAATTTAGCACGAAATACCTCCCATGTAACTTCCTGGTTACTGTCATACCCCAATTTTGTCCGGCTTAGGTCCAAACCCTAACTTTCAACACAAAAATTACATAGTAGATTTAATTTATTTTTCTTGTTACAATATCTTTAATTAAAAAAACGAAAATAAAAAATAAAATAGATAAGAAATAATACAAATTACAAAAGAAAATAAAAAAGGGGAGGTGCAATAAAAGATTATTATTACAAAAAAAAGGGAGAATGTCCATGTACATTACTTGGCCCAAGAATGTCAAAGTTACAAAAATACAAAAATAAACCAAGTACCCAAAACTGCAGCTACTTTGCAAAGGTGATTTCTCTCTCTTCGGACATCATTTCGACGATCCGACCAGTGAAAGTGAAGATGGATGTCTCATGAACTTGGTGTCAAAAAACAACGATGATCCAACGGTTAACGAATCCAGAATCGCACTTGTACGGTGGCTGGTTTGAGAAAAACGGGAGTTGTTTTTTCTACTTTTGCGAAAGCAAATTCTCTCTCCTCAGACCTCGTTTCGACGATCCGAACGCTAGAAGTGAAGATGGATGTCTCATGAACCTGGTGTCAAAAAAACAACGATGATCCAACGGTTAACGAATCCGAAATCGCATTGTCAATATGGCTGGTTTGAGAAAAACGAAAATTGTTTTTCTATGTTGTTTTAGTCCCACATTGCTTGGGAGAAACAAGAACTACCTAGCCTTTGGCTATAAAAGAGATGGAGATGCAAAGGTTATGGACATGGGTGATTGATGGGGTAAGTGATCTTTTGGGCTAGCATTTGCAGTCCATTAGATTAAAAGCCTGTCTTTAATTCTTTTGGACTAGCTTTTGCAGTCCGTTAGATTAAAAGCCCGTCTTTAGTTATTTTTGGGATGGCCGTGGAGGTCCTTTACTTGGTGGTTTTCGGGTGAAAACGGACCAGATAGGAGTCCGGTTCGCGGTTGATATGGTCAGATTGCTCGGTCCGTTTCGGCGTTGATCGCATTGATCAGCTGGAGGTTAGTTTTGCATTTATTTATTTAATTTATTTATTTATTTTTTGTATATATTTATTTATTATGTATACTGTTTATTTATGTACATACTTATTTATTATTTATATTGTTTATTTATTTATGTAAATAATTATTTATCATTTATTCATTTATTTATTTATATGTATAGTTATTTATTTATTAACTTTACCCTTTATTAATTGTTAGTGTCGTCATTAATTTTTTTTAATACACAAATTATTTTATAAAAATTTCAAAAATATAAATAGGGGATTAAGTCGACTGTACAGTCGGATTAGTCAGCTTTTTAGGACTACAAATGAACCGTTACGGATCATGTCCTAAAATCCCTATTTAAAATAAACAATTTCTAAATTAAAATAAATACAAACATACTTCTTTCCCCTAAGTAAACATTTTTCTCACCAACCTTTTTTTTCAAAATAACAGATTTTCTTTTCCTTAAACGAGAATCAATCCAATTGCGAAAACTCTTCAAAATCAAACTTTGTTAAGTAGTCTTGCGAAGCCTTTGCTTGCATGATTATTAACAATGAGGTACCAGTGGCGATCACTTGGAGCCTTTGCTCAATTGATCATCATGAATGCCTGAATTTTCCTAAAGAGTTTCACTAAATCAAAAAAAACTTTGTTTGTAGTCTTGCGAAGCCTTTGCTTGCATGATTATTAACAATGGAGCGCTAGTGGTGATCACTTGGAGCCCTTGCTCAATTGATCATCATGAAAGCTTGATTTTCAAAATTAAACAAGAT
The DNA here is from genome assembly GCA_039519185.1 of Astragalus membranaceus. NCBI lineage: Eukaryota > Viridiplantae > Streptophyta > Magnoliopsida > Fabales > Fabaceae > Astragalus > Astragalus membranaceus. The sequence goes on from CM076850.1 coordinate 135,447,151, forward strand.
AAAAAAACAAAAACCGCTTTTAGGACAAACAAGAACTACGTAGCTTTGAATTCTCCATCGCACCGGGAGATACGTAGGAGCGAGAGGCCAACTCTCGTCAAGCGTCCTATTCTAAAATACCCTTTTTTTCCCCTTTTTCATAATAAATAGAGATTTTCATTAAGATTTTTTCAATAAGAAGTAGAGAGGCAAAATTAAGTATTTTCAAGTCAACACACTAAAACCACACATTTAATTAAAGGTTCCCTCTCAATAGAGAGGACGTGTGGGGTGCTAACACCTTCCCTGCGCGTAACCGACCCCCGAACCCTATTCTCTAGTTTCGCAAGACCAATCGCTTTCCAAAAAAGGTTTTCCTAATATTTTCCTTAATAAATATTGGTGGCGGCTTCATTGTCTTAGAACAAGTTGTGAACGAGGAAGGTTCTCCCTCGGGGACTTTTTCGGGCGCAACAGTTACCGGCTTCGACTATTTGTCGAGCTCCTCTCCACCAATATTCTGCATCACCCAGCAGCAGGTAAGATGCATAACTAACCTTTGCTTCATCTGAGCATCTCATCACTGTGAATATTTTCTCGATCTCTTGAAGCCATAAGTCAGCTTTCTCTGGTTCTGTTTTTCCATGAAATTGGGGAGGATCATGACGTCTAAAGTCAACCAAGCCTTTAGACTCAGCAGTTTGCTCTTCTCTCTGTTGTTTGTGAATATCCCTTTGATTCTTCGCAGCAGTTTGTTGTGCAATGGATGTTGCCATATCCGCCATAACTTGAATAGGTCTATCCATGTTATTTCTAGTATTGTTGTTTCCCGTGTTCTCAGTATCCATTTGTTCGTCCCTATGAGCCATTGAATTCCTATAAGGCAATACTAGTCAGAACCTAACAAGAAGATAATCTAGATAGTTTACAGAGTTCACACAACAAAACACATAGAAAATAATCCACAAAATTCAAAGTCCACAAACAACACAAAAATACAGCGGACCTACAACCCAGAATTTTCCCGAAAGACTCGATCCGCTCTGATACCACTATTGTAACACCCTCCTTTTTACTGTCTTAAAGAGAGTGTCACGCTAAAAATCGAATAGTCCAAATTTTTTATTTAGTGTAAATTATTTTGATTATTTGAAAATGATTCTATCGTAGTCCCTGAGTTTTTATTTAAGGCGACGTTTTAAATTATCTATGGAATTAAAATCGTGGTCTCAAAATTTCTAAGAGGTAAAATATTCAAACATAATATATAGATATGCGTCATAAGGGGGACATCATCCATGATAGTTATGCCCAATGGGCTTACAAACATCAAACCAACAGGATACAACTAAATGCCTTGCAAAGGCTTCAAGTACAACATAAATTAAAAAACATATTAAAGATAGTTGATAACTCATATTTATATGAGTTATTTATACTTATTCAAAGTTAAATCATGCAAGTTCTCTGGCAATAGTAGGTTGTTTCTATTAAGTTTCTGTTAGTTTATTGCTTTTTCATTAGAAAGGGGCTAAATTACAAGTTCTAGGCATATTGGTGCCAATTGGCGCCTTTGTGAGCGTTTTGATGCTTCTTGTGTTTGTGCAGTAAACTGAACGTGGCAACGTCCCTCATCACGTCTGAAGAAGGGCAGCAGAGCAAGAAAGACAGAAGATCTTCTCTCTCCTCAGCGCTGACGCGGCTGACGCACTGTAGCAGTGCGGTGTCACTTCAGGGCAGAGTCAACTCGCAAGCAAGCTTGGAAGGTGGGGAATGACATCAGCAAGCATGTGACCCTCTTTTGACCATGGCTATTCTCTCTCTATAAAAGGAAAAGGGGGCATCATGCGAAATCATCCACGAATCCATTCATCATCCACCTTCCTCCATTTTCAGAGATAATTTTTCTAAAAGAAGTTCTGGACACAGACTTCTTCAATTTAAATTTTCTCAAGCTCCAATTTTTATTTCCATTCGCAACCATTACTGTGAAGCTCAGACGTTGTAACGTCTTTACAGCGTGCATGAAGGAAGGCTACTTAGGCGTATCTTTTGTGTTAAGTCTCCTTTTCTCTATGTACGGTACTTGGATTTTAACTCCTCTTATTTCTGTAAGGATGCTCAGCATGAGCTAAACATTTGTAGTTGGGTTGTTGTTTTGCATGTAATGAACCTCTAGTTTAATGCTATGAAGTATTGATGTTTATGCGTTTTAAATCTTTGCATATTAATATTTCCAAACTTGCTTTGAACTGGCCACTTAAAATAAGTAGATTCATAGGTACAGACATGGTCTATGAAAAGAACTCAAAGATTTATGTGAATGAAAAGGTGCACTAAAGACATTTAGGCATTTTTATCTAAGTCTAGACATAGAATGGATAATAGTTCATAGGACATTGCTGTGGGTACTTAAAATACAGGAGTAGGCCTACTTAGAACCTAGACATAGGAATTCTAGTACTTGAAGCTCTGACGTTTTGTGACTGAAAAGCACAGCTCTTTTACTACAGCGTTCAAACGTTATAACGTCTATACAACATAGCATTTGTACGTGTTAACGTGTAAACGTTATAACGTCTGATTAGAGGAGATTTATTTGCATGCAGCAATCCAACTCATACTCTTCCATATTCACAACCACTTCTTGTTTACTTGCTTTATTTATGTTACTAGTCTTAATACCAACTTTTAGTGCCGATTTATTACTTGTTTCACTTGTGTTTTAAAGACTTGAACTCTGAAAGTAAATCAATCCTCGTGGGAACGATCTCTTACTTTTTATCCACTTTATTACTTGTACGACGTGTATACTTGCACTGATATTGCGACTAGGACACACGCGCAACAAGTTTTTGGCGCCGTTGCCGGGGATTGAATTTAACTTTTATTGCTCAACAAGAATTAAAACACTAGGTGAAAGAATTCTGCTGTGTTGTTTGTTGTTTCTGTGAGTGAACAGGTAAACGTTACAGCGTATGCTTAGTTCCAGTTCAAGCTCTAGTTCAACTGAACCAGGGAGTGGATCTGAGCCTGAATTCTATCCAGAACCTGAAAGAACCTTCAGGCGACTAAGGAGACAACAAAGATTACGAAGGCAGCAACAACACCAGCAATTTCAGCCACCAAACATGTCTGAACATGGTACTGGTGGTAGAAGCTCTAGAGGTGGACGTACTCCAAGAGGAGGAAGGCACTCTGATGCTGGAGGTAGAGAACGTGGTCGTGGACCACAGACTCATACAGAGACATATGTTGATGATGAACACTGGCAGAGACAGCAACTCATCAATGCAGGGCCACAAGACATGGTCAATGACAGAGACAGGCCTATGCGTGATTATGCCGTGCTCAATCCTGCCCATTTACAAACAGGCATTGCAAGACCACCCATTCATACTGGTCACTTTGAGTTCAAGCCAATGATGTTCCAAATGCTGCAGACTGCAGGGCAATTTGGGGGTTTCCCTCAAGAAGATCCCTATGCACATCTAAGGCAATTTTTGGATGTGTGTAGCAACTTTGTCATCCCTGGAGTCTCTGAAGATGCCTTCCGATTGAAGCTATTTCCATATTCTCTCAAGGATAAGGCCAAGAATTGGTTGAACTCCTTAGAGCCAAATTCAATTCACACTTGGGATGAGCTAGCTGAGAAATTTCTTGGAAAATACTTCCCTCCCAACAAAAATGCCAAGTTAAGAAATGACATCACTTCCTTCAAACAAAGGGAAGGCGAATCATTGTTTGAGGCTTGGGAGAGATGGAAGGAATTACTAAGAATGTGCCCACACCATGGTATACCCGTGGTTATTCAAATGGAGACTTTCTATAATGGTTTAGATCAGCCCACCAGGCTTATACTTGATGCTTCATCCGGTGGTGTCATATTGAACATGTCTTTCTCGGAGGCATGCAGGCTTATTGAAGACATAGCCACTCATAATGCCCATTGGCCTTCTGAAAGATTCACTCCAGGAAAGAAGGCTGGTGTCCATGAGATAAGTGAAGTAACTGCTCTTTCTGCTCAGGTCGCTTCTCTGACCAACATGATTAAAAACTTGAGTACTCCAAACGTGGCAATGTCTGAAAGACAGACTGCTGCAGCTGTTGAACCAACACCATCTGGGGGAGTAGTGTGTGGCTATTGCGAAGGAGGGCATATCTACGAAGAGTGTCCCCATAACCCTCAGTCTGTAAACTTTGTATCACATAACAAAGGTAACAGTCCTTTCTCCAACTCTTACAATTCAAATTGGAGAAATCACCCAAATTTTGGTTGGAAGAACAACAATTCTTTGAATGCTAGCGATACTGCTCCTGCAATACCCCCAGGATTTCCCCCTCAACAACAAAGGCAGTATACGCAGAATAACAACAACAACAATTTGGAAGCCTTGATGAAGACTTTCATAAGCGATTGTAGGGCAACCTTACAGACCCATGAGTCTTCAATCAAAACTTTGGAGAACCAAATTGGGCAGATAGCCTCAGCTCTTACTCAAAGACAGAATGGATCTCTTCCATCCACAACTGAAACACCATCTTCATCTAAGTCAACTGGTAAAGATGTGGCGAATGCACAGGTAAATGCTATCTCTTTGAGAAGTGGAACTGAGTATCCTGACCCATCTATGCCTAAGGAACCCGAGGTGCCAGAAGAGGAAAAGGACAAAAACAGAAGTGGAGAAAAAGAGAAGATTATTCCAGATACCGTGTTATCTAAACCAGACGTTACAACGTCTAGTTCTGAACCAGGAATCAAGACTGTTCCTAAGCTTGTACCTGAATATCCTCCTCCACCCTACCCTCAAAGACTAAAGAAAGCTCATGAAGACAAGCAATTCAGCAAGCTCATGGAGATGCTCAAACAGCTACACATAAACCTTCCCTTAGTTGAAGCTCTACAGCAGATGCCAAACTATGCCAAGTTCCTAAAGGATATCATCACCAAAAGAAGAAGCCTAGGGGAGTTTGAAACTATTGCTTTAACTGAAGAATGTAGCTTAATTATGCAGAATAAACTCCCTAGAAAACTGAAGGATCCTGGCAGTTTTACTATACCATGTTCCATTGGAGATTTTTACCTTGGCAAAGCTTTATGTGACTTGGGGGCAAATATTAACTTGATGCCCAAGTCCATTTATGAAAAACTTGGTATAGGAACTGCCAGACCTACTTCTTTAAGTCTTACCTTAGCTGATAAAAGTAGAGTTTATCCTGAGGGCATATTAGAAGATGTGTTGATTAAAGTTGACAAATTTGTTTTTCCAGTGGACTTTGTTATTTTAGATTTTGATGCAGATAAGGAAGTTCCTATCATCTTGGGGCGACCATTTCTAGCCACTGGAAGAACACTCATTGATGTGCAGAAAGGAGAATTAATCATGAGGGTCAATGACCAAGAAGTCAAGTTCAACGTCCTCAACGCACTCAAGTATCCAGAACCTAACACAGAGGAATGTTCCTTTGTGGTTGCCCTTGACCATGTGGTTCAAAAACAATTCAATAAAGATAATGACCACTTGGAGAAGATTCTGGGCAATGATGAAATTCAAGAGTTGTTAACAAAAGAAGCTGTTTCGTTAAACGTTACAACGTCAAATGCAGACGTTGTCACGTCTGACTCTCCTGTACCCAAGGCGTGGACAAAGAAGTATGAATCTTTGGGGCAAGAGGACTCCAATCTCAAGAAGGTAGTTCCTTCCATTGAAGAACCACCCACACTGGAGCTGAAGGTGTTACCTGATCACCTGAAGTATGCCTTTTTAGGGGAAAATGATTCTTTACCTGTGATCATTTCTTCTAATCTCTCACAAGAGCAGGAAAGTGATCTCATTAGCACCTTGAAAAGACACAAGAAAGCCATTGGTTGGCAAATGGCGGATATCAAGGGTATCAGTCCCACAATTTGTATGCACAGAATTGTCTTGGAAGAGAATGCAAAGAACAGCATTGAAGGGCAAAGGCGATTGAACCCAATAATGAAAGAGGTGGTCAAGAAGGAAATCATCAAATGGTTAGACGCAGGAATCATCTACCCAATCAGTGACAGCTCATGGGTGAGCCCAGTTCAATGTGTACCAAAGAAGGGTGGAGTTACTGTGGTAACCAATGACAAAAATGAATTGATTCCAACAAGGACAGTGACTGGATGGAGGATATGTATGGACTACAGGAAGCTGAACAAAGCAACCAAGAAGGACCATTTTCCTCTGCCATTTATTGACCAGATGTTGGATAGACTTGCAGGCAAAGAATTCTATTGTTTCCTTGATGGTTACTCAGGATATAACCAGATAACTATTGTGCCTGAGGACCAAGAGAAGACCACATTCACTTGTCCTTATGGTACCTTTGCCTTCAGAAGGATGCCATTTGGGCTGTGTAATGCTCCTGCAACATTCCAGAGGTGTATGATGGCTTTATTCTCAGATTTTATTGAAAAATCCATGGAAGTTTTCATGGATGACTTTTCAGTCTATGGAGACTCATACAAGGCATGCTTGGATAACTTGGAAGGAGTTTTAATAAGATGTGAAGAGACCAACTTAGTACTCAACTGGGAGAAATGCCACTTTATGGTTCAAGAGGGAATTGTTTTGGGGCATAAGATTTCAAAGAAAGGGTTGGAGGTTGATAAAGCAAAAATTGATGTTATTGACAAATTACCTCCACCTACCACTGTCAAAGGTATTAGAAGTTTCTTAGGGCATGCTGGTTTTTATAGAAGGTTTATCAAGGATTTCTCAAAAATTTCCAAACCTTTGTGTCTGCTGCTGCAACGTGATAACGTCTTTAACTTTGATGAGCATTGTCATGAAGCCTTCCAGAAATTGAAGACTGCCCTTGTAACAGCTCCTGTGATAGTCACTCCTGACTGGTCCAAACCCTTTGAATTAATGTGTGATGCGAGTGACTACGCTGTGGGGGCTGTATTGGGTCAAAGGTATGGCAAAATTTTTCACTCTATCTATTATGCTAGTAAAACTTTAGATGATGCCCAATTAAATTATACTGTAACTGAGAAAGAGTTACTGGCTGTTGTATTTGCTTTTGACAAATTTCGATAATACTTGGTGGGTGCAAAAGTTATTGTTTTTACTGATCACTCAGCCATCAAGTACTTGATTGCTAAAAAAGATGCAAAGCCACGACTCATCAGATGGGTTCTCCTCCTCCAAGAATTTGACTTGGAAATTCATGATAAAAAGGGGGTGGAGAACCAAGTTGCTGATCATCTTTCTAGGCTTGAGAATGTTGATGCAGGTACAGGTGCAGAAGAGATAAAAGAAAATTTTCCTGATGAAAAACTGCTGACAGTAGCCACAGTAGCTGAAGACGTTACCACGTCTATGGCAATTTCTTCAAACGTTATAACGTCTGATGCTACTGCACCCTGGTATGCTGATATAGTCAACTTCCTAGTCAGCAAGATTGTGCCTGTGGATTTCAACCATCAGCAAAGAAAAAAGTTCTTCCACACCGTGAAGCACTATTTTTGGGATGAGCCCTATCTGTATAAGATGTGTCAAGATCAGTTGCTTAGGAGATGCCTTGCTGAAAAAGAACAACTTCATGTGTTACAACAATATCATGCATCACCTTATGGAGGACATTTTGGAGGAACCAGAACTGCAGCAAAGGTGCTACAGTCAGGATATTATTGGCCAACACTCTTCAAAGATGCTCATGAATTAGTGAAAAACTGTGATAAATGCTAAAGAACTGGAAACATCTCCAACAAGCAAGAAATGCCATTGACAAATATCCTTGAAGTAGAGCTATTTGATGTGTGGGGAATGGACTTCATGGGGCCATTTCCTATGTCTCATGGAAACTTATACATTTTGGTAGCTGTGGATTATGTATCAAAATGGGTGGAAGCCATTGCATTGCCCAATAATGAAGCCAAATCAGTCAGCAAATTCCTTAAGCAAAACATCTTCACAAGATTTGGTACTCCAAGAGCTATAATCAGTGATGAAGGCTCTCACTTCTGTAACAAGCTGATTGAGAACTTATTGGCTAAGTACGAAGTGAAGCACAAGATTGCTACAGCTTATCACCCACAGACAAGTGGTCAAGCAGAAATTTCCAACAGAGAAATTAAAAGGATACTTGAGAAGATGGTTGGTCCAAACAGGAAGGATTGGTCCCTGCACCTTAATGATGCATTGTGGGCGTACAGGACAGCATTTAAGACACCACTGGGCATGTCACCATACAAGCTAGTCTTCGGAAAAGCTTGTCATCTGCCTATTGAACTCCAACACAAAGCTCACTGGGCACTGAAGCAACTGAACTTAGATCATTCAAAGGCTGGAGAAGCAAGACTCCTTCAACTAAATGAGCTAGATGAATTCAGGCACACTGCCTATGAGAATTCAGTAATCTATAAGGAGAAAACCAAGAAGTGGCACGATCAGAAAATTCAAAGAAGGGAGCTAGTAGAGGGACAACCAGTTTTGTTGTTCAATTCAAGGTTAAAGTTGTTCCCTGGGAAGCTAAAATCAAGATGGTCAGGACCTTTCAAGCTGGTAAAATTCTATCCTCATGGTGTTGTGGACCTGTTTGATGAGAAAACTAATTCCATCTTCAAAGTCAATGGCCAAAGAGTGAAGCATTACCATGGAGAACATGTGGTTAGGGATAAGACCACAGTGGCTCTCAACAACCCCTGACTTCTAAAAGGGAATGGTCTGGCTGAAGACTCTTAAAGCAAGCGCTCCTGGGAGGCAACCCAGTGGTTTTAACTAACCAACAATTTTGTATCTTTAAATTTTTTGTTTTGTGCAGGAATGGGAGCTGAAGTATGGTAAACGTTATAACGTCTTTGCGTGTCTAGGATGTTGTCACGTTTGCTGCCTGGGTAAAGTTTTAAATGAAAAAGAAAAGAAAATGAGTCAAGCAGTTTTCAAATGAAAAAGATTTTTTTTTAATGAAAATATTTTTTTTCAAAGACGTGACTGCCAAAGTGGCCATGACGTCACTTCCAACGGTTACCCCTTTTTCCCAAGCCCACGCCACCACCTACTTCTCAACTTCCCATAAAACCTCCCCAATAAACACTCACCAGTTACAATCATCAAAACCACCTTCAGACACTTTCAGAAACCGCAATCTTATCCCTTCCCCCAAATCTCAAATCTCAAATCCCCCACTCTCCAGAAAACTCATTCAATCACCATGACAAAAACCAAGCAAGCTGCAGTAAAATCATCTGGTAAAGGAAAGAATGTTAACCCAAGTTCTTCCTCTGTTCCAAATCCAGAAATCCCCATTCCTTCAAAGAAGAAAGCTTTGCTACCAGAAAGGGGCTTCAGCTTGGAAAACCCAAATCCTGATTTTCTCGCAACAGTGGCAGCATTAGGATGGCAGAAATTTGTAGTTCACAGAAAGGAATATATTGCAACTCTGGTGCATGACTTCTACAAGGGAATCGTTGAAAGAACCGATGGAGAGCTTTCAAGTACCTCCATTGTTCGTGGGGAAGAAGTCAAATTTGGTGTAAGAGTCATAAATGACTACTTTGGGCTGGGTTACTATGGCAAGGCAGTTGAGGTAAAGCAAAAGACTTACGGAGTGGCGGAGATGACTGAAATCAAAGAAAGAATATGTGTTGAAGGAGCTGTTTGGGAGCGAAGAGGCGACCATGGGAATGAATTCAAAATTTTAAAAAGATACCTTTGTGATGAGGCCAGCACTTGGTTTCATTTCATTAGGCACTGCTTGATTCCCACTTCTCACACTCTCTGGGTTGATAAGGAGAGGATGATTGCTATTGATGCGATTATGTCAAGAGATAAGATTGAGGTGGGTAAGCTCATCAACAGGGAGATAAACAAATGGCAGAACAGGAAGGATGGATACCTATACTTCCCTTGTTTAATCACTGATCTCTGCATGGAGGCTGGAGTGGAGATTGAAACATCTGAGCTAAGAGAGGAACCCCAAGGGGCATTCTCTACAAAGTTCAAAGCTAGGCAGAGAGCTGCAGATGCTACCATGTCAGTTGATGCACAGACGTTACAACGTTTGGTGGACCAGCAAAATAGCCTAGCCAAGTTTGTCAAGGAGCAGTTTGAATGGCAGAAGAAGGTGAATGCGCAGATAACAAAAGGCAAGATGGTGATTGAAGAACCAGTACTTCCAGATTGGATGCAAGAGGAAGATGAAGACAACATACCCTTATCAACAATGAACCTCAGGGCAGTGAAGAAGGAAAAAGTTAAGAAAACAAGAAAACCAGCCACAAAAAGAAAGAGCCCAGCAAAGAAAAAACAGAAGAAGGTAAGTAGTGAGGAAGAAGAACTCAAATCAGCTGATATGGATAGCATCAGTGAGAGTGATGCGGAGGAATCAAAGAAGGTGAGTAGGGAAATCCTAAGTGATGATGAGGAAGAAACACATTCAGAAGAGAAAGGAAGCTCCAGTGATAAGACTGATATTGAGGCTGACTCTCCACCAACCCAAACACTCAAAGAACCAGCTAAGCCCACACCTCCATCACCAAAAGCCAAACAACCCCAACCCCCAGCTAAAGAACAACCCACCGATGACCAAAATATCCCCAAATCACCACAGTCTCAACCTCAAGATCAACCCATTTCACAACCAACCCCCACTCAACCTGAACCAATTAAAGAACCTTCACAACCACCCACTCAAGAATTAACCAGTGGAGACGTGGCAACGTCTGAACCAACTGCTGTTGAAAGTAACCTAGACCCACAACTCATTCCCCCACCCAAAAAGCAAAGATTCAAGACTGTACCCACCCAGAGTCCATTTGGGAAGAAGAAAAGGCGTGAATTAGCTGCTGCAAGTGAAGAAACAAGACATGGTGAAGAAAAAGAACAACTAGCTGATGCTCCTGCAACCAAAAGGCAAAAGTTGCAGGTAAGAAAGAAATCTGACGCTGCTAAAGACAAGCCAGCAACAGCTACCAGTGCAGCATTTGTTGCTGCTAGTGGTTCAGAGAATGCTCCTGCTGTTGTTACTGAAGATAAAGCTGCAGACGTTACAACGTCTCAAAAGCCAGAGGTTGAAAAAGCCCAGGGGGACCCCAAAGAGCAGCAGCAGATTAATCCTGCAGAGCTGGAAAAGCAGAAAGCATGGGAGGAAGCAAAGAAAAGAGTTGCTGAGAGCAGTGCAAAGATGCCCCAAGAAACTGAAGTCTCAGTTGATGCTGGTGATGGTGAAGGAGAGAAGAAGAAGAAGGAAAAGAAAAATAAGACTGTGCAAGCAAGCATCTCAGCCAGACAGAGTGGAAGGCTCAGGTCTGGTGCTCTGAACAAGTAAGTTAGCCCTCTTTTTAGCAGTAGTATAGTTATAGTTTGTAATTTCAGTACAAATAAATAGCTGTCCAGACGTTACAACGTCTGGAGAGTTAGTAGTCAGTAGTTTGTTTTGTTTCGGTTGTGTGTGCATGTTCCTCTCCCATTTTTCAAAATCAGTGAGCAGTGGGGACACTGCTCATCTTTCTGTTTGGGGGGAGGATCATTCTTTTGTTTTGTGTATACATAAAATCAAATGCAAAATCAGTTTACTTCCCTACTCTAGTAATCATCAAAAATGTTTCTCTTTGGGCTAAATCTAGGAATGACTGTGTGTGAATTTGTGTGAGTAGCTGATGCATGCTTAGATGAATAAAATTGATTACTGCTTCCACACAAACTCTGTTTTGAGGAAAACCTAGTTAGCTAGGGACTATTTGATGCTAAAACTAGTTTTGGTTGACTATGGTGATGGTAAAACTTGACTAAAAACTTAGAGTAGCAGTAGAAACTAAGTTTGGGGGTATATCAGGTTGTACTAAGGCTGGGTGCAAAGACTTTAGGATGATTAGTGCATGTGTAGTGTGAGTGCAACGTTGTAATGTCTACCCGTAACGTTATAACGTATGCCGTGTGCGTTTTCGTGTTGTGTTTTGTGTTATCAAACGTTGTAGCGTCTCACCTATAAACGTTATAACATCTACTCCAAAAAGACCAAAAAGTGTGTGTTGTTTCAAATAAGTGGAAAAATCCACATATCCTCTGTGTTGGCTGCAATTTCCCGAAACAAATACTGGGTACCCCAAATATCTCAATCCTAAATTGTCAAATCCAAAGGATCAGAAAAAAAAGGGAGAAAATCACAAAAACTCCAAACCAAAAGTAAAGTGAATCAAATGAAGGTTGCTCAGTAATGAGGGGTTGCAGTCGTCTGTGTGTTTTGTGTTGTGTGAGTCAGAAAAGTAGTTGCACTAATCTAGTCCTAGCACCCAAGTTAAGACCCTTGGTCGTGCTTCAAATAACCCTCATGGCTTAGGTGGAAATGTTAGCCTACTCTCTGTTTTGAAAGATGTTATACTCTCACCATATGGAAACCATTCTTTCATAGGCTAGGGTAGCTTCTGAACCTAGCTAGGAACAGAATTGATACAGAGATCACACACTCACTTTGGGCAGTAATGAATCTAGAATGTAATTGTGCATTGGTGCGTGAGTGTGTAGTGAAAGTCTGAAGGAATTAGCCCCTTGAGGAAATTTTTTGATCAAAATGGATGAACAGGGTGTAAACTGCTGGTGCATTTCATTTTTTGCATCTTGTCATATGTTGTATTTCAATTGCTTGAGGACAAGCAATGGTTTAAGTTTGGGGGTGTGATAACTCATATTTATATGAGTTATTTATACTTATTCAAAGTTAAATCATGCAAGTTCTCTGGCAATAGTAGGTTGTTTCTATTAAGTTTCTGTTAGTTTATTGCTTTTTCATTAGAAAGGGGCTAAATTACAAGTTCTAGGCATATTGGTGCCAATTGGCGCCTTTGTGAGCGTTTTGATGCTTCTTGTGTTTGTGCAGTAAACTGAACGTGGCAACGTCCCTCATCACGTCTGAAGAAGGGCAGCAGAGCAAGAAAGAAATATCTTATTTTTGGCGCACAAGAAATGATGGCCAAAGATCTAGTAGTGCAGAAGATCTTCTCTCTCCTCAGCGCTGACGCGACTGACGCACTGTAGCAGTGCGGTGTCACTTCAGGGCAGAGTCAACTCGCAAGCAAGCTTGGAAGGTGGGGAATGACATCAGCAAGCATGTGACCCTCTTTTGACCATGGCTATTCTCTCTCTATAAAAGGAAAAGGGGGCATCATGCGAAATCATCCACGAATCCATTCATCATCCACCTTCCTCCATTTTCAGAGATAATTTTTCTAAAATAAGTTCTGGACACAGACTTCTTCAATTTAAATTTTCTCAAGCTCCAATTTTTATTTCCATTCGCAACCATTACTGTGAAGCTCAGACGTTGTAACGTCTTTACAGCGTGCATGAAGGAAGGCTACTTAGGCGTATCTTTTGCGTTAAGTCTCCTTTTCTCTATGTACGGTACTTGGATTTTAACTCCTCTTATTTCTGTAAGGATGCTCAGCATGAGCTAAACATTTGTAGTTGGGTTGTTGTTTTGCATGTAATGAACCTCTAGTTTAATGCTATGAAGTATTGATGTTTATGCGTTTTAAATCTTTGCATGTTAATATTTCCAAACTTGCTTTGAACTGGCCACTTAAAATAAGTAGATTCATAGGTACAGACATGGTCTATGAAAAGAACTCAAAGATTTATGTGAATGAAAAGGTGCACTAAAGACATTTAGGCATTTTTATCTAAGTCTAGACATAGAATGGATAATAGTTCATAGGACATTGCTGTGAGTACTTAAAATACAGGAGTAGGCCTACTTAGAACCTAGACATAGGAATTCTAGTACTTGAAGCTCTGACGTTTTGTGACTGAAAAGCACAGCTCTTTTACAACAGCGTTCAAACGTTATAACGTCTATACAACATAGCATTTGTACGTGTTAACGTGTAAACGTTATAACGTCTGATTAGAGGAGATTTATTTGCATGCAGCAATCCAACTCATACTCTTCCATATTCACAACCACTTCTTGTTTACTTGCTTTATTTATGTTACTAGTCTTAATACCAACTTTTAGTGCCGATTTATTACTTGTTTCACTTGTGTTTTAAAGACTTGAACTCTGAAAGTAAATCAATCCTCGTGGGAACGATCTCTTACTTTTTATCCACTTTATTACTTGTACGACGTGTATACTTGCACTGATATTGCGACTAGAACACACGCGCAACAATAGTCAACATCACATCTTTAACGGATCACTACAATAACCATCAGAAAGATCACTAGAGGTGGCCATTGGAAAGGTTCCCATGGGCCCTATTGCTACTAGAACCATCAGACAGATTCTCCTCAGGTACACCACGTCTAACAGGCCCTGCTCCTCCCATCTCAACATCATCACGACGAACATTATGGCGATCAACACGACGGAAACGAGGTCCTGGACCCCTAGCCCTAGTCGGAGGTGGAGCCGCCACAGCTTCGGCTAGCCTTATTGCGTTCATCATCCGGTGTAGTGGTAGTTTGATTTCTAGAGTAATGTTACTAGTAACTATATTTATAGGTATTCCAGCAACCCCATCAGTTGTTTTCACCAATCCGGTATACTTCAAGATTTGGGTCGTTCCATCCAGCTCCCAAATCGCCTCTTGCTCGTCCTCGAGAAACTCAATCTTGCGATACCCGGAATGATTCAATCGACCCCTCGTCCACATCTGAAATGTAAGGGGTGAAATACTCGTACACAAGTTTGCAACGCGATGGTTACGCAAGTTACACATAATATAAATACAAGCACATACAATAATATAATAATTAATATACAATCATGTTTTATTAAATTAATATATATGTTACATTAAATATCAATCAAACACCACTAACTTCCACGTGACCTGTTCAACAATTCAAAAAAAATTCACTCAATATTAGTTAGTCTAATAATCTAAATACCCTACTTATCCTGAAATCAATAAGGTTAGTCTACTAACTAGGAAATATATATCCAACCTACTCCATGGAGATCTCTCTATCATATTGAGCGTAAGGCCGTTTCAACTGCCATAACATGATTGTTTGCAATGAGTAGATGTCCAATCTATACCCCAATCATTCTGGCCCGAGCGCTGCATGTAACACCCCTTTTCTACCCGGTAATTATTCAACAAAATCAGAGTTTATGAAAACTTTAATTCATAATTCGAAAAAGGATGTCACACATTCATCACTAAATAAAATGTCTTATATGATATAAATAACTTATCAAAAAGGGGCTAAGCCCATAACACCTGTTTAATTAACCACGTCACCCAAAAATTACATCACCACGCAGCGGAAATAAAAATAAGTTTAAAAACGATCAAATCATGATGTCCTGAACGGACTCCAAACAATAAAATATAACAACTAAGTTCAGCGTTTATCCCCCCCTGAGTGTTACACATCAAAGCAAGGACACCGACGACACCGACTCAGAATAGCGAAGGTACCTAAGCCTTCACTCGCAATCACCTGCACGTTACCGCATAGGGGTAACATTCAAACAGAAGGGGTGAGATATCTCCAATATAATAGCATAAATGATAGGAATTATGCTAGAATACAACAGCTATGACTACCACCTCACTACGCACACCAAATCATAAACATGCATAAATTATAACATTACATCAAATTATAAACAATCTCAACCAGTCACCAAATGTCATGACGATGCATGAATGCAACCCACACCAACGGGCATATGCATGTGGTACCAAAATCACCAAAAGTCTTGCCCGTAAATAGGGGCGTCACCAAAATTGAGAGCTTTCACACCAGGCTCACCAATTCACCAAAAATCGAGCTTTCACACCAGGCTCGCCAGTTTTATAAAAATTTGAGCTTTCACGCCTAGCTCCAAGACCAAAGGTCTTCACCAAAATAATGCATATGCTGTATGCGACACCATGAATGCACACAGACAATCACCAATTTAGTCACAATGTGACACACCAACAACAATCACCAAATATCGCCTAAGTTGGGCTTTCACACCTAGCCACAACGACACCAAAAACACCAATCACCCGACACAACGGAACACCAAGACTTGGAACCTTCACACCTAGTTCCAACAACACCAAGGTTTGAGCCTTCACACCTAGCATCAAACCGCACCAATACACCTAGAGGACAACAACCATCCATAACAACACCAAGACACCAAGAAGACAACACTTTTCCAAAACAGCACCAATACACCCATATGACGACAATTTTCTAAAAAGTTTGAGACACGAGAGTTTTTCACAACACCGGAGACAAACGACAACTTTTCAAAATACTTGGAACACGACAATTTTCTTTTAAAACATCACCATTTAACGACTACACCAACGGTAAACAACTTTTCCAGAAAAATGGGTCACTTTGCCTCAAATTAGAATATTCAGTTAGGCCTCTGAATAAGCTTTCCAAAACATTTTGAAACGTCTAAATCGGACACCCGAGTCAAAAGTTATGTCAAAAACAAAACCGGGAAACATTTGGGCAACATCCTGAAAATGGCGCCCAGGCACTGGGCGCCTAGCAGGAACACACAACACAGGAAACTGGCGCCCAGGAGCAGGGCGCCCAGCAACAGGCAACAACACTGAACTTGGCGCCCAGGAGCAGGGCGCTTGGCAACCAACACAACACAGCTGGCTTTGGCGCCCAGGGGCAGGGCGCCTAGCAGCAAGGAGAAACACAACACGCAACACCACAGGAATTGGCGCCCTTGGCGCCCAGACAGCCTACAACAAAACGCAACACCAACAGGACACAACCAGGCACAGCGCCCATGGCGCCCATGGCGCCCCCTGCGCCAAGACAACGCGCAACACACCCAGGAAACAGGCGCCCATGGCGCCCAGGACTCAGAACACAGCAGCAACAACATCCTGGCACACGCACACACCACCAGACACGGCGCCCATGCACTGGGCGCCAAAAACATCAACATGACACGCAACACCCAGCAACAACATGGCGCCCAGCGCCAGGGACCCAAAACCAGCAACACACCGAAACGCAACATGACTCAGACACGGCGCCCATGCACTGGGCGCCAAAAACAGCAACACCTCAACTCACCAAAACACCACCTATGCAACTCATATCACCAATTTAGCTCCTAAATTTTTAATCACCAATGCCAATCACCATAATTTGGAAATTACACCATCAAACAACATTTTATCGAGCACTTAACATGCGTTTAGTTATAACAACAACAAATACCAATGTCTAGGGTCACAACAATCACCAACGAGCAAGTATTTTCAATCAACCTATATGAAATTCGACTAACACCAATTACACATCAAAATCAAGCCCTAGGCATCATAGGATCTACCCCCACATAAATCCCATCATAAAATCCCATTATAAGGAAGAACCCCACCCTTACCTTATATTAGGAGAGCACCAATTCTCTTGAGCAAGTCACCAACAGAACCTCAGCAACACGGCTTCCTTCTCCTCCTTGAAATTTGCGAATCCTCCTCTCCTTCTCCTCTCCCTTGTGCGCCGTTTTCTTTCTCTCTTCTCCTCTGTCTATTTCGCAAGCTTCCTTTTCTTTTCCTCTCACTCTAATTCGCATATGCCACTAATCCCTAGCCTAGGCGCTTCTCCTATGCGCCTAGCTAGCGGGCTTGGATCACGGGCTTCCTCCAACTTAAGCCCGATCACTAACGCCATCACCTAAAATCCAATTACACACCTCTCAATCCTACGTTAATATAATTATACTACTAAAATAAATAAAATAAATAATTGAATACCTAAATATTTAATTAAATAATTTAATTAAATATTTGGGCGTTACAACTCTCCCCCACTTAGAATGTTTTCGTCCTCGAAAACTCACCTGAATCAAACAGCTCCGGATAGGACTCCCGCATCTTACTCTCCAACTCCCAAGTCATGCTTTCACCAGCAGCTCCTAACCAGACCACCTTCACCAATGCAATTTCCTTGCCTCTCAACACCTTCACCTCATGATCTTCAATCCGCAGGGCATAGTCTCCCCCGTGAGATTATCCCGCACCTCCACGTCATCCATGTGGATCACATGAGATGAATTCGCAACATACTTCCGAAGTTGCGACACATGAAACACGTCGTGCAAATTCGAAAGATTTGGCGGTAAAGCCACTCTATACGCCACATTCCCAACTCTTCCGGAAATCTGATAAGGACCAATGAATCGAGGAGTGAGCTTCTTCGACTTCAAAGCACGGCCAACACCGGTCACTGGAGTGACTCTCAAAAATACATGCTCACCTTCCTGGAACTCTAAATCTTTTCTCCTCTTGTCATGATAACTCTTCTGACGACTCTGTGAAGCCTTCATCTTCTCACGGATCAACTTTATCTTCTCGGTTGTCTCCCGAACAACTTCTGGTCCAAGCACCACACTCTCTCCAGACTCGTACCAACACAACGGGGTTCTACACTTCCGACCATACAATGCCTCAAAAGGTGCCATCCCAATACTAGAATGGTAACTATTGTTATACGTGAACTCTATCAGTGGAAGGTAGGAATCCCACGAACCTCCTTGTTCCAAAACACAAGCCCTTAACAAATCTTCTAACGACTGAATCGTCCTTTCTGACTGACCATCTGTCTGAGGATGATAAAAAAGCGCCTTTTTATTGTAACAGCCCAGGTCCAACGCATTGGCCACCCCAGCACTATTACATCACGGTCTTCTCTACCCCCTTGTAGAATTTTTGCCTTCCGTGGGAATCGAACCTTGCACCTGAGGCATAAGTGCAAGTTAAACACACCTCCCACTACCAATTGAGCGCGCGCTCAATTGGTAGTGGGAGGTGTGTTTAACTTGCACTTATGCCTCAGGTGCAAGGTTCGATTCCCACGGAAGGCAAAAATTCTACAAGGGGGGTAGAGAAGACCGTGATGTAATAGTGCTGGGGTGGCCAATGCGTTGGACCTGGGCTGTTACACTGCACCTTATTGTAGATAGTCCTGTACAGTCAGGCTCACCGTGTCGGGTAGTACGATTTCCCCCAGTCAGAGATGCTACAACTGACCATTGGTAGGAGTTCAAAACACAAGTGCCCCCAGAAGGTCTGTAGTCGACCCAACCGAACCTATCATCAGTCTTATATACTTAGTAGTACTATAAGAAACATCCTGTAACTGCTCTTGATAAAATCATCAGTCTTACTAATCCAATTCACAATCCACTCAACAATCTAGTGGTTAGGACCTATGGAATGATTTATGAGATATCCCTTAACTTAATCAATACTCACAAGTCATATATTTCTAACTAAATAGCCAAACAATATCCTTGATAAATTTCAAACGGTACCCTTTTGACATGCTAATGAAAATTTTCATATAAGTATGTAAAACAAAGAACATGTATAAAATTTTGCCAATCATGTAAAAGACTCAAGTCAGAGAGCTATATCCAAAAAAAAAACATGAATACTAAACCAAGTCAACAAACATTATCACACTTGAAGCAAAATTCACATATACAATTATCTTGATTTTCGAATAGTACAGAAAATATAAAAGTATATTTAGAAAAAAAACTCATTTTGCTTATCCCTATAGTATTCTTGCAAATAGAATCACCAAGCACACAATTTTCCTAAAATAACTAATTAATATTTATATACAAGCAACACACAATTTGTGCCCATCAACTTATTATTAGTATTTCCCCTTACCTTGAAAATTTTCCAAATGAGTTTGTTGATCACAGCTTGCCTCAAACCCAACAATACCTACTTGATCAAAACAATTTAGATTTTTAATTCACTTTAATTATAACTACAACATCTGCTAAAGTTCTAAAATGGTATTTAAGGCTTCTGTTTTCTTTCTTTTTGAGGGAAGTAAAATGAGCTCTAGAAGTGACCATGGTTTTTTGTCCAAAACTAGTTTTTAAAAGTGGAATTTGGAATAAGCACAAAAAGAGAGAAAGAGTTGTATACTTTATTTAGAATAGACCATAGTGATATAATTGAAAGTTTGTACATGTGATATTACTATTTGTGATGCTATTTGTAGAGAATACAACATCAGTTCAAACGTAAAGTGATAATTCAATATAGGAAATAATAGACAAACTTTCAAAAGAAGCTAGATACAAGAATATGATGTATATCCGTAGGTGAGTTGTCTTCCTATTATTATTTTTTTTTCATTGAGCATACATATCACTTTGCTTAAAATCAGTATATGTATACATATATAACTAGTTCATTTGGAGTATGAAAATGATGGTAAGGTAAATAAAATAGTTTTTTTTTTCTTCTTTAAGGTAGATTAATAAAACATCAAAAGTAGTTCATACGTGATATTGAATCCAAAAATAAAATAAAATGAAGTTTTTGAATAATTAAAATGAACATAAAGATTGTAGACCATCAGGATAGGTTTAAAGTAGTGGATATAAAGGCTTAAAGCAGTATAAATAATACTTAAAGCAGTAGAAATAAAGGCTTAAAGCAGTATAAATAATACTTAAAGCAGTATAAATAAAGGCTTAAAGCAGTATAAATAATACTTCAGCAGATGATATTAGCTAGTAGCAGAAAATTTAAAAGAGCGGTGTAGAAGAATAAAAGACAGTAATATAAGTAAATGAAAGATAATAAGTTAAAGTTATCACTGTTTGTTTTTAGTTAGTTTTTTTATCATTTTCCAGATTGAGTTATCTTATTCTTTCTTCTTTTGTTCACTTGTTCATAATAAGTTGTGTGGTCCTTGCCCCCTTTTTGGCAAACATCAAGTGAATCCTTTTTTTTATATCCAGCCAACAGAATCAGAATAAGTATTTTAAAGTACAATTCTTTGGCTTCATGTAGTGGGGTTGTTTTCAAAAGAGTAAAAGAAATCTTTAAAGAGTAAAGAAAAAGAAGTTGGGTATTCACCACCTAGGGATAGAAACTAATAAGGTAAGAGTAGAAGGAAAGATCTACGGAGACTAAGATAAAATAAAGGAGTGAATGGAGAGAGGGTTTGTATTCTAACCTTGTAAAAATTGAAATGTAACTTTGAGAGTGAGTGGTTGTGTGTGAGTAAAGATAGTATGGGTTACTATTTATAGAAGGGGGAAAAGTGATCAACCACAAGGGGGTCACACGTGTTTTATCTTTCTGTCTATACTTTTACTTGTTCATATCATCTTTCTCCCGTTATTATCACCTTAACTTGTGTTATACTGGTATTAATAAAAGACATATCTTCAGTAAAATAAAATTCTGCAGATACCGTTTCGATCTTTATATTTTATACTACTTAACGAACTAACTTTTGAAATTTTTCGAGAAGTTTGACTTTCTTATGCGGTACAGATTTGCACTGACAGATCCTTTTTAGCTATAGTTTAATAACGTTTTTCGTTCAACTATTTTTCACAACCTCCCATAATATTTCTCTTAGCATTACAAAATTATTTTTGTCTTAAAACATTCTTTAGATACTAAACTAATTATTATTCTATATAAGGGAGTTATATAGTTATAATGTATGTAAAGGAACTAAAAATTTAGGGTGTTACAGTTTTTTTTCAGTTATGGAGAGGACTTGGGGTGCTCATTCTCAGACACAACCTGAGGGTGGGGCAGCCAGACCACCTATGACGGTTTCAAACCGTAAACAGAAGGAGGACGCTCGTGCTGCTGCTGCTGGGCCTAGCAGAGCTAGGGGTAGGGGTCGGCGTGCTGAGCAGCCCCCAGTTGTACCCCCAGTTTTACAGGAGGCAGAAATAGGTGATGACATTGAGAGAGATGCTTACTATCCGGCAGCTGACTTGGCTGGTCCTGCTGATGCTGACCTGGTTGGTCCTCCTCTGGCTGATGCTGCTCCTTCTACTTCTGCTGATGCTGCTGCTCCCCGTGCCACATTTCCTTTTCCTGGTGGCCCGGAGGATGGATCCGTGTTATCCACTTACGGGTCTCACATTGCTAGATCCATATGGGAGGGCAATGTAAGTAACTTACTTTTTTCTCTAATTAATTTAATCATTAGTTTGTTTGAATACTTTGGTTGACTGTTGCATTCCATAACGCAGGATCGTGGCCCGTTGAAGCTTGTTTCACACGGAGTTCCACAGATAGAGGCCCCTCATGGGGACATTCTTGATTTTCTGGAGCGTTCTAAACTGCTACCGCTTAGGGACATTGGATTCCCAACCATTATTGGTGGGCTCCTCAATGCATTCATAGAGCAGTGGCATTCGGACACATCATCATTTCACCTCCCTATAGGTGAGATGACCATCACTCTTGATGATGTCTCTGCATTGCTCCACCTCCCCGTTATGGGGAATTTTTATGATTTTCCAGACTACACCAAAGATCAGGGTGAGGCTTTGTTGGTTCACTTGTTGGGTGCAGACCCTCATGAGGCACATGAGCAGGCTCACGCCCCGGGGTTATCTGTGTCCCTCAAGTGGCTGAGGCAGACGATGTACCGTAGGGCTATAGAGGAGGAGAGATGGGAGGATGCTGCTCGGGCATATCTGCTCTACTTGTTGGGCTGGGGCCCGTTCTCCGACAAGTTTGAAAACAAGGTCAAGTTGGGCTATCTGGGAGCTCTGATTGACTTTGACATTACTGGAGGATACTCATGGGGAGGGATGGCGCTGGCCCATCTATACGAGCAGCTTGGGGACGCAAACAAGCCCAAAAATAAGCAGATGGCTGGCTAAATGGCTCTACTTCAGGTATCTATGTTATTTAATTTGTTAAGTTTATTTTGATGTCTCTATGTCGTTACTAAATGCATTGATATATTCGTTACAGGCATGGATCTTCAAGCACTTTCAGGGATCCCCATTTGGCTTAAAGAGGGTGGACCTAGCTTATGTTGAGACTCAGCCACGTGCGAAGAGGTGGGTTGTTGATACCACACTGACGCTAGCCAGGCATACTGTTCGAGTATCCCTGGATAGGCTGCACCCTGATGAGGTCACCTGGCAACCCTACACTGCCCATACAGCTAGCAAACCCTTTGAGCTCATCAGTCTATTTAGAGGACACTTACGGAATGCTGGTTGCATGGTGCCCTACATGCCAGATCGTGCCTTGAGACAGTTTGGGCATGTCCAGGGGATACCAAAGGACCCTAAACCCACCACTAGAGCTATCGTTACACGAGAGATGGCTGGCGAGAGGTGGTCACATTTTGACCAGCATTTGGTAGAGAGGGGGGCCTCTATTATCCCTGGTGCGCCAGACACCATGCCAGGGTACGTTGCTTGGTTTGGGAAGGTCTCACACCCATTCCTTATGCCGTCTAATTATGTAGTGCTGGAGGATGAGCCTGATACTAGAGAGGTACGTGTCTTTTACATATTTTTCTATTAACTTTATTAAATTGAAAATATGTACTTAATTAAATTTTTTTATCTAACAGGCCATGCCATATGTGGTTCGGATGGTGGATGACATGGAGCGTGCGTTGGATGGTACTGTTCCACGAGACACCCAGCCATGGCGAGTACTCGAGGGTTTGAAGGCCCTCGTGAGGCCATTCCGTAGGCTTAGGAAGTATGGTTGTGTGTATAGTAGGAGGAGCCGGAACACACAGTAGGACATTTTTTTGTATGGATATTATGTATGGATATTATGGTTTTCGGCTGCCTTGGTCCGAATTTATTCGGTTGGGGTCAGCCGAATCCTCTAAAACAGGAAAAAGGGGTGTGCCAAAAAATACACCTTCGGTTGCCCATAACCGAATTATTTCGGTTGTCTGTAACCGAATCGGCGAAAAATACGCATTTCATTAATGGCCTTTTGGTCATTTCGCAGGATTAGAGGGTGTGGGATGAATAGGGAAGGGTGTGGGAAAAGTGATGGCATAGTTCAAGTTTCTCTTGCAACCCAGAGTACCCTGTGGACCACTTTTGCTTTTCTTTTTTTGACAAATTGCACCACTTTTGCTTGGAGATACGTACTTCCGCCTTTTTACTGTCACGCACTTCACCTCTTGGATATGCAGTTAACACCTACCTATAAGAAAATTGCTCAAAAGAAAAAATCAACCGAAGTTGCATATTTTAACAAATCCATAGCTGACTAATGTAAATCAAAACGAATATATGTTTGTGTGTTAACTAATCCATGATTTCTTCTGTTCTTTTGTTATATTTTTTTTATTTGATTTTACGCGATCAGACCTTCAAATTTCAAATTGATGGCCAAGAATTAAAATATGAAAACCATAATCTTCTCATTCACATTCAAAAAGGCTATTGGAGTACTCTAACAACGTTAGAACGCAAAAGAAACAAAATCTAGAGGCCAGAAGTCAGCCACTTGTTCGGTTGATCAAAAGCTTCATGTATAGTCTTAACAAATGAAAAAGGTCGCCACAGTGAAGAATTATAAGGCAAGTACAACAAAAACAGTGATATATGGGTAATTTAAAAACAGGGAACATCCCCAATAAAAGCTTCTAATTGATGTTTTGCATCCAATGTAGACTGGAAAAGGTATGATAAGACTTCTTTCCCACCATCAAAATTTTTGCCAAAAACAGGTAAAGAACTCCTGTTAATGGGAGATCATTTCACAGTCAAAATTTTGATGACTGATGCAGAACCAACACGATGCAGAGCCACCACCGAATCCCCATTTTTGCAAAGGCCCTTTGTTTTGGCATATTGAATGGCAAATTCTATAGCTTCCTCAGTTGTTTCTGCATGAGAAGCTCTAGCTGAAGCCGCGCTTAATACTGGAATCAATCCTCGAAATATCAAGCTATGTCTGGCAGGGGCCTCATCACTGCATGACCAGTCAAAGGCATCAGTCTTAATCTCAGGAACAACAACAGAAAGAATTGGCATGCCTGCCCTGTATTTAGCCACTAATTTTGCAGTGCTCCCTCCTCTAGTTAAAACCAATATGAGAGCTGCTCTAGCTGAGTTGGCTGTTTTAACAGCAGAAGAAGCTAGACTCTCCAATGGGCTCATGGGTACTGGTGAGTGCTCCATTATCCTTTTAAATACATCTCCATAATCAATGGTGCTTTCTGCTTCAACACATATTTTAGCCATAGTTCTAACAGCGAGTTCTGGATAAGCTCCAGCAGCTGTTTCACCACTAAGCATCACACAGTCTGTGCCATCCAGAACAGCATTGGCAACATCAGTAGCTTCAGCTCTGGTTGGCCGGGGAGATTTGATCATGGACTCCAACATCTGTGTCGCGGTAACAACTGGTTTTCCTTGGATATTGCACTTATAAATCATCACTTTTTGTGCTAGAAATATTTTTTCTATCGGAATTTCCATTCCCAGGTCGCCACGTGCCACCATAAATGCATCTGAATTCGCAATGATCTCATCAAAATTTGCAACCCCTTCTTGGTTTTCGACCTGCCACATACATTTGAATAAGTAATATGTACTAGAGACAGCAAATCGATCGAAACTCAAACAATAGTTTCTTTAAAGAACATCACAAATTTGCTAGTAGTTTCTTTAAAGAACATTACAAATTTGCTAGATGGTATCCAATTGGCATCTCAAATATATCATTCATTACTCAGTTCAGAACATAATTTTAAATCAGCTCCAAAATCACTAATCTTTTCCATTAAAAATCCATAATATACCATACCTTTGACATCAGAAGAATGTTCTTAGCATGCTTTCCCAGCAGTTTCCGAACTTCCACCAGGTCAGAACCTTTTCGAACAAAAGAAAGCGCAATCATGTCAATTTTATTGGGAACTCCCCAGTTCAAGATATCTTCCTTGTCTTTCTCAGTCAAAGTTGGGAGATCCACAATTACTCCAGGCAGATTGACATTCTTTCTCTCACCAAGAACGGCAGTGTTCTCACAGCGGCACTGAACCAAACCCAATTCTTTGTCACATGATAAAACCTTGAAAGATATTGTGCCATCCGAGCAAAGTATGACCATCCCAGGCTTCACATCTTCTGCCAACTTTTTGTAACTCATACAGATAGTATTCTCATCTCCCTTTATGGTATAGTCAGTCGAAATGGTTATTTCCTGACCTTGTTTCAGTTGAACAGGCTTGCCGTCCTTAAGAAATCCAGTTCGAATCTCAGGTCCCTGCAGCAACATAGATAGATAAATAAATAAAATGAACTATACAAATAGAAAGAATTTCATAATATCAGGTTTACTTTATTAAATGCAATGAAAGCAATGCATTGGTCCACACCAATTCAGCATTCAGTTCAAGATAGGAAACACACTGTGCCCAAATTATCAGGTAATGAATGCATTTGTACTGTTCTTAATGATTAGACACACACAGACACAGATACACACATATGTTATGAATGCATTTGTACTGTTCTTCGTGATTACAAACCAATGTTATGAAAACTGAACCAAACATCAAACAAGTGAGACCTCTGAATCATGGTTCAACCGTTTTAAAGCTTTAAACAGTTCGAACACAGGTAAAATCGCGCGCCGAAATAACCAAACCGTATATGGTGGCTCATGGTTTATTCGGTTGAAGCGTTCAGTTGGTTCGGTTACAAACCCTTACATGTATGATGTATGATCAAACTTATTTTTTAAATCTAATACTAACCATCCACCTAAGATTGAATAAGATTAACTCCCCTAACAAGTAACAACCATTCGCATATCAAATTCATGTGTGTTGCAGGTGATTGTGAAACCAACTAATCTTGAGGATACAACAATAATTAATTTAAAACTAATTTTGATTAATCGATGAACGGTTAACTCGCATCACATCCTCTCACTTTGTAAGGGCCATAGAACTCAGTCATTAATCACACACTCTATATATTCCTATCAGAATTCAGAAACATTAAAAATTATAAACGAAAACATAAAATCGCGCAAGAGAAAAATGAACGACGAAAGAAGAAAAGAGTTTCATACCTTAGTATCGAGCATAACGGCGCAAAGAATACCGGTATTTTCCATAGCAGCTCTAAGGTTATCGAGAGTTTCCAGATGGTATTCATGAGAGCCATGAGAGAAGTTGAAACGAGCGACGTTCATGCCTGCTCGTAGAAGCTTCTCGACCATCGGAATAGACCTCGATGCGGGTCCGAGAGTGCATACGATCTTCGTTTTCGGCCTCTTCTCTGGAAAAACCGTCTCCATCTTGGATCAACGAACTTCGTTCCTCTGCCGCGGTCTCTGACTCAGCCTCTCAGATGAATGCAAAAACGGACAAGATGGCGTGACCTGTGCTGCGATTCGGCGAATGAAAAATGCAGTTCCACTGTCGTTTTCGCTTTAAATAAGGCACGAGTGAATACTATTTATTTAATTTAAAAACTATACTTTATACCGTGTTCCATACGAAACAGAATATTTTTTTGACAATAGGAATATTTTGGCAGTCTTTTTTAACCCCCCTCGTTAGACCCCATATCCCCCATTTTATCATAAATCTCCAAAATATTCTAATTTTTCGTTAAATTTTTATTTTTAAAATTTCCGGAAATACACATATTTTCGGAAGGCGGAAATATCTGTTTTCCGGAAATACCTCAAAAAGAGGTATTTCCGAAAGCCAAACGGAAATTTTAAAAAAATATTTTTTTTAAATTAAAAAAAATTACGCGAAATATTTAAATGTAACGAAACTCGCTAAACTAATAAACAATAATAATACAGTATCAATACAGTAAAAATACAAAAAATAATACAACTAAATGTCGAAAAGCTGTAAAGCAGCCAACAGACTATCATAGACATCCCCAGAAATGCTGTCGACGGGCAAAAGACTATCATAGACATCCTGGACATGCCTAGCTGCTCTCTCCATCCTGGACTCTAGGGAAGTGGACCAACATCCTCTGGAGGCGAAGGCGGACCTGGAGGTGAAGGCGGAGCCGGAGTCAGGCGGGGAATGGACACCTGCAAGTACCAAGGTAGGTACTCGTCATCACAAGCACCCTGGACGGGTGTCCGTCGACCGCTGTCCCTGAAAGCCCGCGCTGGGGACTGATAGAACATCAACTGCTGTACTATGAACTCCGGAGATGGATGTGGGCCCGAAATAGGCGGATCAGAAATCTGCTGGACATATCCAAACTGCCACATCCCCCCGCAGCAGCCAACCTCTGAATAATGAAATGTTTTGAAACCGGAGGTACTGTTTGTGGTCGTTCTAAGGGCTCCATATGACCTGCTCCCTCTGCAAGTCATCCAGCAGCTGCCGAAACTCCGGAAGCTTGATACTATCGCACTTCTTGTTCGCCCACCTGCTGCAACGTGGAAGTTCACTCGCACCGAAGTCTTTCCGCACCACGATGGTGGAGAAATACTCATATATCTAGCACTAAAATAAATAAATAAAGTAATTATATAAATAAAAGTAATTAAAAAGAAATAAAAATAATTAATTAATTATTTACCTGCAGCAGAGAAGCGTATCCGTCAATCTGCGACGTCTCCCAGTAACAAGCATCATTCAGCTGCTCGTAGAGAATAGTTAGAGCAGCTGGACCCCAAGCCCACTGGCCACACAGGTCAAAGTCAGAAATAAGAGTCACGCACTTGACAGGGACAGATGTGTGACTCTTGTCGGCAAAAATGGTGTTGCCCAACAAGTGTAGCAGATAGCACCGTGCCGCCTGATCAAAATGGCCGCGCTCCATGTTCTGTGTGTATGCGGCCATCAAGAAAGAAAATCAGAATGCCGGTCCCCTGTTGAACTGAAACTCTGCCCAGCAGGCTGTGTGGTCTATGCCTAGTAGGTCAACTCCAGCCCGAATAGCATCGGAAGTGTTAAAATGTGGCCGATGCGCCAACGGTGTGCCGGCGAGCGGCAAGTGGAGCAACGCGGACACGTCGTCCAACGTCACTGTCATCTCCCCCCAGGGCATGTGGAATGAGCTGGTCTCAGAATGTCACCTCTCCACAAAAGCTGATATGAGCTCGTGGTTGATGTTGCCGAGAGGTGTGATGTCCAGCTCAAACAGATGGGTCTGCTGCAACCATCCTGCTATATGTGGGTGGTGCTGCTGAGGTCTCATCTTCAGTATCTTCCCCCCATGAGAAGCAACTTTAATCTTATCCCGGTCCTGTAAAAAAATAAAAGTAATTAATTGTTAAAAAATAAACAAATTATTAAAAGTATTATCTGTCCCGTCTGTAGTAGTCGTGGACGCAGTGGACATGCAACCGGTGTAATAAAACCTGCTCAGCAGCCTCATCATCATGCTAAGCAACCTCAGCCTCAGCCTGGTCATCTACATGCATGGCGTCTGGCTCAGCAGGCTCGTGATAATAATGCTCCTGCTCCTGCTCTCGCTCTCGGACACGCCTCTAACGCTCAGATGTGTGTCTGGCCTGTCTAGTCCTCAATCTGAACCTGCTCCTACTGCCAGAAGGACTCTGCTCATCTCCTCGTCCTGCTCCTGAGTGCTCGCCTCACTCTATGTTTCCTGTTCTGGTTACCACTAAAAAAGCAAAAAAAAAAAATTAAAACGAAATTTAAAAAAAAAAACATTCTGTGGCTTCCGGAAATACCTCTTTTTGATGTATTTCCGAAATTCCCTGGAAACTAACCTTCCGGAAATACCTCAAAAAATGGTATTTCCGGAAAGCTTTCCGGATATACGTCTATTTCTGAGAAGTTTAGGGGAAAAAACTTACTTTTACCGAAAATATGATGGAATGAATTCGTTTTTTAACATTTTTTTAGGGGTATTTTGGTTCGTTTGGTCAATTTGGGAGGTATGAGGTACAATGGGGGGGTAACAAAAAAAAACTGCCGAATATTTTTTATGCAGACAATGGGAAATTTATACCGTGGATTTAGGATTTTTCTTTTAAGTGTTTTTCTAGGGTCGACCACCAAATAAAATTCCTAGTATTTTTTAAACAGAATACTTTGTTGACAATATGAATATTTTTTTGACAATAAGAAACAATTCTCCTAGTATTTTAAGGTATCATCCACTGCGGCGGTGGAGACTACTAATCTTTCGAGGTATTAGATAACACTTTAATCGAGGTATTGGATAACACTTGTACTCTAAACACACTAAGTAACATTAAAATAAGTAAAAAAAAAATTAAAAGTTGGGCAACCTAACAATGGAAGTGTGATAGGCTAACAAAAAAAGTAAAAAAAATAAAATAAAATTTTTAACCGGGCTATCACATTTTTAATTTCTTTTATTAAAATTTACAATTTCCTCCTTTAATAATTTTTTTTTAATTTTTGATATTCTAACAACGAAAATCTAACACACAGAGTGCGAAGAAAAGAGTATTGTGTGTCGATACATTGTATTATATCCTAAGTCTGTATGCATATTTTTCTATATTTTTTATTTACAATATCATTAACCTATAGTTTTAAATCCTGTTATAAAATATGAAACAATGGTAGATAAAATTAAATTCTTGGATAAATTATTAAAGCTGAATAAATATTGCTAATTAAAAATTAATTTTGTATTATAAACCATTAAAATAATAATAACATATTTAAATTTAATTATTATTTACATTAAATGAATTTCTTTTTCTTAAATGATGGCTCAAAGTTATTAAATATCAGAAATATATTTATTTATTTATGTTAAAATGGATTAAAGTGTTACCCATATTTAATTATTAAGGGAGATGATTGTAATTCAAACATCTCTTAGGAGAGGGGGAGTATGATTTACTCTAGATTTTTACTTCTCAATAAAGGGGAGTGTAAATTTTAACATAAAAGAGGAGGAAAGTGTAATTCAAGCTTATCTTAAAAAGGGGAATGTAATTTACTCTTTAAGAAAATAATATGCGGCATTTTCATTTTAAAAACTATACTTTATACTGTGTTCCATAAAAAAAGAATTTTTTTTGAGAATAAGAATTTATACGGTGGATTTATTTACTTTTGATATTGATGTTCTAAAAAAGATTCAAATCAATTTAAACCATACAAATTCCAGTCAAAAAAACTAAACTTCTAGAATACAGATGGAACAAAGGGAAACCAAAAAGCGAATAACAGAAAGTGGTCCTCCTTAGACCAAAAAAAAGAAAGCGGTCCTCCTCAATTTAAACGCGCTCCAATACAATTTTTGTCAAAAAATTGCTCCGATACAAATTAACTTTTTAAGGAATGTTCTAGGATTTTAGCTTTCTCTGTTCCAAAGGTGAGAAACTTTGTTTTCTCATCTCCAAATCGTGAATACTGTTCTATCAAAAGGATAATGGTGGATGAGAGAATATGGGTGCCTCTCCTTAATGGATGCTAAAGAGGGCAAAATAAGTTTTCGGGTCGACATGGAAGCTACAATCACTAATTATGCATTTATGTTTGTTCGGTAGGATTTTAGGTTGTCTTTTCTTAAAGTTCGCGAGAGTTTTAATAACAAATTGAAATTGTAGTTACGGACTTACGGGGGAACCGTTTATTGGTACGGCACCGGAAACTAATTTTTTTGATAGTGAAAACCAGTTTTCAGAAATGGTAAACCATTTTTTGGAACTAAAAACCGGTTTCAAAATGTTTAACTGGTTTATAGAACTGAATCGGTTTCGGACCGGTTATGTACCGGTTTAGAACCAGTTTATGCATGCGAACTAGTTTTTTGAAAATTGGTAAACCACAACTGGATTTGAAAGAAGTATGGTGTGGTGTGGTATGGATTTTGTACCATGCACACTCCTAGTTACGGGGAAAAAAAAGTTACACCTAAAGTGGGTAGAGTTTGTGGAAGTACTAAATGCTTTTTGGTCAAGGTGAGTAATGTAACTATTTAGATAAGTAATGAAAATACTTATTGGGTGTGAAGAGTATATGCAACTCCATTCGGAAGAACTATCATAATTTTATGTGTTTCTTGGTGTTACACCTTTTTTAGAGAACTTGGTAAACATTATTTTGAAAAACCTTAGAAGGTTTTATTTCCTGAACCTTATCAACCGGAGGGTACTGTCGAATTGTTTTTCTTCACTAATAGTTTAACCTTCTTGTTCTGTACCTTTTAAAGTGTTTCAGGATTAAATTTTAAAGGTCACAATTCAAACCTCATTTCATTTGACTCTAATTCGCTTCAATAGAGAGATTTTGGGTACGATTTTGAGTATTTTTATGCTAATATTGATTGATCATTTACCCACTTATTTTTTATGTAAGTTGACGGAGAAGAAAGAAAAGAATGAAAAAGAAGAGGCTTTGGAGAAAAAAGGAGCATATTGGAACTTCAAAGATTGAGCACGACCTCATAAGGATGAGCACAATCGTGCCCATTCCCAAGTGCATAAGCGCCAACTTTGCTTCTCTAACATGGCTAAATTGAAGCAGTGGAAATGTCGAAAACCCAAATCGCCAAACTCTCTTCGCATTGTCAACTTGTCCCAACTGAGCCAATTGATACCTCTTCTAGTGCTCATGCAGTAAGTAGGGATAGCTTGAGCCACTGACTTAACAAAAACGTCCATGTCTGCCTTAGAAAGATGTCTACCCGACCATTGCTACACCGTAATCCACAACATGTCCCTTATGTGAAGAGCTGCTTCTTGCTACGCCCACCATAGGGGGAAAACCAAGATACTTCCCAATGCCTTCTAAAAACTAGTTATTTGTCCCTTTTTGCCTTAAGTGCACTGGCTTACCGAAGAAGGAGAAGGAAGACCAAGAAGAATGACAAGACTTCACGCCTCTCATACATTGCGTATAAACAAACTAGTACCAAAGATGAAGGAGAGATAAGGGATGTGGTGAGTTTGGGTGCCAGCTTCATTGAAGGAAAGAGAGAAGATGAAGGGCATATGGGGGTGAGATATTAGGGTGCAAGGTTAAAAACATTTTAGGTATATTTCTGAAAGAGGGTGCGAAAAAAATGAAAGTGTAGATGACAATTCCTATTTCATAATTATGCAACATTAGAACTTTGGAAGGAATGACCGTAATGCCATCGTAGCGGTTTTTAGGGCTGGGTAAGACCCGACTCAACTCAAAGACCTACCCTTTTCAACCCCATTAAACCACAAATTTAATTAAGTCTAGCAGCAAATTAGGGACTGGAAAAATTTGTCTGATCAAAATTTAGGAACAAATTAAAGTTAATTATTACTTATCCCTTATTCACCCTTAGTTGCTAATGTCTTTTATAAACAAAATATTCAAATTAGAATTGATGTTAGTTGAGCCAAGAACCTTATAACAAATTACTATGGTAAGAGCCGTATTTGATTTTAATAAAAGGTAAAACTACTGCAAGTATTTTAATTGTCTTTCAGGCCAACTCAATTCCATCTTAAGCAATGTATAGGTAGTGGACTCATTGTTATTGTTATATTGTTATTTTTATAAAAGAAGTCTCTAGTCCCTAGCCTCTCCTAACCCCGATCAATATCAAACTTGGGAAAAGCTCTAGCGTACAAAACTTAAGGGCGCCACTTCTTCAGTTGCTCCATGATCTTCATACTAGCTGTCAAAGTAAAAGTGATCATCATGGGAATCAAATCTCAGAAGAAAAGACATCATAATGGCTAGTAAACTTACCTGTTAAGATGCATCCCCATTTTTCACAACTCATCATGGTTTTCTGGTTGTTCCGAATTCAGTAAGTCTAGCTTGTGTTGTAACTCCTGTTACGTTCCACAGTTACCATTAATACCATACTGAGGTAAGCACAACATTAGTTATAAATTACAAAATAATTAGGTTAAGTACCTTCAGCTTTTCTTCCTGACAAAGGGCTGGGGTAGCTAATAAAGCTACATACCTGCCATGAGGCCCATGAGACAGCAATGAGAAAAAGAGAAGGACCGCACAAACATTTTGACAAGAGGGAAGAAGAGTAATGACAGAAGCAGTGTAAAACAAAATATCAAATCTTACTCGCAACGGCTTGGTTCATCTACATCGGTAATCTCATTAGTCAACCCGCACTTTAACCTGACCTGTTAAAAACACAGCCAATAATCAGAGGGTCAATAAATCTGAACCGCTTATCAAGTTCTTATTCCCATAGCAACTTGACAGACTAGATTTTTTAATTATTATTTATGGAAACGTATGGAAACTGAAATGGCATTTCCACACGGTTGCATAATGGATTAATGGTTCACCACTCACCAGCTAGAGCTCCCTGATAGTGTTTGGTTGAAGGGGAGGGATTTTGTTAAGTTTGTATATTTGGTTCAATTTTTTCGAGAAACAGGTCGAAAAATCCCTCCTAACTCAATTTAACACCTCTCTAACTATCACGTTCTTTTGGAGGGGCGGGGGCTTCAATATTTTAAAATAAAATTACTTAAATATTTTTCGTTTATAATATACTAACCTCGGTCTAAAATATAAGAAACAAATATCTACATCACACATACCAAGGAATAACATTGAAATCAGCTATTCTCATTTAATAAGGCTAAAAGTTTAACTTCTTTTCAAAATTATCTTTTTTATTAAATGATGATTTATACTTCTAATTAATACTAACATCACATTAACCCAGAGCGTGGAGTTCAGCGGTTGGGGTTGAACCTCCCTTAACCAAGGGTCGGGGGTTCGATCCCCGCCTTGGGTACGGAGCAACGTTAAAACTCTGGGCCAGCTGTCCTGCCCCTCGAGGCACCTACAATGAGCGAGGGATTAGTCACTGCTATCCGTGCGGTGGATACCCGGGTTTACCCAAAAATACTAACATCACATTTAATTACATCATCACCCAAAAGGGATAAAATTGGAATTGATCATTTAATACATCTTAAAAATAGTGTTTATTTCTTACATTTTGGACAACAAAAAACACCTAATGTTCTTATACTTTAGACCAGAAGTAGTAGTGTAAAAGATAACATAGATAGAAAAGTAAATTAATTCCGCCCCGCACCCTCGTTTAAACCAAACAGCCCTCAAAGTACATCCCCACCCAGACCCGGGAGGAAAAAGAACCACTGCCTATTACTATGGTAACGAAAAAATTGAATTTTATATTGTACTTTAACAAACACTTCTGGATCCTATCTAATAATTTAATCATTTTAGAATGAACAGATGCAATATAGTCCGGTCAAAACTTAAGAAATGATTGCGTAGAATTTTTCAAATTCAAAAACATGCATACCTTCAAACTCCTATCAGGGCCGTTCCAGCAATGATCACCATTTGAAAACACCATTACTTTGTATGAATCCTCAAATTTGTCCCAGCGACTGTGAAAAGAAGGAAACCATTTATTTGAATGAATCCTCAAACTGAATTATTACTTATTAGTCTCTTTTAGAAGGAAAACAAAAACTATTTGTTTTCAGCTATTAATGCCTGCATTCTTTTGAACTGGAGAAAAGTAGTGTAGTAAAGTTTGCCAACTAGTTACCAAAGCCTTACCCCAAACGTGTGGTGGAATAGCCCTCCTCCTGAGTAGCCTGTTTATAGGGGCAGACTTTGTAAGTGTACCTGAACCAAAATTTCCATCACCAGCAAGTGAGAAGATCAGGAGAGGACTTTCTAACTTTCAAATTACGAAAATGCCAAATACAACAGAAAGTAAACTGTTAGAGGAGATAGAATGCAACTTGTTCTGCTTGCTCTCAAAGCAACGATCATGGAATGAATAAAACTCCTTTGCTGGACCTGTAGTATTGAAGTTTTACTTCAGTTTACTCAAGCCAATTCCATAACTGATACCTCTACAATTCAAATGCTATGAGTGACAAATGTTACCAGCACCATACTAACCAAAATCATATTTTAGTTTTTGCGTCAGGCTTGATACTCTAGATTGTATTTTCGACAACTTGGCACTTGATTCGTCATATTCCTTGCGTATACGAGAGGCATCTAAAGAAGCAAAAGAGAAAGGCATAATTTACATCTATCTATCTATCTGGACAATAAATACAGGTCATAGAATGTCAAATGTGTACCTGACTGGTTCACTGGAGTCTGGAATATATTAACAGCCTGAAAAATATTGCGCACAGTTTTCTGTATTTTCTCTAACCAAGAAGGATCATCTGTAGTGATAACATCTAGTTCAATTTAATCATTTTAATCATAAGTCTATTATACACTAAACTTTGACAGCATATTAGCATTGAAATCTATAACAAACCTGACAAGTCTGGTTCAGTATCAGCATCAGCGTCAGACTTGTATGAGGAACTAAGGTCATCATGCTCATCTTCTCGAAATTGATCATCATTTCCATCTTCATCATACTTGTGGTTGTCATCATCGGTATCAGAAGCATAGGCGTCATCCTCTTCGTTATTTGTCGCTTCTGGAACATCTTCCCGATCTTCATTGTCTAATGTGGTGTCAGCTCCGGCACTTTTCTTACCGACATCTTCTCCTGTCCAGCGAGAAGCAACAAGTCTTCCCAATTCCTCCTTTGATAACCCATCAGTTTTTTCAGATACATCTATCCCCTATAGATATAC
Organism: Astragalus membranaceus; assembly: GCA_039519185.1. Taxonomy (NCBI): domain Eukaryota; kingdom Viridiplantae; phylum Streptophyta; class Magnoliopsida; order Fabales; family Fabaceae; genus Astragalus; species Astragalus membranaceus. Next base: position 135,483,428 of record CM076850.1, read on the forward strand.
GGACCAAGAGAGAATAGAAAAAACAGATGAGAAAACGAAATTTTATCCATAACTTCAAGGAATCTATCATTTCATATAAGAAACAAAGGGTTCCTCTCAGAGCAAATATCCGAAGAACTGAAGATATGAGTTCAAAAGGGCATAAAACATGCAGTAAAATGTTAGAAACAGCCATGTTTAAGACTAATAGCTTGAATATATTCAATGACAATTATTGTGACACCAAATGCTACTAGTGTTCTTAAATACAAGACAAACCATGAACTCTAGCCATTGTGTTTATCTTGATGCAAAAGCATTCCTATAACATGGTTCATCAGCTCAAATAATGACTGAGGTAGTTAAGGATGATTGAGGACAATGAAAATGTGGTTGAGTTTTTAAGTTGGATTTTGAGACAGCTAATGTTTGAATGTCTCAAGGTTGGTCAGCTGAAGTTATCAATTGAAACTAGAGAGGATTTTGGTGCTACGCAGAGGTGAGTTGCTGACTTTCTTTTAATTGGAAATTATTATGTGATTTTAAATGATTTAAACTATTGGTTTCACAAGAAGTGGGAAGTTAGGCAAGAGGGCCCTTTAATCTTGTTGCTTCTTACTTTAATGGTTGTCAGATAATTTCAAGTGCTGACAGTAAGAATATCAATAAAGGTACTAAAGTAGCTTCGAAATGAAGCTATGGTTTCCCACCTCCAGTTTACCAATGAAAGTTAGGAAATATAGGGTTTAAGTAACGAGAAAGGAGAAAGAAGAGTAACAATCAATGTCGACAAAATACTTTGGTGGCTGAATAATTTGGTTCCCACCACTGAACTCAAATTGGAAGGATTGGGTAGGAGTGCTAGCTTATGGAATCAGTGGGAACGTGAGATCCTACCATGTCTGTTTGGTTCCAATTTTCCACTTGGCAGGGCAGGTAATAAATCCAAAAACCTAACCCCAGCCTATTATCCCATGATCAAAATCCCTAAGCTGAAACCTGACAGACCTTTGACTATATATCTATTTTGTTGAGCGTGAGACCTGTGACCTGTGAATGGTCTTGCAACATTGCCCTGCTACCTGAAACCTTGGTCCCATGGCTTGTTCTGTAAGTGAGAGCTTGGCATGTCTGAAACCCTGACACTGCATCCTAGTGCTACAACATTTTTACTGGGATTCTTCGAGTGTTGTGGGCTGAGTGGCCCTTCTTTCAAGTGGTTGGTGGTCTGTAATTTCTAGGTGCGGGTTGGGTACAGAAACTGCAACTCTGCTGTTGTGTTTGAGTGCTGCATTTATTTGTGTTCTGCTATGGCTCTCTGTTGGCTGCTCCTTAACAGGGCAGTGTGGCCTTCATTTATGTATTTTTTACTCTCAACATGTGGTCTTCTATTAAGCCTTTTTTAAATTGTGAACTTGTATTTTGCCTAATTGTGTCATTATGTGTACATACACACATAATGATAATTGGATACCTAACTTCATTCTTCCTAGGCATAATTGGGCATAATCGAGGCCAATTCTTTCTGGTTACTAGTGTTTACAAGCTTATCACTTAGATGCTCTTAGTTTTTAGATTGAGCTAAGTTTCATTGAAAATCATCTCACCTAGAAGGGGAAAATGTGGTTTACTTATTCAAGTTGGATTATGGTCCAATAAGTTTCCTCTTTATTAAAGTTCTTGATGGGAGTGATTTCTGAAGGAGTAGGAGAACATGGATTGTTGGTCGCCTCCGATCACTACTTTCTCTAAGATTGTGAAACACGATGCTAAGTATTAGGTTTAAAGGTGGTTATATTTCAAATTAGATCATCTCAGAGGAAGTGGACAGTAATGATATTAATGTTGCTAAGACCTAGTTAGTTTAGGGAGAAATAGACACCCTTTAAGATGTTTGCACTCCATTTTATCGAAATACACAAGAACCGTATCAATGATTTTAGCCTCGTCCATTTTTCTTGGAAAACCTTTAAAACATACTGCGGAAAGACACACCCAGTGTTCAACAAGAACCCCAAAATAATTGTCCAATAAGAAAGTAGACACTTATGAAATATGGTGCAAATATAGGTGGCAGAGTGTATCTAAGCTTGACTGACACATAACACACATGGGAAGAAAGAGCCTCGTGCTTATGAATATGAACATGTAATTTTTAACTTTTTTTACTAATTTCTATGTACCATAGTCCAAAGTTCAAAGAAAATAGACAAGATTTGACTTCAAGGGGAGCTCTAAACTGCCAAATTTGATTATTAAGAGAGGTGGAAACTGAAAAAGAAATTACTTAAAAAGAAAATCCACACACAAAAAAAAAAAGTCCAAACTCTTCTTCATCTGAATTGGCAAAGAGATGAATAATTTCAAGAGAAAGTTGCTGCAGCTTGCAACTCCAATTCTTCTCTATCATAATGACACAAGAGATTTGTAGGCCTAATTGCTATATTATCCTGACCAAGGGAGCACAAACACTTCAAAATAACAAACCGGAGTTGGACAGTTCAGATACACATACATCTAGCCGCATTTTACAACTTTTTCCTTTTAGATGGGAAAACACAATAGTTAGATAAATTATAACATTTTATTATGTCTACAATGACTCAAAAGTCATGCTCACTTTTAAAACACCGTCTCTCTCTCTCTCTTGTTGATTTATGTTTCAATTAGTTTTATACTAACTAATATGTTGTATTTAAACTCTTCATTACCTACTCATGTTGATTAAGTGAATCAAGCCGTCTAAATCACTTGAAATATTTAACTGTGAGAGGAATACAAATAACAAGTAAATTCCAGTGATGCTGTGATAGTATGGATGCCGATACCGTATTGATGACTTCATCAGAAGATTCAGTCTCTCCAGTCGTCAAATCAGTTTCAGATATAACAGTGGGTTCTCTCTCAGCTTCTTTTGCATTCTACAATGAGGAAAGCACAAGTAAAAACGTTCAGCAAGAATTATATCTAATGAATACGCATGGCAGGAAATGGCACTTCAATTAACAAAAAAAATGAGAAGAGAATAAAAGTATCAGTGCCCAAAATTCTGTTCACCTCTTCCACTTCATTAAGCAAAGATCCTTCACTTCCAGGGGTATCAGTGGCTCCACCATAATTATCAAGTGTGTCAGCTAACTTTTCCCTTGCTTCATCCTATAAAAAAGTTTACAGGGTTAAATAGAAGAACTAAACCACTAACCACATAATGGGGCAGTGCAATACAACCACACACACATACAAGTTAAGGAACAAAGCATGGGGGCGAAGTAATATGCTCCAGTGTCGCCTAAGGATTGGTAGAAAACAGTCATTATTAGTTACTTTTTTATCTACTTTTGCATGTATAGGAAAACAGAAAAATAGCAACAAAACTAAGCTTTCTTCGAACAACAAAATAGTTGCATATTTTTTCAGGAGAACAAAATACTTGCATGTTATTTGGAGGAAGGGCAGTTCATTACTTCATTTCATCAAGAAACATCAAACATGAACAGCCATTATTTTTTGAATCGTAAGATAGTAAACCTCTAAAAAAGATCAGGAAAATCATATAAACATACAATACAATCACTTCATATTGACCAGACACCAGATTAGAATAAACCTGTTCAATAAGGTGCATTCTAATTATACAGTCAAGTTGCAAATTAAATGGTCGACACAATAAAACCTTATCAGCTGGAGCATCAGCTTGAACTTCAATTTTATCATGGTCGCTTGTTGCAGCATTGTCTTCAACATGTGACTGCTTTCCAGCTTCATTTTCATGTCCCGTATCTTCTTCATCAGCTTTAATGTTTTTTTCATCCGTCTTCTCCTCAGCCTCCTTTTTCTGCTTCTCTTCTTTTTCCTTTTCTAAACGCTCCTTCTCCTCTGCCTTCTCTATTTGTTCTTTATGATCTGAAAAGGAGGCAAAAGGAGTTTGGTAAAAAAAATCCATTGATAGGATAGAAAATTACTATCAAATCTTCAAAAAGATTGCGTACTCCTTTTTTACCCAAATCAAAAGCCCATATCATTTATAACATAGCATGAAAACTGTAAATTCGAAACTCAATTAAGTTTTATGATCTTGCCTTTCAAAACAAAGAATAATGATGTCCTGTCCTCATTTTGAACAGATTGGTAATGCTGGCCTTGCTATTTCATATGTGGTTCATCAATTGAAAAGAGTTGGGTGTGGTCATGTGTGTAATTCATCCGTTGGTTCAGAATATCTCACCCACTTGCACATTTATACCCATTCATACATTTTAAGGTTGATTTTTATTTTTTGCTAAATCAATAATGGCGTATAACATTTGAAACTAAACATGACAATAACAACATCCCTGCATACAGATTCAGATTTCTAGATGCATTCACGTGATCCTACCAAATTTAAAATAAATCTATTACGGCATATAGCAATGTTTTAATTAGTCACAACTCACAAGTACATTTGACACATTGTCTTTCCATTTTGTCTTGGTATGTATGATCAATTGGCCATTATTCTTATGCTTAAATCCTTTAAAAAATTGCAGGTAGTTTATGTATCTTAAGAACCACATTACAAAAACAGGGCAGAATAAAAAAATGATACCCTTTAGCTGTTTCACAATCCCTTTAAGTATACTTTCTTCTTTTTTCAATTTTGAAAGTTCTGCCCCATCCTTGTCCAGATCTAATTTAGCTTGCTCAATTGCTTGCTTGCGCAATTTGACACCCTCTTGATATGTGGCAATCTTTTTTTTCAGCTTATCTCTAGCAACTTTCCCAGCCTCCCAGCAGGTATTCGGGCACTTTGCTTTACCATCATACTCATCAGTTCCATCACAGCAATCTACACATTACGGCCGGAAAGTAAAGCAAATAACTTTAGAGCTAATGAAACAAAAAAATCTAGAAACAGTTCAAACAAAAGGCTAGCGATTCACTGGAATAATGATTTTTAACTATGATGCAGACAATATTTTTAAGTCAATATAAAAGAAACAAAAATGCGTGTACAAATGAACAATGTTAGTGAGGGATCAAAACACAAGGTGCGCTCACCGTGCTCGTCTTATTGCACAGTGACATGAGTCACGTGACTTAAAAGTTATGTAAATTCCATATACAGCTTAGACAGTCTTGAACATGTACAATATTCAAAGAATTAATGCAGTCTAAAACAACGTAAAAATAAATCGCATCTAGGCATCTCCTACCTCTATGCCATATATGTACACTGCAGAAGATAGAAGATTCAAACATTGGCAGTGAGAATAACAAGATAAAATGGAAGTTCAAATCAGGTGCACCAAATCCAAAAATGTCCTGTTTATATATACCAAAATGAAGGCCAAAAAGTAACCAATAAATGAATTTTCAGTGTTTACTCATCCTCCTAAATCTATATGTATAGGATCTTGTCCATGCATATCTATGATTTTCCTTCTATCAATTTTTTTTCCACTCTTTCCTAGTTATGATATCTTGGCTAACGCACTAATGTGTTTTGATAAGATTCTAATCACTGCAGAATTGACAAAACCTCGTCCCAACTCCCAAGGCACTATTTTCACTTAAATCTGAAGCTAACAAACAGTGTCTTTTTCTCACCGGGAATTCTAAACCAGATTTTGGAAACAAACAATTACACACACACACACATATCCTGCTTACCGCAAATTCCATCATTCACTCTAGATGAAAATAGGTACGTAGGGGAATGTCCTACATTCCGACAATAAAATTTTCCACGCGGACATGCTGATGTACCTGCGAAAAAAGTACAACAATAACCAACCATCCAATATGAAACAAGTAAAATAGATCAAAACAATATTTATCAAAAAAAAGAGGGAAAAAAAAACCAGGCTCATCAGTGCCATCGGGGCAATCGCAGAAATCATCATTGAATTGTGCTTTGTTGAATTTTCCGGATCCATCTTTACATTTTATTACATCTGAAGACTTGAAATACTTCTCATCTGCGAAAACGGTAACAGCCATTTTTTAATTTAGATATAAAAAATTACGCATAATAAATTGAAAATAAATAAATAAATAACAGCGAGGTGAACCTTCGGGAGCGATTCCGAGGAAGGGGTCTTTAGGTTCCAATAAAGAGGAAGAAGAAAATGGGAGGGGTAAGACGAGCACGAGAGAAATGAGGATGATTCCCAGTCCCAGCTTCATGGGTAAAATTAATGATTGTTAGATCGAGGTGGATTTGTTAAGTGTAAAATGGGAATGGTGTGAAGAAGTTGTGTTTCGGAGGATGGGAGGGAGAGGGGGTGTAATCGGAGATTCGGAATGAGAAAGAGTACAAGTTACAACAAAGGCGAGAGCGGCAAGGCCGTCCCGTTCCGGAGTCTAGCTAGCGAGTAGCGACTGTTACTGACTCGTGACGAGTGAAATGCGATTTCAGAAGAATTGTCATTTCAAGACCATTACTAAACCCAAACTACTTTTTGTGGGTAAATTTACTGCTTTTTGTGGGTACTTTTTTTTTTCTGAGATTTTTTATGGGTAAATTTTTATAATTGTGTTTTTTAACATCAAGTTGGAATTAATTATCAATTAAATTCCATAAAAAAGTTATCAATTAAATTTTATTAATCACAATTTTGAATGTAATTAACCATGATATTCATGTATTTAAAATTATATGTAAATTTGAAATACATCTTACATTGTCTTCTGACTACCGCTCTTTTTGCTATGAAAACTTGGAAGTATTTTTTTTTGATGTTTACCACTACTAGGAGTGTTTCAGCTTGGATTCAGAAGATGGCAAGTGGTAACTTTATTCGGGTGTTCTTGGCCATCCTTCAGTGGCTTTGGCGTTAGACAAACAACATGGTGTTGGGAGACACAATTTGGAGTGTGACGACGGTTATCCATAATGTCATCTTCATGCACGATGATATGGAAACTCAATACAGCCATAAGCAAAAACATATTGGAATTCGATTGTTGTCTTGATGGACTCTGCCCCAGATAGGGTTTGCTAAGCTTAATGTGGACGGTAGTTGCCCAAATGGTATCATTGGCTCTAGAGAGCTGGTTAGAGATGATCAAGGGCGTTGGTTAGGTGACTTTTCGTCCAATGACAGACAAGGGGATGTCCTCCTCATTGAGTTGTTTGCCATTTTCCATGGGGTTGTTTTTGTTGATCCATATTGGAAAGACTCGTGTAAAATGTGAATCGGATTCCAAAAATTCAATTGTGCTTCTTTTTTTTTTATTATGGTTGTGGCTAAACAGCCAAAAAAGAAGAACACGAGTTATCCTGGAATCATTCTCGGAGTAAAAACTCCATTACAATCAGCATGCAACAATTGCACAATGCTAGCAGGGGGATCCTCCAAGGCCTGCGAACTAATACTCCCATCACAAGCTAAACTAGCCAAATGATCCGCTACTGAGTTTGCTTCACGGTAAACATGAGTAACAGTAATAGTCCAATCCAAACTAAGCAACCGCTTGATACGCATTAGAAGACTCGTGCCTTCCCTGTGGCCGGAACCAGCACTTGTGAGAGACGCAACCACCACTTGAGAGTCCACTTGAAGCTCCACATTAGCATAGCCTTTGCTTCTAGCAAGATTTAACCCTTCCAAGACTCCCCAAAGCTCTGCAATATAAGCGCTAGCCTCACCTAAAAACCGAACAAAACCACCCAGTCAATTCCCTCGAGGATCACGCAACACACCTCCACAACCCCCGCGTCTATGACCTTCTTTTGAAGCACCATCCGTATTGACAACAACAGTCGCATCCACCGAAGCTTTCCAACAAACATTGATTTGAGTCCGCGACCTCTCTATCGATGGGTTAAACAACACCTTACTCTTAAAATAGTTCTCTACATATTGTCTAATGAACTCGTCGGGAGCATGAGTAGCAACATAATTTGGATCATGCATGCTCTTGTTCCTCCAAAACCACAAGAAATAGCAAGCACTTGCCCAATTGTGCTTCTACAAGATATGGATCACTGCCTGCTTCATGCCTATGCATCCCTTTTGATGAAGATAACTGGCTTGATGGATTGCTTTCAGGATCTGACTCTCCTTCATGTTTTCAGAGAGGCAAATACTAGTGCAGATTGGTTAGCTGAGCTTACTAATAGGAATATTGGGGGATTAGCTTTTGGACCTCCCCTCATAGTGATTTGAGTTTGTTCTTAGTAAATGATTCCTCAAGCATCTAGTTTGTTTTGGCTGTTGTTTTTTTTTCTACTTTGTTTCATTTGTATCAACCAAAAAAACTTATTGGATAGTGGAGTATCATATTTCCAAATTCTGAGGAATGTTAGGTTTTTGCATCTTCTCTCAATCTTAATTTCATGAACAACAACCAGGAAGCTTCTAGAAACCCAAAATCACATCTCCCTATTTTGGTGCACCATATCATACCCCTAGTTGGAGAACTCTTCATGTCGTCCGGTAGAAGAACTTCCATGCCTTGTAGGAGAGCTCGACTGATTATAGGTTTTGCATATTCAAACTCATGTTTTGAAAATACATTACATTTCAAAAGGTTTAAATTTTAAATTCTTAGGAATCATCTAGCTATTATAATTTGTTTCAAGTTGAATACATAAAAGTAATAAGCTAGAGAAGTCATGGCGATTAAGATGGTCCTTGCTCACCACAAGCTTGCTTATCTAAAACCAAAACCATAAAAAGATGAGATAATAAGATTTTCGATTTTTGTCATTTCATTTTTGTTTGGTGTTTCAGTTTTCCAAGAATAAGCGGTCATGAATATCAATCAAAATGCACATAGGAATCACACATTGTTCTTGAGTAATAAAGTAAGTACAAATCGGTCTATTACAAGTAAGCCGGATAGCGATTGGACTATCACGGTTATAGCGTTGCTAAAAATGTGTCTGCCCTTTGCTCTTGCTCGGCGCCCTGCTTTTATAGCCAGCCTCTATTGTAACTGCTCGGACGGTTCTTCCCCTGGCGCTGGGTCTTGCTTACACCTGTCCAAGTCGGTTTTCCTGTCCCCTCTGCATTGTCGATCCTATCCGATCTGCATGTCTTCAGACCGAGTTTACGTGGCATGCTCTGAGGGCCTAACTAATTAGCCCAGTTCGTAGCTCCCCAAGCTCGAGTGCTTTAGCACGAAGAGCTTAAGAAGCATTAATGGATGATCAGAAGGTTCTGGACTGTTTGCGCCGGAATGTTTTCCCGCGCTATGTGGAGCTTAGCATCTCAGGTGTCTTGAGTGTCTGAACATGTTGGCATGGGTGGAAAGATGAATGTGACGGGTTGGTGGCCAAATACACTGTTCCAATGCTTGGGAAGCGCGCTTTCTTTCTTTATGTCACTTTAATGGTCAGGAGAGAAAATGCGCAGAGAGCTTTGATTAGACGTTTCGATTTTCGTGACACGTTGATGGCGCGTGGATGTGTAAGCTTGTTTTATATCCATTTTCACAACTCGGCGGGGAATTGCTGGCTTGCTTTGAGGTAACTTCTGATCTCTATTCTCCGCTTCTTTTTCATTTTCCTTTCTTCTTTTGTTGTGGTTTTCGGAATGGTCAAGTTGTGGGAATTAGATGAAAATGGGGAAGAAGTTTCTGAGGTACCCTCTGCTTTGAGGTTTATTTTGGACGGAGTAAAACCCAATTGGGAAGAATATAAGGAGCATTGGAAAGGTAGGGCTCATAATCGCCCCCTTTCAGGAGCTCGGATCATCGCGGGGGCGTCTCAAGCTCTTCCTTTGCGCGAGGTAAAAATTTTGATGGCTTCGGAACAAGATGTTGAGGGGCTGATTAACTTTGAATCACGAGGTTACTCATCTACCTTTCTGACCGAAGCTTCTGTTGCAAAATTTCGGGCTGGGAAAAATTATCTTCTACTGGAAGAGAGGAAGATTTAATTGTTGAATGTTGCAAAGTAGGAGAACCTATCTATTTGGCGAGGCCGAGGGGTGTACAAAATGAAGTCACATATATATACGCCTGCTTATTCGAAGACTTGAGGGTGAAGATGCGCTTTACTTTATTTGAGACTTCAGTTCTAAGAGCTTTGAATGTCGCCCCCACGAAACTTCACCCAAACAGTTGGGGTTTTGTTCGTGGGTTTGAGATATTATGTCGGGCTCTCAAACTAAATCCTAAAGCAGGTATCTTTTTTGCCTTTTATTGGACTAAAGGAGAAGGTTTAGGAAAATGGATATCATTTACTAGTCATCCCAAAAAACGTCTGCTAACCCCTTTTACCACCTCTTATAAGGATTTCAAGGTGGAATTTTTCTGGGTTAGGGGAAGCCCTTCGTGTCCTGAGATGTTGATTGATGATAAAGGGGGATATTAGTTTCCTCTGTACTGGCAAAGCGAGCCCTATGCCATTATCGGTGTGATTGAGAGTGAGTTGCCCAGGGAATATAATTAAATAAGCCATAAATTTTCTTTCAAAGTTTGCCCCTATGAGTTGCAAAGAATTGATAAGTATGGAGGATGATGAAGATGAGTTGCTTCAATTCTTGAGTAAGTCATTGCTTGAACTTTTTGTGTATTAATTTAATGATAGTTGGCTTATCTATCTTTCTTTGTTTCTTGTAGTTCGAATGGGGCCTCTTAAAGACAAAGATATGAGGAGCTATCTCAAGAAAGCTCAGGAAAATATGGCGGCCAGAGCTATTGCTGATGTAGAAACTCGGGAGGTCGGGTTGCATAAAACCAAAAAGATTAATGGGAGGGTGATTTTTGAGGGGAGCGCACCTATTCCAGTCGTTCCTTTGACTACGGTTGCCGCGGACAAATGTTTAAGTGGACCTTCCCCTTCTGTCTCACTCATGCTTCAGAAAGGTTGTCAAGAGACTCCCGGAGTCTCAAGCTCGAAGAAGAGAAAAGCCGATGAAGGTGAAGTGGCTTGGTCCGATCTCTTGATTGAATTTGGCGGCGAAGGTGGTGTGAGTTCGCTTTGGGATAAACGTTTTCCGGTGAAAAATTTCATGCGAGAAAAACTGGTGACTCAGGATGATTCAAGTCGGATTGAAGGCCTCGGTTTAGAGCCGGCTTGTGTTGCTTTGTGTAACACCCTGAATTTTGACTTCCTTTATGTGTATTATAACCGTGTATTTATTTTATACGAAATAATAATTAGTTTCGTATCTAGAGAGTGTTTTTAAGAAAAATAATTTTGTAAAACCAAAGAGAAATATTATAGTGAGTTATCAAAAAAAATTAAGCTAAAAACTCTATCAAATTATAGCAAAAAAAGTATGTGTCAGTGTGAATTTGTACTGCACTAAAAAGTCCAAACTTATCAGAAAATTTTAAAATTTAGATATTTGAGTTCTATAAAATATAAAGATCGAAATAATATTTGCAGAATTTTTTTTATCTGAAAATATGTCTTTTATTATTACCGAAAAACAAAATAAATAGATAAAGAAATTGAGAAAGTGACGAACAAGGAAAAACCGGTACGTGTGAGTTCCATTTATGCCACAAACCTATTATATCCTTACTTCTATGTTAGAATGTAGTTTAAGTAGAATTTTAGTAAAATATTTTTTTAGTTATGAGTGTAGTATATTAAGACATAGTTGTTATTAATGAGTAATAGGTATTGAGGGAATTGAAGAAAGTGTCCAACAAGCTATTCTCGAACAATTTTAAGGTAAGGGAAAATACTAATAATAAGTTGATAGGCACAAATTGTATGTTGCTTGTATATATATATATATATATATATATATATATATATTATCTAGTTATTCTTAAGTGATTTGTGTGCTTGGTGATTTTGTTTGCAAAAGTGTTATGACATGGATTAGTAATGAATTTTCTCTGTAAGTATATTATTATACTCCCTACATTATTAGAAACTATGATATTTGTGTAAGAGTGATTGTGATTTGGAAATTCTATGTCAAAATAAGTACATCTTTAAAATTGAGTGAAATATTGGATGACTCTTTTACTGATTGACATAACTTAGGAGGATATTGATAAGCTAAGGTGTAATCTCACAAGTTGTTCTATAGATTTTGGGAACTGATTGTCAAGTTGATTATGGATTAGATGAGTAAGACTGATGATTTTACTAAGAGCTAATACAAGATGTTTCTTATATTACTATCAAGTATATAAGACTGAGGATAGGTTCGGTTGGGTCGACTACAGACTTTCTGGGGGCACTTCTGTTTCGAACTCCTACCAATAGTCAGCGATAGCATCTCTGGCTGGAGGAAATCGTATTACCCGACACGGTGAGCCTGACTGTGTAGGATTATCTATAATAAGGTGCAGCGCTCGGGCCAGAATGATTGGAGTATGGATTGGATATCTTCTCATTGCAAACAATCATGTCATGGCAGTTGAAACGGCCTTACGCTCAAGATGATAGAGAAATCTCCATGGAGTAGGTGGAGTATATTATTTCTAGTTAGCAGAATAACTTTGTTGATGGATTACAGGATAAGTGCGATATCTAGTTTATTTGACTAACTATCGATTGCTGATTTCACTAGAATGCCAGTCATGTTTTGCAGGATTTGGTGATTATGTGTGGTGAATTTTCTTAGTCTTGATTAAGTTTGATGTATGTCACCTATTATGTCTGTATATTATTATTGCTTGTGATTGTATAATATTAGGTGTAACTTGTGTAACCATCGTGTTGCAAACTTGTGTACGAGTATTTCACCCCTTACATTTCAGATGGCGATGGGAGAACCACTGGGTCATTCGGGCCACCGTCAGATTAGGTTCTTGGAGGACAAGGGAAATCCCATCTGGGAAATCGACGCAGTAGCTCAAAAATTTAACCTATACTGGTATCGTACAGACAACAGATGGAATCGGGGGAGTACTCATGCCTCGATTACTTCTCACATGACCTTAGAGATTGAGTTACCCATGGACAGAATGATAGAGACATTGATACCTGATGTGGGGATTCCTAATGTAGTAGTACCCGATGTTGTAGTCCCCGAAGTCGTGGTTCCTGAAGTTGAAGTCCCAGTGCCTGTTGTACCTGAGTGGGAACCGTCTGATGGTTCCGATAGTGGTGTACCATCGATGATATTTCCAATGGTTATCATTAGTATTTATGGGACGTTGGGTTTTTTTATGACTTTTTGGAGGTTAGGGTATAAGAGTTTCATGGGATTTATGATGGATTGTATTCTCTTATAACTCTATATTTTGAGGCAGTAACTATCAGGTATTTCGGTATAGTAACTTGACTGCTTAGGACTTAGCCTGACTTATGATAGATATAACCTCGTAGGACGTACTACCTTTTGGCTACTTTTGTGAGATATGATATTAAGTTGTTAACCCTTTGTAAGCCTAAGGGCATGATCATGACTTGATAGACAGTGACCTATATATGATGCATATATATATATATATGTTTTGTGGACTCTGAAATATTTGGATTGTTTTCTATGTGTTTTGTTGTGTGAACTCTGTAAATTATTTGGATTGTTTTCTTATTAGGTTATGACTAATATTGCCTTATAAGGATTCAATGGCTAATAGAAATGCACAATTAGATACTGAGAACACTGGAGATGGAAACAACAATGCTGGGAATAACATGGATAGAGCTATTCAAGTTATGGCAGACATGGCGACATCCATTGCACAACAAACTGCTGCGAAAAATCAAAGAGATATTCGCAAACAACATAGAGAGGAGCAAGCTGCTGAGTCTAAAGGTTTGGTTGACTTTAGACGTCATGACCCTCCCCAATTTCATGGAGAAACAGAACCAAAGAAAGCTTACTTATGGCTTCAAGAGATCGAGAAAATATTCACGGTGCTAAGATGCCCAGATGAAGTGAAGGTTAGTTATGCATCTTACCTGCTGCTTGGCGATGCAGAATATTGGTGGAGAGGAGCCCGACAGATAGTCGAAACCAATAACCAGGAAATTACATGGGAGGTATTTCGTGCTAAATTTCTAGACAAGTATATTTTGCCAGGATTGCTAGGGCTGCAAAGGAACAGGAGTTCCTGAATCTGAAACAAGGAGGAATGACAGTCAAAGAATACGCGGCAAAGTTTGAGTCGCTGGCAAAATATTTTCGTTTCTTTCAGGATCAGGTGGATGAAGATTGGCTATGTGAAAGATTTGAAGGAGGACTGAGACTGAACATCAAATTAAGAGTCGGTCTTACCACTCAAAATTCGGCAATTTCAACCACTTGTGGAAAAGTGCAGGAAGATATAGACAATGAAGGAAGGTGGAATCAACCAGGGAAATACATGAGGGCCGTCTAGGTCCAGGTATCCAACACAATGATGGAACCAGAAAGGGAAACAGCCGTACAAAAATCCTTATTCCCGACCCTCGGGGAATAATCAGAATCAACAACCATACCGTCCGATGGCATCTGCTTTTGGAGGTGGACCAATTAGGAATCAGAATCCAGGACCCACTCGACGATGTTTCAAATGCGGAAAACAAGACCATTTGGCTGACACTTATCCCATGAGGGGAATAGTATGTTTCAGATGTGGAAAAACGAGACACATAGTGAAGGACTACATTGATCCGAAAGTTGAACCGGTGGTGAGTAATATGAGAACTGAAAGGCCAATGGCAAAAGGAAGAGTTTACACCATAAGTGGTGTTGAGGCTTCTCAATCTGAAGATCTTATACAAGGAAATTGTGATATGGAAGGTAAGCTCTTAACCGTACTATTTGATTCTGGAGCAACCCATTCTTTTATCTCTATGGATAAAGTGAAAGAATTGAATTTACCTGTTACATCATTGCCTTTTGATTTGATCGTTTCTGCTCCAACTGCTAAGCCTATGGTGGCAAATTCTGTGTGTTTAAACTGTCCTATTGTTATCCATGATAGGAGATTTCTTGTTGATTTGATATGTTTGCCTTTAACGCAACTAGATGTGATTTTAGGCATGGATTGGTTATCTTTTAACCATATCCTTTTGGACTGCACATAAAATTTTAGTTTTTCCCGACCCTAGGATTTCAGAATTTATATCTGCTAATCAAGCAATAACTTATTTGAAAGAAGGTGCTCAAGGTTATATGTTGTTATCTTCCTTTTGGACTTTCCACATAAAACTTTAGTTTTTCCCGACCCTAGGATTTCAGAATTTATATCTGCTAATCAAGCAATAACTTCTTTGAAAGAAGGTGCTCAAGGTTATATGTTGTTATCTTCCTTAAAAGCGGAAAAAGAAGTTACTTTGAGCGAAGTACCAGTCCTGAAAGATTTTTTGGAAGTCTTTCCAGAAGATGCTCCCGGATTACCCCCTGTGCGAGATATTGAGTTTTCAATCGATCTTATACCCGGATCAGGTCCAATCTCTATTGCACCGTATAGGATGTCACCTACGGAATTAACAGAACTGAAGAGTCAACTTGAGAAATTGTTGTCAAAACAGTTCGTTAGACCGAGTGTATCACCTTGGGGAGCACCAGTCTTGTTAGTGAAGACGAAAGATGGAGGTTCAAGACTTTGTGAAGACTATCATCAATTGAACAAAGTGACGATAAATAATAAGCATCCTCTACCTCGCATTGATGATTTAATGGATCAACTTTGTGGACCTGCAGTTTTCTCAAAAATTGACTTAAGGACAGGATATCGCCAAATTAGAGTGAAACCCGGGGATATTTCAAAGACTGCATTTAGGACTCGCTATGGGCATTATGAGTATTTGGTAATGCCATTTGGAGTAACAATTGCACCTGCTATCTTCATGGATTCCATGAATTGGATTTTTAATCCATTTCTCGACAAATTCGTCGTTGTGTTTATTGATGACATTCTCATCTATTCTAAAAACTACGAAGATCGTGATCACTAAAATCTTCTCTGGGGTCCAGGTCTGCAAAATTGATGGTGTAGGAGCTAGCTTTTGGACTTTGTTCCACACCATTCTTTTTCTTGGTTCTTAGACTATCCAAGTAGCATTTTCTGGCTGCTTCCTGATCGACTTTCAATACTCCTACTCCACCTCCATCTAGTGGATATTTGAGGGTGAGATAGCGAGTAGAGAGAGAGCCGCGCCCATGATATTTAAGGCAGGTCTGCCCATGATAATGTTGTACGGTGATTGTGCGTCGATTACCAAGTAGCGGACACTGATCGTTCTAGCTTGTTCGCTGGTGCCAAAAGTTGTTTTGGGAGTAATATAGCCCTTGACTTGGACTTGCTCACCTCAAAAACCCACTAAAGTCCCATATGATAAGGTTGTAAATGTTCATGGGTTGCATACCTTGAAAAGTTTCCCAATAGATGATATCAGCCGAACTTCCTGGGTCGATCAGCACACGACGGACACTGAAATTAAGTAATTGCACCACGATCACCAAAGGGTCGTCTTCATGTGGGGCAATTCCTTCGAGGTCTTTTGGAGAGAAACTCAAGTCGGGAACGCTGGTGGCTGTCGAATTGATTTGTAGGTCAGCAATATGCATGACTTGTCGCACATACTGTTTCCTTGCCGAACTGGTCTCACCCCCCTCCAGCAAATCCTCCTGAGATTGTGTTGAGAGTGTGCGTAACTGGAGGGATTTCTTCGTCAACTTTGACTTCTTTTTCTATTTGAGATTGCAATTTTGGACGCGGTCCGTCTGGTGGACGGCTTGTTGATGCGTTAGAATCGTCTTTGACGTATCTCTTCAGCATTCCCTTCCGGATTAACTTCTCGATTTCATTTTTTAGGGCAAAACAGTTTTCAGTATCATGTCCTCTCCCCTTGTGGTATTCGCACCAAAGATGTGCGTCTCTGCCAAGTGATCTTATTGTTGGTGCCAATTCTGGGATGAGTCTGGTATGCAAAATCTCTTTGAGTATTGTTTCTCACCTCTGGTTCAGAGGGGTCATTGTCCTTCTTGGGGGCTACTACGATTTTGTTGAGGGCCTCGTTTTTTAGAAGTATTGCGATGGAATTCTCCCGGTTGCGCTTTTCTGCGTTGCTTTCTTCTCCTTTCATATAGCCTTCTGCCCGGGCTAGGACTTCTTGCATGTTTGAAGCAGGTCTATAAGCCAGAGATTCATTGAACTGGCCATCACGGAGACCGTTGGCAAAAGAATCCGCGAACTGCCTCTGGTCGGGGTGTTCTACGTCAACGGTTATGTCACTGAAACGGCCAAGATACTCTCGTAAAGATTCATTCGGGCTCTGTCTGGTGTTAAAAAGAGTAGTAGTTGAAGCCTTTTGATGCCTTCTGTCTGAAAAATGTCTGATAAATTTTTTGGTGAAGTTCGCGTAACTTGGAATGGACTTGCGAGGAAGGCTCGTGTACCAATGCAGGGTGGCTCCTTTCATAGTTCCCGAGAACAGTTTGCATTTTAGGGTCTCTTGCACACCGATTATGGCCATTTGGGCATCAAAGGCCGTTAAGTGCTCTTGTGGGTCCCTCCTGCCATCATAATTCTCCAAATGTGGTGGCTCGAAATTAGGCGGGACCAGGTTGGACATTATGGCATCAGTTAATGGTTGAGGTTTTTCAATCTGGACACTGTCCAAACTGTTCGGATCTCGCTCTTGTTGAATTATGTTCATTTGCTGTTGTAAGGAGTGATTTTGTTTACGCAGTTCATCTATGACCGTGTTGACGCCGACGAGAAGAGGATGTTCTTCTACGGTTGGTTGCATTGGATTTGAAGGTTGATGAACATGTGCTTCAACAACTACCGGGGGTGGCAGTTGTTGTCGGTATCGTAGTGGTTTGCTGCATGGGAATGGTTTCTGGTGTAGGCAGGCGTTGGCTTCCGTGCCGGCCCCGATGTTCGGGCTCTCTGGTGGAAGCGGTTGCATCATGGGTCGACGACTGTGTGTTCCGCCGCCGACCACGACGAGTGGTAGTAACCATAACTAAGGTGTAAACGGCGTGTGGTCGGTGATAAATCTATTTTATATAGAGTTATTTACGCATCTAAACCTAAATAATTGCTCAGTTCTAAGTAAAAATATATAGTAAATAAAGTTTTATAAATAAAATAACAACATTCAAAGTTAAAAGAGGGTTATGCATATAACTTAGCATCTTGCATATATTTTGGTATTTTTTGATGTGTTTGTTTAATGCACCTTCATTCGATGCACATGCACTCAAAACAGACTACAATGCTTGAAGAAATTCTAGAACATCAAGATGCTCAAGCACTCAACTGATGATGTCATGCTTAGTCATGAAAGCACATGCAAGTCACAAATTTCGGCGCCTACCATAAAAGATAGCTTTGAAGAGTCACTCACCAAGGGACACTTGGCCATCCATTAAAGGACCTCCCTTCTTGGTTGAGTGAAGGATTTGCATTACTTTTTGGGCTGAAGTGACTAAAGGCAACCCTAGCTTTGTTATCAAGTAAACCCTCTTGTGAAGGAAAGCTCCACTTGAAGCCTATATAAAGACCTCCATCTCTCACTTGAAAATCATATCTCATCTCTCATTTCCGTACACTAATATAGATAGCTTTAGATGTAGTTCTTCATTCTCTTGTAAGAAGGCAAGAAAGGAATTGACAACTCTTTCTTTACTTCCACACAAGTAAGTAGTGTTAGCTAAATGCAGTGGAGTTGATGCACGTGCATTGCTTGGCAATTTCATACAAAGGGAACTCCAACCGTGTAAACTCTTACCTTATTGTTTTCCTTTTGTGATATCAAATATATGGATATGATTTATTCTGTTTATACATGCATCGTAATGTTTAGCATGAACTAAACTCTTTTAATTCGGATGTTCTAACCTTATAATGATCTTTTAAATAAGTTATTGTGATCATATGTGGTGTGTACGTGCATTTTAGTTCTTGTTTTACACTTCTTTCAACAGTTATTTTGAGAGTGATCACTTAGAATAAGTAGAGTTATAAATACAGACATGGTTTATAACTAGAACTCAAGAACTAATATGGGTAAATGTTTTAATTAAGGAAACTTTGTTGAAACCATGCTAAAACCTAGACATAGGACAACATAGTCCATAGGGTGATATTGTGGGTACTTAAAATACAAGAGTGGACTTATTTAGCAACTTAGACATAAGAGCTTGTAATGAAACTCTGAAGACAGTGACTGAAAAACACAATTATAATGCAGCAGCATCCAGTGCACCTGCATCACATATAAACACAAAACTATTGAAAGTGACTTATTTGGTAAAGAACATCTCAACTATCTTTCTCACTTAACTACAGACTCATTTTATTTAGTTGTTTACTTTCTGTTTCCACATCACCAATTATTGTTTGTAACTTGGTCACTTAATACTAATTTATCTATCTATTTAAATCCTAAAGATTAATCCAATCTCTGTGGATACGATACTCTACTTTCACTTTATTACTTGTTGTCGACTGTGTATACTTGCACATTATCTTTTTCGCACACCAAGTTTTTGGCGCCGTTGCCGGGGATTGCCATTAATTTTTTTTGTTTAGATATATAGTAAATTAGTGTTTATTACTCTGGTATTTTGTTTCTGAATGCAGGAGCACAGGATGCTCTAGCATATGCACAGAACCAAATCACCAAAATTTAGATTAGATCCTGAAATAGAAAGAAGATTTAGGAAGTTGCTTAGACTCCAGAAACAAAGACTCCAAAGCTACAGAATTATAATGTCTCAACAAGGTGAAGGAGAAAGATCTAGACTAGGCTCAAATAGAGGATCAGTTAGAGGTGGCCCTGGCTCACATCATGAACCCGAGGATGACCACAGAAATCAATTCATCAACATGGGTCCCATAGGTATGATTAATGATAGAGATAGGCCAATGAGGGACTATGCTATGTTTGATCATCAAAATATGCAAAATAGCATAGCAAGACCTCATATTGATGATGTGCACTTTGAATTTAAACCCATGATGTTCCAAATGCTTCAAAAATAGATCAATTTGATGGATTTCCTCATGAGGATCCCCACTTGCATTTAAAACAATTTTTAGAAGTATGTAGTAACTTTGTCATTCCTAGTGTTAGTGAAGATGCTTTTAGATTGAAGCTATTTCCTTATTCCTTGAAGGATAAAGCTAAGGTTTGGTTAAACTCTTTAGAGCCTAACTCTATCCATTCTTGGAATGAATTGGCTGAAATTTTTTTGGCAAAATACTTTTCACCCATTAAAAATGTCAGAATGAGAAATGATATTACATCTTTTAGACAAAAAGAATTTGAATCATTGTTTGAAGCCTGGGAAAGATGGAAAGAACTTTTAAGAAAATGTCCCCATCATGGATTACCTGTCATTATTCAAATGGAAACTTTTTACAATGGTTTGGAACCTCAAACCAGAATAATGCTTGATGCATCATCTGGAGGAGTGTTACTAAACCTATCTTACAACGAGGCTTGTGAATTGATTGAAAGAATTGCAACCAATAGCTCTAGTTGGCCTACTGAGAGGGTGAGTGCACAAAAGAAAACATCAGGGGTGCATGAAATTAGTGAAGTATCAGCCCTGTCTGCTCAAATAGCCTCACTAACCAACATGATCAAAAACCTCAACCCTATTAATGCTCTTGCATTCAATGCAGCTGCCTTAACAGAAACACCTGTAGCACCAATAGAGCAAGCCCCTCCAGGAACTGTTAGTTGTGTATATTGTGAAGGAGGTCACTTGTATGAGGAATGTCCTAGCAACCCTATTTCTGACAATTATGTAGGATATAATAGCCCTTACTCAAACACCTATAACCCTGGATGGAGAAATCACCCAAATTTTAGATGGAGCAACAACAATGCTGTTGCACCTAATGCAGCTGCACTTGTTTCACCACCAGGATTCCAATCTCAGAACTATCAAAGACCACCTGTACCTGCCAATGATAACTCCTTAGAATCCATGCTCAAATCCTTTATAAGTGAAACAAGAACAGCTAGACACGCCAAAGATGCTTCAATCAAAAATCTGGAGAATCAAGTGGGGCAATTGGCAACAGCTCTATATCAAAGGCCAAATGGTTCACTACTGTTGCGCCCGAAAAAGTCCCCGAGGGAATCTTTCTTCGTTTACAACTTTTTAAAAAAAAAACAATGAAGTCGCCACCAATATTTTTTATAAGGAAAATATTGAAGAAAAACCTTTTTGGAAAGCGGATGGCCTTTTGGAAAACCGGAAGATTTGGGTTCGGGGGTCGGTTAGGCATGGGGAAGGTATTAGCACCTCACGTCTCCTTTCTATCGAAAGGGAACCTTTAATTAAACGTGTGGTTTTAAGTGCTGATTTGGAAAATACTTAAATTTGCCCTTTTTTGAAGAGAGAATGAAAAGACTTAATGAAAATTTTATTTTTGGCGAGAAAGGAGGAAAAAGGGTTTTTAGAAAGAAGTGCTTGACGGGACATGGCCCGCTCCTACGTATCTCCCGGTGCGATGGAGAATTCAAAGCTACGTAGTTCTTGTTTGTCCTGAAAAGGGTTTTGTTTTTTAGTCTTTTTGGAGTTTTTCGCAAAGGAGTTGAGCGTTCGCAGTGACCAAACAACGACGGTTTAGAGTGGTCGCACTACTAACTCTTGTGAAAAGGAATTATCATTAACGATCAAACGGCAACGGCGCGAGTGATGATTAATGATAATCGGTTTTTACTTGGAGCATTGAAAAGGTTTTCGCAATTGAAGGAGAGCGTTTGTGAGGACCAAACAACAACGGTTTAGAGTGGCCACACTACTAACTCCCACAGGAACGAAATCATCACCCACAATCAAACGGCAACGGCGCGAGTGATCATTAGCGATGATTAGTTTTGATTTCGACGTTTGAAAAGATTTGTTTTCGAAAAGTGTTTTCATTGATTTTAATTGGAGAGAACGTCGCGATGAAAGGAATTTGCAATTGGATTGATTTTTGTTCGGGGAAACATTTATCCATCATTTCAAAAAAAGGTTTGAGAAAAAATAAGTTCGTTTAGGGAAAAGAAAATTTATTATTTAGGAAAAAAAAGGTTTGTAAAAAAAAACGTTCGCTTAGGGAAAAGAAACGAAACGAAAGAAAAAGAAAAGGGGGTGCAGCAGTAAAATAAGGGTGTAAATAAAAGGAGGGGCGTATTGTTAAAATGGGGGGGTGCGAACAGTGAATCCAGCTTATTTTTGTAAGCTGGGCTGCGCAGAAAAATAGATCGTGGGCTTCAAAAAAAAAGGGGGGGGGGGGCGAACTGAGTAAAGTGCAGGGGCGTAAATAGAGATCTGAAAAAAAAAAAAATAAAAAAAAAGACGTGAAAAGACAAAAATGCCCCTGCTGTTTGTACTATAAATACCTAACATAAGAGGAAACCCTAGTTCTTCACTTTCCTCTTCTCCGCGGCGCCCCACCCCAAAATAACCAAAACCCTAAAAATTTTCCTTTCTCTCCTCAATGCGCCGTGCGAACTCCTCCCTCTCCCCTCACACCGTTTCATCCTCCCTCTCCACCATGGCTTCGCCTTTCTTTCTCTCCAAACCCATTTTTCTCTCTTCCCCACAGCGCGGTTTCAACCCCTCTCTCTCTCCTATACCGATGGCGAACTGAAAACGAAGGGGATGGAGACGGTGGTGCGGTTGTGGCTCGCGATGTTGGCTTCGTGGTGGCGCTGTGGTGGTTTCGTGGGTGGTGGTTGATCGTACTGTGGGTGGAGGAGTTGGTCGCGAGGAGGAGGGCCGTTGGGTGGCGTGAGGCGGTGCGAAGCGGTGGTGGTTGGAGTGGATCGGTGATGGGGATGGCTCGGCCGTTCGTGGGTGGAAGAGGGGGCTGTGGTTCGTAGTGAGTGAGGGGGGAGGCCGTACGGTGATTAAGGGTGGCTGAGGCGGAGGTTGACGGCGGGGCACGGTGGTTGCTGTGTCTGTGGGTGGTTGACGGCGGTTTTGTTGGTAGCTGACTTGTGATGTGGTGGTTTGGGGCCTACACGGTGGTTCTGTGGGTGGTTGCCGGCGAGGTACAGTGGTTCAAGGCGAGGCTACGGCGGCGGCCACCGTACGGTGGCCGGAGGTAAAATCTCTCCACTCCCTCTTTCTTTTTCGTTTAACTGTCTCTCTCCCTTTTGGTTGTATTTTGTGACTGTGTGCATTTGGTATCGCTGCGTCTCTGTTTTCTCTCCGAAATCGTTTTTTTCTTCTTCGCCTCTCCCTATTTCCTATTCTGTTTCCTTTGCCTTTCTAATTTTTACTTTGTCCAAGCATTCATATACCAATATTTATCATGAGAAAAGTGTATTCTTTAAGAAACAAAAACCATGTTTGGGGATAATCTGTGACTATATACATATATACATGATTAGTGAATGAATGATTTTATGAGGCTACATGGTTTATAATAACAAATGAATAAGGTAAAAACAATACTGAAAGCAGATCTTATGAATAAACAAATAAATTAGGAACTAACCTAGTTCCAGACTCTCCTATTCTGCTCAAGTTGAAATATGGTTTCAGTATATTTTTTGTGTGTGCGTTTCTGTGTGTGAATTGCCCTCTGTATATTGCTGCCCGTGTTCTGTCTTCTCCCAACTATGACTTCTCTCTATCGTATTGTGTGTTTCTTTTACTGTGTGTATCTTGTTATCTATGTGTATCTCCCTTTTTTTAATACTGGCTTCTGTTCATTGTATTTATAGGCAAAATTATGGTGTAGGTGGGTGCTGAGCAGGGGATCAAAACCCTAAGGGGACCAGTTTGTTGCTGTTGCAGTGGAGCAGCAAGGAGCAGCAGGGGCAGCAACCTGTTTTTGCCAAAAAGGTGAAAAGCCAAGAGGCAAGGAGAAGGGAATTTGGGCTTCATCCTCAAAATACCTCCTGCCACAACAACAGCAAAGGCAGCGCCTGCTGTTCCTCTTTTTTTAATTTTGTTTTAATTAATTTTTTGTTTTTATTTTTGTCTCAATGTATAAAAGAGTTGACTCCCCTTTTTTTGTGGTACTATCCACCTTAATTTTTGTTTGAATGTGTGACAAAATAAATAAAGGGACAGCTGATTTTAAATTATTATTACTATTTATTATTATTATTTTTATTATTTTTTCTTTATGATAATAAAAGCGGTAAAAACAACGCGTACCGACACGACGACTCGAAATGAAACGCGCGTTCACCCTAAGACTAGGAACGCGCACGCGATCAGAACACGCATGCGCGTAAAACGGTAAAACTAAAAGCGCACCGACGCATTTGCTCACACGACTCGAAACCGACACGCGCTTGCGTTTATTATTTTTTATTATTTGTTGGACTCTCTTTTTTTGAAAACAACGAGCGCCAAACAAAACCGTTGCACGAGAGTGTCAAATACACCCGCATTTAGAACAATATGCGAAGCGATAAAATTTTTGGGATTTTTCGATTAGTCGGACAAAATTGGGGTATGACAACTACCATCCAACACAGAAGCTTCCACCTCACAAAGGCAAGATAAGGAACAGGTAAAAGTCATTTCTCTGAGAAATGGAAAAGATCTATCAGAACCATATGAGGATGAGATAGAAGGTGAAGGTAAGGTAGAAAAAGAAAAAAATGAAAAAAATGAGAAAAACAGAAAAGAAAAAAATTCACAGAATGCTGAAGCATCTGATGCTTCTGCATTTAATTCTGCTCAAATACCCAGGTTAGTCCCTGAATACCCTCCTCCTCCTTATCCACAAAGATTGAAAAAAGCTCATGAGGAGAAGCAATTTAGCAAATTCCTTGAGATACTAAAACAGTTACACATCAATGTGCCCTTAGTTGAAGCACTTCAACAGATGACAAATTATGCAAAATTCATGAAAGATGTGCTAACAAAGAGAAGAAGACGAGGGGAGTTTGAAACAGTTGCTATGTCAAAAGAATGCAGTTTAATCTTGCAAAACAAAATTCCTAGGAAGTTGAAGGACCCTGACAGTTTTACAATTCCATTTTCAATTGGAAAATTTTACACTGGTCGTGCATTATGTGATTTAGGTGCAAGTATCAACTTGATGCCTAAATCAATATTTACACAACTTGCAATTGGAAATGTCAGGCCTACAACTGTGACACTTCAATTAGCAGATAGATCAATAGCATATCCTGAAGGAATTATAGAAGATATTTTGGTTAAAGTTGACAAATTTGTGTTTCCTGCAGATTTTGTTATTCTTGATTTTGATGCAGATAAAGAAGTCCCAATAATCCTTGGAAGACCATTCTTGGCAACTGGAAAGACACTCATTGATGTACAGAAAGGATAACTGACCATGAGGGTCAATGATCAAGAGGTGAAGTTCAAAGTTATGAATGCTCTAAATTATCCTAATGAGGATGCTAAGGAGTGTTCATTTGTAGACTCTCTAGATCAAGTAGTGCAAAAGCAATTCCACAAGCAGCATGACCACTTGGTCAATACTCTAGCATCACCAAAATTCACCAAAGAAATTCAAGGCACTGCTCAAATCCACCAACCAGAACCCATCCAGCCACCACCTCAACCAGAGCCGCAAGTTGAAATGAACCTTGATGTAGCATCTGTTGCTACAACATCTGCTAAACAAGTGAATGCTGCAGCAACTGCTGCAGTAATCAAGAATGTCCAAAGACAAGAGCTAAATAAAGGGAGACAATTTCTTTTGTCCAACTCAAAGCTTAAAGTACTCCCTGAAAAGCTCAAATCTAAGCAGCCAGGACCATTTAAATTGGTGAGAGTGTATCCTAATGGTGAAGTGGAATTGTTTGATGAAGCCACTGGTTTCACATTCAAAGTCAATCGCAAAAGGGTGAAGCAGTATTATGGAGCACATGTGGTGAGGGACAAAGGCACCACTCATTTCCAAAATCTCTAAATCAAGGAGATAATCTGGCTGAAGGACTCTTAAATCAAGCGCTTGTGGGAGGCAACCCATGATTTTGAATTATTAATTATGTTTTTTTTTAGTTTTATGTTTTGAAGTATTTTGTAGGAAAACAGGTGAAGGAACTTCTAATGCAGTTGCATCCAGTGCATCTGCAAACTACATCTGGTGCAGGTGAACCAAAAGCTGAGGAGCACAAGAAGAAGAAACAGAAAATCAAGCATGCACTAGTGAGGTCCAGTTCAAGGCTCAGGAGTAGGGCAACAAAACAGTAAAACTTTTGAATGTTGTTAATATTTTGCTTAAGTACTTATGTTATATATTTTGCATTATGTTTTATTAACCCCCCCCCCCCCCCCCCGATTTTGATTTTAAATAGCAATGAGGACACTGCTCAATTTTGAGTTGGGGGGAGGGGTAGCTAAGTTAAGCACTTATATATGCATGATAATATATATGTGTGTTTATGTGTGTTTTAAGTAGTA
This sequence comes from Astragalus membranaceus, assembly GCA_039519185.1. Taxonomy (NCBI): domain Eukaryota; kingdom Viridiplantae; phylum Streptophyta; class Magnoliopsida; order Fabales; family Fabaceae; genus Astragalus; species Astragalus membranaceus. The sequence continues at coordinate 135,509,602 of CM076850.1, forward strand.
TAATATATATGTGCCACTAGTGCAGAAAAGACATTTAGCGTCGGTTAAATTGGACATTTAGCGTCGGTTATCGCCCGACGCTAAATTGCCTGATGCTAAATGTCAGACATTTAGCATCGAGTGTTTAGATAACCGATGCTAAATGTAACATTAAAAACTATTTCAGATGTCTAAAAATGACATTTAGCGTCGGTTGTTTGAAATAACCGATGCTAAATGTCTCAAAGGGGACATAGCATCGGTTGTTTTAAACAACCGACGCTAAAAGTCCCCTTTGAGACAATTAGCATCGGTTGTTTCAAACAACCGACGCTAAATGTCTCTAAACGTCATCAGAAAATGACATTTAGCATCGGTTGTTTCAAACAACTGACGCTAAAAGTCCCCTTTGAGACATTTAGCATCGGTTGTTTCAAACAACTGACGCTAAATGTCTCTAAACGTCATCAGAAAATGACATTTAGCATTGGTTGTTTCAAACAACCGACGCCAAATGTCCCTAAACGTCATCAGAAAATGACATTTAGCATCGGTTGTTTGAAACAACCGATGCTAAATGTCATTTTACACATTTTAGTTTCCTTCATTTTTGATCAATACCGTTTACGAACCCTGTTGTATCCCAGACAGCAACACAAAAATAACAGATTGCATCACAGACAGTATTACAAATTAACAGAAACGACCAATTCTAATACCGGTCTAATACCTCAGTTGTTCACATTAACAGAAAACCAGACCATATAAACAGCTTGTTCACATTTCTTCTAGACTATCAATTCACGTAGACTTTCAAAGGGTGTATCTAAATGATTCTAAAAGAGCTAGAGTATCTAAAACAAAGGGTGTATCTAAAGAATTCTGCCCAAAGCTTCAGAATCAGAAAGTGTTAAACAGTGTATCCTTTTGCTCCGTACGAATCTTCATATAGAATTCTGCCCAAAGCTGACAAACCTCAAAAAGCTCCTCTTCGGTGTATGCCTTTGGGTCATCAAATACCTACAAGTTTAAAAATTTATACCATTCTGTAGGCAGTGTATGCTTCAGAATCAGAAAGTGCTAAACGGTGTATGCCTTATGTTCAATCATTCTAATTCCAAAAATTTATACCTGCTCCCAATTATCAACAACACTAGCATTCACAATGGTCAGCATAAACTTCATCACATAATAGCCACAATGAAAACCATTCCGTTGTATTGACATCTACACAAATGAATTAACAAAGTTAACCAAATTAAACAGAATATTATATATATATATATATATATATATATATATATATATCATATATGAATTCCCTCCAAATTAAATCAACTCAATATTTTAAATTACTTACTGTAGGGTACAGCCACGTGGGAGCAGATGTAGAATAACCTTTGACAGCTCTAATAACATAATATAAAAGTATTTATAAAATTTCAACCCAACTTAAGTTCAAATACTACAATCTAAACCATGATAAAAAATAAAAACTTACTTGCTAAACATTTCTTTGATTGCTTTGTTTGGTTTGCGGGATAAGGAACACATCCAGACCACAGTATTTTGAGGTGGGATTAAGACAACTAGTTGCCAATGTCCGCTGCAACATTGATAAACTTGAAATTAAGCAACACACAAAGAAAAATGAATCACCAATTCGTTGAAATATGTTGTTGTTACCTATGGCAAAATGGAGCAATATATACTCCCTTATTGGTGGTCATCAATTTCTGTTGAAGGTTTTGAAGGACAACATTCATGGACATATCCTTCACGTTAAGCTTGTATGGACACACAAATCCATATAAGTCATCAATACCTCTTTCAACACATTGACGATGCAAATATCTAGTGGCAAGTAAGAAAAACTATCAAATCGATTAATATATGTAAAAATGTGAGAAATTTATATAATGAAATAAACTTTACTACTTACGTGCACCATATGGCCAAATGGCTCAATTCAAGCCACTCATCACCAGAAACCATGTCCATGATCTCTTTGAAGGAGACAGAGCACTCATGATCTTCATGCTCCAACCTTATCCTAGCATGTCTCTTATCAGCATACCCCGTCACAAGCATCTCTTTCATCCAATCGATATTGACCTCCTCCTCCACATGAGATGGTGAGTAGCTAGCCTTAGATCCAACAGTTGTCATGGGAGAGGGAACCTGAACACCCGCATTTTGAATTCCTCCACATGAGATGGTCCAAAAACTTGTTGTGCGAAAAGGTGATGTGCAAGTATACACAATCGCAACAAGTAATATAATGATATGTAAAGTTCGTTCCCACAGGGATTGGAATTAATCTAAGAAGTTTAAGTGATTAGAAGCTTAGTGAAAAGAATTAAGTAACAAGTAAAGGTAAAGAGTTGTAAACATTATAAGTTTAAGTTGAAGTAATTTAAAGGTGAGTCGGATAGCTCAATAGCTATGTAAATTCCCAAGAGTAATGTTCAGATAATATTAGACGCTGTAGCGTTAAGCGCTGTAGCGCTTGAGAATCCGTAGACGCTGTAGCGCTTTGGTGGCATGCCTTTCAGTCACTTTCGTCAGGGTTATGTTACAAGACTCCTATGTCTAGGCTCTAAATAAGTTTTACCCCTGTATATTAAGCTCTTACAACATTTGCCTTATGAACTACTACTCCCCTATGTCTAGAGTTAAGTAGTGCTTCCTTTAAATGTCTTTAAAGGGTTTTCATTCATATCATTCCTTGAGTTCTCTTTGTGAACCATGTCTGTATCCACAAAGTTACCTTGTTTTAGTTGATCATTCCCAAACCAAGATTGAAAGTATTATGACACAAGGAATAAAACACAAACATCATAATATTATACAAAAGTTACTCAAGGTTCATTACATACTAAGAACAATCCAACTACTACAAAGTTAGCTCATCACAAGTTCCATCAACATAATACAACTAAAGAGTATGTATTACCGTATGAAGACAAGAGAAGAGTGGTTGCAAAAGATACACTCCAATGATCCCAAGTAGCATACAAGAGATGAAGTTGAGGCGTGAGCAAAACCTTGAATGAAGACTAGAAAACTATGCTAAAAATAAAAGCTTAAAAGTGGAATAACAATGGAGAAAAACTACTATGTCATAAGAAGTTCTTCTTCCAAGTTACTACTACTATGTTTACGTACGTTACTTACTAGTGAAGCAATCTTAATTAATCTAATTATTAACTAAGTCTTAATAGAATAATAATATCACATGATGATCATAAGACTTAGATATTATCCTTAAAGCACTTTACAAAAAGTACTAATGATGGAATGCACCAACTATCACATGGGTTCCATTTAGGAGGCGCCAAGTGTAATTTAACATCCACTTGAAAGTCAAAATATCCAGCTGAGAGGAAGAGATAAGGGTGATGACTCATCATGTCCTCAAGTGGCCACACAAATATCTCAATGGTCAGCCGTCATATAACGTTGTAGCGTCTCCTTGATAGCATACCGCTGCAGCGCTAAAGCAAAACATCAAACATATTCACAAAGGCATTTGATTATGCCCACGGTTTAAGGAATTGACTCATAACCTATATTTACTCTAATATTCATATATTCACATATTTAAGCACTAGAATTACTTGAGAAGTAAGCTTGACTTAAGTATTAGGAGCATAAATAACCTATATAAAATAGGGTTATCAGACATATCCTTCACGTTAAACTTGTATGGACACACAAATCCATATAAGTCATCAATACCTCTTTCAACACATTGACGATGCAAATATCTAGTGGCAAGTAAGAAAAACTATCAAATCGATTAATATATGTAAAAATGTGAAAAATTTATATAATGAAATAGACTTTACTACTTACGTGCACCATATGGCCAAATGGCTCAATTCAAGCCACTCATCACCAGAAACCATGTTCATGATCTCTTTGAAGGAGACAAAGCACTCATGATCTTCATGCTCCAACCTTATCCTAGCATGTCTCTTATCAGCATACCCCGTCACAAGCATCTCTTTCATCCAATCGATATTGACCTCCTCCTCCACATGAGATGGTGAGTAGCTAGCCTTAGATCCAACAGTTGTCATGGGAGAGGGAACCTGAACACCCGCATTTTGAATTCCTCCACATGAGATGCTGTGCTGAATAATTAAAACATATATATAAATTAAGCTAGTATTTATGAATTGATTCAAATAATAAAACAAATCTAGTAAAATAAACATATACCTCTGCCAACGCTTTGCGAACTCGGTCTTGCACCATCACTTCCACGTCCTCCATAATTTCTTTCAACAACTCCGCTTTGTCAACTTGTGAACTACTCGAGGCAGAACGTGCCACACCACCAAAGTATCTCTTTATCCCGACACCTTTTCCAGCTCCCCGAACACGACCAGGATGCTCAGGTGTTCCAATGGCAACAGTCAAAATATCATTCTTTCCTTGAGGAACGAAAGATCCTTGGCTACTCATAACCGCAAGTTCATCCTGCAACAAAAGCATGTTCACATGTTCCAATTTAACAAATTAAACAAAACATACTTTTCTTCAACTTAGATCCACACACAATGTCTTAGAAACACCACACAATATTTTACTTACAATCTTAGATCCAACTGATGCTGACGACTCGGCTACATAAGATCCAAACTTGCTTTTGCGGCCAGCCTTCCACAGCTCATGACGCTCTGGAGATGTAGGCTCCACCTCCAAATCACCAGACTCCTCCTGGATTTTTTTGATTTGTTCTTCTTTCAAAGCCTTCTTCAACTTTTTATAACCACCTGGCCCCATTGTGTGGTTGTATTTATTATTTTTTTGAATATTTTTGACAGCTTCTCTCTTAGCCTGTTACAAAGAACAAACACCACCATATTTACAACATATCATTAATGTTTAAGAAACTAAAATAGTTATAGTTAAAACAATACCACAAACTCCTCAGTAATGCGACTGTTATAAAATGCGGCCCATGTCTCGAGAGATATGCTGCTGTACTTGTGACATGGATTTTTTTGACCATCTTTATCCCCACTACCAAAGACATATGTTCTGGTGAGAGTTGTCTTGAACTGTCTCCAACAAAGATTGATATGAGACATCCAAGTCTTCTTGAATTCATTACTCTCGGGAACATCAAATGTTAGCTTTACATCATCCTAAGCAATCTTTTTTGTCTCGTCATCAACATCACTCCAATTCATTGGCAATATGCTTATCTTTGTTGTGCAACCACCCCTAAATAGGTCTTGAATTTGTTAGCATACAGACCAATAAGATCGTCTTTACTATCAATATCCACTTTGTATTTTTGACCATCTGGGCACCTAGAAGTGAATTTTTTTAATGATGTTGGACGTTTGGTATTCTTTTTTGGAGGATCACTGAAACCATCCATGATAGCTGTTTAAACAAAGGAAACAAAATATATCAGTCATTCTTATATATTTGAACTAAACATAGAATCATACCTGAACTTATGAAAAAGACAACTAAAATAATCAATAAAATTTACACTTGCAAATGTTGTTTAGAGGCTAAATTAGAGAGGCAAAAACAATCCCTCATTCAATATGAACTATGAAACCATCCATACACATTTGGAGAAATACACTCGAAGAAATTGGAAAACATACTTCTCTCAGATACAAAATCTGTCACATGCTCAAAAGGAAATAATAGAAACAAACCATCATTGTCACTAAGTTCAAAATTACAATTTCATAGGTTCAAAAAAACAAATATAAATTCCTTCGTATAAAATTCCTTCATTATGATCATTGCGAGTGGCATGTTCATCGTCAGCTTCATTGTCATCAACTGAAGTAGGCACTTGTGTTAACAAACAAAGTGTTTCAGAAATTGCAAGACTTGAATCTTCATTTTCATCACTGCCTATTTTTCCTTGTAGGACAACTGACCACTTTTTGTTAGAAGGATCTTTGACATAGAAAACTTGTTTTGCTTGGTCAGCCATGATGAAGGGTTCATCATTATAACTTACCTTGTCAAGGTCCACTAGTGTAAATCCCATTTCGTCAGTACGTACACCACTATTGTTGTTAACCCACTTACATTTAAAAAGAGACACTTTAAATTTACAGTAATCAAGCACCCAAATCTCTTCAATGACACCAAAGTAAGCAATGGATGCAAGTACAGGATTTGTATCCTTTGAACTAGAGAAGTGCATCGAGGAAGCCATGACCATAACTCCACTGTTTTGCATGGTGCTTTTGTCATCTTTCGACTTTGTGTAAAAGGAAAACTTATTTATGTCGTACCCGCTCCAACATACGACATTAAAGTGAGGGTCATGTGCTAACCATCTCAAAGTCTCAGAGCCACTCACATCTTTCTTAATCTCTGATTTAAAGCAATCTATGAATGTGTTGTTATGCTCGTTCAATAATAATATTTCTTTCATTCGAGGGTTTTTGGCCTTTACTATCTCTTTATGGAGAGACAAGTAAGGTAATACCTCATCTGTATTATTCAAAACATACAAATGTGCTTGAAGCACTTCAGCTCGACCCATGCATTTAGTGGTTATACCATGTGTACCTTTACCTTGACCTCTCCCTACATAACGAGACTTTGGTAGTCCCACAGATTTTACTTCTGACAAGTAGTCAGAACAAAACTCAATCGCTTCTTCTGTGACGTACCTTTCGACAATGGATGCTTCAGGACGATATTGGTTCTTCACATACCCTTTCAAGATCTTCATGTATCGCTCGATTGGGTACATCCACCTTAAATAAACAGGGTCGCATAATCTAATCTCCCTAACCAGATGAACAATTAAATGAACCATGATATCAAAGAATGAGGGAGGAAAAAACATCTCCAATTGACACAAGATAATAGCAGCCTCATTTTCCAACTCGTTCAATTTTTGAGGGTCGGTGACTTTAGCACATATACTATTGAAGAATAAGCACAACCTAGTTATTAGGGCTGGACAAAATGTTTAATCTGACCGAAGCCCGAACAATCCGGCAGTAAATGTTAGTCACGGGCGGATACTTGCGGTTTAAACGGATCATTGGTTTGCTATCTCGGTTTCACATGGATAGAATTGGTCGGTTGCGGATTCTATTAAACCAACTCATTTGCAACCGAACCGACCGTATGTACAAAGAGTGAATATTAGCCTATGAAAACTTTTCAAGGCCCATGAGAGGAGGGGTTAAAAAATGTTGACAACGTCAGTTTGGAAATCTACTCTTCATGTGTGTGTCTTTCCCTGATCTCTTTCTCTTCTTCCTCTAGTCATCCTATTCAGTGTGCCTCTCCATCAACTCTTTGTCTCTTCCTCTTCTTCCATCACCAGATCTGCAAGCAAAGAACAAGATGCATTACCAAATTCCCATTCAACATTGGAACAAGCTCTGCGACATATCTGTTAGGAAAGGTTTGATTTTGGACCAGATCTGGATGTCAATGTAATAGATCCATCAACTCTCATTCTTCTTCCATCAGGCTTGATGTCACTGCGCTAGATCTATACCATAATTATCTCTTTGCATGTTTTTTTCCCTCTCTTTGTGTTCTTCTATTTGGACTCTGTTGTATTTTGTAGTTTTTCAGGGATTGAAACATGATTTCGTGTTTCTTGGCTCTTACTGAAGTTTCAGTATTGATCTTGGAAATTGATTCGCTTAGAAATTTTGTGCATTTCAGTTTTTTATTTGTTCCAAAACCGCCTCAATCCACCCGATTATCCGACTACCCGTTGAACCCGCTACTTGCTCTAACCGACATCTCAAACGGTCGATGATGGATGACAAATTACTCTCTTCGGTTTTGGTTGAATTGGGAGTTCCGAACCCGAATCCGGACAAACCGATCGTTTGTCCACCCCTACTAGTTATGGTATATCGGACATCTTTCGGTAAGATGCCACGAATTGCCACAGGTAGTAGTTGTTGCATAAAGACATGGCAGTCGTGAGACTTCAAGCCAACTAATTTGAGATCTTTCATTGAAACCAGTCGCTTTACATTTGACGAGTAACCATGTGGGACTTTGATTCCCCGTAGACACTCGTAAAAGCTCATTTTCTCTTTTCTTGATAAGGTATAACATGCTGGAGGTAAATATGTGCCTTTACCTCGTTCCACTGGATGTAATTGTTCTCTTATGCCCATCTCACGCAAATCTAGACGAGAATTTATACCATCCTTTGTCCCTTGAATGTTGAGAGGCGTTCCGATGACACTATCACAAACGTTTTTCTCGACGTGCATAACATCAAGACAATGCCTTACATCAAGATTGGACCAATACGGAAGATCAAAGAACACCGACCTCTTCTTCCACTTGCTTTTTTCCTTAGACTGCTTCTGCTTTTTGCTGAATACAATTTGATGTCCTTAACCAATTGATAGACTTCTTCTCCGGTCAAGGCATTCAGAGCAATGTCATTTTCCGAACACCCATTAAAAGCTTTTTTCAACTTACGATATCTGTGATTAGGTTTGAGAAATTTTCGATGCCCAAGGTAGACAGTCTTCCTTCCATGTTTGAGTTGATGGTGACACGTGTCTTCTGCACAAATAGGACAACCTTTATGCCCTTTGACACTATACCCAGACAAGTTTCCGTATGCAGGAAAGTCATTGATCGTGCAAAATAACATGACTCGCAGCTTGAAAGTTTCATTAGAATACCCGTCAAACACATCCACGCCTTCATCCCACATTTTTCTCAAGTCTTCAATCAATGGACTAAGGTAAACATCTATGTCATTACCACGTTGTCTCGGGCCAGAAATCATCATGGATAGCATCACATATTTGCGCTTCATGCACAACCATGGACTAAGGTTGTAAATTAAAAGGAGAACAGGCCACGAGCTATGATTCGTACTTAAGTTACCATATGGATTCATCCCATCTGAAGCAAGTGCGAGCATAAGATTTCTTGACTCAGTGCCAAAATCCGAATACAAATTATCAATTTTCTTCCATTGCAAAGAATCGGCTGGATGTCGAAGCTGTCCGTCACATTTCCTTTCATCTGCATGCCATCTAATGCTCTTCGCGTCATTTGCATTAGCAAACAAGCGTTTGAACCTAGGTATTATTGGAAGATACCATAAAACCTTCGCAGGGGAACCCTTTGTGTTGTTGTTGTCACAATTAGATTCACCCGACTTCACTTTGTAGCGCGACCAACCACACGTAGGACAGTTATGCAACTTCTCAAAGTCTTTCCGATACAATATGCAGTCATTGGGACATGCATGTATTTCCTGATACTCCACACCCATCGGACACAATATCTTCTTTGCATTATACGTTCGTTTTGGCAATGTGTTACCTATGGGAAACATGTCTTCCAACAGCTCAAGCAACTCGGTGAATCCCTTATCAGTCCACCCATTTATCGCCTTCAGATTGATCAATTTTAACGGCGCAGACAACCGGGTGTATTTTGTGCAACCCAAATACAAAGGTTGATCTTTGTCTTTGCACAAATTATCATATTCATGCGCTCGCTTAAAAGATTCAGAACCAATGCCACATATCATGTCCTCCATTCGATCATCCATATCTTCATCGACTTTCTCACTTTTGGACACACTTGGGTTGCCGGTTGATTCACCATGCCATATCCATGTGGTATAACTGGGCAAGATCCCATAAACAAAGAGATGATCCCGTATTACACTTGGTGGTTGTGGGGCTCGATTCACACAATTACAACAAGGACATGAATAAGTTACATCAGTTTCGGGAACATCAGTTTTGGGAGCATCAGTTTTGCGAAGATTTGCTTGAGCAAAGTTTATAAACTCTTCGACTCCTTTCGCATACTCATCACTCAGATGATTACTTTGTATCCAACTACGATCCATGGCTACGCTCCAAATAATCAACCAAGTATTAATTGTTAAAACAAAATCAAACTATCACATCAAACCAAGATAGTAAAAATAAATTCATAAATAAAAACAAGTAAAAATATAGCTCATTGAGAAATGGTCCAGTAAAAAGGTTTCCAATTAAGTATCTAAGTAAAACAATAAAGAGAAGTAAATTTATAGAACTCATCATTCATTGATGATTAATCAAAATCACAAATTATAGTATTATGAAATTAAGTATCTAAGAATCAATGTATTATGAAATTATAAAAAAAGTTACCATTTTGGGGAAATCATAAAATCACATTAGTTAGAAATAAAGAATATTGCTGAAAGAGTTTAGATGAAGACTTATTGTGATGTCGAGACTAGGACTCCAAATATGTTATTATGTATCAAAGAAATCAACATTAAAGCAAGGAGACCAATATGAAGTCAGATGCACCTGAAATAGTATTCATTCATCTTAGTAAAAAAACTCTAACAGTCATAGACCAATAGGGCCAATGCAAGAAGCAAATTGTTGATTTCAGAGGGACCATTTTTATGTGTATTTGATGAAGAAATTGAATAGAAGAAGAAAGGTATAATGGAAAGGTTTATTATTTACTTCAACAACACAAGAACCAAAGTCCAAGAAAGCCTTTCTGCTCTATCCCTATATTCTGCCCTATCTCTAGGATGTATCATATATGACAACAAATCCAAAATCCTTGTAAATCTCTCTTAATTCTGTCAATTAGAACTCATGCATATATCTTGATAAGAATCTTGATAAGAATCTTGATATTGGGTGAAAAGGGTGCAATTATGAACATGAGACATCCTAGAGTTGTCAATGGATTCACTGTATGCAGCAAAATATAGAGATAGGGCAGAGAGGCTTTCTACAACAAGATATGATGAGCAAATAAAAATGGCATTGTGGATAGAAGTTCCTAAAATGCAGAAAGAACTTCTTCCAACTAAAATGCAGAACAAGCTATTACCCAGCAAGCAAACCCTTGCTCTAGAGAAACCCACACACACAACTTCTGCAAATAGACAAAGAAACACACCCAAAAACACATAGAAATGCAAGCAAATCAAGCTGTTCCAGAAATGGTAAAAGATAACAAGAAGAACAAAAGCAAATTAGAATAACAGCCTAGCTGATTTAGCATAAGGCAACACTGACTACTTGGAATAAAAAACAATAAGGAAATTCACAACATAGCATAATCGCAAGAACAAAAGATTGATGATGTTCACTGACCTGATGTGTAATGAGTAGAATGCTCACTCACAACATAGCAAATCGCAAGAACAACATATCTTCAAAGCGTCTTTGTATCCTCGTTTACTCGTTCGAACTGACAATGCTAGAAATTTAGGGTTTTCGTGATGAGGAACAGAGTAGGAGAAAAACGAAGATTTGGAAACTTGCCGCGAAAGAAGCTTGTGCATTTTCTGAAAGCGAGCACACATTGGTTAAAGGAAAAGAGTAAGGGAGATAATGCGAATACGTGCGAAAACTGCGAAATGCGCAAAAATCGAAATGAAAACTAACATAAAAAGGTGAAATCGAGAGAGAAAGAGTAAGGGGAAATGAACCTCAAAATGAAATCTGAAGGCGAAATCGTGCGAAAACTAAGAGAGATTTAGCTAGGGTTCCATGTGTGAGTGAAATAAGGGTGTGAGAGAGTTCAGAGAGCGAGAGAGTTCAGAGAGTGAGAGAGTTGAGAGAGTGAGAGTGACGATGAGCCAAGAATCGTGAAGACGAGTCAAGAATCGTGACGGCGATGGAGGTCCAGAGAGTGAGGTAGCGAGAGCGTTGAGAGAGTGACACAGTTCAGAGAGTGAGAGTGAGAATGCGAAGAGTGTATGCGATGGATGAATTGAAAAAACATGACCTTTAGCGTCGGGTGTTTAAACACCCGATGCTAAATGTATTTGCGTTAGACATTTAGCATCGGTTATTCCATACAACCGATGCTAAATGTCTGAGGCCAATACTTTTAGCATCGGTTGTTTAAACAACCGATGCTAAATGTAGGCTCGAAAACTTCAAACTTCCATTTATTTACAAAATTGCCATCGATTCAACATTTAGCATCGGCTGTTCAAACAACCGATGCTAAATGATGCTTTTTAATGTCTTTTTTCCATTAGTGTGCTCACATGTCCATATATGCATTAGAGTTAGATGTACTTAACTATTTTGAAGTAGTAAGTATGTGAATTCTGTTTTTAGTATAGATTAGATAATTTCTAAGTAAGGTTTGATACTTTTGAAAGCATGATCAGCCGAAAATCTTTTGACAAACAAAAACAAATGCACCTCTTTGAAACTGAGTTTTAATGATGAAAGAAAGAAAAAGAAAGAAGCCTTGTTTGTACGAATAACCAATTTTATTATTGATTCTACACATTAAAACTGAGTTTTAGAAATGAATCTTGCTATTTAGAAAACAATCTGATGCAAAAGAAATTTTTAGTAAGCCAAGATCAATTTGCTAAATTTTTACTAAAAATTTAGAATAGCATAAAGAATTAAGTTTGGGGTGTTTCAATGAAAATTAAGGCTGCGTATGAAGAATTTAAAGAAGTCAATGGCATAGGTTTATTAAGAGTACTACAAGTACCAAAGTTATTGTAAAATAGCTATATTTGCCTAAATCAGAAACTGTACCCGTTCCAATAATGCATTTGAAAAAGAAGAAAAGTACAAAAAAGAAAAGAAAAGAAAAGAAAAACAAAGAAAAAAGTATGCAAAATGGGGTTAGTGAGGAGGGCAATATATGCTAAAAAGTCATATATGTAGTCTCAAATGCAAGGGCACTCAAGGCTCCTGCATTACAGAAATACAATGCTCCTGCACTCAATGCATCTGCATCAAGAAAAAACCACCAAAAATAGGAAATAGTGCATTGGCTCAACAAATCTGAAATATTCAAATCAAAGCCCTTTGTTGTGCTTAGAACTTCCCCAACACTTGAGAAAATTGTTAGTCTATTCCATCTTTTGAAAAATCTTTTAGCTTGATCAAACGTGAACTAATTCTTTCAAAGGTTAAGAGAACCTTTTTACTTAGTTTTGGAACTAATCTAGACTCAGTGGGCACACACTCACACAAATGAGCAGTAATAACTTTGGATGTTTTGAGAACAAAAGCTTAAAGAAAAATTCCTGAAAAATGAAGTTCATAGAGTGCATCATTGAAAAAAATTATTTTCTAGAAAGAAATTAGCTGATCTGTTCTTCTTAATTATGCAAATCTTGTTTGTGATTTTCTTTGTCATTACTTGAGGACAAGCAATGGTTTAAGTTTGGGGGTGTGATAACTCTATTTTATATAGAGTTATTTACGCATCTAAACCTAAATAATTGCTCAGTTCTAAGTAAAAATATTTAGTAAATAAAGTTTTATAAATAAAATAACAACATTCAAAGTTAAAAGAGGGTTATGCATATAACTTAGCATCTTGCATATATTTTGGTATTTTTGATGTGTTTGTTCAATGCACCCGCACTCAAAACAGACTACAATGCTTGAAGAAATTCTAGAACATCAAGATGCTCAAGCACTCAGCTGATGATGTCATGCTTAGTCATGAAAGCACATGCAAGTCACAAATTTCGGCGCCTACCATAAAAGATAGCTTTGAAGAGTCACTCACCAAGGGACACTTGGCCATCCATTAGAGGACCTCCCTTCTTGGTTGAGTGAAGGATTTGCATTACTTTTTGGGCTGAAGTGACTAAAGGCAACCCTAGCTTTGTTATCAAGCAAACCCTCTTGTGAAGGAAAGCTCCACTTGAAGCCTATTTAAATACCTCCATCTCTCACTTGAAAATCACATCTCATCTCTCATTTCCGTACACTAATATAGATAGTTTTAGATTTAGTTCTTCATTCTCTTGTAAGAAGGCAAGAAAGGAATTGACAACTCTTTCTTTACTTCCACACAAGTAAGTAGTGCTAGTTGAATGCAGTGGAGTTGATGCACATGCATTGCTTGGCAATTTCATACAAAGGGAACTCCAACCGTGTAAACTCTTACCTTATTGTTTCCCTTTTGTGATATCAAATATATGGATATGATTTATTCTGTTTATACATGCCTCACAATGTTTAGCATGAACTAAACTCTTTTAGTTGGGATGTTCTAACCTTATAACGATCTTTTAAATAAGTTATTGTGATCATATGTGATGTGTGCATTTTAGTTCTTGTTTTATACTTCTTTCAACATTTATTTTGAGAGTGATCACTTAGAATAAGTAGAGTTATAAATACAGACATGGTTTATAACTAGAACTCAAGAACTAATATGGGTAAGTATTTTAATTAAGGAAACATTGTTGAAACCATGCAAAAACCTAGACATAGGATAGCATAGTCCATAGGGTGATACCGTGGGTACTTAAAATACAAGAGTGAACTTATTTAGCAACTTAGACATAAGAGCTTGTAATGAAACTCTGAAGACAGTGACTGAAAAGCACAATTCTAATGCAACAACATCCAGTGCACCTGCATCACATATAAACACAAAACTATTGAAAGTGACTTATTTGGTAAAGAACATCTCAACTATCTTTCTCACTTAACTATAAACTCATTTTATTTAGTTGTTTACTTTCTGTTTCTACATCACCAATTATTGTTTTTTACTTGGTCACTTAATACTAATTTATCTATCTATTTAAATCCTAAAGATTAATCCAATCTCTGTGGGTACGATACTCTACTTTCACTTTATTACTTGTTGTTGACTGTGTATACTTGCACATAATCTTTTTCGCACACCAGTCGGGAATGAATTTACTGGGCCGCACGGTGGGTGCCAATATTATTGAGTAATAAAGTAAGTACAAATCGGTCTATTACAAGTAAGCCTATCACGGTTATAGCGTTGCTAAAAATGTGTCTGCCCTTTGCTCTTGCCCGACGTTCTGCTTTTATAGCCGGCCTCTATTCACTACAAGAAAATCAACGATTTCCGACGGCAATTTTCGTCGCAAATGCAGAGATTTTCGTCGGAAATTGACGTTTCCGACGAACTTTCCGACGGACAAAAAGTCGTCGCAAAATGGCTCGTCGGAAATCATTTCCGACGGATTTTTTCGTCGCAAATGTCTCCGTCGCAAAGTCGTCAGAAACCCGTGGCAAATATCCGTGGCAAAGTCGTCGCAAACGCTGACACATTTTCGTCGGAAATTTTTAAAAAAAATTAAAAAGAAATTAAATCCAACAGTCGTCCTTATACCCTCACTAAACCAAACTTCTATTGCAATTCCTTCTCTTATACAAAATACTGTCATTTACAAATAAATGGACCAACTAACCAGTGGAAGAAAGGCACTGTCAAAGCAACATATACATCAGAATAAGAATCAAAAACTCTAGCAGTGTTCTTATGAAATTGTATCACACTAGACTAGCAACTTATAATCACACTGGAAGTTCAAATAATCATATGATCACACTAGAAGTTCAAAGGGTACTGAATCAAATAACACAAAACTACTTACAAATCTGTCATAAAAGCATACTGCACTACAACAGAAGAGGGAGTATTACACGGCCAGAACTACACTAAAACGGATGAGGCAAAAACCAAATAAAAAATATCTCTTTAAAATGTTGGATATCCATTCCATCAGGTATGGATGAATATGGTTTCAATCGTGCTTTTCTAATCGCTTCTCGTAACTTGGCATTTTCTTTCCTTGAATTGCCACCTAGCTCTAAATTGACATCTTTCTGTCTGATCATGGAAATTATATATCGATTCGTGTCCAGATTTACTTTGAGTGACTTCAAGTTATACCAAGAAGGGGGCTTGACCTTCAATAAATCAGGAATTAAAGAGAGAACCTAAGAAATGAGTAACGAATTAGGACCAATTTAATGTAACTCAAGTCATATAAATTTAACAAGAAAAGAAGTTAAAGTTGGAACCCAAAGAGTAGCTACAGATACTGTAAGCGATTTGATATCGACAAGTTCTATTAGCCAATTGAGTAGAATCAAAAGAGTGTCAGCATGATTCGGAAACAGGTGAATCTTATAAGTATTTAATGCCAAGTATTTAATGCCAAAATCTCACTGTTCTCATTAGTGCAAAACAATCAGAACAATAAATCCTAACATATCAATGTAAATACTGAAACTCTAGTTATAGTAATGATCCAAGTGAAGGGAACAAACCAGAAGAACAGAACTTCTTAGAGGAAGAAGATTACCAAAATAAAATTAGAAGCAGCAATCAAAATCAAATCAAAACCAAAACCAAAATGAAAATAAGAAGATGAAGAAGATTAGAGGAAGCAAATATGCACGGTACCTAGGTTTCTGCAGAATCAGAAAAATAAATTAAAACAAAGTTGGGAGATTGCTTAATTCATGTACATCTGTTACAGAGAGCTTTAAAGAGCAACAATAGCATAGTGGCTTACTTTTAGAGGAAACCGCAAAACCTGTGAACACCAAAACAAAAGAAAAATTAGCTGAAGAATAGTTGTAGTGCAAACCTATTTAAGAAGTAGAAGAGAGCAAGAGTCATAAAACGAAATGGTATAAGATGTAGATATCATTGTTAGAGGGGCAGTTCAATTTTAAGCAAGCATTTCTAATATAGTGGTCCTACTATATCTTATTCTGAATCATAACTATAATTTCCACTCATACAAAAATCTCCATGTTATTCTGAAATCTATAACAAAAATCAGATATACTATATCTTATTTTGAATACACTCAATTTTTGTTTTTTGAATCAGAACAAAAATCTATGTTATTCTGAATTGAAAGGTATGAACTTATCTAAATCCACTCATACAATAATTTCCTCTTAAAGTGTGGATACACATAAGCATAAGATCAGAAAATGATATGTTATTAAAAATCAGATATCATACTAGTTGAAAAATTAGATATCGTCACCAATTAACCTTTTTTTTTTTTGCAGAACACCATTGTAATCAGAAACAATTTCCTATTCAGATTTGAAAGACACATCTTTTGAAACTCGGAGGAAATAACTAATTGAAAAAATAAATGCATTATGAAAGTCTTCAGTGAAAGTCTTCACATTATGAAAGTCTTCACATTACCAATGCCTGTGGAGTCTCTTCGTACACCTCTTGATTTTCTTCCAAATCTTCTAAGAGAACTTGCTCTTAGAAAATCTTGCTCAGTTACTCTTCTAATTGGAACACTTCCTTTAGGACATGGTTCACCAGAATCACTCCAAAGCTGAAAGCTTTCTGTTATGGTTTCATTGTTGTGATTTTGATACCCCTTTGGCCTTTCTGGTAGATCCTGTAAACCTTAAGTCTCTTACTCTCTCAAATAAAATACATTCAAACCAATTCTATGGCATGTAGATATATGAAATTCAAAGCAAAATCATTATTTTTCTTTTAGCATAATTAGAGTTGGATGAAATTACCAATGGTCTTTTCCCTTTGAGGTCAGGATGGTCAAAAGCTGGTTGCTTATGAGATATAATACAATCTATTAAATCCCCATCTGGACTCTGAAAACAGAACAAAAATAATTCTCACCACCACAAACTTTCAAATTGCAAACATTAGCTTAAAAAGAAACCAATATTCTGCATTTAGATATCAGAGAAACACATCCAAATCCAGAAGATAAGCAAAATTTAAGCAAATATTATAAAATTCAGACAATTGCTATCACAAATAGCATTTCAAGAAACAAGCAAAGAAGAAAGCCAAATATCTTTCTAGTAACTAAAACATCTAAGTAAAGAATATTCATTTATTTTAATAGCAAATCTAGGTCTAAAACATCTAAGTAAAGAATATTCAAGCAAACGGATGCGACAAAATTTTGAGAAGTTATTACTATTAGTGATGAAATTCTTTAAGGTGGGGCACAAACCTATGTAGTTAATAGCAAATAGCAGAGCGGAGCGGCCGACCCCTAAAACAGAAACAATCATTAGAAAAAAAAGATAAGAAAGAAAGGTTGAGTGGAGCTAGAACCAGCTAATTACATGGAACCCAATATAAATAACATAAAGGATCAAGTAACCAGAATCCGGAACATGTTCTAAGATGAGATGAAAGGCATTCCGGAACAATTCCTGGATACTTCCAATTTTCATCTTCAATTACTTGCTCATGCCTAGTATAACCAAAATCGTATCAACAAAACACATAAAACATTCTTAGACAAGTAATGAAAGTAGATAGGTAGACTAGATTTATCAAAAATGATCATTCTTTAATTTAACATCAATACAACCTCATCTTCATCTTCAGTTTCTCGGTCCTTCCAATCTTCATCTTCAATTACTTGCCCAACAGAATCCTATGGACAAAACACATAAAACATTCTTAGACAAGTAATTAAAGTAAAATATAGGCAGACTAGATTTATCAAAAATGATCATTATTTAAGGCATTCAGTGCCATAGAAGCTTACATTTGTAGCTTCTCAAAATTCACGGCAACTAAGGCAACTGGTTGACCAACATCCACTCCCTTTGATTTTGCAAAGTCATAAAAACCTTTATACCTACAGAAACCATATTATCATCTTACCAAAACAGCAACTATAAATGTAATTTTCTCACCACCACAAACTTTCAAATTGCAAACATTAGCTTAAAAAGAAACAATGAATAGTAAAAGAAAAGAAACTAACCCACAAATAAAATAGTGACCCCATTTGTGATTCTTCAAGTCAAGCTCCTACATGGACATTTTAGCACAAGGTAAGGGTTTGAGCATTGTTCACATTGCAAGCTCAAAGGGCTCTTACATGAGGAAGCATGTTAGAGATATAAAATCGTTCATAGGATTCTCTAATTAATAGAATAAGATTTTAGAGTTAGTCTATGATAGAAATGAAACCTAGATTAGATGAAAATGTAGTGACAGACAATATTTCAATGCAATTGTGTCAATTCTAAAGGTCCCATACAAGTTCCTTCACTGAATGGATATAGAAACACTTACACAAGGGATCTTCAAGTGACTTTTCATTGTTAGTACCAACATCAATCATCACAGGAAGTGCCTATTTAAAAAACAAAAATGGGTATATGGCATAGCCAAAATACAATAAGCATTAGAGGAAAAAGTTATTTTCATCCAATAAGGCTGTTTAAGCATAAATTAATCACAGCATTTATCGAACTGTTTGATATTTCCTTACCAACAACCGAAAGATATTAACTTCGTCAAAGACTTAACAGCTTGAAAGGAAAAATAATGAAACATTGAGCAACCACATACCCTTTGAGGATTTATCCCAGCAGCAGCAACATACAGATCAAGCTTCCCAATGGCAATGCCAATTCCTTGAACTCCAAGATCTCCAAGTCCCAGAATTCTGTTCCCCTCAGTGACTACAATCATATCAACCTGATCTGCTGGCCAGTTATAAACCATGGACATCATTTCTCCACGGTCCTAAGCACTGAAATACATTCCTCTTGGCCTTCTAAATAATCCACTATAGTTCTGACATACAAGACCCACTGTTGGAGTATATACTATTGGTGCATATTCCTCAATGTTGGCAATCAAAACCTGACAATAGAAGACATGTTATTGAAGTTAAATTTATTCTCATGATAAAGTGGGATTTTTAAGATACATAAGAAAATCTTCAATAATTTGCAATATGCAGCAAACAAGGCAAAGTTAATTTTCCGACATAATTCAAAAAAACAAAACAGGAGAACAATTGAAGTTTTTCTGCTGAGTTTTTTTGTGTAAGTTAAAAATTCTTGATGCATGGTTTCTCTATTGATAAAAATTCTATCCAACATCTCAGTTTCTGCTACATACACTTGGGGAGCTGGAATGACTTGTTTTGCTTCCTTCAAGTCTGAGCCTTGCTTCTCTACAAGTTCCTGAAGCTGAGAATTCATAACATCTGGGAATCAGCAAGAAAGCTGAAAAAACACAAACGTATTCCAATTGAAAGGTTTCAAAAAACCAAAAAGTTAATCCAAACTCGTAAAAACTTACAATTAAAACAATATCATCTTATGGAAGATGACTGAAATCAGCAAGAAAGCTGCAACAAGAAACATTATTTCTAAGCACGAGCATAGCAATTAGAACCTGACCTGATAATAAGCACTGAAAATTCAATCAAGTTTTAACCTTTAGTGAAAAATCAAAGACCCATAATTGCAATTATGACCTAATCTAATTCTCAACCCAAAGTTGCAAATCAGATTCAGAAAAGGAAAACAAAAAGAAACAAAGTTTCTTACCTCTTTGTTCTTGTTCTTAAGCATGACTTTGAGCCTTGAAATCTCCTCCTCTGCTAAGAAGCTCCCTCACACTCCTAAGCACGATGGCCAAGCTTCATGAGCACCATGGCCAAGCTTCTTGGTGCGCTCACTCTGTGGAATCCTCAACCCCCATTCCATCGAATATAATAGACCTAGATTTACCAAATAAAATTCATAATTACAACGATTATTAGGATATTTCGAATTTAAGAAGTTACGAAGCAAAATCAAAATTAGGAATCGATCTAAAATCAAAATACAAAAAGAAAACTATAGATACTTACAGTAATAAACGACGAGAGGTTCGTGCTTCTGCAATTCATCTACGCGTTGAAGGTATGGTAACAGAAGCTTCACTGTGGAGGCGATGGAAACGGTGGAGGCGATGGAAGGCAAAACGTTTGCGAAGGAAGGGAAAGATTGAGCAGATTTTGTGGGTTGAGTGGTAACCAAACGATTGTGGGTAGAACGTAGCATGCGATTTGGGGATTTAGGGATTTGGGGGTTTAGGGTTCATTTGCAAGCTAGGGATTTGAAGAAACAAGTCTGAACTGAACGAAAGAGGGCAGAGGAGGGAAGAGGTTGAGGGAAGAGGAGGGAAGAGGTTGAAGGAGGAGAGTGGAGGGTGAGGGAAGAGGCCGAAGTGAGGTGAGAGAGTGAGAAGTGAAAGTGAAAGACGGTCGAGTGAGAGAGGAGAGGAGGAGAGGAGGAGGAGTGGTGGAGGAGAGGCGCTGAGAGAGGGAGGAGTGGTGGAGGAGAGGCGCTGAGAGTGGGAGGAGTGGTGGAGGAGAGGAGCTGCTCGGTTTGGGGAGAGAGTGAGAGAGCCATCGAGGTTTGTGAGGAAGAGAGTCAGAGAGCCTTCGAGGGTTCTCCATTTGTTTTAATTCGTGTCTCATGGTTTCCGACGGAAATTTAGTGGGTTCCGACGGAAGTGTCCGTCGGAAATTTGCGACGAAATATATTTTGGTCGGAAATGTTGAGTGAGAATTGTACCTGATTGGTTGCGACGAACATTTCGTCGCAAACCCGTCGCAATTTGCGACGGAGTATATTTTCGTCGGAAAGTTTGGCAGGAAATGAGCTTTATTCTTGTAGTGATCGTAACTGCTCAGACGGTTCTTCCCCTGGCGTTGGGTCTTGCTTACACCTATCCAAGTCGGTTTTCCTGTCTCCTCTGCGTTGTCGATCCTATCTGATCTGCATGTCTTCAGATCGAGTATACGTGGCATGCTCTGAGGGCCTAACTAATTAGCCCAGTTCACACACAAATAGGCATTCACATTCATTCATTCTCCTTCTTCGCATGTGTTTCATTCATTCTCTGCCTTCCTTCTTCTTCGTGTGTGTGTTTCGTTTTTTGGTTTTCAAAAACCACTTTTCAAGAGAGATGATACACGATGATCTAATGTGTCCCAAAAGTGCAAAGACTAATAATTTCCCTAATCAAAAAGTTTAGAAAAGTTCATTGAGGGGCTAATTTGGGGTAAAAAGCA
Source organism: Astragalus membranaceus (assembly GCA_039519185.1). NCBI lineage: Eukaryota > Viridiplantae > Streptophyta > Magnoliopsida > Fabales > Fabaceae > Astragalus > Astragalus membranaceus. The sequence continues at coordinate 135,531,218 of CM076850.1, forward strand.
AGTTTAGGTGTTACTTAACGTGACATGTAGGCCATTGACGTATGCAATTTATTGATCATTTGAACTTTGAATGGTCGGAAAAATTAATTTGTCACAATTTAAAACTAATTTGTCAGTTGTTTTTTGATTAATTTAATTAATAAAAATATAAGACGAAATAAAAAGAAATAAAAAATGGTTCCTCCCGGGTGGTTTTTGAAAAAGGCCACTGAGGATAACTACCGTGGCAATATATATTAGCTTTAGAATAGATATTTGCAAATGCAATTATTATTGTTATCTACTGCGGCAGCAGCAATGGAGGGAGCCTTCCTTCCCCTCTCTTCACCTTCAACCTCATCTCCTTCCAAACTCAACCAACGCTTTTCTCTTCCCTCTTCCCTACTAAACCATCACCGTTACTTGCACCTCCCCAATTTCCTTCCCAAAACCAAAATCCTGACCTCAAGCTCTTCCACGTTATCTCTCCGGTGCTCTCTCCGTGGTTCGACTTTGACACTCAACGAAGCCTCCGTTTCAGGAAAAACAGACAACTCTTCCGTCGCTTTGCCTAAACTCGATAAAAACGGTCGTTTCTGCAGTCCAAGAGCGGCCAGAGAACTTGCTCTGTAAGAACATTATGCTCCTATCCTTACTAGCGGTGCCCGCATGTTTCTTTTACTCTGACATTTCAACCGTTTTGTGTTTTCTTGCAGGTCTATAATTTATGCTGCGTGCTTAGAGGGGTTGGACCCGGTTCGGCTATTTGAGAAGCGGGTAAATGCGCGCCGAGGTAACTGTTCACCGTTGCTTTCGATTATGTGGTTAATGGTTAAGAGCTTGAGGGTTGTATTGTATTGAATTGAATTGAACGCGTTTGTTTCAGAGGCTGGCTATCAATTTGACAAGGAAAAATTGTTGGAATATAACCACATGAGTTTCGGTGGGCCACCTGTTGTTGTTGAAACGGATGAAGAAGCAAATGAACTCCTGCGGAACATTGAACTGGAGTCTGCAATTGGTATTACAATTACAAATTACCTCTTCTTTTGTGAAAATTACTTTTTCTTTCGTGATAATGATAATAATGAAAATCGCTGAAGGTTACCTAGCTAGTTGATATGGCCTGTAATCAAATTGCAATGTCTCTTGTGTTTCTACTGTTTGAACCTTTGTCCCAATGGAATTGTGTCTTTGTACAATACAAGTGTACATGTATGATATGCCCCTGTTACGATTTCTAGTTTACAAGTATGAGCATTTAAACCTGTAGTTTTTTCCAATTCTACATTTGATATCTTAATCTCTACACACTTTCATGACTAATAAATATGACCGGTCAAATTGCAATTTATCCGTTGCAAAAGTATATTGACTTTCAAATTCAATGACAGATCTAGCTTAGAAGTAGTAGCATGTTTACACCGACAAGATTTAGGGGCATGGTTTTAAATTGTAGTTGGGTTGCAGGCTGGCAGCTAATTTGGCAATGTGATTTTGTAAGTTGGCCTTGAAATTGTATTTTGCATGCTAACAATATGTTAGACAAGGTCCCTTTGCAAGTCACAGAATGGCCACTCAAACATTGTATTTTTTTCCTTAAGAAAATGTGGTTGTCATGACCTGCATATTTATGACAGGTTTATTTATACATCTTTTCATTCAAGCATCACTTGTTACTGGTGAATTTTCTTTACAGTTATGGTATTATATCTAGGTATTGTAAATTTGGAGCAGCCTTCCTTATTGTGTTACATTATTTCATACGACCGGAGTCTTAATGTTGTTGTTACTTCACTTGTATGCCTAGGGAAAGTTTTAACTTGCTTGCAGAACATTTAGGGCCTGTTTGATTTTGTTTTTAAAAATTGTTTTCTGTTTTATGAAAACTAACAACAAATTTTGTTCTTTTTTAATTTTTTTAAAACAGATTTTTTATTTTAAAACGTGTAATCAAACAGGCCCTTATTATCTGCTCATTTTCCAATTTACCTTTGAATTTGATGATTCCATCTGTATACTGTTGTAACATGTTATGTTCTACATGCCAGAAGAAGAAGTCCTTGCAGCTCCTCCAAAGCTGGTATATAGCAACCTGATTTTGAGGTAAATATAAACCCTTTACATATAATGCGCGCAAACCTATACTTGTAGTTAATGCTTGTCACCCGCGCCCCGCACACACACACAGCAAGAATGCATGGTCTGTGTGAGTTTGAGGGAAGTTAGTAATCCAGCACTATGCCATATCTGCAGGTTCACTAGGAAACTATTGGTTGCAGTTAGGGATAGATGGGACAGTCATGTCCTTGTTATTAACAAAGTTGTCCCTCCAATTTGGAAGGTATGTAAAATGTAATAGCTTTTGCACTCAATTTATTATCTCCCCCTTGTAAATTCATGCTAGTCATGGATATAATTTTTTTCTTGAAAATCCTTAACAAAACAAGCAAATAGATATAGTAAATGCTTTATCTTTTTTCTATAAAATGTAGGCTAGGATTTATTCAAAAGTTAGCTTAAGAAGTGGCAGTTATCCAAGGCTTATGATGACTACTTTTGTTATATTATTAGTCCATGTGGGATCTCAACATTAGTTATCCCCATCCTTGGAAATAATGCAGTTGTTTAAAATTTCAAACTGTTTATAAAAACAGAAAATGCCTATACAAGTCGGGCAACAAGAACAAAATGTACCGTGCAAATATAGTTCAACCTAAACTTACAAGTTCTAAGAGGCATGGCTTCCTGTTATGCTTTTTACTTTTTGTATTCTCTTCAACAACAAAAGCCTTTTCCCACTAGGGGGTAAAAAGGTTTTTCTCCCATTACTGATATTATCAGGTATCAATGACCTAGTGATTCAGAGCGGTGATCATTTGATTGCATACTTCTTTGACTACGATTTTAGATGTTAGGCGTTTTCTGAAGAGAAGGAAATCTCAACGGCTTATTACGCAGAAAAAAGTGTATCAAATGCCTTGACTTATCTCTGTTTATCGTCTTAGCATAACCAAACGCCCTAGTAAGGTAACCCTATTCTCTACTGGAATGAGATTAGATAACCCAAAGTAGATATAATTCCTAAGTAACAAAATAACAAATCAAAAACATCAATTATTGATCGGTTGGTGATGATAGTGTTGGAAATGATAATTTAATAGTATTGAGTGTCTTGTTGGATGTATTGAGATCATTAAGCAGTTACTGTGGGGAATAAGTAATAACGGGCAGCAATGGCAAATTTAGAATCATACTGAATAATTTCATTCCGATACACTGCTGTTTTTTAAGTTGGTAGTTTCTCAAATTGTCTTTATCTGTCATCTTCTCATTTATTGTTATCATTGCAGATAATAGACAGGTTTGTGTTTTTACTAGTTCAATAATCTTTTAATGGTGGTTGTTGCTACTTCTGCCTAAGTCAGAAAGTTACATAGCCTCTTTTAATTTCCCATTTTTTTGTGGTTCCAGCTGTAGGTTTGGTAATTTAAAGTATGCCTTTTAACTGTTTATTTATGTTTTATCCTTTGCATTTTTCATACAACCAAGCACGCACACTTACACATACTATACTAATTATTAAATACCACTTTGTTTGCTAACGGTAATAGTATGCAACTTTTCTGTTGATACATTCCAGGATGAACCAGCGGGGAAGATTTTAGAGCTTTCTATTCTTCACTTGGCGATGTCTGAATTGTCCGTGCTAGACACAAGACACCAAATTGTCATTAATGAGGTACATTAATTTTCTGTGAAATTTATTTATTTATTTTTCTAGTTGTGAGGGTACTACTGCTTTACTTTAAAACTAGTAATAAAATCCAGTGCAACAGCCTGCGACTTGAAAAAAATGTTGGGCAGGAAACGGAGGGTGTGGAAATCCACCACTTGTTGTTATGGGTTATTGTTTCATAAAGTAACAGAGTAGTAAGTAGTAGCTCAATAAGTGTGGCTTAGTTGGCAAGGCACTTTGAGTTTGTGGGTGAGAGGATTAGTGTTCGATCCTCGCATAACACACTCTTGGAGAGAGGCGAGGAGCTTTAAGTGTGGCTAAGGCCCAAATTGAGGATTAGTCTTATAGCCAACCCAAAGGGTCGAAGTTGTAGGGATACCCATGAGTGATATTGGGGAGGAGGGTAAATACGCTAATTGTGGTGGTTTACTAAATAAAGAAAGAGTAGCGCTAAACAGTACGAAACAATTTTGTACTGCATTTGACGAAGGTGTGTAAAACTAAAGATACATGGGTTAAGTGGTAAAATAGAAAATAGGTGAAGGATAAAAAAGTAATAACAATACCATGCTAGTGCATTTCTTCTCTTTCGTACAAAGTAATGTCGTAATATTTAGCATTTTTGATAAAGAAAATACTAGAGCAATAGGTGTTTTTTATAGTTTGTGCAAATATTTTTGCCTTACGCATTTTTTTAATTTTATTTTATTTTATTTTAGTTGATATGGTTTGATTAGTAAATTTAACAACACCACCTTATTCCTTACTCTCAAATTTTTTGTGACCAAAATGAGGAAAATGTTCTGACTTCTGATTGGTTGGCCAAAAGGGGAGCAAACTCGGATCATGTGCTGCTGGCTTCACTCCACTGTCCTCTTCAATTAGATTCTGTTTTGTTAGCTGATGCAAGATTTGCTGTGTTTTTTTCCCTTCTCACTAATAAAAAAAGACAAAAGTTGATATATCTGTAATTACTTATCAACTAAAATCAAACATGAAAATCTAACCATCCCTTAGTGATTTTAATGCCTTCTCTTTGACGGGCGAGCACAAGCATTTTTTATTTGTTTTATTGGGTCGAGCTGACTATTAGAGCTCCAGCATGCTGTAGCTGTGATCAATCACTTCAGCTTTGCTATTTCCAATTATTAACTAACTTCCTTTATTCTCTGGAAGTTAAGTACACAGCAGTTGTGGTTGTTAAAGTTAGTTGTTGCATTGGGAGTTGTATGAAGTTAGTTGCAAAAGAGGTAGTCAAAGCTTCTATATATAGATATATCAGTCAACTCTGTTGTCAGATTGATTCATTTTAAATCAATGAATATTAGAGATAAACATCTTCCAATACAAAATGTACAAAGAAAAGTAGCTTAGATATAGCTTAGGTTATGGTGCACTACTATACATCAGCTCTATTGGATAAATACCTTTGTAACCAACTGAGTTTCACTCAGCTAGATGATATAAATACTATTGTAAAGCATTTTTGAAAGTAATGAGAAACAATTCATTCACCAAGATCAATTCAGTTACAATGCCATTTTGATTAGTTAGAAACTGGATGATATTGCATCCTTTAACTGGATGATACAAGCGTGACTATGTTCCAGGTGCTCCTTCTCAACCTCGTGCTTCCAATCCGTCGCAGTGGCAATTTGCTCCGCCGTGGCATGCTCCGATCTGGAACCAGATGCTGCAAACTTCTCCACGTGCTCAACAATCACTCATGGCGCCATACTACGGGTATCAATTCGCTATGCCCTATCCAATGATGCCGGCTTCATCCTTTGCAGCGTCGCCTCAACGCTCACAGTATCCGCAAGCTTTCATGGCTGCTGCAACCACTCCACCACGTGCCTCACCAGATTGGTTTGCAGACTCCGCTTGTACTCAAACCATGTCTACTGCTTCTCACAACATCCAGCAAACAGCTCCATTCTCAGGTCCCGATCAAGTTATAATTGGTAATGGCACTCGCTTACCTATTAAATCTGTTGGTTTCACAAATTTTCGTTCTCCTATGAACCCTACGCGTATCTTATCCCTTAAGAATGTGCTTCATGTCCCTGGTCTCACCAAGAATCTGCTTAGTGTCAAACAATTTTCCAAAGACAATGGAGTCTATTTTCAATTTAATGATAATCACTGTCTTGTCAAATCTCAGGGCACGAATGAAACATTGCTCACTGCTCCAGTTAACCATGAAGGCCTATACAAGTTCACAAATTTGCTGTCAAGACCTGTGGCCACACCTGCTATTACTGGTTCTATTAATTCTGTCTCTGCTGTTTGTAAGCCTGATACTGTTAATGCTTTACCTATTGCTAATGTTGCTGTTTCACACACAAACACCTTTTCCTTGTGGCACTCTAGACTTGGACACCCCAATCTAGATGCTCAACGTATTGTCCTGCAACACTGTAATATTCCTTTTTCTAATAAAACTGTGAGTGACTTTTGCAATGCTTGTTGTCTTGGTAAAGCCCATAGACTCCCATCACACACTTCCACTCATGTCACTAAATCACCATTTGAGCTTGTGTTCACTGATCTATGGGGCCCTGCCCCTATGATATCTCAATCTGGTTATTACTATTACATTGCATTTGTGGATCTGCATACCAGATATACATGGCTGTATCTGTTGAAACGAAAGTCTGATGCCTTGACAGCTTTCACCATCTTTCAGAAAATGGTTGAAACTCAGTTTTCAAGTAAAATTAAGGCATTACAAAGTGATTGGGGTGGTGAATTTCGCCCATTTACTGCTCTGTTACAGCAATCTGGTATACTTCATAGGAATATTTGTCCACACACTCACCATCAAAATGGTATGATTGAACGCAAACATAGGCAAATTGTTGACACTGGACTCACTTTACTTGCTCATGCATCATTGCCCTATGAGTATTGGGATCATGCTTTCATGGCTAGTGTGCATCTTATTAATAGATTACCAACTGCTGCTTTACAATTTGCTGTACCTTACATGAAACTATTCAATGCTTTACCTGATTATAAGTTTCTGAAAGTGTTTGGCTGCTCATGCTTTCCCTTGATGAGACCTTACAACAAACAGAAACTTCAATTCAGATCACAAGAATGTGTGTTCCTGGGGTACTCTACTTCACACAAGGGATATAAATGTCAGGCTCCTGATGGTAGGGTGTTTATTTCAAAGGATGTCCTCTTCAATGAACACAGTTTCCCTTACAAAAGGCTAATGCTCAGGGATGACTCACAACAATTCTCATCATCCATCAGCTCAACCATCCCACTAGCCTGTAGACGCTTGCCCTCTCTTCCCCACCCACCTGGCTTCCCTTCAGTGCCATCCCATACACCAGCTTTGCAGGACACTAATAATGCTACTGCAGATTCTGCTACTGAACATTCTGCTACTGATTCTGCTACTGCAGATTCTCCTGCTACAGGGTCTTCCAACCACCATATGGCTACCCAACCTACCTCATTAAGACCAACCAACACTCACCCCATGCAAACTCGTGCCAAGAGTGGTATTGTCTGCCCTAAAATTCATCACACTCTTCTCCTAGCTCATGTTGAACCTAAGACTACTAAACAAGCTTTGTCAAAACCAGAATGGCTACAAGCTATGAAAGAAGAAATTGCTGCTCTTCATCGTAATCAAACTTGGACTCTAGTCTCTTTGCCTCCAAATAGAAAACCAATTGGTTGCAAATGGGTGTTTCGTGTCAAGGAAAATCCTGATGGCACTCTCAACAAGTATAAGGCTCGGCTAGTTGCAAAAGGATTTCATCAACAATTTGGGGCTGATTACAAGGAGACGTTCTCACCTGTCATTAAGCCTGTGACTGTTAGAACTCTCCTCACCTTGGCTGTTTCACATCACTGGCCACTCTTGCAGCTTGATGTTAACAATGCGTTTTTAAATGGCACACTTGAGGAGGAAGTTTACATGGTTCAGCCTCCAGGCTTTGAGTCCAAGGACAGGTCATTGGTATGCAGACTCAACAGAGCTCTCTACGGTCTTAAACAGGCTCCAAGGGCCTGGTTTGAGAAACTACAAGCCTCTCTTCTTCATCTTGGCTTCAAGGCTAGTAGGTGTGATCCATCCTTGTTCATTCTTCATCAAGGACACATCAAGGTGTACATGCTAGTGTATGTTGACGACATTATCATCACTGGCACTAATGTCGAATTCATCACAGCTCTCATCTCTAAGCTCCATGCTACATTTTCTCTCAAAGACTTAGGCACCCTAGACTATTTTCTTGGCATTGAAGTTAAGCAACAAGCTGATGGTTCTCTTCACCTCACACAAGGAAAGTATATTCGTGACATTCTCACCAAGCATAATTTACATGAAGCTCACAGCCTATCCACACCTATGGTGGCTACCTGCAAACTGTCCAAAGAAGGCACTGATACTTTTCATGACCCTTCCCTCTATAGGTCAACGGTTGGTGCACTGCAATATGCAACAATAACTCGCCCTGACATCAGCTTTGCTGTCAACAAAGTCTGCCAGTTCATGTCCAGGCCTCTTGACACTCACTGGGCTGCTGTTAAACGCATTCTGCGTTATCTCAAGGGCACCATTTCTTGGGGTCTTCATCTCAAACCCATCAAAACATGTCCTGTTTCCCTCACTGCTTATAGCGATGCTGACTGGGGTTCAGATATAGACGACAGGAGGTCTACATCAGGTGCCTGTGTGTTCTTGGGTGCTAACCTTGTATCGTGGTGGGCCAAAAAGCAACCTGTGATATCCAGGTCAAGTACCGAAGCTGAATACCGCGCTGTTGCTCTAGCTACTACAGAGCTTCTTTGGCTTCAATCCCTCTTAACTGAGCTCGGTATCACCTACACTACTCCTACTGTATTATGTGACAATCTGAGCACTGTCTCCCTTGCCCACAATCCTGTTCTACATGCTAGAACCAAACACATGGAGCTGGATCTTTTCTTTCTTCGAGAAAAAGTTCTGCAGAAGCAGCTGAATGTGGTACATGTCTCTGGTTCTCAGCAATATGCTGATATACTTACCAAACCTTTGCCTCCATCTCACTTTGAGAACTTTCGGTCCAAGCTTGCTGTGTGTACTACCCCCAGCCAAGCTTGAGGGGGAGTATTAGAGATAAACATCTTCCAATACAAAATGTACAAAGAAAAGTAGCTTAGATATAGCTTAGGTTATGGTGCACTACTATACATCAGCTCTATTGGATAAATACCTTTGTAACTAACTGAGTTTCACTCAGCTAGATGATATAAATACTATTGTAAAGCATTTTTGAAAGTAATGAGAAACAATTCATTCACCAAGATCAATTCAGTTACAATGCCATTTTGATTAGTTAGAAACTGGATGATATTGCATCCTTTAACAATGAAAAAAATTCTTCTCTCACTTTTCTCTCATCTCAGTTGCTGAGTTCAACACTTACTGCATTACACAGTATTTGTATTTTCACACGAACACCAAAACAAGTCTTATATCTGGTATAATGTAAATGTTTATTTTGTAGGCGGTGGATCTCGCTAAACGGTTCTGTGATGGAGCAGCCCCTCGTGTCATTAATGGCTGTCTACGCACATTTTTCCGAGATCTGGAGCTTAAGGCACCGGATAATGTGGTTTAGTTGATCTCTATGTACATTGTATCCTTACTACTCTGAATTGCTGAAAATGATAACGTGGATTTCAGGAATATCACTGGTGGTGGCTTGATAGCTTAGAAATGTTGTATGAATTATGTAGGAATTATGTTTGAAAGTGGTAGTTATTATTAGTCGTTAAATTGTTGACTACTTTCCACAAATTGGGTACGCAAATAATAACATAGTGAGTATGAGTATCGTTTTTTTAATGAGTATCGTTATCGTTATTACAAGTTACAACAATCGCACTCTATTCAACTATCAATCTACTTGCATAAGCTACATCCGTTAAGAAAAGTATTGGATGACAAAATTTATTCAAACATATAAAGGGTAATGAAAAGTTGCTATTACATTGCAATTAAGAAAACCAACCAACGGGCAGCTAAGAGTGCTAACCGAGTTTCGGTGGATACTGCACATTAATAACACAGTAATTAAAAAAAATATAGTAAGCCTCTAATGTTTTAAGTGATTCTAAAACCATATGCAAGTTGCTGGCTACTCAAAGCCCAACTGAAATTACATGGTACAATTTCGCTTTATTGGGTTGAATTAATAAGCCCTACCAAGGTGGGTTCGAATTCAATTTTGGGTATGCAACAATGTTAAATCTCTTGAGGAGAGTTTTGCCGGTCATTGCGGTCCTACCCGGTTCGAGGGATTTTTTTTTGTGCGCAGAGGATATCCGGTTTATACCAAAAAACTAGTCTATTTTACCAACCTTACATATAAGTTGGTAAATTAGAGGGACTTTACTCTCCTTTTTTGAGTAAATACATAAATTCGTCAAAAAAAGAGGAATTTTTTTTAATGTAAATTGGGTATTTTCTATAGGATTTTTTAAACATCTTTCAAAAAGTTTTAATGTCAGGAACTTAGTTAAGCCAGAAGAAACCGTATCATCTCATTCATATCGATCCTAAAAGATGAAAATTATATATTTTGGTTCCTAAAAAGTAAAAAATATAATTAAATTGGTATAATTGTTCTCCACATTTTTTTGACAATGTTCTCTCCACTTTTATGTTAGGGAAATGTTAGGGAAATTGGGTTTTCAGGGTAGTTCTAGGGTGAAAGACCAAACCAAATATTTCACCGGTGAACCATGTATTTTATCCGTCCGATTTAATCTAAAATAATTTTAATGGTTGAGATTTTTTTGAGATTTTTCATCTTTACCTAGTAATCTAGGTTAACTATAAATTAGTATTTTTGCCCAAATTACTTCTCTGTGTGCATTTCTTGTAATTCGAAAACATTTTCTTATCCCAAAAATTGCAATCGAAGCCACGTTCTTCCTCGTTATCTTTGCTCTCTTTCAACCTCTCTGATTTTCCTCTACCTTCGACTCCACCGCTCTCCCCTTCAAATCCACCACCGCCTCCTCCATCGTCCTCGCCGCCGATGCATCCAAATCACCCGCCGTCAAAGTCTACCTCTACGATCTCCCGAACATTGAGTTTCTGTGGCCAGTATTTCCCATGTGTTGCCATCGCATTGCTCCTCCTATTGGGTTCCTTCTTCCTCTTCACCTCTCGAAGCTTCGTCTGTATCTCCTCTTCCTCCTGCTGGATTATTTGGCCTCGATGACCTTGACTTGGATTTTGGAACCCTCGGCATGCCCTGGTGTAAGTATCTTTGCGCTGATCTGATCCCTTTCGTTCCTTGTTTGTTTAGGTTTTGTTCGTTCCTTGTGGGGACGATGAACAAGGCAAATTATTTGTCGATAACATGTCCTTCAATGGTGTCGACCTCTCCAGACTCCGTAAAAAGAAAGGACACACCGCACAGGTTGGTCCACACTCATTAAAATTATAATTGTAATTGTCATAAATAGCTGCTACAAAGTCACAAACTTTTTTGCTTCTTACCAGTGTGTTTGCTTGGTTGATGCCTTGGGTAACCGTACAATGAGACCCTGTCTCTCAAATGCTGTTAAAGTGCAGGTGCGTGTTTCTATTTTCTTATCTCAAACACCCTTTCTGGTTGTTATCTCATGGTTTAATTTGATTGAGTTATTATGTATACTTCCTTTTCTGTTTTGGTAGGCAGAAGAATTGACAAAGGAGGATTTCAACGGCTCCAAGGTTCACTTCTTGATCAATTGAAATATTGAGGAAATTTTAGTGTTGTTTATCCTATCTCATATAGTTCGATGTTTTATTCTTGCTTATTGTATTTCTTCTGATTGTTATTAGAGGGGTTGAATTTAGATTCTAGTTTGTTCCACTATTGGGTACCATATCCGGTGTCTCTGCTAACATACTAAAAACTTGCTCTTAATATGTCCATCCATCTAGGTCTACCACTGCTAATAATATATCATCTCTAAGGGTTCTCTGGACTTAGTTATTGATATATTTGCATTTCAGTGGTTGGTGTTGAGATATGCGGTAATCAATTTGGAAGTTATTCAAGCAGCCATTGCTTTGGCCAAACAAGAAGGCCTTCTTGTTTCCTTGGATTTAGCCAGTTTTGAGGTATTTTTTGTCGCTAGTCAGAATTTCCTCTCTCCAAAATTTCATTTTGATGAAAAGAAATTTCAAACTGCTTATAATTGTCTTTTCTCCCTCTTGAGCTTTGAATTTTGTAATAAGAGTTTTCATTTGTAATATAAGTATTGTGTTTCAAGATGGTCAGGAACTTTAAGCAACCACTTCTGAATTTACTGGAATCCGGAAACATAGACCTCTGCTTTGCCAATGAATAACCTGTTAGGTTTTCGTGGTGAGATTCTTATCAATCAATGCCAGGCCAACTGCCAATAGGTTAATTTCCAGAAAGCTACCGCAAGCACTTTCAAGGGCTTTCATTGGCAGGTAATCTCAATTGTGTCCTGGTTGACTTCACATGTTTCATTGAGATAATTTGGCAATGTAATATCTCAACAAATTCAACCTCATGCATGCCCTTGCTTCTACACCATTAGTTTTCCATTTTTTGTTCAAATACCTTTCTTTAGTAGAAGCTACAAAAGAGAGGACCATTGTCCTTTGTGGAAAAACTTCTTAATAACGGTAGGATTCAGAGCTCTCATATGTTTCTGATCCCTGAAAGTAGAAAAAAGGCTATATATTTTTCTTACATGGATAAGTAAATATCTCCCATATTTGATTAGACTTGATAAATTAGCTTGTCTTCAAATATTAAATCATATTGGAATTTATGAAATTTCTGAACTTTCTTTTTAGACTGTATGGTTGATTATACTACTATCTGATACCTAAATCCTTTATTGCACAGGTTGCTCGCAGATCCTGCTTTCATGTACAGGTTTCTATTGGAGGAGGTTGCTACAATAGGCTGCTCGGTGTGGTGGGAGATTAAAAATCGGAAGGATAGGTCTGTTGTCTATTTTTTAAAGATGTGGAATTTTGTCTGGTGTTCCTGTTGATAAGTTGAAGTAATAACTGTTAACTTCAATTTGACTTCAGGATAAAGCAAGAGTGGGATCTTGCACTTATAAATGTGCTTACTGCAGCAGCATGCAATGCAGTAGTTGTTTGGTCCCTTGCTCCTTGTCGATCATATGGAAACACATTTCAATTTGATTTACAAAATACATTACAGAAGCTTCCAAACAACATTTTCGAAAAGAGCTATCCTCTTAGGGAATTTGACCTGCGAAAGAGAATTCAGTGCTTCTTGTTCAAGGCTGCTGAGTTGTGCATGGTTGGTTTAGGTGCGGGTACAGTACAGGGTGCATTGTCAAACACTTTGGCTCAGAAAAAGGAAGGAAGGTGCGCAGGGTTGAAACCCAACTTACTTTCCTTAGCTGTCAACTCATTTAATTAACTGTATAGACCTAGTGTTTTACCTGTGATTGGTCAAACTATGAGAGTGCTGAATACTAATTTTATGTTCAAATGTCTCGTGCCTGAATTGTATGCAGATTATCTGTGACAGTCCCAAGTGTGAGCAGTAATGCGCTTGGTTATGGTGCTTTTCTTGGAATCTATGCTAACCTGAGATATCAACTGATGTGTGGATTTGATAGAACAATGGTTAGCCATTTTGATGTTATTGGAGTCGCGTTGTTCTTCAGCACAGCATTCAGGTATGTTTTTATCCCCATCAAATGAGCTGTTCATTGAACTGAATCCAGTTCAGGAGTTATGTCATGTGTGGATGTGTTTCTGGCACGCACTTATTCACGACTTCAGCATTTCCTCTTTTGTTTTAATTGTTATTATTATTATTGACTGACATATGTGAGGCACAGCAATCTGACATTCTCTGCACTTCTAATAATATTTGTTCTACTATGTATTCTCTTTATGATGCGTGCATAGATCTTGTTGAAAGGAAACCATACTTCTAGGCAAAAGGAAAATTTTGTCAACGTTTTAGCTTCATTTGACTTTTGCAAACATGAATTTAAATCCTTTTTACCACTTTGCTTAGCAAATGTTATCAATAATTTCCTGTGTTGAGCTTCTTATTCTCATGTTATACAGTCTTGTCCTATGCAGGTTTCCTACAAAGCCTGATTGTGTATTGGTATAAAGTAGATGTTTATAGCTTTGATGTAATTTTGGAGAACAAGTGTGCTGTTGTTGGAGTTCAGTAAAGATAGCAATTGGGTGCATTCAAGAGCATTCCGAAATGAGCCCAACAATGAGGATGGTCTTCCAAATTCAAGATACTGATTTGGCGCATTCAAGAGCACATTAATACTGAGGATGATCATCCTGACTTGTACTAAGCTGTAATAAAGAGTCATGTGCTAATAAATTTAAGTGAATTGGTCTTGTTCTAAATTGTAATGCAAAGGATCATGTACTAGCATATTGTACTTAATTGAAATTTGTAATCAAGAGAGCTCTTGTATGTCTCAATGTGATGTTGTCATGAGTATGATAATGCTCAATCTGTAAATGCTCTTCTCAAAAATATGCAGCAAACTCAAAATAACAAAATATAATTACAAAAGCATTTTGAATTCTCATAAGGCTAGAATTTTTGCTGTCAAAGCTTTGTGGCTAACACTAATATATCAAAGTCCTTCAACTCAAAAGCTGCGTTAATAATGAGATTTTGTAGCCATTTTGCAAACTCTTCTCCCTCTTGACATTTCTGAAAAATGACCCTTGAGGCAACCAGGTCTATTGCCCAAATACAATCTCATAATGAAAGAGTTGAAGTCTGAAAGTAGATAATAATACCAAGATTTTTTTACCAAAATATTATCAAAAATATTTCACCATAATGGAAATGTCTTTAAAATCAAGAGACATGGGAGCTTGTGCAGCAAATTCTTGAAAGAAAATATTTTCTTTCATTGGGATCTTTCGGTGCATGAATTTATTTTGCTTGATTCTTTAGTACCTCTATCTGTAGATTGCAATATTAGTTTTATGTAATAAAGGTCATATAGAAATTGATAAGTTAAATATCAGATGAAAATTCCTATCTGCAGCACATGTGTATATTAGGGCCAGCATTCCAAGGCTATCTATTTCCTATCTGTAGCACCTCTCTTATCAACAAAATAGTAATCAACACGAAGGCTCCAAGTATATACATGACAGTGATGACATATATTACTATATAATAGTTCAAAATTAATACATATGATATGGTGCAGTAAGTAATAATATGAATTGAATGGAGGTTTATTATAGGTCTCCTTGTTTAATACTCTACTGGAAATAGCAAAGCAGCACCTCCATTCACATACGAAAAAGTTTACAATCCAAATTCATGCCTAAAAAGTTGGCTTTTTTTAGTGAAGGCTTGGGCAATTTCATAGTCTTTTTTTCTGTAAATAGAGAAATATGCATATCAGCCATGTTGTTTGTTTCTATTCAACTATCGCTGCATAGGTTTGAATCCCAGATAGTATTTTTTTAGCATATTTCTTAGTTTCCTTCATTTACATATTATTGGAAATAGCAAAATAACATGCTTTAGAAGATTAAGCAACACAATCAATCAGCAAACTTAAGCATCATTCATACAGTTACTAGCTGATCAGGAAAGAAAGAAAACACAAACACACGTGAAAGTGTAGGATTATCTAGAATCATTAACAGAAAGTGCTAATCAAAGATAACAAAGCAAAAACAATTTAAGGGCTCATTCATTTGTTATCAAAAACACAAAGAAGAAAAGGGTCGATGACAATCAATTCAATTTCAAGTAGAGAATTGTCAAAGCAACTGTTGAATTTGATGAAAACAAAATTAAAATCCTCATTTTGCAACAAGATTTCAAAAGCTTCCACTTTTTCACACTAAGAGATGCAAACCTTTAGTTCCCATCCTCATATTTTATATTCCAAGAGAAGCAAAATTGTCTCCTAACAAAACACCCATTTGGCAGAACACCTATTTGGCAACTTGCAACCGAAAGCTAAGCTAAGTTTTAAATCACCCCAGAGTATGACCAAACCTGCAACCAAAAACTAGTTATATTATCCTCAATCTAAATCAATTTTAAAACCCCTAAATTATCTAGTTTATCATATACCTGAATCAAAATCAAATTTATAAATCCTAAAGAGTATAAAAAACATGTATGAATATAAATTTCACAACTAACCAAAACCAATCCCAATCTGTAGAACGAAAACAAAATCCCAATTCCCAAATCACACAGTGCAAAACGTAAACGAAATCCCAACTCCGAAAACAAAATGAAAAACGAAATCTAACCTTGAAGTGGCCGATGACGAAAGGGGAGTTGGCAAAGCATGGAGCAGGGCGGCGGCGTCTGTAGTGGTTCCGGATAATGAAATGCAAAACGAAATCCAACCTTGAAGTGTTCTTTTTTGTCGCTGGTGCGTGTTGTGCGGGAGGGTGGGGTTTCTGGATTTTGTGCTAAATGGGTGTGTGGATTTTGGGGCCCTAAAATTGTGTAAGCAAAAGAGGAATGAAAAGCAGTGAAGGGAAACAATTGGATGGAATGGTGGATGCTACTGCGAGAGAAGAAAAAGAAGGGATTTCAATTTGCTGGAAGCAGTGAAGGGATTTCAATTTGATGAAAAGCAGGAAAACCTTGAAGGGTTTTTTTTTGGAAAAAAAAGAAATGATTTCAATTTACTGGAAGCAGAAAAGTTAAAAAACATTGGACCTAAAAATTAATTTTTTAGCCTATTTAATTTTTGACAATAACATTTTAAAATTACAAAACCCACCCCATGTTTACTTACAATAGTAGGTCATTTTAATAGTTCACCGGTGAAATATTTACTTTGGTCTTTCACCCTAGAACTACCCGGGTTTTCATCCTTATTTTTTAACACTATCAAATAAATCAGAAACCTCTTGTTTGTCAAAAAAAAATCAGAAACCTCTGGCAGGATGAAGAAGAGGCAATCGAGCCATCATTCAGGACCATCGACTCAGTAGTGGGTAGGCAGTGTCTTGGTTTTTTTGCGTGCTAATCCTTAATCACCAAACCCTAATCGAAAACGCAGCGTTGTACCTCTTTAATCAGCTCCGTGCGTTGTTGCTGTTGTGTACAGAAAGTGTTTGTGATTGAATTTAAGGTCCGAACTTCCAAATGCTGGGTGGGCTATATGGAGACCTACCTCCACCTTCTTCCGCCGAAGAAGAGAAACCAACCACCAATGTCTGGTCCACCAGCACCAAAATGGCCCCCGCCACCCTCCGAAAACCCGCCTCCGTTTTCGCGCCTCCCCAAACCCTTCTGAGATCACAGTACAAACCTAAAATCGTCAATTCCTCTTCGGTTCCCAAAACAGTCATATCTCCGGCACCAATACTGGCTTCGGCATCCGATGAGGTTTTGCAACCGGCTCTGGTGGGAGTACAATCGACGGTGTTGGAGGAATACGATCCGGCAAGGCCTAACGACTATGAGGAGTATCGGAGGGAGAAGAAGAGGAAAGCCAAGGAGGCGGAGATGATGAGGGAACTGGAGAGGCGGCGGGAGGAGGAAGAAGAGAGGGAGAGGGAGAGGGAGAAAGAAAGAGAAAAGGAAAGGGAAAGAGAAAAAGATAAAGATTATGGGGATGCTAGGTTGAATATCTCCGGTGAGGAAGCATGGAGGAGGCGTGTGGGGATGAGCGGCAGTGGTGGGGCAATGCCGAGGTCACCGTCTCCGCCGGGAAATGCGGATGGATTTACTATTGGGAAGTCGGAGACTGGAGGGTTGGGAGTTGGTGCTGGTGGGCAGATGACTGCGGCTCAGAGGATGATGGCGAAGATGGGGTGGAAGGAAGGGCAAGGGCTTGGGAAGCAAGAACAAGGGATTACTACTCCTTTGATGGCTAAGAAAACTGATAGACGAGCTGGGGTTATTGTCAATGCCAGTGATAATAAGTCTGATAAGAAAGTCAAGAGTGTCAACTTCAATGGGATCCCTACGAGAGTGCTGCTACTTAGAAACATGGTATGGATATTTCACATGTTAACTGCTGTTTTTTTTCAGTGCTTGTTAATGATATTGAGATTTACTGAAGTTTATGACTTACATGATCATATTTTACATGGGGTGTATGAATAATTTGTGATGTGAGCTTATTCTATAGCTGTTTCTTTACTTAATAGTTGTATTTATGTGCATTGCTTTGAAAGGGGCATACAAGTGTTGTTGGTCGTCATGCTATATATTTTTGTTGTATTCTGTGGAATTTCAATTCAAAAATAGCACAAGCTAATTGTTGTTTTGTTATTTTGCATCCAATGAGGCCTTCCCATAATTTGACTTGGTTATCAGTGGATATGATTTCCGTTATCTATGATTTTATCTTTTAGGATAATTCGGCTTGTATCGCTTGAATTATTAAACTTTTACTAGGTTTTGTTTTTTGGTAATCAATCTGTTTTATCGGTTGGAATTGGTCTCATTCAGTAATAATTAATGACCACTCATTCAGTTTCATTTTGAATATTCATTAAATATCTGTTAAATATATATTAGAAGAAAAAAGGCCATGTGGGCTGGCCTATGTTACTTAGACCTTCTTAGTCGAAAGTGTTAGAGTAGATAAGTTTTGCGCGTTAGTGTTAGTGTTAGTGTTGGTTAGTTACCCTCCATCTAATGGAGTAGGTAGTAG
This sequence comes from Astragalus membranaceus, assembly GCA_039519185.1. Classification (NCBI taxonomy): domain Eukaryota; kingdom Viridiplantae; phylum Streptophyta; class Magnoliopsida; order Fabales; family Fabaceae; genus Astragalus; species Astragalus membranaceus. The sequence continues at coordinate 135,549,609 of CM076850.1, forward strand.
CAGAGGTAGGATATAAATAGAGGGAGAGAATGTAAGTGAGGGGTGTGTTGGTCAGTGAATCTTGTGTGGTATAGGCTAGGCTCTCAATTTCCAGGGAAAGACTGTTCTGCAATCATCCTTTCTCTTCCAATCATTTACACCCGTAGTAGCACTTCTTTGAACACAATTATATTTTATATCTTGCCACTGGAATCTTGAGTGGTGTGATATGATGTTTTTAAACCGTAGTGGCCGTGTTTTCTCTAAGCACTAAAAGAAGCTTATTTTAGTTAGTTCTCAAGAAGTTGTGCGTTTGTGCTTAATCTTGTGCAACCGTTAGAAATTAGTAAAAACCTCTATTGTTGTTAGTATCTATGATTTCCTTTGAATATTCAAATATAATTCCCCCTTAGAATGATTGCTTTGTATCTGCTACTTATTTCTCTTGGGGTTGTCTTTTTTGGAGGAGGTTTGGGAGGTGCATCTTGAGGTTTTTCTCGTCCCTTATATTGTGTCAAAGCTAAATGAGTTTTTTTTAAAGATGGAACCTGTGAGTTGAGGTTCCTGTCATTTTGAAGTAGTTAATTTTTTTTCAGTTGCCTGTATTTCTGAAATCCTGTTTCATTCTTTAGGGAAGATTATGGGGATGGCCTTGAAAAACTCTTAACTCACTTTTTACTTATTTGTTGGCTCACTTAATAATTCGCCTGTGAGGTGAAACATATAGGTGTGTGTTACTTGTTTCCTCCTTTGCATATTACTACTGCTGAGCCTGATCACAAAACAATAAATAGTTAAGTGTTTATCTGAACGTGTTTTATTTGACATTTTGATCAACAGAAGAAATTTACTTAGAAAGAGTAGGGGAGAATAGCCCGTCTTTCCTTAGAAAGAAAGACATAATATGGTCCCCTCACCCCCTCCCTTTCGTGAAAACCCAAGCAATAAGCTTGTGACAACCCTCTGTGCTAATAAGAGCTCTCCAATCCAAAGAATTGGAATGCTCAAGGCTGCACGTTAATCTTTGTTCTTTTCCAGTCAACTGCTACCGCTTGTTACCTTGAGAACTGAGATTGATGCAATATTTTTGATTTCATCACATGTCTACCATTGGGAAGAGATTATATAGAATTTGTGTCTTGTATACTGAAACTGTAACAGTTCTCCCCGTCCCTGCATGCTTTGATGCCTTATCCATCTCATTAAAAGCTCAACTGTAATTATACTCTTTCATCCTGAAATGGATTTGGTATCTGGGTTGTTAAATTTGTAGTTGTTAAACATGACTTACTGCTGCTTTGTTGTTTAAGGTGGGACCTGGTGAGGTAGATGATGAGCTGGAAGAGGAGGTGGGATCAGAATGTGCAAAGTATGGAACAGTAACTCGAGTTCTGATATTTGAGATAACAGAGCCAAATTTTCCCGTCGACGAAGCGGTAAGAATCTTTGTCCAGTTTGAGAGATCTGAAGAAACAACTAAAGCTCTTATTGACCTTGATGGTCGATACTTTGGGGGTAGAGTAGTGCGCGCCACATTTTATGATGAGGAAAAGTTTGGCAAGAACGAGTTAGCTCCAATGCCGGGAGAAATTCCTGGCTTCACCTAAATTAACAAAGCGCCTACAATTTGCGTTAAGTTGTCCTTAGTGATTGAGCTGAAGACTTGAAATTGGAGTTTAATATTTCATTACATGATAGTTGAGCATTGTGGTAAGCTCCAATCTTGGTCTAAATGTTTTTTAGCAGTGACTAAGAGTTGTTGCTAAGGGAATTATTGTGAATTTGTGATGACAAGAACATTGAAAGTAACACACTAGCGTTATTTTTGCCGCTGTGCATTGTTGAAAGTTCCCTAATATATTATGATCAATGGCTGGTTGAGCTGTCGCTGCAAGATCTTAGGATGGTTCAAATTGTCGTCTTTGATCTATTAATTACATTACTCAATACAATGCAAAAGGTAAAACCCGTTCATATAAAATGAAGTTACTCTCTTAAGAGAGAAACTGATATTGTACCCTTTTTTCCTATTACTAGGGATGTAAGACCCTAAAAACTGTCACGAGAAACCATAATCTAATTCAAGTTAATTAAATTTGTTTGTTTTTTAATGTTCGGATTGAAGTTGAATCAAACTAAACAAACCCTACTTCTAGCTTGAGTACTAATTCTATGACATTTTAAATTGATTACCGTGATCCATGCCAAATCAATATACTGTGATTTTTATTTTGAAGTCATAATTAGTAAGTGGAGACAAACTGCTAATCTTACTTTTTAACCAAAAAGAACTGCTAATCTTACTCCCTAAACAAAACAATGCTAACCATTGATACTCAACATTGACTAGTAGGGTGTATTTGAGATTCCACATTAATCAATGATGATGGCCAAAATGATAGTTTAACAATAATGAAATTCCAGTGGCATATAGCTAGCAAGCTGAAGTGGCACAGCACAAAACTTTACTACTGCTAACAGAAAAATCTACCCTCTAAACAACAACAAAAAAACCATCTCAGGAAGGTTAGCTTTTCAGACAGAAAAGAAAAGTGATATTTTGCATTAGAATACTACTAGTACTAGACGATGACAATTGGTTCTTCTTCACACCCACCAAGAAATTTAGGTGGGATATCACCTCTAAGAACTTGAACTTCAAAGATGATTTTCTCTTTACTGCTTTTCACAAGCTCAAAAATGCATGCATCTCCAACCTTCAAACAATTATCTTTAGCAAATTTTCTCCAACCATCGAGGCTCTTGAAAGATATGTTATGTCCTCTATAAATTAATTCCCAGCTCTTGCCCTGATGGTTGAGAACAGTAGGGACCGCATCAGAAGGAAGTTCCAAGTATATATCAGCCGGCAGCGCCTACATACCAACAATACAAGATTTAAATGATTTTTCCACGAACCTTTCAAAAACCTTCATATACCTACAATATATGAATGAGGAGTATAAACATTGTTGCCTATATATACAAACGTGAAACTGTCTTGTATGCTAAAATGTGGCAATGTGCTCAAGATTTGTCAAGGCATAGTAAAGAAATGAGTTTCCTCTATGATACAGATTACAGACAAATGCACATTTTTGAAACAACAATCCAATACGTTTCCTCAAGCATTGAACAAAATCTGCTAAAAGTAGTTGCCATAGATCTGTTTCATCAAATTGTAAGACCTATATTCTAGAAGCCAATGGTATTGATCCAAATGAGATGAAATCACATCAAAGATTTAATAAGTAGGACAAAGTAATACCTCAACAAAAACACTAGAACTATATGTAATTGCATTGGTTCATAGATGACATTGAAGTATATTCAATCTTGCCCTTTCATTTGTTTCTGTTTTGCTTTTATAGTTGATGTACACAAACAGACATCTTATATTCAATTTCTCATTTAAAAGGCGTGGAGTGCTATTATACCCAATCATGGTCATTTGACTTCTTAATCCAATATTTGTCTTTATACTTTATTCTATCAGTAAAAGCAAATGATAGCATGGTTCTGTTAGACCTCTCATTAGAAATGTCTATGAGAGGAGAAGGAATGGTGCCACAGGCACCCAGGATGGGCTGCAGTAGGGCGCCAGGCGCTTGGGCAGATTCTGGACAGGGACAGTTATTGACAGTTATTGGCAGTTATTACTTATTAGTCTGTTAGTGTGTTATAGTTATGTTTATTATTAAATAAAAATAGTTAAGTGGTAGTTATGGATTGTATTAAGTATTGCAAACTGTCCTAGGGACAGTTATCTTGTCATTTGTAAAGTGGTTTGGGTTTGGGAGAGGCTAGAGACTCTCATATGTTCTCTAGGAAATACTATTGTGAATATTGTGTGAATTGGCTTGTATTTACAGAATCTGTCATCAATAAACAATATTATGTTGTGTTTAATTTCATTGTTGGCCAGTTTCTATCAACTGGTATCAAAGCAGTTATTTTCCTGGATAACTGATGGTTACTACGAGAGGAGAAACGGAATCACGCTTCGAAGAGATAGAGCGCGCAAGGGAAGAAGACAGAAGGAGAATCGAGACAGTTTTGGAAACTGTACAGCAGTTACCAACTCTGATGCAATCTGTCCAGCAGTTACAGGAGTCAGTTAACGCACTGCAGGGAACACAGGGCGCAGTCAGGCGCAATCCTCCTTACAGGCAGGACAGTTATGGTGGCAGTTACTACCACGGGCGCAATGCTGGGCGCAATTCTGGCCAGTATGAAGAAGGGCGCAATTACCAAGAACAACCGAATGATGATTGGGACGAAACTGAGTACAGTTATGATGGTGAAAATTACTATGGTCAGAATCGTTATCCGCGTGTGCGAGAAGAACGTTGGAGGATATTGGAAATTCCTGTTTTTGAAAAAAATGATGCATATGGTTAGTTGAACAAGGTTGAAAGATTCTTTGAATTGAAAGCAGTGAATGAACGAGATAAATTGCAAGCAATAATGGTGGCCATGGATGGAAAAGCTTTGGCTTGGTATCAATGGTGGGAATGCACAACTCCATTTCCATCTTGGGCTGATTTCAGAAATGCAATTCTGAAACGTTTCCAACCATCTATGATTGAGACCCCCTTTGAATTTTTGTTGAGTCTCAAACAAACCGGAAGTGTAGAAGAATACCGGGAACCATTTGAATTGTATGCAGGACCCTTAAAAGATGTAGATCCCTCTCATTTGAAAGGGATATTCTTCAATGGCTTGAAAGATGTGATCAAGGCTGAGTTGAAACTTCACCCAGTGGATACTTTACCGGAATTGATGAAATATGCACAAAGGGCTGATGAAAGAAATTCTTTGTTGGCCAAGGGATTAAGTAACAATAATTCTGGTACTAGGTCTAATTTTAGACCTTATAACAACACCCGGACAGCCACTTGGGAGCCAAATAATCGAAATGTTACCACCGGAACCACTTCGGGCAGCAACCCTTCAAAGGACAATAAAGCAAATGTGACTACCGGAAGGGGATTCAAAAGGCTTTCACCGGCAGAATATGAAGATAGAAAGGTCAAAGGACTTTGTTATCGTTGTGATGAAAGGTTTGCACTGGGGCATAGATGTGCTAATAAACAACTACAAGTGTTGCTCATGGAAGAAGATGAAATAGAGGAGGAAAATGTCACTGAACCAGAATTGGTGGAGGCTGTCCAAGAGATGAAATCACTTCAACTGTCCATGTACAACATTACCGGGTTAACCACTAAGAAGTCTATTAAACTGTGGGGGATTTTGAATGGAAGAAAAGTGGTGGTGTTGATTGATTGTGGAGCCTCTCATAATTTTATATCTTCATTGTTGGTTAAGGAAGAACAACTTAACGTGGAGGAAACACCACCATATTATGTGAAAGTAGGAGATGGTAGAAAGATTCCTTGTGAAGGAATGTGTCCAAAGCGGAAATTAACATTGCAAGGCCTTGATACATTTGAAGACTTCTTTGTATGAGTTAGGAGGTGTGGATATGGTGCTTGGCATGGAATGGTTCTCTAGTTTGGGTGAAATCAAAGCTAATTTCAAGGATTCGATGATTAAGATCCCTATTGGTAATAGGTATCACATTTTGAGGGGAGAACCGGAACTTTTAAGGGGCTCTGCCTCTTCAAAATTGATTTTTAAGGTTGTTAAAGACACAGGACATGCCTATGTCTTGGAATTCCATGGACTTGATGGGCTAGACAACAAGGAAATTCAGAAACCAGAATGGTGCCAGGTTGTTTTTGACGAGTTTGGTGATGTGTTTCAAGAATCAATAGGACTACCATCCTCCCGGAGACATGATCATGCCATTGTGTTGAAAGAAGGTGCACAAATCCCTAATCTCAGGCCTTACAGGTATCCTCATTACTAGAAAAATGAAATAGAAAAATTGGTGAATGATATGTTAAGTTCTGGTGTGATTAGGCCTAGTGTCAATATCCCTATTCTAGTCCTATTATCTTAGTCAAAAAGAAGGATGGTGGATGGTGATTCTGTGTTGATTATAGAGCCTTGAATAAAATTACTGTGCCTGATAAATTTCCAATTCCTATTATTGATGAACTGCTAGATGAATTTGGTGGGGCTATTGTATTTTCTAAACTGGATTTAAGGTCCGGTTATCACCAAATAAGAATGAAAGAAGATGATATTCCCAAGACAGCCTTCCGAACACATGAGGGACATTATGAGTTTGTTGTTATGCCATTTGGGCTCACTAATGCCCCCTCTACTTTCCAGTCTTTGATGAATGAAATGTTGAGGCCTTACTTGAGAAAATTTGTATTGGTTTCCTTTGATGATATTCTGATTTACAGCAAGTCCGAGGAAGAGCACCGGACTCATCTACAGGCAGTGCTGACCCTACTCAGAGAGCATCAGTTGTATGCTAATCTCAAGAAGTGTTCTTTTTGCCAAAACCAACTTGAATATTTGGGACATATCATTTCAGGTGCAGGTGTGGCAGCAGATCCTAAGAAGATAGAAGTCATATGATGGACTGGCCCATTCCGAAGGATTTGAAAGCCTTGAGGGGTTTTCTAGTCCTGACTGGTTATTACAGGCGTTTTGTGCAGGATTATGGCAAGATTACAAGGCCCTTGACTCAACTTTTGAAGAAGGACAAGTTTCATTGGAATCCAGAGGCACAAGACTCATTTAATACATTGAAGCAGAAGATGGCAGAATTGCCTATTCTAGCTGTTCCAGATTTCTCTAAAGTATGTTCAACCTCGAGACTGATGCCTCCAACAAAGGTCTTGGTGCTGTTTTGTTGCAAGAAGGACGACCGGTAGCATTCTATAGCCAGGCCTTATCAGATAGAGCCCAGACTAAGTCAGTATATGAGAGAGAGTTGATGGCAATTGTCTTAGCAGTTCAGAAATGGCGACATTATTTGATGGGGCGACATTTTATCATCCTAACTGATCAAAAGAGTCTCAAATTTATCTCAGATCAACGAGTCTTGAATGAAGAACAATTCAAATGGACATCCAAATTGATGGGTTTGGATTTCGAAATTCAATACAGACCAGGTACTGAGAACAGAGTTGCTGATGCTCTCTCTAGAAAGATGACTTATGCTGCCTTATCATCTGTCAGATTTGATGAATTAGAAGAATGGGAGCAAGAAATTCAGAATGATCAGAAATTGTGTTCCATTATGCAAGATTTGATGCAGAATGCAAATTCCCATCCTTGATATACTTTCAAAGATAGAAAGCTGTTCTTTAAAGGCCGGTTGGTGATCCCTAAGGGTTCCTCCAAGATTTCAAAGTTGCTAGAAGAGTTTCACAATTCCCTAACAGGTGGACATTCTTGATTCTTTAGAACTTATAAAAGAATCTCAGCCATTGTGTATTGGGAAGGAATGAAGAAAGTTATTCAGCAGTTTGTCGCAAATTGTGAAACCTGCCAAATCAACAAGTACCAGACTCTCTCTCCAGCAGGTTTGTTACAACCTTTGCCTATGCCTACACAAGTTTGGGCTGATATTTCTATGGATTTTATAGAAGGATTGCCAAAGTCTCAAGGAAAGAATGTTATACTGGTGGTGGTTGATCGTTTAACCAAATACCAGTGTTATCAGACCCGGACCGGCCATCGACCCGGTCAAGGCACCGGGTCACTAGACCCGGGGTCGGACCGCGGGTCTCTAGTCGGACCGGCATGACCCGGTCTATATTAAATAAATTCAAAAAATTATAATATATACTAAGAAAGTATACATTTATTAATATAGAAATTTTATTATAATTTTATTTATAATTATACATTTACTAACATGTTTATGAGTGTTGAACTTGAATCAATTTGTCAAAAAAATGTGTGTTTAATCAAAACTATTAATGAAAGAATGTGCAAAAAAAATTAACATATCCGGAATTGATTATATTTAATGAATGCGGGACAGTATCAACAAATAATAGATAGCTTAGTGGTTAAAAAGTTGAAATGTTGAATACTAGGGAGGGGGTTCGAACCCCACCCAAGCCTTTTTTGTGAAAACATGCAAAATTTATAATTGGTTCATCTTAAAAAAAAAAAAAAAAAAGAGGACCAACCGGTCCGACCCGGTTTTTCACCGGTCCGACCCGGTTTTTTCACCGGTCCGATGACGTCATCACCGGGCCAACTGCAGATCCGGTCCTGCATGCTGCCCGGCCCGGGAAGACCACCGGGTCCCGGTCCGACCGGTCCGACCGGCCGGTCCGGACCGGTTCTGATAACACTGCCAAATACTCCCATTTCATTCCTTTGAGCCATCCTTTTACAGCCAAGGATGTGGCTGAAAGTTTCATTCAAGAGGTAGTCAAATTACATGGTTTCCCTTCAACCATTGTTTTAGATAGGGACAAGGTTTTCCTTAGTCACTTCTGGACCGAATTGTTTAAATTGGCAGGGACTAAACTGAAATTTAGTTCAGCATATCATCCCCAAACTGATGGTCAAACTGAAGTAGTAAACAGGTGTTTGGAGACTTGCTTACGATGTCTTACCGGCAGCAAACCAAAACAATGGATGAAGTGGCTTGATTGGGCAGATTTCTGGTTCAATACTAATTATAATAGCTCTCTGAAGTTGACTCCTTTCAAGGCCCTTTATGGTAGAGAACCTCCTCATCTACTTAGAGGCACAACCATTCCTTCATCAGTTGAAGAAGTTAACCAGATGACCGAGGAGAGAGACCAGATTCTTCATGATCTGAAGCAAAATTTGGTTAAAGCACAAGTTCAAATGAAAACTTATGCTGAAAAATCCAGGCGACAAGTCACTTTGGAGGTCAATGATTGGGTTTATCTCAAACTCCAGCCTTACAGGTTGAAGTCTCTTGCTAAGAAGAGAAATGAGAAGTTAAGTCCTAGATTTTATGGTCCATATCAGATTATAAAAAAGATTGGTTCAGTTGCTTTTAAATTGGCACTACCATTAAACAACAAGATTCATCCTGTTTTCCATGTGTCCTTGTTGAAGAAAGCAATCAAAACTAGTGCAAATCCACAACCTCTCCCACCAATGTTGACAGAAAATTTGGAGCTACATGTCTACCCCGAAGCCATCAAATATGTCCGCAATACTCCGGAAGGTGTTGCTGAAGTACTCATTCAATGGAAGGATCTTCCGGATTTTGAAGCAACTTGGGAATCAGTTGAAGTAATCAGAGAGCAATTTCCTTCTTTTCACCTTGAGGATATTAGAGTGAAAACAGAGAGTTTAGAAACTGATATTTCATTGAATGAATTATTGAGTAAATGATTACAAGTGATGCTCTTATATAGAGAGCATTGGATAGTTCTCAGCCACAAGATATAATTCTGTTATGTAACAGAATGCTACAACAGATACAACAGATCCTAAATCAGTTAATCAGTAACTAACTGATTAACTGTTACAAATACTGAACTAACTATAACAGAAACAGAAACTAACTGTAACTGAAACAGAAACAGAATTATATACAAAATGGATTTCTATGTTACATCTAACATTCCCCCCACAAGCTCAGCAGTACCTAGTACTCTGAGCTTGTCTCTGAACCTATAGAATAGTTGCTTGCTGAGAGGTTTGGTTAAAATATCAGCTACTTGAAGTTGTGCAGGGATGTAGGAGACTGTGAGGGACTTGTTCAATACTTTCTCTCTAACAAAAAATATATCCAGCTCCATATGCTTAGTTCTATTGTGGAGAATGGGGTTGTGACTCAAAGCCACTGTGCTTTGATTGTCACAGTAAATTACTGGAGCAGGGACTGTCACTTTTAGCTCTTGTAGGAGGGATTGTAACCATAGAACTTCAGAGGCAGCAAGTGCCAGACTTCTGTATTCAGCTTCAGCACTTGATTTGGCTACCAAGGTTTGCTTTCTAGACCACCATGACACAGGGTTAGGTCCAAAATAAATGCATGCACCAGATGTTGATCTTCTGTCGTCTATGTCAGATGCCCAGTCAGCATCACAAAATGCATTTATGCAGAGAGGAGTGCCCGGTGTTGCTGGTTGAAGTGTCAGTCCATGATCAATTGAGCCTTTTAAATACCTTAGTATTCGTTTAACTGCACTCCAGTGAGATGTGAGAGGTTGAGACATGAACTGACACACCTTATTCACTGAATATCCCAGTTCTGGCCGAGTAACAGTCACATATTGCAGAGCACCAACAATGCTTCTGTATAAGGTTGGATCTTCAAATAAGTCAGTGCCATTTTTAGAGAGTTTGAGATTTGCTGGCAGAGGAGTATTTATGGCCTTGCAGTCTTCCATACCAGCCCTATGAAGTATGTCTCTGATGTACTTGGATTGTGACAAGCGAAGAGCACCAGACTTAGTGAGTTTGCATTCAATACCAAGGAAGTAATCCAGAGTTCCCAGCTGTTTTAATGAGAAGGCAGAGTTGAGTTTGGTGATGATTAAGTTGATAGCAGTATTTGAAGACCCTGTGATGATGATATCATCAACATAAACAAGGATTAAGAGCAGCCTCTGTTGTTGAAGATTAGCAAGGAGGGATCACACTTGGATTGTTGAAAGCCAAATGAAATTAATGTTTTTGTTAAGCTCTCATACCAAGCTCTTGGAGCTTGCTTTAAACCATAGATAGCCTTGTTGAGTTTACATACTAGAGATGAATCACCTTGAACAAATCCTTGAGGTTGATGCATGTAGACCTCCTCTTGTAAGACCCCATTTAGGAATGCATTGTTCACATCTAGTTGAATTAGAGGCCATTGGTGAGTAAGAGTAATGGTGAGAACTGTTCTTACAGTGATAGGCTTCACCACCGGAGAGAATGTGTCAGTGTAATCTTGACCATATCTTTGAAGGAATCTCTTTGCAACCAAACGTGCTTTGTACTTGTTAATAGTTCCATCTGGGTTCTCTTTTAACCTAAATATCCATTTGCAACCAATTGCCTTTTTAGAGGGTGGTAGAGGCACCAAATCCCATGTCTTATTGTCTTGAAGAGCCTTAAACTCTTGTTGCATAGCTGCTGTCCAGTGAGTGGAAGAGAGAGCTTGTTGCACTGTGGTTGGTTCAGTGACAGTGAGATTAATGGTGGGGTAAAGAGGAGGTTTGAGATGGCCAGTTTTGGATCTTGTTTGCATAGGATGAGTGTTGTGAGGAGGAGAGGCGTTTGAGGAATTTGGGGAGTCATGATCTATAGTAGAGGAAGCCGTAGAGGGAAGGGAAGGTGAGGGAGATGGTGGTATACTTGCTGTTGGTGAATGGTTGTGAGATGGAGTTGAAGTTGTGATGTTGTTTGGTGAGATATGTGTAGGAGATGGTGGAATAGTATGTGTAGTGGTAGGTATGACACCTAGAACAGCTGCTGTAGTGGTTGTTTTGGTAGTGGAATTGTTGGATTGTTTGATGTGTTGGTGAGGGAAATGCTTCTCATTGAATAGTACATCCTTGGAGATAAATATTCTGCCACTCATGTCAAGACACTTGTAACCTTTGTGAGCTGTTGAATAACCTAAGAAGGTACATTCTTTTGATCTGTATTGAAACTTAGGATTGTTGTAAGGGGTTAGCAAAGGATAACATGCACAGCCAAATGCTTTAAGAAATGTATAATCAGGTTGTTTATTGAACAAGGTTTTGAGTGGAATATTATTAGTATGAGATGCAGGCAACCTATTGATGATGTATACAGCTGTATGGAATGCATGGTCCCAAAAGTAGTAAGGAAGAGAGGATTGAGAGAGTAAAGACAGACCCATTTCAACAATGTGTCTATGCTTTCGCTCCACAACTCCATTTTGATGATGTGTGTGAGGACATATGACTCTGTGTATGATGCCTAGTTGGTTAAGGTAGTCTGTGAAGGGTCTAAATTCACCACCCCAATCCGATTGGATTGACTTTATTTTTGCATTGAGTTGTAACTCCGCAAGAGCCTTAAATTGTTTGAAGCCTGTGAGGGTGTCTGACTTAGCATGCAAGAAGTAAATCCATGTATATTTGCTATATGCCTCAATGAAAGAAACATAGTATTTGTAGCCCATGGAAGATTGCATGGGGGCAGGACCCCATAGATCACAGTAAATAAGTTCAAGAGGAGTACTGTAAGTAGTTTGAGATAAAGAGGATAGCAATCTATGAGATTTGCCAAGACAACAGGCTACACAAAATTCAGTTTTATTTCTATTAAGAGTGGACATATTACATGATTTGAGGACTGAATTCAAAGTGTCTAGATTTGTATGTCCTAGTCTATTATGCCATAGGAAATAATAGTCACTAGGACTAGATACAACAATGTTTACAGTAGGAAAATTGGAAGGTGTAGATGACAGAGTTCTTGAATGAATGGGATAGAGTCCTGCAGAGTCCAATTTCCCTTGAAGCATAATTTGGTCATTAACCTGTGATTTCATCACATAATGAAATGGGTGAAATTGTAGATAGGCATTATTATCATATGCAAATTTAGAGACACTAATGAGATTTTTGTTAATGCTAGGGACGTGAAGAACATTGTTTAAATGCAATGTGTGTTGTGGGTGTGTGGGAGAGATAAATGCATAGTTAGAAATAGGTTTTACAGGCAGACCTTGACCGTTACCGAGGAAAATGTTTTCAAGATGTGATGGAGGAGGAGCAGAGCATGGTGGAGGAGGCAAGAAAGTGACATGTTGAGTGGCTGCCGTATCCAAATTGTTGTTCAAGGTAGGATGAATAGCATAACCAGTAGTGTAATTGGCCTGTGCAGCTTGTTGAGGCCATTTATTGGCACCTTGAGGCCACTGATTGGCATTAGGGGCAGCATTCCTCACATATTGATATGGATTTCCATTGATGGATGGTTGAACAGCACCATAGGCAGCATTAAAACGGTGATAGCAGTAAGATGCCTCATGCCCAGTTTTGTGACAGACCTGACATTGCACTCCACCACGTCCACCGTCGCGGCCACCACGATTTCCACGGCCATTTCGACCACCACGGCCATGCCATGGATTGTTTCCTTTGTACGCATTGTTCTGTGATAGAGAGTTGTCAGAATTAGCGTTTCCTGCAGTGTAATTTGCCTGAGGCGCAACCGGGTTCTCTGTCGCAAAATTAGGGTTTGACAAATTGGGGGTTTTTGAAATTGGCTGCGATTGGGAGAGATTGAGGGACGAGGCTTCTTCAGTGATCCTCGCCTTATCCAGTCGCTGCTCATGAGCCAGGAGAAGCGACCTAATTTCCTCTAAATCGAACCATTTGATCTTTGAGTTTATTAGGGTTACGAGGGCTTCGAATTCGTTTGGTAAACCTTCAAGAATCACGTCAAGTTGATCTTGAAGGGTTACGGATTCGCCAATCGATAGTAATGAGTCTGAAATATGCTTGGTTTTCGCAAGAAATTATGAGATTGTTGATGATCCCTTTTTGGTCGTGCGCAGTTGAGTTCGCAAATGTCTGGCCTGCGCCTTGGTTTTCGATTGGAAAGATTGGTGTATGTTCTCCCACAGTTGGAATGTATGCTTGCATCCAATAACAGATGGTAAGATTGCTGGTGACAAAGATGATTGCAGCCATGCGAGTAAAAACTGATCTTGTAGTTCCCAGTTACTGTAGTCAGGATTTTCCACGTTTGCAAGACGATCTGCCTCACTTGCGTATTGAGGAGGGATATCTGGGGACACACAGAATCTGTGCAATCTGTGTGCTCTTAGAACTGGTTCAATTTGTTGAAGCCACACTAGATAGTTTGTCTCATCTAGTTTCACAGAAATTTTGTAATTGAAGGTAGAGAGAGGAGTAATTGTGGATGGAGGTGTCACCAAGATTGGTGGTGTTCTTGGTGTATGTGGGTGAGAAGCCATTGAAGATGACTGAGAGAATAGAGAAAGATAGAAGAAGCGGAAGAAAGAGAGGATCTTGATCCACACTTGTGGAATTTCAAGCTCTAGATACCATATTAGAGTGAAAACAGAGAGTTTAGAAACTGATATTTCATTGAATGAATTATTGAGTAAATGATTACAAGTGATGCTCTTATATAGAGAGCATTGGATAGTTCTCAGCCACAAGATATAATTCTGTTATGTAACAGAATGCTACAACAGATACAACAGATTCTAAATCAGTTAATCAGTAACTAACTGATTAACTGTTACAAATACTGAACTAACTATAACAGAAACAGAAACTAACTGTGACTGAAACAGAAACAGAATTATATACAAAATGGATTTCTATGTTACATCTAACAGAGGACAAGGTGACTCTTTGGGGGGGGGGGGGAGGGGAGTATTGTTAGGCCTCTCATTAGAAATGTCTATGAGAGGAGAAGGAATGGTGCCACAGGCACCCAGGATGGACTGCAGTAGGGCGCCAGGCGCTTGGACAGATTTTGGACAGGGACAGTTATTGACAGTTATTGGCAGTTATTACTTATTAGTCTGTTAGTGTGTTATATTTATGTTTATTATTAAATAAAAATAGTTAAGTGACAGTTATGGATTGTATTAAGTATTGCAAACTGTCCTAGGGACAGTTATCTTGTCATTTGTAAAGTGGCTTGGGTTTGGGTTTGGGAGAGGCTAGATACTCTCATATGTTCTCTAGAAAATACTATTGTGAATATTGTGTGAATTGGCTTGTATTTACAGAATCTGTCATCAATAAACAGTATTTTGATGTGTTTAATTTCATTATCGGCTAGTTTCTATCAGGTTCTTCTGAAAGTGACATAGTATATTCTCTTGTCTTTTCATAAAACCAAATATGAAATTACCATTGAATAACGGGGACTAAGATGCAAGCGTGTAAGAATAACAATAAAATATGGTTTTCCTGAAAGTGGCTTAATTCCAAGGTGGTAGTTGTAATGGGGCTTCATTTTCTACTGCAACTCGACGGTTTCTCACTGAAAAAATAAATGTAAAGTTAGTGATACATGTTTTAGATGAAAGTTCATCTTGATGGTTAACTGAGAATGGGGAATGGAAAACCCAGCAGTGATAATTTAGGAAGGGCACATTTGTGGTGACGGCCGAACTCAAATAATGCTAAAAAAACAATTTGAAGAAAGATTACCTGTCCCAGAAGAAGACATCATTCACGAGAGACGATAGAGATTTGTTGTCGGTACCACCCACACACGATCTACATTACAAACTAAAGAAAACAGGAAGGAAAGAGCTATTCATAAGCATAATATAATATATTGTCAAAAAAAAGAGCATAATATAATATAATAAATTTGATCAAAAAAAATATAATATAACAAATTAATTTTTTGACAATATAATAAATAAATAAATTTGAAGTTCTTTTATGGTAATAATAAAACAAGACATATATAAATAAAAAGTTAAAATTATGGGTAAATACATATTTTGGACCTTGACAATTTTTTTTGTTTTTCTAGAATTAATGAGTCATGTGATAGTCCCAACAATTATGAATGTGGGATACATTAATCTCTTCGTCTAAAAATGATCATTAAGGAGTTGATGTGTTCGTTAATGAATGCTAGTGTGTAAGGTTTAAACTTTTAAGGCAATTTAGTCACTATATGCATCTCAGTATTGACACATAATCAAAATAACTCAAATAAATTGTTGTTTTCGATCCAATTAAATTCTTTATTTATTCTCTAAGGATATGTTTGGACGGAGGGTTTAGGAGGGGAGGGGAGAGTTTGATTTTCAGTTCTAAATTGAGGAAACTATCAAATGTTTCTAAACAAAAATGAAGTGTGATTAACAACGTTTTATCATTATCTATCATGTTATTCTTTCAATTTTTTAAAATCTTAAATAGATATTAAAATATATACCAAGCCCTCCAAAATACTCCCAAATCTCCCCAAACATACCCTTAGGGTGTCTTTGGATTAGGTGAGAATTAGAGTAGATTAGGAGGATTGTTTGGTTTAAGAGAAAGAGAAGAGAAATTGGGAAGAGAGAGTTTTGCGCATTGGTTTGGTTTGACATGTTATTCTTTTACTTTTTTTGAATCTCAAATGCATATTAAAATATAAACTAATCTTTTCTAAGCCTCCACCTCCCCTCCCACTACAAAAAAAAGTGTTTAGCAACGGATTTTAGCAACGGATATGTGGCCCGTCGCTAAAATCAAAATTAGCGACAGAAATTCACAGCATTAGCGACGTATTTAAAACAATGTCTTTAGCGACAGAAATTGGCTAAATTAGCGACGGATTTAACATGGCGCGAAACTTGAAAATTTTGGTTTGAATTAGCGACGGAAATCCGTCGCTAATGTTTGGAAAATTGTGCCACTGACCGTTGCAGTTGATTTGGCACGTGACAGACATTAGCGAGGGAAATCCGTCCCTAAATCCGTCGCTAACGGGTAATTTTTTTTTATAAACCCGAATCCTTCCTCTTCCTCTTTCATTTCTTCCTCTTCTCTGTTTTTTCCTCTATTTCATTTCTTCCTCTTCCTCTTTCATTTCTTCTTACCACCACCACCATCATCTTCTCCCTTCAACACCACACCACACCATCCTCTTTCATTTCTTTTCCTTCTCCATTTTCCTCTTCCTCTTTCATTTCTTCCTCTTCCTCTTTCATTTTTTCTTACCACCATCACCATCATCTTCTCCCTTCAACATCACACCACACCACACCACCACCACCACCACCACACCATCCTCTTTCATTTCCTCCTCTTCCTCTTTAATTTCTTTTCCTTCTCCATTTTCCTCTTCCTCTTTCATTTTTTCTTACCACCACCACCATCATCTTCATCTTCTCCCTTCAACACAACACCACCATCACCACCACCACACCATCCTCTTTCATTTCTTTTCCTTCTCCATTTTCCTCCCCAACCCCTTATCTCTCCCTCTTTCTATCTGAGATTAGCGACGGATTTTAGCGACGGATTTTCGTCGCTAAAATTGGTCAGTGTCACTGTCAAATAAACTGCAACGGTCAGTGTGCACAGTATTTAGCGACGGATTTTCCGTCGCTAATTTTAGCGACGGATTGTATTCCCTCGCTACCCAATTAGCGTCAAGTGATTTAACGACGGAATTGGTTCGTCGCTAACAGTCAGTAGCGAGGGAAAAACATGCATTAGCAAGGGAAAAATCCGTCGCTAATGCGCTGTTTTTTTGTAGTGTCCCCTCCCAAAACTCCCTCCCAAACATACCCTAAACGGATCATCCCTCACTCTCTCTTTTCTATTTCTTTCCTTAACCAAACATGTCAAAATCGTTCTCTTTTCCCTTACTCTCTCTTCCCTCTTTCACCTCAAAGAAACACACTTCTTCTTGAGTCTTAGCCTTCAAAAATATATAACTGTTGTCGAAATAACCAACCATATGGTTTAACTTGATTAGCTTATTATAAAATTGTTAAGACCAATCCTAGAGAAAGTTTAGAATAAAATAACAAGATCAGACGAAAGAGGTCAAGTTGAGTTTGTTTACCTGCCATTTGCCTAACTATTGTAAGATGATGGGTGGTGGCATGAACTGAATGACTGAATCACAGAAACGAATTAATTAAGCGATGTGTATCGCAGTATTCCTGTGGCAAGCTCATCCTAAATACCCCTTCCTCCTCTTACTCAACAGGGATGAATTTCATTCTCGGTAAGCCACTTATTTTCCGCTTTCAGGCAAACGGTTTCTTATTGTTATTCATTCGTTGACTACTTGTCTTGAATATTGAATCTGGCAAAGGCCAACAGAACCGTTGTCATGGTGGGCCGGCGAAACTATCTTGGGCGGTAGGGATGTGCTGTGCGGTGGTACATGGTTAGCTTCCACCAAAAACGGCAGAGTAGCTTTTCTCACCAATTTTAGGGAAATCGATAACCTTCCACATCCTAACACCAGAGGGGACCTCCCACTTCATTTCCTTCAGGTTTCAAACCACGCACTCCATCTGTTTGTCATATCTCATCATTATTTCCCTTTCATTTATTTCTTTATTATATATATTGTTTATTACTCAACATAACGTTACATTACATGAAATGAAATAATCCTTATACGCTCGCAACAGAGCAATAAGAGTCCCAAGGAGTTTGCAGAGGAACTGCTCAAACAAGCTCACCAATACAACGGATTTAACCTCATATTAGCTGATATTTGCACATCCTCTATTGTTTATGTGTTCAATAGACCAAAACCGGGTTGTGTTTCTGTTACCCCTGGAATTCACGTGTTGACTAATGCAACCTTGGACGCTCCTTGGCCAAAGGTACACTACACAATTATATGTACATGAGTTTAATTATGTATATAAATATAATTGGTATGCATCCATAGTGTAAGGAATTTTTACACCAACAACCAATCATAAAGTACGATATAAATGACCTTCAATGTATTTGGGTGAAGACTCAACTATTTTTAATGATGTGCTAATTTAATGATATTAATGGTGTAAAAAAAATTTACTACTACGTTCCAGCTGATTTTTTGGCACTACTACTACTACTACGTACCTTTTCATTCAGGCTGCAAGGCTGCGCCATAATTTCAAAGAGCTTATTGATGAGTACGGTGAAGGGGAATTTTCAATCAAAGAAATGGTTGAGAAACTAATGACAAACACCATTAAAGATGAGGAGTGCCTGCTACCTGGGATTCGTGATCCAGAATTGGAACTCCCCTTGAGTTCTATATACGTTGACACTACACTTCCCTCGGTAATTAACACATTCAACTTGTCTACCTGCTTAACCCTGATTATGCATGTGACACCAGCTGAAAATTTACTTTTATTTAGGGACGTTATGGTACTAGGAGCACTTCTGCCTTATTTGTGAAGTCAAACAAACAAGTTACCTTTTATGAGAAACATTTGGATCAGGAGCAATGGAAAGAAAATATGGTGACCTATCAGATCAGTGAGGCATAATAAAGATCAGGGATATTGTTCATTTCTGCTGCTAAGAATTCATGAAAAATATTACAGCCTGGAATCAAAAAAGGAAAATTTGTTTAGTTAGTTGGATGCTATATTTTAATTCTTTGTGCTATCTGGAAAAAATGTTTGGTTTTGTTGGATGCTATTAGTTAGTTGGATCCAGACCTCCTACCAGACAAGAACAAATATATTTAGATGTACTAAACTCTGAGTCAGGAGTTCGAGTTCAAAGATGGTTGAACAACTGCTATGGCATCTTAAAAAGGTCATATTTCCTTACAATCTTTCAACTCTCATCTCTCCTGATCATGAACAACAATCAGAGCCATTGTCAAAGGTCAACAACTGACATGACAATCGAGCAAGATAAGGGATTAGGAAAGTTCTGCCAATGGTTTGACAAACATGGGCTATCAAAGGACATATCTCGACTCCAAATATGAAGTTATTGAATTTTTCACTTCACTTTTTGTTTGACTTATACCTTTTAAAACCATTTATTGCTATAATCACGCATTAGTTTCCATTTACCAAATTCCATACGAGTTATCAAAATAGGCACTATCAAGGACTTTGATTCTCTCTTGTAAAAAAAAAGGACTTTGATTCTCTCCTTCACGCTCTCCTTAAATTTCCATCCATTCTCTCTATCTCTCTTAATCTCACTCTCTCCGTCTTATTATTATTTTCAATTTTTTAATCATCTTCTCTTTTCTCGCACCTTTATATTTTGTGATGGAGATAAATGAGGGAAGAAAAAGATCCAAACGCCACTATAGTATCAACTATGATTTGTCCTTCCTAGTTCTCGATACCTTGGTTAGGTGTTGCAAATACAAATTTCGACATCCTAAATTTGTGTTGTATGTTAATTTTGAAGTTATTTGTATAAATTCCACAAGCTAATATCATTAACCTAAGCAATCAGAGGACTAAATGAGGTTTTGCCATTTCTTTAGACGTTTTTTTCTCCATTCTCACTATCTGCAGTTATTTGAAGTTCTAATTTTTTTTTACTTACTGATGTAGTCTATTATGAGAGATGTAGAGAGCTACATCTCTAATTTGTCCATACCAAACAGTTTTTCCTAATTTTCTCCACTCTCTTAATCCACCAAAACCAGTAAGATGGGTCGAAGCGCCCTCATCGGAGCCACCTTCTTCTCTTTCTTTATCTCCATCTATATGTTTCTTCTTCTGGCCAACCTTTTTTATTTTCGGGATTATTCAATTTCTCTTCCCACTCTCACTTTCATGTCTCCTTCATCTTCACAACTCGTGTCAAGTTCTAATAGGATTCACACACTAAAATAGGATAAGACTGGAAAACATTTTGTATTTCTAATAGCAACAGAGCTTGATAATTACAATTAAACAGTGAATAAAAGAGACTATGCACTGAGGATAGTCCTCCTCAAAGGAAATGGATAACAATTAAAAAGAAAAGGAAAATGATGTTTGTTACGAAAACGAAACATACAACCTATGTGATGGGCTAGTCGGCCTTTTCTTTCTCCGGTCAATGTTAAATATTAACTATTCTTACTATTCGTATCCGTACTAAAAAGCATCACTCAAAGGAAAAAATTAAACCCGATATTCTCTAAGAAATACCCTCTATGAGATGAGGATACCCTCAATATGCAGTCCCCTTCCTAGTTAATTCCAGCCTCCCTCCCTCATGCATACTAGTGGGGTCACCCGTGCGATGCACGGGGCCAAAGCTTTAGGGTCTACGGAAGCATTATAAGACCAAAATTAGGTTAATAGTAATTAAAGTCAAATTCCAACAACTAAGATATGTTTAGAAGATTCAAAAGGATAGAAACGAAAGGAAAAGCGGTAACAGTAGTAGAACTGCTAGTTATTACATAATAATTGAGTTATCAGGGGTTAGGCCATCTTCAAAAACAGAAGTGTTGGAAGGGTTCTGCTCAATAGGTTGCTGGACATCCTCATTGTTAGGGTAGACAATCTGAATTGGTGGTGGTTGATTACGTATCATCCTTGGGCGAAGTCGTTCAGTTGACATTGGGCAAGAGTGATACAAAAAGTATGAGTGAAACTAAAATTATCTAAAAGAGAAGAAAGATGAAAGTAGTTGGAATGATGCCTATACCGAAAGTAATGCCATAGGAGACAAATGAAATAAAGGGTAAAAGTAAACAACAGTAACCATGCAAATCAAATAGAAATCATGCAAGGGTAAAAGAAACTAATAAAAATCATGTCAGGGACTGTTTAAGCATAAAAAGAACATAAAAAGGAGCATTATGGCTGTAAAGGAGTCTATTTAATAGATTTGTTTAGAGTTTGAAATACAATTGTAAAAACCTTAACTACCTACAGACTTTTGAGACATGCAAAAAAACATGTTGTTGAATGGTGATATGAGGGCATGGTTGGAGGCATTCAAAAGTAAAAGAGTGCAAACTATATAGACATACATAAGTACAAAGTATATAGACATATATATATATATATATATATATATATATATATATATATATATATATATATATATATAAAATAGAATAGTAAGAGGGTAATGGTAAAAATATTGAGAATTACCAAATTGAGGGACATGACAGTTGAAAATGTCTTTGAAGCCAACTTTGAATCCATGAGTTGAATGGTAAGGCAACAATTTAATACAAAAACAGATTAGTCAATTAATAAGACTAAAGTTCAAAAACAGATTAGATGTATTGGCAGCATGATGGGTTGAATTGCTGATAAACTGACTTTATGACAGAAATATGCACGAGTATGTATGTCACCAAAGATGTTATCTATGTATGTTACCAAAGATGTTATCCAAGATATATAGTGAAAGATATGCATACGTATGGATGATAGATATGTGATACATACACATAATACATGCATGCTGATAATAATGGCCATCATTTAGGTTTACATATAATTGATTTACTTCAATCAGTTCATATATCCTAAGCAGATCAAAGAGAAAAAATGAGTGATTTTTTCATAGTTGATAAAGAGAAAGATGTACTGTTTTATTGATAAACTATAGCAATATCAGCCTTTCACACACAAAGGTACTTTAGCAGTTGAACGAAGAAATTTGTCACCAGCATCAATGTCAGGATGTGGAACTGGTTGCTGAGCCAGCTTAAAAATATGTGGGGGAGTAGGGTACTTAACCTCATCACCAAACCTATCCTTAACTTTGATGAAAAACATTACCCAATGGATCACATAGGTGGACAATTGTTGGTAAATTGTCATAAAAGTCAGCATAAAACAAAACTGGCAACTGCTGCTTTGTCTGCAAAACAGGAGAGAGAAATCAGAAAACACAAATAACACAAAGCAAAGGTAAAACATATATATGAGGAGAGAAAGAGGAACTTACAAAGCCAGGGACAAACTCAAAATGGTAAGTGTGGTATCTTAGAAGACATTCAGCAAAGTATAGGTCATTAACAGCCAACAGAGTTGGAGTCCATTTCTATAAGACAAACAAAATAAATAATGTGTTAGGACAAACTTGGAAGCTCAAAAGAAATGACAATTGTTGAATAAAGATAGTAAAGTAATAGCTCTAACCATTAACTTGGGAAAAACTCAAATTCCACACATGAAAATGTTAAATAAACCCCAATCACATTCATCAATTTTCTCATGGAAACACTTGGCAAATTGCTGCATATTAAAGTGGATTTTGTTTAATACATTAATAGTTGGAAACTACACATTATGAACTCAAACTACTTCATGAGATAAGGTGGAAAACACCATGAGCCTAATATACTAATGCACTCTTTTTCCCTTCTCTCTCTTTTTGTTTTATATATCCACTTTTCTGCGAAAATACTGTGTTTATATTCTAATTCAACTATGCCCTATTCACACCAACTTTGCATATACATAATATATGTTAAATGTTACCCTGTTGTTTTTATAAATTTTTTATTTTTTAGAAGGCTGTAATATATTTTCTGATTCTTAGGGGGGTAGGCACCTGATCCAGTAAGTTAGTATTAACTGGATCACTTGTGAAGGGTATAATAATGGCCATCATTTAGGTTTACATATAATTGATTTACTTCAATCAGTTCATATATCCTAAGCAGATCAAAGAGAAAAAATGAGTGATTTTTTCATAGTTGACAAAGAGAAAGATGTACTGTTTTATTGATAAACTATAGCAATATCAGCCTTTCACACACAAAGGTACTTTAGCAGTTGAACGAAGAAATTTGTCACCAGCATCAATGTCAGGATGTGGAACTGGTTGCTGAGCCAGCTTAAAAATATGTGGGGGAGTAGGGTACTTAACCTCATCACCAAACCTATCCTTAACTTTGATGAAAAACATTACCCAATGGATCACATAGGTGGACAATTGTTGGTAAATTGTCATAAAAGTCAGCATAAAACAAAACTGGCAACTGCTGCTTTGTCTGCAAAACAGGAGAGAGAAATCAGAAAACACAAATAACACAAAGCAAAGGTAAAACATATATATGAGGAGAGAAAGAGGAACTTACAAAGCCAGGGACAAAATCAAAATGGTAAGTGTGGTATCTTAGAAGACATTCAGCAAAGTATAGGTCATTAACAGCAACAGAGTTGGAGTCCATTTCTATAAGACAAACAAAATAAATAATGTGTTAGGACAAACTTGGAAGCTCAAAAGAAATGACAATTGTTGAATAAAGACAGTAAAGTAATAGCTCTAACCATTAACTTGGGAAAAACTCAAATTCCACACATGAAAATGTTAAATAAACCCAAATCACATTACTAATCTACCTATTGTGACTTTTAGCTGTATAAATAAAAGGAGATAGGATTGCATGATAAGATTGCACGATTAGTTGCATGATCAAATTCATGAGTAAATGAGGTAAGCAAATTAAGGATATTTGGTAATTCGTTAGCATCATGGTCACATATGCTTCAATACCTAGAAGGAGGTGGAGAAGCAAGTGGGGTGGAGAAGATTGATTTCACTGATTTCATTATGCAGATGGAGGGTATGAACCACGGCATTTATATGAAATGGAAGAAAGAAAAGATCATTACAAAGAATTGGTAGGCAGCAACTTAACTTGTTAATACAAATTTGGGGGAGAAAAGGAGGTGACCAACTCACCACAATTTGGCCTTCAATGTCCACCATAAACCAGCTACAATTGCTGCCCTTGCATGGTCTACAACCACAACGACAACCCACAGTTGCCACTAAACAGTGTGAACGGGAACCCACAACAAAGAGGGGGCACGGGTGGAAGGTCTGAGGGAAGAACCAGTTGAGAGAAAAGAATAGGAAGAGAAAAAATGAAAGAGATGAGAGAAGAATGGGAACCGTGAATTAGAAGTAGAAGGAATTGAAGGAGCGTAGTGACGGAGCGTTTGCGTGTGGCAAGTAGTTTGTTGTTTGCTTGTGTGTGTGAAAAATGTAACAGAAAAATGTCAGCACTTGGGAACAAACGAATGGAGTAGAGTGAAGGTAGTCAAAAAGATAGTGAGAGAAGGCAGAAGAAGAAACACACTTGGCAAGGTCAAACTGAAATCAAACCTGAAAAAACCTGTTGCCTCCATTACTTGCTGCCCTCCATTACCTGCTTCCCTCCATTCCTTCGCTGACACAAACCTTGCTGGCAAGGAGGCACTGCTGGCATCCACGTGGACCACACGGCGGCGCTTCACTGGCTGGAACTTGGAGGGAAATGGGGGGGTCTTGGCGCCATGAACAACTGCAGTGCTGACTTGGAGAAGACCTCTGGATTTATATTCTTTGATTGTGTAATGCTCCTCTTACGAATATTCTCCTCTCTCTCCTTTGATTTCTCAATCTCATCAACTAATCCACTACCGCCACATGTGCAATTGGTTATTTTCCCTCCCTTATCATCATTCCTTTGAAAATGACAGATAAATAAAAACAAATTTTTCCCAACTGACAACTAAAAAAAGAGAGTAATAACTTGGGAGTGATGCACATAGTAGATGGTAAAATTGGTAAAAAGTTGATTAAAAATAGAATACGGCAGTTAATTTGGGAAAAACATTTATAGCAAGTGTGACAACTGCTTTGAGTATGTGCGACTATTTAACTGACATTTTGAATTGATTATTTATAAATTAGGTAAATAGTTATTTCAGTCCCCGAATGTGTGAGGCGTCGTCGTTATAGTTCTTGAATGTATCAAACTTACAAACATGTCCCTAAGTGTCTCTTCTGTTCAGAGAATAAATTAACCAACAAAAATATATTCGAGGACCAAAATGACTAATAAAAAACACATTCAAGGACCAAAATGACTTATTAAAGAGATATTTAGAGATGTGTTTGTAATTTCAATACATTAAGAGAATATACATTAAGAGAATTTTAATAAATCTGAAATCTTCTTCAGCAAAAACACTGCAACTGATATGCATGAGTTATTATCGACCCTCTTGGGAGTTAGTGAGCGTCTTGGCATTGGCAAATATTTGGGTCTTCCATCTATGGTAGGTAGAAAGAAGAAGGCAGTGTTCAATTATCTCAAAGACAGAGTTTGGAATAAAATTCACAACTGGTCCGGCAAACATTTGTCTAAGGCGGGCATGGAGGTTCTTGTAAAATCGGTGGCACAATCTATCCCCACCTATTGCACGAGCAGATTTCTCATCCCCACATCTTTAGGGGGGGAATGGAGCGTATGATGAATTATTTTTTGTGGGGCTCGAATAGAGCTCTTGGAAGAGGAATTCATTGGTTGAGTTGGGATAAGTTCGCTATGCGGAAGGAACATGGAGGGATGGGTTTCCGGCACTTTCATCTTTTCAATTTGGCTATGCTAGGGAAGCAAGGTTGAAATATTCTCACCAACCCAGATGCTATTATATCTCGAGTTTTCAAAGCTAAATATTTCCCATGGGGGGGCTTTTTGTGGGCAAATATTGGCCACAACCCAAGTTTTGTTTGGCGTAGCATCTGCGCTTCACGGGTAATAGTTAAAGGAGGTTTGAGATGGTGTGTTGGTGATGACTCGGAAATTAGAATTTGGAATGATCCTTGGCTCCGTGAACCTCAAAATGCATATATTTCATCAGTTCCTCCAATGAACTCCAACCTCGTCTATGTTTCTGATTTAGTGGATAACATTACAAATGAGTGGAAAGTTGATCTCATCAATTCCACTTTCAATATTCAAGATGCTAGAGCCATTCTCAGGATGCCCAGGCGTATTGCTTTGGGTGAGGATCAAATGATTTGGGACTTGAGTAGGAGCAGTATTTATTCGGTAAAGTCCGCTTATTTTTTCGCTATGGAAAATCTTGTGGATACATCTCATCTTTGAGTGAGTGGGAATTGGAGAGCAATTTGGTCTATTAAAATTCCAAATAAACTTAAAATTCTGATATGGCGAATTGTCCGTGGCTGTCTTCCAACTCGCTGCCGACTTCGTCGTAAGGGGGTTCAATGCGTGGATACTTGTCCTATGTGTAATGAAATGCCAGAAGATGAATGACACATCTTTTTTGGATGCCCAAAGGCGAGAAAGGTTTGGGAAGATGCTGGAATCTGGAACTTGATCCAACCAGATTATGAAAGAGCTGAATGTGCCAAGGATTTGTTTTTTAATCTGCTGGTCACTTTGGATTCTATTGCAAGAACAGAATTCGCGACTGTCATCTGGTGTTTGTGGCGTAGACGAAACGACATGGGCTGGAATTCTATAGAGAAACCGGTTGCCTTTGCGTTACATGGAGCTCGAACGATGATTTCATCGTGGAAGTTTCACAGAAATAATATTCAGCAGCATGCTTCTGTTTCGGACCAGCAACAGTGGACAAAACCGACTAGAGGACGCCTGAAATGTAATGTGGATGGCGCTTGGTTCCAGCAGGATCAACGATGGAGCGTGGCCGTCTGTCTTCGAGATCATAACGGCAGATTTTTGTGCGCAAAAACTGCCTAGAGGAATGGTGCTTTACTTCCACAGGAAATTGAAGCAATGACGCTGAAGGAAGCTCTCCATTGGTTGCATGAACTTGGCCTAAACTATGTTGATGTAGAACTTGTCTGCAAGCAAGTTACCGATGCTTTCAAAGCAGTTGCAACAATTCCAACTGAATTTGGCACTATTATTTCTAGTTGCAAACGTACTTTTAATTCTCTAAACAACTGTACCATCAGTTATATTTGGCGACAAGCCAATTGTGTTGCTCATAGTCTAGCTAGGGCGGCCCAATGTTTGCTAGTCACCAAGTTCATGACTTTATTCCTCATTCTATTACCTCTATTATAATGAATGAAATGGCTTGAGTTTGTTTGCTTAAAAAAAAATAGAATCCTCAGCCGTTTACCCTTAAAAAGCTTTACCAAAAAAACAAACTAAAATGTTATTTAAAAAGGGTAAAATATGTTTTTAGTCCCTACAAAATTGGGTCCTTCTAAGTTTGGTCCCTACATTAACGAAATAGGCGTTTTGGTCCCCATCTTATTTTGCCGTTTTCATTATTAGTCTCTGACGTTAAATCATGCTGACTGGAGTAACTGAATTATGACTGGGCATGCCACATGAACATTTTAATTGATCCGGCATCCACATGGCATGCCGAGTCACTTTTTTTATTAATTATAATTATTTCAGTTTATGTTTAAAATAAAATAGTTTTTTTAATTAAAAATTACAAACCATCAACGATTCATTAGCATCATCATCCCAACCCGAATCCAAACCAACCCTAGACCAAGAGCACATGGTTGTGCATCAACGCAGAGGGAGAAGACAGAAAACGCCGCAGGAATGCATTTGGATCCAAATTTGGTGACACACACACCCGTATGTGGACGGTGAGTTTTGAGAGATGGGAGAAGATTCAAGTTTTTTCCCAAAGACGATGAGTTTCCCCAAATCTTTCCCTTCAATACTCAATTTCGTAACATCCTATTTATGAATCCCCTTCAAATCCCATGGATCCCCTTCAGTTTAGATTTGAGATTGGTTATAAAGTTTCTTTTAAGTTTCAAATCTGAATATGAAGATGATGGAACAACCCATCACGCCACCACCAACGCCACACCACCACCGCACCACCGCCGTCGCCGTCATCACACCTCACCCTCACGGCCAACATCTCCACCGCCCCACCACCTTATTGTAATCAAGAAACATTTAACATTGTGAAGCAAAAGTGTTCTTCATTATCTTCAGGAGAACAAATGTGGGGAACCTGCAGTAGCAGGTAACAGAACTAGAGAACCTGCTGTAGCAGGTGACAGAAAAGCAAAACCAGAATTTAACAGCAGCTAACAGAAGATACAGTTTATATACATATATTCATACATCCCCCCGCAAGCTCAAGGAGGGTGTGATGCCAATGGAGGAGCAACTACTTGGAGCTTGGACTTGAGGAAGGTGAATCTTGAGGAGGACAGTGGCTTGGTGAAAACATCAGCCCATTGCTCAGTGCCAGGAACATGAAGGATGTTCAGCTGCTTGGATAGGACCTTGTCACGGACAAAGAAGAGGTCTAGCTCCATATGTTTGGTCCCAGCATGAAGGATTGGGTTGTGAGCAAGTGCAACAGCACTTTGATTGTTACAAAGGACCTGTGGTACAGTATGTTTGATGCCCAATTCAGTGAGGAGAGACTGAATCCATGTAAGTTCAGCAGTAGTGAGAGCAAGACTCCTGTATTCTGCTTCTGCACTTGACCTTGCAACAACAGTTTGTTTCTTAGCCCACCAGGAGATGAGATTGGGACCCAAATACACTGCTGCACCAGAAGTGGACTTCCTGTCATCTACATCTGAGGCCCAGTCTGCATCACACCATGCTCTTAACTGTAAAGGTTTGGATATGTCTGCTGGTTGGAGAAGCAGGCCATTGCTGATTGTGCCTTTTAAGTACCTGAGAATCCTCTTGACAGCTGCCCAGTGAGATTCCAAAGGGGCAAACATAAACTGACAGACTTTATTGATTGCATAGCTAATTTCTGGTCGAGTGATGGTTGTGTATTGAAGAGCACCAACCACTGATCTGTAAGTTACTGGATCTGGCAGATAGTCATTGCCTTGTTTGGACAGCTTGCAGCTAGAAACCATAGGGGATGAGATGCCATCAGCTTCAGCCATGTTTGTCTTGTTGAGCAGATCACGAATATATTTGCCTTGATTGAGCAAGATATTGCCATTTTCAAGAGTTTTAACTTCTATGCCAAGGAAATAATCCAATTTTCCAAGCTGCTTAAGTGAGAAAACAGAATCCATTTGATGAATGAGCTGTTTGATGGCTAAGTTGGAGTTGCCAGTCAGTATAATGTCATCTACATAGACAAGAAGATATATCACAGCTCCATTTTTCTTGTAAATAAACAGAGAAGGGTCACATCTACTGCTAGTGAACCCTAGAAGCAGGATAGTAGACTTCAGCTTGTCAAACCAAGCTCGAGGAGCCTATTTTAGACCATAAATTGCTTTGTGCAGTTTGCAAACTAGGGATCTGTCAGCAGCTTCAAATCCTGGAGGCTGAGACATATATACTTCTTCTGTGAGGATTCCATTTAAGAAGGCATTGTTGACATCAATTTGGTGAAGGTCCCACTTGTAGCTAAGAGCAAGTGTGAGTATGGTGTGAATAGTGACAGGTTTTATGACAGGGGAGAATGTTTCATTGAAATCTTTGCCTTGTTGTTGATGAAAACCTTTAGCAACCAACCTTGCTTTATATTTGTTGAGTGAACCATCAGCATTTTCCTTCACCCGAAAGACCCATTTGCAACCTATTATATTCTTGTCAGGAGGAGGAGCAACAAGGGACCAAGTGTTGTTTCTTATGAGGGCTGTATATTCTTCTGCCATGGCAGACTTCCAAGCAGGTTGCTGCAAGGCAGTTTTGACATTTTTTGGCTCAATGTGTGTAAGGAGAAGAGTAGGATGCAGTTTAGGTTTGACAATGCCATTTTTGGCTCTAGTTTGCATAGGATGAGTGTTTTGAGGGTGTAAGGGAGGTGAGGATGACTGTTCAATAGTTGTACTGGCTGTGGCCATAGAGTGGGGGTGAGGAGTGGTTTCTGTTTCAGACCTGGTGATGCTGGCAGTGGGTGCTGCAGGTGAGGTGTTTGGTGTTTGTTGAGGTGAAATGGGTGAGTGGTTAAAGGTTGCAGGGGAGTTAATCTCTGGTGGTGAGGGAATTGTTGTTGAGGGAGAGTTTTGTAAGTTCTGAGATGTGGGTGGTATGATAGGAATGTTGGCAGTAGGGTGGGTGGTGTTCTGTGATGATGGTGAGTGGCTAGGAGTAGCAGGTTCAAACAGTTGTTTGTATGGGAATTTTTGCTCATTGAACACAACATCCTTGGATACATAGATACGGCCATTGGGGGATAGGCATTTGTATCCTTTGTGAGAGGAGGAATAGCCCAGAAAGACACATTCATGAGACCTGAAGTCAAGCTTGTGAGCATTATATGGTCTAAGGCAAGGGAAGCAGGTGCAACCAAAGGCTCTAAGAGAGGAGTAATCAGGCAATTGACCATACAACACTTGAAATGGGATGCCACCATGAAGAGATGTTGTTGGCAACCTGTTAATGAGGTGGACAGCAGTGGCAAAGGCATGGTCCTAAAAACTAAGTGGTAGTCTAGCCTGAAAGAGAAGTGTGAGACCAAGTTCAACAACATGTCTATGTTTTCTCTCCACAACACCATTTTGGTGGTGTGTGTGAGGACAAATTAGCCTATGGAGGACACCAAGATCAGCAAGATATTTGGAGAGAGGGCGAAATTCACCTCCCCAATCAGTTTGAATAGATTTTAATTTGGTGTTAAATTGAAGTCCAGCCATTGCCTTGAACTGTTTGAAGACATTGAATGTTTCAGATTTGTTTTTAAGTAGATAAAACCAAGTGAAACGTGAGTAAGCATCCACAAAGGTGAGATAGTAGTAAAACCCTGTGGAGGATGCCATTGGTGAAGGCCCCCAAAGATCACTATAGACAAGTTCTAGGGGAGCATTGTAAACAGTTTCAGAGGCAGTACTAGGCAATCTATGGGATTTGCCAGCACAACAAGCATCACAAAATGTAGAGGTATCTTTATTAGGTAATGGCAGGTTACACAATTGAAAAACATTTTTCAAGGTATTGAAATTGGGGTGGCCTAGTCTTAGATGCCATGTATGCAAACTATCAGTCCTAGACAAAGGTGAGACTACACTGTTAACAGAAGCAGTAAAGGGAACAGAACCAGATTGTGGAGTAGGAGAGACATTAGCAGCTTGTGGCAGCAAGTCCTTGAATTCATATCGTCCATCAGGGCCAGCACGTCCATGCAGGAGCACTTCACGTGTAGCCTGTGATTTGACAAACATATCATTCAAGTGAATTTCAAAGAAAACAGGGTTGTCATGCAAGAATTTGTGCACACTGATCAGATTTTTGGAAATGCCAGGTACATGTAGTAAATTATGCAAATGAAATGTAAAGTTAGGATTAAAGGGAGAGTTGAAGGAAGAGGAACCAGAAGATTGGACAGTCAAACCTTGACCATTGCCAACAAAGACTTGGCTAGGAGTGTCAAATGAGACTTGAGGATGCTGTATATTCTGGCCATTGTTAGTGACATGGAGAGATGCTGCAGTGTCCCCAAAGAAGTTAGGGTTCTGTTGCTGAGGAGTGTTTACCATTAATTCAGTGGCGTGTGGAGGCTGTGGCTGAGCATTGAAAGATGCATTCCATTGATTTGATGGAGGAACTTGAGGTCTCACATAAGCATACGGATTGAAGTTTTGTTGAGGCATAATGGGATTGTAATGTTGGTTATAACGATGATAACAATAAGCAGCAGAATGACCAACCTTGTTGCAGACTTGACACTGCACATTTGATCTTCCTCCACGGCCACGACCTCTGCCACGGCCACGGCCACGATAACCAAAGCCTTGAGTGTGTTGTTCAGGTTGTTGTGAGTTGTCTGCGCCATTGGCAGTACCTTGAGTAGCTTGCTGAGCATTTGATTGTTGCACAGGTGCCTGAGTAAGAAGCACAGTTGCAGAGTCATTTGCAGTTTGTTTGCGATAGCGCTGGAGACGGATTTCTTGACCTAGGAGAAGTGCTTCGGCTTCTTCAACAGAGACATCATCATCAAATCGACTCTCGATGATGGATATGATTGAATCATAGGCTTGCAGAAGGCCATCGAGTATGGCGTCAAGATGATCGCGAACAGAGACAGGATCTCCAACAGAAGAAAGCGCATCAACTAGGGATTTGATTTTCGCAAGGTATTCTTTGACCGTGAGATTTTCGAGCGTCGTTGTGCGAAGTTGACGAATCTTTGTTCGACCTAATTTCTGGAAATAGGCGAAGATCTTCTCCCACGGTTCGAAAGTGTGATTCGATCCAACCACACGAGCCTGGATTCCAGTGGAAAGCGATGTTTGAAGCCATGAGAGAAGCATCTGATCTTGTGCTTCCCAGATCTGGAACGCAGGGTTCTCTTTCTCAGCAAGACGGTCTAGTTCCGTGATGTAACGCGGCGGAATACGAGGCGCAACGAGGAAGTGTTGGAGGCGGTGAGCCTTAATAATCGGCTCAACTTGCTGGCGCCAGAGAACAAAGTTCTCATCATGAAGTTTCTCTGTGATCTTGTGGCGAAATTCTTTGATTTCTGATGTAGTGGTATTGCCGGCGCTCGCATGTGGTTGCGGATTCGAGTTGGTAGTGGGGGTGTGCGGTTGTTCACCGTCGTTGTTAACGGAAGCCATCGCCAATCGCGACGGTTGCGGAGCGAAGAAGAAGAGAAGAAAAAAAAGTTGTTACGGATTTGTTAGGGTCGTAACCGCTCTGGATACCATATTGTAATCAAGAAACATTTAACATTGTGAAGCAAAAGTGTTCTTCATTATCTTCAGGAGAACAAATGTGGGACTTTATATTGTACATCAAGGACTACAATAGGGAACCTGCAGTAGCAGGTAACAGAACTAGAGAACCTGCTGTAGCAGGTGACAGAAAAGTAAAACCAGAATTTAACAGCAGCTAACAAAAGATACAGTTTATATACATATATTCATACACACCTTCACAAATCATCTCTCTATTCTCTCGTTCTACATCTCTCTCTCTCTCTCTCATGGATTTCCCCCTGTTCCCTTTTCCCTTTTCCTTTTTCCCTTCGCCCCACCATCTTGTTTGATAGGAATCAGAGATTTTTTCGTTCAAGTGTTTGATAGCTGTTTTTTCGTTCATCAAATTCTGGGTTTTTATTGATCGACAGTGCAGATGAATGTTTGTCAGTGAAGATGAATGAATCTCGTTCTGGGTTTTTTCCCTTTAGTGCGTTTTGGGTGCGTCCTGGTTTTCCAGTTCAATTTTGGTAATAAAAAAACAAAAAGGCCACATGGATAATAAAAAAATGTGAATGTATTAGCGGACTTGCCACACATATTATTAAAAAAATATACTTGTAAAAGCCAACGCAATTTCCGTTAGTCTAGTCAGCATGATTTAACCAGGGACTAATAATGAAAACGGTAAAATAAGATGGGACCAAAATACCTATTTCATTAATGTGGGGGCTAAACTTAGATGGATCCAATTTTATAGGGACAAAAACATATTTTACCCTATTTAAAAATAACAAAACCCTAGCGCTACTTCTTTCTTAATTTGAGTTTTTAAATCTTTTCAAATTCCTTCATCCTACAACACTACAAATATTTGTTAAAGAGTGAAGCACAGCTGCTCAGGGTTTACAGAATCTGAAAGAAACCTTCTGAATCCAATTTGTTGTTCAGGTATGAGTCTATGACAATCTCATTCACCATTACAGCTATGTCTCTTTTCTAGTCGATCTTAGAATTTTTGAATTCGAATCTATTTTTCTGTATACCGCTCCTTTTGATGCTTAGTTCATCTACATTTCTCTTTTGAATGACCACGTGTTGTTCCCTTGAAACGGCTTTCATTCTGAATGTTGGAAAATGAGTGTGATAAGAATTTTACTCATTACGCTTTTGAAAAATCAGGAAAAATAATGTTTTATTTTTTAGAATATATTTTTTTATATTCTTGATTCATTCACGTGTTGGATTCTATAGTCTTAGATAGTTTACTTGGAAAAGGCCATATATTAGGGCTAAGGTTGTGATTCATCTCCCCTGCAATTGCATATTGTTCTTGTTGATTTACTTGATTTACAGGGTTTGGATTTTGGCATCAACTCAATGGCACTTTTGCTTCTCATTGTTGTTCTTCATATTTGTTGTTTCTGTTGCCAGATTTTTCCTATCGACTCCCTACCAGATTCTCCATAATTATAAATTTATAATTAATTTGGTTTACCTCTAGCTTTCTTTAGTTGAGTGATCGAGTCTGAAAGTGTTTGGTTTGCAAGTTGTTGACTACTATCACATTACATATTATTAGATAAAATGAATTTTCCTGAATTTGAAGTTTAATAGACACTCTTTGGGTTTGCTTTGCATTAATATTAAAGCTGATAATTTCATTTAAAGACCATTCTTTCTTTAAACCTGAATGTGATTTTATGTTTTATGGATCCCAATCCAGCTTGCTTTATTATACTTAGTTATAATAGAAGAAAGTCACATATGATGTGATGGGGGGAATACAATTACAATGCCACAGGGAACTCCTAATTCCAAGGTGTGTTTGGATGGAGTATTTTTTTAGGATAATGTAATTTTTAGGGGGAATCAAAATATTTTAGTTCAAATATTTGAACTAAAATATTTTGATTCCCCCTAAAAATTACATTACCCCCAAAAATTGTCTCATCCAAACATTGGATGAGTTCCAGTTCTAAAGAGAAGTCTGGGGTGGAAGTGATGAGATAACTTACCGTCGCAGTCATGTTACTATTTGTTTCCACTATCAGTTTTTCTTCATAGTATTTTCAGTGACATTGAAATAGAAGTGATGTGTTCTGTTGGTTCTTTAGAGTGTGTGAGTATTGATGTTGCTGCCTTTGATTTGTTGCTAAGCACTGTGAATGAATGTGGGTCAAATTAGAATTATAATTTTGCTAATCAATTTGATTTGGAGTCCAAAACAATGTTTTTCTAATATTGTAGAGATAATCTTTATTTGAATTATTGATGTCTTCCTTTGAGATAGGATTTCTTGTTATATTTAGGTTTATTTGTTTTTATTTTAGTTAAATTTGAGTGAAGCCATAGTATCCCATTTGAGATAAGCATCTGTGTTAGGGATGGTACCGCTCATTATATTGAATCTTGAATTGTCTAAGTAAGACAGTTTGGGAGGAAATTTTTTCTTTAATTTGGTTAGTAGTTAGTCATTGAATCTTATATCTTATACTTGACAAAATTTAAGTTCAGTACATTTCCTTTTGTCTTTGGGTGCATGCTTTATCGTGGTGGATGTCACCGCGTTCGGGTTGTGCACTCTGAGACCAACAAGAAATGTTGTCGAAAGTTTGCCAGGTATAAAATATAGATCTAATGACTCGCTATTAACAAAATAAAGAAAAAGTTTATTCTCGAATGAGATATGGTCATACCAAATGTACGAGCAAGGATCATGTGTATTGATAAGATCTTGGTATACTATTTTTTAGCGTAGTTATGGATCGTAGTTGGATGCAAAGTAATCGGTTGAGTGACGAGTATGCAAATGGAGTGGAAGAGTTTCTAAAGTATGCTCAAACAAAGCTTCCCGATAGTGGAGGGACTTTTTCTTGTCCTTGTGTTGAATGTGTTAACCTGTCACCACAACTAGCTGGCACAATACGAGATCATCTTTTTGTTTATGGGATTTGCCCCGGTTATACAACATGGATATGGCATGGTGAGAAGACGTTAGTCATCCCAAGTTTGTCTAAAAGAGAGAATTTTAGGCCGAATTCTTTTAAGCAAGCACATGTCTTCGATACTTTGGGAAAAGATAAAGAAGAGTCTGCAGCAATGGTAGCAAAGGAGCATTGTATGCCTGATATACCGTAACATGTAACAATTCAAGAGATTTGAGAACATTATCAATGGGAATGTTGATTCAGAACTTAAAAGTATTTTTCTTGTGTCTGTTAACAGGGAAACATATGACAACATTTGTTGAGTTTGTCAGCGGAATTTCATTTCTTTTGACCGTGTATCAATTTATGCATATGTTTATTAATTTACATATATTTATTTAAAATGTTTGTCTCAACCGAAAATATTTATGACTTAGTGAAGCCAAATTTATAACAGTGAGTTTTTTGTCATTGAATTTTTGGTTTTGTTATCTACTATTAATATTTGTATACAGGTTCATTGTATTTAAATATTTGTTAGGTAAAAATGTATCAAGTAATATTTAGTTTTAAATTTTTTTAGATAAATAATGTTCAATTTTAGTTAATGCATACTACTAGTTCAAAACTAAATCACTAACATTAAAAGTTGTTAAAATTCTTACTAACTAGCCGCATTACCCGTGCGATAAAAATGTATCAATTAATATTTAGTTTTAGATTTTTTTAGATAAATAATGTTCAATTTTAGTCAATGCATACTACTGGTTCAAAACTAAATCACTAACATTAAAAGTTGTTAAACTTCTTAGTAACCAGCCACGTTACCCGTGCGATGCACGGGGAGTGCTAGTATTAACAAATGTAAATATACTAAATTGATATTTGTTAATATTTAACTCGGTATTATTAGGAAACGGATAGATAAGAATTATAGAAATTAGGCGAACACTTTAAAAGTCATAAATATTAGGAAAGCATAGGGGTGCAAAAAAACCCGCACCCGCGGGTAAAACCTGTGACGGGCACGGGGTGGGTCTCTTGACGGGTACCCGTGGGCAAAATAAACGGGCAATAGAAATACCTGTCAATAAACGGGACGGGGCTGGGTAATGAGTTAGTAAATAATTATAAGATAAATGTCAAACTAAATACATAATTTTCTTATATAAATGAACAAAACAAACCGTGTTCAAAAGATTAATTTTGTATAGTATTTCAAATTTTATTTTATAAAAAGTTATTTTTATAACTCTAACAAGTATTCGTGGGTATCCGCGAAAAAATAATACTTATTTAATACCTGCTACGCGGGTACCCGCACAGGTACTGGGCGGGCACGAGTCTCATTTTTATCTTGCTGGGCGGGTAGCGGGTAGTTGGTACCTGTGTCCGCCCCGCCCCGTTTACATCCCTAGGAAAGCACAATAAGAAGTTATAGTATTGATAATCATAATAAGACACAACTCAATCATCCAAGTTAACAATTGGATTCTCTATGGTTGCTCCAATAAATTCATTTTCGGGATGGTGAACCTCAAGATGGTTGACAATGCATCAATCTAGAACAAATATGAGACATTGGCACAAATTATTGATCAAGTTAACAATAATTTTGGTAATTGTTTTGTTCATTTGCTCGAGCATAATAAGGGGATAATAAAGGGTGGAAGTTAACAACTTATCATTCTTAGATCCAACATAACATTGGACCCTTCAACTAATAAATACACTCCATTGGTCACTTGTTGAAGTTTTAGGATATAATCCACTTTTGGTTTTCTCCAATAAGTGGCGTTAGTTTATTAATCCATTAATTGAAACCCTTCCTCGCGTATTTACCGTGATTTGAATTAATTTTTCAATTTTGTATTAGAGTTCGTGTATTTTTAACTAACAAGGGTTTGTCCGAGTGGTAACTAGACTCGGATCCCATCCCAATATCTCGAGTTCGAATGGGTGTGGCAAAAGCTCTGTTGAGAGGGGAGAACCACACGGACCAAAAACACGGTAACAAAAAAAAAGAGTCGTGTACTTCTAGCCTATTTCGGAGTAGGCCTTTATATTTCCAATTCAACGAATAAGTTTAAAGGTAACTTCGGTTAACATTTTAACCAAGGGTGATGATTTTTATACCCTCACACATGGTCTCCATACCCCCACATATTTCTATCATTCCAAAATTACCCCTCTCATTTATTTCACTCATCAGACGTGTGGTCCACATTACTTACCATTGGATTTATCCCACAAACAGGTAAATTCGTTATGTATTTATTAGACACAAAAACAGATTTATCTTTCAAAATGATAAATTCGTTGTTGACTTTTTGTGTCAAACGGATTTATCTTTTAAAATGATACATCCGTTGTAATTTTTTTAGACAAATGGGTTTATTTATAAATCCGTATTGA
Source organism: Astragalus membranaceus (assembly GCA_039519185.1). Classification (NCBI taxonomy): domain Eukaryota; kingdom Viridiplantae; phylum Streptophyta; class Magnoliopsida; order Fabales; family Fabaceae; genus Astragalus; species Astragalus membranaceus. The sequence goes on from CM076850.1 coordinate 135,587,590, forward strand.
TAATTGAAAAACGGATTTATCATTTTAAAAGATAAATTCGTTTGGCACAAAAATAAATAACAACGGATTTATATATTTAATAGGTAAATCATTTGTTGAATAATCAATAACGGATTTATCCTTGAATAATCAATAACAGATTTATCTTTTAAAAAGGATAATCTGTTATTGATTATTCAAAAACGGATTTACCTATTAAATATATAAATCTGTTGTTGTATTTTTCTGTTTATATATCTTTGGCATTCACAACGACATAGGTATATTTAATTAATTATTTTATGAAATTTTATTGTATTATTTGTCACAATAACTAACTAAAAATTAACACTCATTTCTACCCGGTAATTTATAAGCGTAAAATCAGAGTTTTCAAAAACCATTTTCAACAAAAGAACGGATGCTACACTTCGACAATAGTTACATAACACTCTCACTAGAGGTGAACCGGCAAACCATATTTTGCGTCTTAAAAACAAATCAATTTTATTCAACATGCAGCGGAAAATCAAAAGGGTTCGTAACATCAATGAAACGACATATGTATACATTTAATATAAAAACAGCGGACATCCCTCCCCGAGTGCTACGTATCAGAGCGACGACACCAAACTAATGAAGAGTTATAGTCTTCATTCGAGATCACCTGCACGTTACCAACATAGGGGTAACATCAAACAGAAGAGGTGAGATATCACACTATATAATGAATCGTATGAAAAGCAGTATATACTTAGGTCATGGCATCAAAATTATCACGGCACGACAGTCAATACTATCTCAATCAGTATCATCAACAAAATCAACAACACAACAACAGCGACAACAACATCAATTGCCACACCAACGACAATAACGACAACATATAGCAACAACACCCAACAACGACAATAACATCAATTACAATCACCAATAATCATCACCCATAAACGTCACCAATAGTCATCACCCATAAACGTCACCAATAGTCATCACCTAAATCATGTGTAAATGAATGAATGCAACCCACACCAACGGACATATGCATGTGGTACCAATCACCAAAAGTTTTGCCCGTAAATAGAGGCGTCACCAAAATTGAGAGCTTTCACACCTGGCTCACCAATTTAGAAAAATTGAGCTTTCACACCCGGCTCACCAATTTAGAAAAATTGAGCTTTCACACCCAGCTCCAAGACCAAAGGTCTTCACCGAAATAAATGCGTATGTTGTATGCGACACCATGAATGCACACAGACAATCATCAAAAATTAGTCACAATGTGACACACCAAAAATCAATCACCGAATATCACCAAAATTGGGCTTTCACACCTATCCCAACGACACCGAAACACCAAACTACCCGAAACAACGGAACACCAAGATTTGGAGCCTACACACCTAGCTCAAAACAATACCAATACTTGAGCCTTCACACCTAGCTCAAACAGAACCAAGACACCGAGATGACAATAATTTTCCAAAACATTTGAGACGCGATGATTTTTCCCAACACCGGAGACAACGACAATTTTCCAAAATATTTGGGACGACGACAATTTTCCAAAACAGCAACATTTAACGGCTAACAATTTCCAGAAAAATAGATCACTTTGCCTCAAATTAGAATATTCAGCTAGGCCTCTGAATAAGCTTTCCAACGCATTTTGAAACGTCTCAATCGGACTCCCGGATCAAAAGATATCGCGAAAACAAAATAGTTCGAAGTTGCTGAAAAACAGCAGGAAACGGCGCCCATGGCGCCCAGGATGGCGCCCAGCGCCAGTGAACAACAGGATGGCGCCCAGGAAGGCGCCCAGAACAGCAGCAACGGCGCCCATGGCGTCCAGGGACCCCCAAAACCCAGTTTTTCACGAATTAAAACCCCAAAACTGATTTCCAATCATTAACAAATATTTTCAAACATCAACAAATATTCTCAAACATCAATAATTGATTTTCAAACATCAATAATAGATTCTAAACACCAATAAATGGATTCAATTATCAACGATTAGATTCAATCAACAAATAGAGTTTCCAACACCAATTCAATTTCTTATGATCATGCAAAGCACAACAACAATTTCTAGGGTATATGAACATCAATTACACAAACATGATTACTCAACAAGGTATCGTAACATATGATCACACAAACATAATTCAACAAACAACATAACATATATAGTCACACATGTAATGATTCATCAAACAACATAAGTATACGGTCACACATATATCAATTCATCAAACAACACAGCAGCAATAACAATTTCCAACAAACATACCTCTACTTCGGTGAATTAATTAACCTATCAAACGGTATCGAAACTTAGCAAAGGACCCCTCTATGGAAAGCTAAGAATGTCTAGTTCCTGACTATAATTTTTATTTTGGAAAATAATGGTCCAATTAGTATAGTTTAAGTAAATAAGCTACCAGGTTCAGAAAACAGGACAGCCACCATGACCTAGCTTGTGACACCTCTAAAATTATCAAAACTCAGTCAAATTACACGGGACTTGAGCCTAACCCGAAACAAATTGAGTGTAGTTTTCAATGAATCAAGAATCATTCAAAAAGGAGTTCAAACGAAAACGTTATACACGAAATACCGAACCTATATCCCGATTGCTTCCAAAATTTTGACCTAACTTGTGACACCTATAACTCGAGCTATACAACTCCAAATGCAACCAAACTAGTGCCAAATTAACAAGCTTTAAGTATAGTTTCTGAAAAGGTAAACCACATAATTTTTGGACCTCTAGATTGTTCCCAGTTACTGTACGACCGAACCTACACCCAGATCACCCCAAACAGTGAGTTTAGCAACAAAATTGGCATCAAACATTCATCAAAATAGGCCAACATATAGGACCATACATATGACAATCATCAAACATGGCATCATGACATGGGAACATCAATTATAAAACAAAATCAACCAATATAGCATTCAAAACATTTCATCAAACACATAACAAACATGCTACACATATATGATCACTAAAACCCTAACCCCCATACATACAACAATTCATAGAACCCATTAGATAGATAGAATCTCACCCTTACCTTAGCCTTAGAAGACCACAAAACCTAGCTTCTTCTCTCTCCTCTTGAGCGCCACTTTTCTCTCTCTTTTCCTCTTGGTTCACGCTTTCTCTCTTATGCTAGCGCCGCCCCCTCCTAGCCCTCTCTTCTCAACTTTGGTTCTTCTTCTAAATGAATAAAACTCTAACCTATTCCCTTATATAAACTCATTAATCCCTTATATAAACTCATTAATCCTACGGGCTTTTTATTTAACTTATGTGACTAATCAAGGCCCTTTCCTCTTAACACCTCTCATTTACTAACCCCAATAATAATAATAGGTCCACGTACTCTATTATATTTTATTCTGTTTATTTTCTACCAAATAATTCCTAATAATTAATTAAACAAATAATCAATTATTTTTGGGGCGTTACATTGTACGTTGAGCTATAGAGGTTGGGAAAGCCAGCGGAGTTTGCGTAATAATCCTTAGATCAGAGAGATTTATCAGTAAAAGGGGGACGAAAGATAAAATTATTTTTGGTTGCGAAAAGAGTGGGAAAAACACCAGTGTAGTAAACACAAGTTGTTGTAGAGTGAAGTCATCAAAAAGAGGGAGCATAAGAGATTAATCAAAGTTCTTTTTGACTAGAATCTAATAAAGGGATTAATGTGCCCTCTCTTTGTAAATATAAGAAATTAATTAAAGGGTAAACAGTCACTTTGGTCCCTCAAAGTGTTAGACACTGTCAATTTGGTCCATCACTTGAACAAAAACGCAAAAAGGTCCTCCACTGTGAATTCTGTCCGTCACTTTAGTCTCTCACGGTAACTGTCATCGTTAACTCCGTCAAAGTTGCAGATGTGGCACGTTTAGTGCCACTGTGGTTGCTAAACGTGGCGTCGGGTGTAACTTACTGTCATTTTAGTCCCTTAAAAGTATAACTTACTTTCATTTTAGTCCCTTAAAAGTATAATTTACTGTCATTTTTGTAACGCCCAAAGTAATTTTAGATTACTTTTAATGATTGTGAGTTGATTAATCGTGTGTTTGTGATAAGATTGGTAATTCTATGATTGTTGAGAATTTATGGGTAATGGTATTGTGTTTGTATTAGGAGGTTTAGTGACATCAACTATCAATCAACTATCAACTATCAAACAAAGAAAAGAAAGGGCTCACAAAATTACCAAATTGTCCCCTTAAAGTTTTGCTTTTTGAAGACAAATTTGGTAATTAATATTTCAAAACCAATCTCCTTTTTCTCATTTCCTCTCTCTCTCTCTCTCTCTCTCTCTCTCTCTCTATATATATATATATATATATATATTAGAATTGATCTTCTCTCTCTCTCTCTCTCTCTTTCTCTCTCTCTATCTCTCCTACTATTTATCCTCTACTGTCTACTAACTTCTCTTATTCAAATAATTTATCTATTTAATCAATTCAACCACTACCCAAAATACTAAACTACTTTGTCAAAAAAAAAAATCAACTATCAAACAAAGAAAAGAAAGGGCTCACAAAATTACCAAATTGTCCCCTTAAAGTTTTGCTTTTTGAAGACAAATTTGGTAATTAATATTTCAAAACCAATCTCCTTTTTCTCATTTCCTCTCTCTCTCTCTCTCTCTCTCTCTCTCTATATATATATATATATATATATATTAGAATTGATCTTCTCTCTCTCTCTCTCTCTCTTTCTCTCTCTCTATCTCTCCTACTATTTATCCTCTACTGTCTACTAACTTCTCTTATTCAAATAATTTATCTATTTAATCAATTCAACCACTACCCAAAATACTAAACTACTTTGTCAAAAAAAAAAAATACCAAACTACTAATTTCTAATACTCACTTTTTTAGAACAAATATGTATTTTAATTCTTCTATTTCACTTTTTATCTTTTTGAGTTCCACTTTCTCACGTGATCTTTTAATTTTTTTTTGTCTCACATTTAAAACTCACCTTTTCTCCTATGTCTCTCACTCTTATCCTTCCCAATTTTCTCTCTATCCCTTCCCTTCTATTCTCTCTCTCTCTCTCTCTCTCTCTCTCTCTCTCTCTCTCTCTTCACATTTCATATTTTATTCTATCTACTATTTTTTCATCAAAACCCTACTCATCAACTATCTTCGACTATCTATTTAATCAACTCAATCATTACCAAAAATACCAAACTACCTATTTCTAAAATGGATGTTTTGGTTTTTAATAAAATTTTTTTATCTTCCTTTTGAGTTTTATCGGGTAAACATTACAAGTTGTTGGTATAATTTCATTATTTTTTGATTTCTTACTGGAAACGTAACAAGTATACCGATATAATCATTTTTATATTTAGTTTCATGAATGTATTTATTTCTTATAAATGGACTATTTTCTTTTGAGCAGGTCCAAAAAAATTATTTTTTTATATTTAAGTTTTTTAGTTTCAACAGCTAAACACGACAAGTTGTTGCGATAAATTCATCACTATTAAGTTTTTTTATGGTGGAATGTTACACATTGTCATAATAATTATTTTATATTTTTTATTTAAGTTACAACTGATAAAATGTGTTTCATAATGATAAAAAATGTCAATTGGAAAAATAGTCTAAAGTAACGAAACTTCATTTGTTATCAACTTGATAGATTTATTGTAACTGAATTCTATCTGACTCTAATTATACAAAGAATATTATGTTACATGTGCGTATGTATGTGTATTATTATTTTTTAATAAATTTTTTAAACCACTTTAATAATTATAAATAATTATTTTACTTTTGAGTCCATATGGGGAAAAATTACATGGTTTTATATAGTTTCATGGTCTTTGCACACATATTAATTTCTCGAATTTCATTATAATTGATAAGTGAATGTTTTGATATGTGAAATGTTTCAGTATATTTTGGGTCTTAATGAAGAAACAATACGCGTTGTGAATTAATTTCAAATATTGCATGTTTTGAATATAATTTTATTGTTTTTAAGAGTCTTGACTGGAAATATTTTATGTTATCAAGACATTCATGATATGAATGTGTTGGTTTATAAGAGTCTTGATGTTGATATGTTGGTTTATATGTTGGTTTATAAGCATGGTTTAGTATGGCCAAATTATGGAATATTGATTAAAATTCTCGTTTGTGTACGAATTGTATAAAAATGAATTAGAGACTGGTTGAATGTGCTTGGGAGGGGTGTCATGAACCTAAGCTCAAGGCCCTGAGGTTTTCTTTCAACGATTATGTTGAGTGTGGGTTCCCCAACGGTACGTTAATAGCATTCAGATATGTAAGTCTATGACGGGAAGGGGATGCATTCTTGGTAAATATTAAAAGATATTCAGAGTATATATAGTGAGGAGTCACGAAGGAACTCACTGAGATTTTGTAATCTCACTCTTTATTGTTGTGATTTTTCAAATTAACAGGTGAAGCCTCCGGGAGGTAATGAAAAGGGGAAAAATCCTATCTGTTGAGGATTATGGTGCTCTTAAAGTCCCAAGATTTATCATATTTTTGAGAAACCTTTTATGTATTAGGCCATATGCACTCATACTTTGGATTAAGTTGTATTATTCCGACTCTAAGGGATGTATTGAATCGATGTATGGTCAAAAGTTTTTATCTAATATTTTGGATTTAAGTACATCTTGAGTCATTTAAAGGATATGCGTTATCCAATTTTTTATTAATCCAAACTTGAATGCATATCTCTGAAATGTCAAAAAGTAATATTCCAGATTTTATTGCCGACTAAAATCTAGGATGTTACAATTTTGGTCCCCGTGAACTTTTAAATTTGTAAATTGGTAAAACAATAACTGCATAATTCTGCATAATTGGTAACAACATAAACACATAATTGCATTACTTTTCATAAACAGAATCTAGTATATATGATAGCAACATCTATTTGTGTTGTGACCCTGATTACCACATCTTCTGCAAGTTATGACTGTGTATGATCTCTTCAGCTTAGATGTCTGTTAAGCGTTCTCAGTACTATCCTTCCTTCTCTGTTTCTTGGGTCTCCCTAGACCCTGGGGGCCTCTTAAGTGGTGCAGGTATTGGCCTATCATACTGAGTTGGTTCCCATAATTCTTCACCTTGTGTTTGTCTGATGAGATGCTCATATGTGGCATTGTATGAGCCCAATGTCAGCCACGTATGACAAAAATATTCAGGTTTCTTTACCCGATGTGCAATGGTTGCAATAGTATGTTCACATGACATACCTAAAAGCAAGAACAAGCAGAGTGTTTAAAGGACATATTCAAGATGGTAGGATAAAATATATGGGGTTCAATGAGGTTGTGAATAACATGGCAAGACAGTATGACATATTCAAAATTCAAAGAGAAGCAAGATTAGCTTCAGCAAAAAAACGCCAAGGTACAATAAAAGAAGGAATGTGCAGCAGAAGGACTTGTTGAACCAAGGGTAAACACTCCTTTATTTTGTATGATAACAAATTACATCATATCTACTAATGTTTCAAGATGAGCAAAGTGCAGGACTTAATTTAAAGAGAAGAAGACACAAAAGAAGAGAAGCTTGAAGAAGAAGCAACATATGAAGTTCAAAACCCTAAATTGTGTCTAAGCCTTTTAGGACACTTTGTAAAGGTCCTATCACCTAAAGTGTGTGGCACTTTAGCTATTGAGAGAGATGACTTTTCAAAACATGCATGATGCACAAAAATAGTTTTGAAAAATATTTTACAAAATTGCATGCATGCTTAAGGTGGCAACCAAAACTAAAGAAATATTTTTGAAGCAAAAGAATCGATTTCACTACATTACATATACTAAGAATCGATTCCTTCTTGGTTTCCTTAGCCTAGGAATCGATTCTCAAGTCATTCCTTAGCTTAATGAATCGATTCTCAAGTCATTCCTTAGCTTAATGAATCGATTCTCAATATTTCTACATGGATAAGAATCGATTCTCAGGACCTCCATATGGCCTGAAAATCGATTCATGCCTTTCTACATAAGCATTGAAATCGATTCCCTCTTTTCTCAAACATCAATGAATCGATTCCTCTCTTATTTCAACTAAACAAACAATCGATTCTTTTATTTTTTAAAGGCAATGAATCGATTCCTTCACATTTTAACTTGGTCTATGAATCGATTCCTCACTTATATTAATTGTTTTTCAAAAATTTCAACGGTGCCTAAGCCTATAAATACGTGGGTTGAGATTCACTTGAAGATCAACCACTGCTCACAATTTCTCTCTATTCTACTCTCTCTTGCGAAATTCTTAGATCTAATATTGTTCTTCATAATTTTCATATTATTTTGAATGCTCTTCATTTTATTATAGATCTAAGAATATAGTGCTTCATTGTTTTGAATCTTGTTCAAAAGCTGTGTTTTCGAAAATCATATTTATCTTCATAAAAGCTTTTTTGCAAATCTAAGCTCTCATTGTCATATCAATTGTGAAGCTTTTGCAAAAGCAAGATCATATTCCATATCATATTTTAGAGCATCTAAAATCCTAATATCACTCATCTCTCTCAGTTTCTAAACTGACACATTACTAAGAAGTGATTGGATCCATAGATCTCAACTGTGTAATTCTTATTTTGTTATAGTGGTCATTTTGAAATCCTGGGAAGTTTTACTTGGGTCTCTCAATCAGGGTGATTGAGTTGGTTTTGAAATCCTTAGCGGGTGCTTGGGTTCTCAGTTCGGGGAATTGAGATTCACTATTGTTGAAGTCGACTGTTTGTAATAACTCTCTTCAATATAGTGGTTGCTAAGTCCAAGGGTTGAAAAGCCTAAGGCCGAGGACGTAGGGTTTTATCCCGAACCTCGCTAAATATCTGTGTCCCTCTATCCCTTCTCTCTTTATATTTTGCAACTGTTTATTATTAATATTACTGTGCTTAAATTATCAATACTCATCAATCATCTTCTACTCCTCTTCTCTAAGATCTAATATATTCAATATCCCGATTATCTCTTATAATATCTTTATTGAAAATATTGAATACAATTTAAACAACTCTTGCTTGTTTTCTTATCTAAAAGTTCAAATCACATTTTCCGCATCCGATTTGAAAAAGAATATAATCATCATTTGCGAAAAGAATTCATATTTACTCATAACCTTATTCACCCCCCCTCTAAGGTTATATAATAAGTCTAACAGGACTTTGCTTCCATAAGGGGGTTTAATTGGTAGTGGGAAGGGGGTTTAACTTGCACTTATGCCTCAGGTGCAAGGTTCGATTCCCACGGAAGGCAAAAATTCTACAAGGGGGGTAGAGAAGACCGTGAGGTAACAGTGGGACCGGGGTGGCCGCTGCGGTGGACCTGGGCTATTACAAATTGCATATTAGAGCTTTACATCTCGCAATTCTAAATTTATCCTTTACATATCTGTAATTATGGGTTCTTTCATGAAAGAAGGAATGTCCTCTAATAGGCCTCCTCTATTTGATGGTACTAACTACGATTACTGGAGTAGTCGTATGAAATGTCATGTGCAGGCAATTGACTTCACTCTATGGAGAATCATAGTGGATGGTCCTCTAATCCCGATGAAGATCAAGATCACAAAACCAGGTAATACTGATGGTGACACTTCAAAAATTCAAGCCACCGGCAAAGCTGAAGAAGTACCGGTGGAAGACATCTACACCATCGACCTGAGTGAGTTAAGAAAATCTGAGCTTGACAAGATATCCCTAAATGCAAAGGCCATGAATATCCTTCATCTATCACTCTGTGAAGAAGAATATGGTAGAGTAAGAGGGTGTCAAAGTGCAAAGGAAATCTGGGACTGCCTACAAGCCACTCATGTCGGGACAAGCCAGGTAAAAGATACTAAAATTAGAATTCTCACCTCTGAATATGAAAGTTTTAAAATGAAAGAAGGTGAGTCTGTCGCAGCAATGCATCAGAGATTAAATTTAATTGTAAACAACTTGAGGGCCTTAGGAAAGAAATACACCAACAAGGATTTGAATGGAAAGATCCTTGAATCCTTAACTGGTGATTTCTTCCCTAAGACTTGTGCTATAACCGAAGCCAAAGACATTGGCACTTTACCTCAAGAAGACCTTATTGGATCATTGCTAGCATTTGAGGTAGTCCTGGCTGCCAAAAAGAACCAAGAAAAAGAAACTGTAAAAGAGAAGAAATCTCTTGCCCTTGCTGCTAAAACTTCTAAAGTAGCAAGGAAAGAGGTTGAATCTGAAGAAGATACTGATGATGAAGATATGGCTATGCTTGCCAAGAACTTCAAAAGATTTATGAAATACAACAAACATGGTAAGGGTGATTCTTCAAAGAAGTTTGGATACAACAAAGATGAAAAGTATGAGAAGAGAGATGAACAACCAAGATGTTTCGAATGCAACAAACCCGGTCACATCAAAGCAAACTGTTACAAGCTGAAATCTAAGCAAAAGAAAGCAATGAAAGCAACATGGGACAATACAGACACTGAAAGTGAGACCGAAGAAGAAGAAGTTGCAAATGCTGTCTGCCTCATGGCAAAGAACACACCTGAAGCAACATGGGACAATCTCAGCACTGATGGTGAATCAGAAGAAGATGAGCAGACCGACAATGCTGTCTGCAGCATGGCAAATGATACATCAAAGGTAAGCCTTAACTTTTCTAGTCCATCTACCTCCTCTATGCATGATGATATGATTGATAATGACTATAGTAGTCACGATCTGAGTGAAGCTTTTGAGGCTCTATATTTCGAACACGAAAAACTTTTGTTAAAATCCAAGAAACTAACAAAGAGCAACAAAAGCCTATCCACTCAAATCGAGACTCTTGAAAGTGAAGTCACTAGATTAAAGAATGAACTACACAAATCAGTCAACCGTGAATTTCGAGAACTAAAACAAAATTTTGAAAAAGTCAAGGTTGAAAATGAATTTTTGAAAGAATCTTTGAAAAAGTTTGAGGTTGGTGAAAAGACCTTGACTCAGTTGCTTCACTCTCAACATCAATATGTTGATAGGAGAGGTATTGGGTACCAAGGAAATTCCACCACCTCCAGCTCAAACAAAAATATCACCTTTGTAGCTTCTACTTCTAGTCATAAACCTACTATCTTCAAATGCACATATTGTCAAAAAGGGAACCATAGCTCTTCTTCATGCCCTATCCGTAAAATATGTGAGCTTGGAACCCTTGTACCTGTTTGGAAGAAACCAAGGTGGATTGTGAAAGCAAACCCCTTGATGACTAACTCCCAAGGACCCAACAAAAAGGGTACCTCGTGCTAGTTGTTAAACAATTCTTTTGCAGGTTGGTCCCTCAGCTAAAAAGAAAAATGTGTGGATGGTTGATAGTGGTTGCTCAAGGCATATGACTGGTGATGCTTCACTGTTTCTAAAACTGAGCAACAAAGCAAGTGGATCTGTAAAGTTTGCCAACAATGAATCTGCTCAAGTAATAGGTAAAGGTTGTGTGGGTAAGGAAAACACAATTAAAATTAAAGATGCTTTATTAGTTGATGGCGTTAAATTTAACTTACTAAGTGTTGGTCAATTATGCGATAATGATTTTGATGTGCACTTTTCCGTTGATAAATGTGTTATCACCCATATGACTTCTAAACTCTACATTACTGGCTTTCGAGAAAACAATGTATACTATGTTGATTTTGATAATGTAAGTGATGAGATAGTATGTATGCCTACCTTGATTGATGATGTGGATTTGTGGCATAGACGCTTAGGACATGCTAGTATAGAACATCTATCTAAGTTAAGTAAGAATGAGCATGTTAGAGGTCTACCTAAATTGAAATATGAAAAAGGCCAATTATGTGATGCATGTCAACTTGGTAAAATGCACAAAACCTCTTTTAAATCAAAACCTATTATTTCCACCAAAAATGTGCTTGAACTGCTACATCTTGATTTGTTTGGTGAAATTGATGTCGTAAGTCTAGGAGGGTCTAAGTATGTCTTTGTTATTGTTGATGATTATTCTAGATATACTTGGATTATCCTACTTGCAAATAAAAGTGATGCTTTTAACGAGTTTGCTAAGTTGTGCAGAAAGCTACAAAATGAGAAAAACTTAGCCATCAAAGAAATTAGAAGCGATCATGGAGGAGAGTACGAAAATTCATCATTCAAGACGTGGTGTGAAAAGTATGGCATTCATCATAACTTTTCAGCTCCAAGAACTCCTCAACAAAATGGTGTAGTTGAAAGAAAGAACAGAACTATACAAGAGATGAGCAGGACAATGCTGAATGAGCACAACCTTCCCAAATACTTCTGGGGTCATGCAGTGGATACAGCGTGTCATGTGCTAAATCGTGTATACTTAAGGCCATCTCTCAACAAAACACCATATGAGCTGTGGAATGGTAGAGCTCCAAACATTTCATACTTCAAAGTCTTTGGAAGTAAGTGCTTCGTTCTTAATACAAAGGACAAGTTGGGTAAGTTTGATGCTAAATCAACTGAAGGTATTTTTATGGGTTATTCAAATCATAGTAGAGCTTATATCGTTTACAATAAAATTGATAAAACTATGCAAGAATCTATTCATGTTTCTTTTGATGAAACTAACCCTTTTGATAAGAAAGTTGCTGATGATGAGGATGAAGTGATTGAAGTGATCAAAAATAGATCACCTGAAACTAACAGTGAAAGTGTAGAAGAAGCCGAGGAGGAAGCTGAACCTCAAGAAGAAGTTATAGTGGAACGAGAGCCCCAAGACATTGATGATCATCTCCATGGAAGAACACACGATGATCTGCCCAAAACATGGAAATCAGTTCGAGATCATCCCATGGAGCAAATTATTGGTAGTCCATCAAAGGGGGTAACAACTCGCTCTTCTCTTAATCTTTTATGCTTTCATAGTGCTTACGTCTCTCAAATAGTTCCTAATAATATCAAGGAAGCTTTAATTGATCCAGAGTGGGTTTTGTCAATGCAAAAAGAACTTGAACAATTTGAAAGAAATAAAGTTTGGCACTTAGTTGAAAAACCGGTCGATCGGACCATCATAGGAACTAAATGGGTTTTTCGCAACAAACTTGACGAAAATGGAACAATTTTATTAAACAAAAGTCGTCTAGTAGTTCAAGGTTTTAATCAAATCGAAGGGGTGGATTTTGAAGAAACTTTTGCTCCTGTGGCTAGATTGGAGTCCATTAGGATAATTTTGGCATTTGCCTCCTACATGGATTTCAAACTACACCAAATGGATGTCAAAAGTGCCTTCCTAAATGGTTTCTTAGAAGAAGAAGTTTATGTAAAACAACCCCCTGGTTTTGAAGATTTAAAAATCCCGATCACGTCTTTAAACTTGACAAAGCCCTCTATGGATTGAAACAAGCCCCTAGAGCTTGGTATGAGAGACTAAGCAAACATTTAATTGCCAATGGTTTCCAAAAGGGTAAGATTGATTCTACCTTATTCCTTAAAACCAAGGGCAAACATATCATAGTAGTTCAAATCTATGTTGATGATATTATCTTTGGATCTACTAATGATGATTTGTGCAAGGAATTTTCTGAGATGATGACTAGTGAATTTGAAATGAGTATGATGGGAGAACTTAACTTTTTCTTGGGACTTCAAGTGAAACAATTAAATGAAGGAATCTTCATATCCCAAACAAAGTTCTCAAAGGAATTGCTGAAGAAATATAACATGAATGACGCAAAAGAAATCAGCACTCCTATGGCAACAGCAACTAAACTAGATAAAGATGAACACGGTAAACCTGTAAATGAAACTATGTATCGAGGTATGATAGGTAGTCTCTTATACTTAACTGCCTCTCGTCCTGATATTATGTTTGCTGTATGCCTGTGTGCTCGATTTCAAGCATGCCCAAAAGAATCACATTTAAAAGCTGTAAAACGGATTCTTAGGTATGTTAAAGGGACCATAGACTTTGGTTTGTGGTACCCGAAATCGAGTACGTTTGATTTAGTTGGTTTTTCTGATGCTGATTTTGCAGGTTGCACTCTTGATAGAAAAAGTACTAGTGGAACTTGTCATTTTCTTGGTCCTTGTTTGACCTCCTGGTCTAGTAAGAAGCAGAACAGTGTTGCTTTGTCCACAGCTGAAGCTGAATATGTGGCTGTTGGAAACTGCGTCGCACAAGTTCTGTGGATGAAACAAACTTTGCAAGATTTTGGTCTAATTTTTGAAAATGTGCCTGTTTTGTGTGATAATACAAGTGCCATAAATATTGCTAGGAACCCTATACAACACTCTAGAACTAAACACATTGACATACGACATCACTTTATTAGAGATCATGTGTCTAGGGGGAGCATTGCACTAAAATTTGTAGGCACGGATGACCAACTAGCGGATATCTTCACTAAACCCCTAGCCGAAGCTCCTTTTTGTAAAATCCGTAGAGAGCTAGGGATGCTTGATTATGCTAGTTTATAAAATGTTTTTTCACCCCCCCCCTCCTTTTTGATGAAAACAAAGGGGGAGAAAATATGCAAGTTACTATTATATGTGGGGAGAAAATAGGAGAAAATATATGCTTATGCTTAGGGGGAGCTTTTTTTAAAAGAATTCTCATTATTATCAAACCCTATGCATAATGTAATTTGTTATCATCAAAAAGGGGGAGTTTGTTGAACCAAGGGTAAACACTCCTTTATTTTGTATGATAACAAATTACATCATATCTACTAATGTTTCAAGATGAGCAAAGTGCAGGACTTAATTTAAAGAGAAGAAGACACAAAAGAAGAGAAGCTTGAAGAAGAAGCAACATATGAAGTTCAAAACCCTAAATTGTGTCTAAGCCTTTTAGGACACTTTGTAAAGGTCCTATCACCTAAAGTGTGTGGCCCTTTAGCTATTGAGAGAGATGACTTTTCAAAACATGCATGATGCACAAAAATAGTTTTGAAAAATATTTTACAAAATTGCATGCATGCTTAAGGTGGCAACCAAAACTAAAGAAATATTTTTGAAGCAAAAGAATCGATTTCACTACATTACATATACTAAGAATCGATTCCTTCTTGGTTTCCTTAGCCTAGGAATCGATTCTCAAGTCATTCCTTAGCTTAATGAATCGATTCTCAAGTCATTCCTTAGCTTAATGAATCGATTCTCAATATTTCTACATGGATAAGAATCGATTCTCAGGACCTCCATATGGCCTGAAAATCGATTCATGCCTTTCTACATAAGCATTGAAATCGATTCCCTCTTTTCTCAAACATCAATGAATCGATTCCTCTCTTATTTCAACTAAACAAACAATCGATTCTTTTATTTTTTAAAGGCAATGAATCGATTCCTTCACATTTTAACTTGGTCTATGAATCGATTCCTCACTTATATTAATTGTTTTTCAAAAATTTCAACGGTGCCTAAGCCTATAAATACGTGGGTTGAGATTCACTTGAAGATCAACCACTGCTCACAATTTCTCTCTATTCTACTCTCTCTTGCGAAATTCTTAGATCTAATATTGTTCTTCATAATTTTCATATTATTTTGAATGCTCTTCATTTTATTATAGATCTAAGAATATAGTGCTTCATTGTTTTGAATCTTGTTCAAAAGCTGTGTTTTCGAAAATCATATTTATCTTCATAAAAGCTTTTTTGCAAATCTAAGCTCTCATTGTCATATCAATTGTGAAGCTTTTGCAAAAGCAAGATCATATTCCATATCATATTTTAGAGCATCTAAAATCCTAATATCACTCATCTCTCTCAGTTTCTAAACTGACACATTACTAAGAAGTGATTGGATCCATAGATCTCAACTGTGTAATTCTTATTTTGTTATAGTGGTCATTTTGAAATCCTGGGAAGTTTTACTTGGGTCTCTCAATCAGGGTGATTGAGTTGGTTTTGAAATCCTTAGCGGGTGCTTGGGTTCTCAGTTCGGGGAATTGAGATTCACTATTGTTGAAGTCGACTGTTTGTAATAACTCTCTTCAATATAGTGGTTGCTAAGTCCAAGGGTTGAAAAGCCTAAGGCCGAGGACGTAGGGTTTTATCCCGAACCTCGCTAAATATCTGTGTCCCTCTATCCCTTCTCTCTTTATATTTTGCAACTGTTTATTATTAATATTACTGTGCTTAAATTATCAATACTCATCAATCATCTTCTACTCCTCTTCTCTAAGATCTAATATATTCAATATCCCGATTATCTCTTATAATATCTTTATTGAAAATATTGAATACAATTTAAACAACTCTTGCTTGTTTTCTTATCTAAAAGTTCAAATCACATTTTCCGCATCCGATTTGAAAAAGAATATAATCATCATTTGCGAAAAGAATTCATATTTACTCATAACCTTATTCACCCCCCCCTCTAAGGTTATATAATAAGTCTAACAGGACTTTGCTTGATCAATTAATTAGCATGCTCAGATATAATTAATTAGCATTTTCTAAAGTCCAATGTTCATATATAATGTGTTCAGATATAATGGGTTGTGGTGGTGCGAAGGTTAGGGCTTGAGAGTGGAGCCTTCTCTGTTTCTAAAGTCCAATGTTCATATATAATGTGTTTAGATATAATGTGTTAAGAATTATATAGTTATTATTTTACCAATTTACCAATTTAAAAATTGGCTTAAATATATGTTTGGCCCCTGCAAATATGGCCATAATCCATTTAGGCCCTTGTAAAAAAAAGTTTTAAAATGGTCATTGCAAATATTAAGCGTTTACAGTTAAACCCCTCTGTTAACTTTCTGTTAAAAAAATGTGATGTGGCAAGCAGAGATGACGTCAGTAATGACGTCACTACCACGTGTCATCATGTTATTGGGCCTCTGTGCCACGTGGCACTGACACGCCACATCATCATGGACACATGGCACTGACAAGTGCCACATCAGCAGTCAATCGATAACTGCCATGTGGCGCTCACATGGAAATGTGGGGCACCTTGTTACTAAAAAAGTTAATAATTTGTGGAACATGGGTGTTAAACTCGTGACCTCAAGGTGGTATTGGAGGCCAAATACCACTAAGCTACTTAATCACTTGAATAAAATAAGCCAACTACTAATATATAATACATAAATAATTCGATTAAAAAAATAAAAAACAAGATCCTCATCTTCCACATCTGGAAAAGGAAACAAACACAAATCTGGGAACGAAATTCATAATTGGAAAACGAAATCATTAGTAGTTCAAAACAAAATTATTCATCTTCTTCATTCAGTACAATTGTTCATTCGTTCAATAACAACCGATCTTCAGTACAATCGTTCAGAAAAAATAAATTTTTTCAGATCTGGAAAACTTAAAAAAAAAAACGAAGCTTGCATAAATGATGAAGGAATAAAAGAAGCTTGCATAAATGATGAAGGATCAAAATCTGTGATATGAAGAAGATCAATCGTGGCAGTGGTGTTTTTCGATTTGATTTTGATTTTCGATTTCGTGGCAGTTGGTGATTTCGATTTTTGATTTCCTGGAAGTGGTGATTTTGCTTTGATTTCGATTTTAGGTTTCTATATCCTAACGTTTTCGATCTCACTTTGTTTTTCATTTTTTTATAGAAAAAGGTAACAGTTATGTAATATATAAATATAGGTGGGTTCATATATACTCAAGTATTCTTGTGGCCTAGTGGTAAGAGGGAGTGTGCATCACTAGAGTGTCACGGGCTCAACACCATATTTTACAATTTCCTTGATTTTTTCAGTAACTATGTGCCCCACATTGCCATGTAAGCGCCACGTGGTAGCCAGCTATTGGTTGCTGAAGTGGCACTTGTCAGTGCCATGTGTCCATGATGACATGACGTGTCAGATCCACGTGGCACAGATGCCCAATAATATGACGACACGTGACAGTGACGACATTGCTGACAGTAAATTATATCTTTAAGGTTGGACAGTGCTACAGCTTTACTAAGTTGGACAGTGAGGTTGCTCTTGGCTTAGGCCGGGCCAATGAGAGTGATGAAGTGAACAAGAACCTTTTTTCTATGAAGCCTTGGAAAGCACTTGGTCCTGATGGTTTTCAAGCTGGTTTTTTCCAATCAAATTGGCATCTCCTGGCTGACACTTTCTACAAGTTTGCCAGGTTGGTTTGGACAAATCCGGAGAATCTAGCTCAAGTTAATGACACTGATATTTGTCTTATTCCCAAGATCAACAAGTTGGAATTTGTCACTCAATTTCGACCCATATCTCTTTGTAACGTATGCTACAAGGTGGTTACTGTAACAGCCCAGGTCCAACGCATTGGCCACCCCAGCACTGTTACATCACGGTCTTCTCTACCCCCCTTGTAGAATTTTTTCCTTCCGTGGGAATCGAACCTTGCACCTGAGGCATAAGTGCAAGTTAAACACACCTCCCGCTACCAATTGAGCGATGTTTTTATGTTGTTTTTGCTGCTGTTTTAGCGCATAATTGCTGCTATTTTTAGCGTATATTTGCTGCTGTTTTTAGCACATAACGTCGCTATTTTCATGCTGTTTTTGCTGTTGTTTTTAGCACGTTATGTTGCTGTTTTTATTCCGTTTTTGCTACTGTTTTTAGCACATAATGTTGTTGTTTTTATGCTGTTTTTGCTACTGTTTTTAGCACACAATGTTGCTGTTTTTATGTTGTTTTTGCTGCTGTTTTAGCGCATAATTGCTGCTGTTTTTAGCGTATAATTGCTGCTGTTTTTAGCGCAACCCAAGTAGCTGCTAGGCGCCAACTATGGTGCTGCCCGTGTGCGTGTGTTTGGGTGTCTTGTTTGAGGTCAGTACTTGTGCAGGTATGTGTGATGTGACAACTATGATGCTGTGAACAGGTGAGAATTACGAGGTAGCTGTAATGCTACAACACGTGGTATTTTTATGAAATGAGTTATAATGAGACGTGATGGTATAGTGTTTATTAATTAAATACTTTGAGTTTGTGTAACTGGTGCATGAGTCATGAGTCGCATTGTCATATGCATTCCTTGGTGGTATAGGCTTCGGCCTCTTTGAGACTACTTTTGGTGGTATAGGCTTCGGCCTCTTGTCCGTTGTGGCTTATTTTACGAGATCGGTACCGCATGCATATGCCCAGAGGGGTTGCATTGTTGCATGGTCCATATATACATATATAACGTATTTTGGTGTTTCCATTCTGATGGAATTCGTGCCTTGTGCGGTGCTATGATGTGTTGATTTTCTGTGTTACCGTGATTTACCCGCTGCTTATATACTGCTATCATTTACTTATTATTTCTGTTAAGCTCACCCCTTCTGCTTGGAATGTTGCTCTTATGTGGCAACGCTGCAGGTGATCGTTAGCACTCGTGGAGGATTGCTAGGTGTAGTCTCCTTCTCATTGGGTCTATGTCAGCTCTGATGCGTAGCACCGGGGAGGGTCTTAGTTACCGCTTTCGAACTATTACTGTTTTTTTTTGGAGTTTTGGCTTAATGTTTATTTATTTTTGGAGATGTTAAATGAGTCTATGATTCCGCTGCTTAGAGATTAATTACTTATGTTTTTGAGGATTCATTTTAAATCAATTGGAGATTTTATGTGGTGAAAAATGTAGCGCCCTCGTGGTGACTCTGATAATTGCGTGTTTAATTATAATTAGTAAAAGGGGGGTGTTACATTAGTGGGAGGTGTGTTTAACTTGCACTTATGCCTCAGGTGCAAGGTTCGATTCCCACGGAAGGCAAAAATTCTACAAGGGGGTAGAGAAGACCGTGATGTAACAGTGCTGGGGTGGCCAATGCGTTGGACCTGGGCTGTTACAATTACAAAAGTCATTGTAAATAGGCTAAAGCCTCTTATTGCTAATCTTGCTTCTCCTTTTCAGACAGGTTTTATTCCTACTCGGAGTATTCATGAAAACATTGTGGTGGCCCAAGAGCTCATGCATAGCATGCGCAAGATGAGAGGCAGGGATGGTTACTTTGTTATTAAAGTGGATCTCGCAAAGGCTTATGATCGTATTCGGTGGAGTTTTATCACAGATATTCTCATGGAAATTGGGTTTCCCCCAAATCTTATTTCCAATATCATGCACGCTGTCACTAGTGTGAAGACAAATGTGATGTGGAATGGTAGTCGGTCAGAGTTTTTCTCTCCTCAGAGGGGGATCCGTCAAGGAGGCCCTATATCCCCTTACTTGTTTGTTCTTTGTATGGATAGGTTGACTCACTTAATAGCTGAGGAAGTTGATAAAGGTTGTTGGAAACCAATCAAGGCAGGCAGAAACGGCCCAGAAATATCTCACCTCATGTTTGCCGATGATTTGCTTCTTTTTGGGAAAGCTATTGAGGACAGCATGGCTTGTGTTATGAACACTCTAGATACCTTTTGCAACTTGTCTGGACAAATGGTTAGTCTTGAAAAAACAACTATCTCTTTTTCCAAGAATGTCAGCCACACGGTTAAGTCCTCTCTTGGACGGATTTCAGGCTTCAAGGTTGTTGATTCCGTGGGAAAATACTTAGGGGTCCCTCTTCTTGGGAAATCTCCTAGACAACCTGATTTTAATTATCTTATTGATAAGGTCAAGGACAAGTTATCAGAATGGAAAGCTAATCATTTATCCTTTGCGGGTAGAGTCACTGTATCCAAGTCTGTCATCCAAGCCATCCCAACCTATACTATGATGTCTACACCGATTCCAAAGAGTTGCCTCAATGAGATTCAAAGACTTCAGCGTAATTTCATTTGGGGGGACACAGAAGACAAGAAGCGCATGCATCTTATTAAGTGGGAAACTTTAATTTTGCCAAAAGAGTGTGGAGGTCTCGGCATCAAGGATTTGAGCTTGATGAATTAATCTTGCTTGATGAAGTTGGCGTGGAATCTGAGATGTGATAACACTAGGCTTTGGGCCAAGGTTCTTGAGGGAAAGTATGGTAGGGGAAATCCAATGTCAAATGATTTACAGGTGAAAGCTGCTGATTCTTATATTTGGAAAGCCATTTGCGATTGTTCTATTCTCACTCAATCTATGGAAGCTTGGTCTTTGGGTGATGGTTCAAATGTTCACTTTTGGAAAGATAGGTGGATTGATGGTGTAACCTGTTTACAGGATGTGGTTGGTTTTGTTCCACCTCATGCTTCAGAGTGGAAAGTTAGTGATTTGGTTGATCCTGGAGGTGTTTGGAAGTTAGATATGCTCCATAACTTGCTTCCTCCTCAAACTATTCTTCAAGTTACTAGCCACCCTCCCCCTTCGGTGAGTGATGGCGCTGACACTATTTATTGGGCTGGTAATAGTTCTGGTGTGTTTACAGTTAGTAGTGCCTACAAGTTCCTTTGTGATATTGACATGGAAACTTTGGATAGCATTTGGGACTTGATTTGGCGTCTCGCTGTGCCGGAACGAGTCTGGTGTTTTGCCTGGCAGCTTGCTCATGGAAGGCTTGCCACGAAAGATTATTGTGGTAGATGGACGGGTGGTGACCTTAGTTGTCATAACTGCGCCAATCATAATGAAACGATTCTCCATGTGTTGAATGCTGATAGAAGAAGGGTGGATGTGTCTTGGAAACCCCCTCAAGAGGGTTGGGTTGCTATTAATACAAATGGAAAATTTCTTCTGATGTGGCTGCCTGTGGTGGTGTGGTCCGTGGTGCGGATGGGAGGTGGTTATCCGGGTTTGCGAAGCGTTTATGGGTGACCAACGCCTACATGGCCGATTTGTGGGAAGCTTTGGAAGGTATACAACTTGCTCAAAATTTGGGCTATTTGAACATTGAGATTCGTTTGGATTCTTTGGTAATTGTGCATTGTTTATCCAATGATGTCCTAGGGAGCATGTCCGGCCGCAGTATTGTGAGGAAGATCAAGCATCTCCTTCCTACCTTCGATGGTGTTTGCATCATTCATAACTTCCGTGAAGCCAGCAAAGTAGCGGATAGATTAGCTAATATTGGTTGTACTTTGAGTGATGATATTGTTGTGTATCCTCACCCTCCTTTAGATGTTCAGTTGCTTGTTGATGCTGATGTAATGAGAGTTTCTACTCCTAGATTGATTCCCGTGTAATCTCTTTTTTGGGCGTTTAGCCCCTTTGAATCTCAAAAAAAAAAATATATCTTTAAGGGACTAAAATGAAAGTAAGTTATACCTTTAAGGGACTAAAATGACAGTAAGTTACACCCAGCGCCAGATAAGCAACCACTGTGGCACTAAACATGCCACATCTGCATAACGATGACTGTTAACGTGAGGGACTAAAGTGACAAATGGAATTAATAACTTTTTTGCATTTTTGTTCAAGTGAGGGACCAAATTGACAGCGCTCAACACTTTGAGGGACCAAAGTGACCGTTTACCCTTGGAGTGTGTTTGGGTAGGGTATTTTAGAGTGCGATGTAATTTTTGAGGGGAACTTTAAAAATACCCTCCTCAAACACACCATTAATTAAATTAAATAGTGAGTATTATTATTCACTAGAAAACAATCCTGTTCTTTTTACTGTTACTAGTTTTTTACCCATGCATACGCACGGGATACTGTTGGTCGGTGTATTGCAATGAACTCGTAATAGTAATTTGGAAGATAAATATAAGTTGTGAACAATGTCCAAAATGTATGATTTGAAATTGAAAGTGGAAAATTATATTGAGTCGAAGAAATTAAAGTAGATTGACAATTTGGTTGCTATCTTCACATCCGTCACTCATACCAGCCCCAAGACTTAGAATTTGACACTTCAATAGCCTAAGAGTACCCCCAAACTCTACTGCTCCAGGTTCAGATCAAAATCGAAATTTCAGCTCCCCAAAAGACAAGCAACTACCAAGAGAACTCTATCTAGCTTCACATCTCACATGCAACTCGATTTCAAGGGATGAAGGGAAGTGATGATTCTGAAATTATGAGTGAGCTGAAGTGAGATGATGGTGAAATTGGTATCAAATAGAAGAGTAGAAGATCAGGATCATGATGATGGAAGAAAACTAGACATGCATCCATGTTTAAGAAATTCTCTCCTCTCCTATCAAGCTTTCTCTCTCTCTCTCTCTCTCTCTCTCTCTCTCTCTCTCTCTCTCTCTCTCTCTCTCTCTCTCTCTCTCTCTCCTAGACATGCATCCATGTTTAAGAAATTCTCTCCACCCAAAGAAAAATGGGTGGAATTCTCTCCTGTTGGTCGGTGTATTGCAATGAACTCGTAATAGTAATTTGGAAGATAAATATAAGTTGTGAACAATGTCCAAAGTGTATGATTTGAAATTGAAAGTGGAAAATTATATTGAGTCGAAGAAATTCAATGATTTTAATAGAGAGATTATAATAAATAGTAAATTTTAAATTATTTAATAACTGAGTATAATATTAATTTAATTTTTTCTACTAAAAATTAATTTTATACTTTTTTTAAGGGTGTGTTTGGGAGTTTGGAGGGGAGGGGAGGGGAGGGGTTGAGACTAATAGTGTAAATTATTTAGTAATTGAGAGAAAAATTATCCCCCTAAACCCCCCAAACCCCTCTCCTAGTTTATTTTTGGAGCCCCTCCAAACTCCTTCAAATATGGAGGGTTTTGGAGGGGCTCCAAAAATAAACTAGGAGAGGGATTTGGGGGGGTTTAGGGGAGTAATTTTTCTTCTCATCACTAAAGAATTTACACTATTAGTCCCAACCCCTCCCCTCCCCTCCCCCTCCAAACTCCCAAACAGACCCTAAAGGTCCGTCTTTTTTTGACAATGGATAGCGGTTAAAATCATTAATTTACCGTTTTCAAAAAAAATTATTAATTTTAGTAGTTTGAGTAGATTAAAAAAATAGTGATTAATTGATTTAGAGAATAATTTTTTTTATAAAAAAAGGGAAAAAAATTTAAAAAAAAGAGTGACAAACGATTTTTTTTTTAATGTTTTTGACCAAAACACTAAAAAATAATTAGAAGAGACATCTTTAAAAATAATACAGATTTTTAAAAAAAATTTGTAAAAAAAACAGTTTTTAATTTTTGTAAAAAAAGAGTTTTTAAAATATTAATTAAATCATATTTTAAATTTTTTTTTGACCAAATCATATTTTTAAATTATGAAAAAGACTTCTATAAAAAATAGTTTTTTAAAAAATTAAAATTCAAAAAAATCAATTTTAAAAAATATAAATTTTATAAAAAAAACCGTTTTAAAAATAAATCCGAATAAAAAAAAGAAAAAAAAATTTAGAAAAAAGTTTTTTAAAAAAGGAATTTGTCAAAAAAAAAATTAAAAAAAAGTAAGAAAATGCGTGTCAGCACCGGCAGCTTTTACTGTTTTTTTTTTAAAAACTGCGAAAACAGTTTTTTTATTGTCTTTTAGTACTGTTTTTACCATTTACCCCAATTTTGTGATAAATGTCAAAATTGTAAGATGCATAAAAAAGTAAATGTGCTTGCATATGTTTTTATTATAGTGAGTTTGATTACTATTTTGCCCCAGTTTTATGACAAATGTCAAAACTGTAAGATGTGTAGAAAAGTAAATCTGCTTGCAAATGTTTTTAGGGTGAGTTTGATTTAAAAATAAATCCGAATAAAAAAAAGAAAAAAAAATTAGAAAAAGGTTTTTTAAAAAAGGAATTTGTCAAAAAAAAAATTAAAAAAAAGTAAGAAAATGCACCGGCAGCTTTTACTGTTTTTTTTTAAAAACTGCGAAAACAGTTTTTTTATTGTCTTTTAGTACTGTTTTTACCATTTACCCCAATTTTGTGATAAATGTCAAAATTGTAAGATGCCTAAAAAAGTAAATGTGCTTGCATATATTTTTATTATAGCGACTTTGATTACTATTTTGCCACAGTTTTTATGACAAATGTCAAAACTGTAAGATGTGTAGAAAAGTAAATCGGCTTGCAAAAGTTTAGGGTGAGTTCGACAAAAGTTTTTTAGGGTGAGTTCGATAAATGTGCTTGCATTGCATATGTTATTACAGTGAGTTTAATTATCATCTTCCCTGCGTTGGAAGTTGGAAGCTGTGTTGGTTCACACAAAAAAAGGAGGAAGCTAGTATATTCCGGCGTGCCAGTTTGACTGTCAAGTGCATGATCCATTCCAATTCCAATTAGCAATTGAAATTCGATGGAGTTTGACGTAAAGAGGGTGGGAGACATAGACAACTGTTTCGTATCCCTTCCCTTACCTCTAATCCAAACTCTCGAGTCAACACGCTCAGCTCCACTTCCTCATATCCTCGCTCTCGAACTTCGCTCTCCCACTCATACCTGGTTCGTCGCTTGGTCCGGTGCCACTTCTTCTTCTACATCCGCAATAGAGGTACCTCTCCCCTTTCCCTTCCTGTATTGTCGTTTTTCTATTTTCTTTCAGTTTCACTTCTTAAACTTCCCCAAAAAAACTATGTAGATTTCTCAACAATTTGCGGAATGCGTTTTGTTGCCGAACCACACTGTTGTTCAAGTGAAAGTTTCTTCTAATGTGCCTCATGCTACTTGGGTTACTATAGAGCCAGATACGGAGGATGATTGGGAAATACTGGAACTTAATTCAGAACAGGCTGAGAATGTAATTCTCAACCAGGTATATGTAATTTTTATTCATGAAATCAATTGATGCCAAATTCAATTTTCAGTGGACTAATTAGGGATAGGGATTGATGTAGGTCAGAATTGTCCATGAAGGGATGAGATTTCCTTTGAGATTGCATGGTCACACTGTCATCACTTTTCAAGTGGCTTCTGTTTTTCCGAAGAATGCGGTGGGTAAGATGATGCCTATTGTCGTTTACATAACAGGGCTTGGTTAATAATTACTACTGACTCTTTAAATTTTCCTTTCTTTTTCATATGTAATGTAAATTCCTCTTGAAATGTCATGGCAAATTAGAGGTGCAGTTATTTATATAGATGCCAAAGTGAAATTGCAACCCTGGTTTTTCATGATCAGGATTATCTTTTCCCTTTCATTTGAAATCAATCAAATATGTTTATTTGAGTTTTAATGTAACTTGTTTTTGCTTCTGTTTGGTGTGCTTCCAATGCTGTTTCAAGAGAATTAATACTGTATCAGATACGCAGAGAGATCAGGTAGTTCGCTTAGGCTATTATTGACTAGTGATTCTAATGTTTGGAACAAACATTTGGATAATTTATTATTGACATGCCATTTTGTGTGTTTGTGTGTCGATGAATTTCCTTTCTGTGAGTCTCTTTTTTAACTTTTAAAATATTATTAAGTAGGAAGATATCCCATGTTGCAGGTGGGGTGGTATAATGCTTAGTTATTTGTTATTCTCTTCGTCATTAGATTCTTACAAGCCCAGTGTGAACTGTAAACAAGTCTATTTTGAATTGTTAAACTTAAGTCAAGAATTGTGTATATCCATATTGTGAGACCTGTCTAACACATGGAACTTTATCAGTACAACTCATGCCAGGGACTGAAGTTGAGGTTGCTTCAAAAAGTCGCAAAA
Source organism: Astragalus membranaceus (assembly GCA_039519185.1). Lineage (NCBI taxonomy): Eukaryota > Viridiplantae > Streptophyta > Magnoliopsida > Fabales > Fabaceae > Astragalus > Astragalus membranaceus. The sequence goes on from CM076850.1 coordinate 135,613,966, forward strand.
GAAATTCGGATTCGGGAGGAAATTCACATCTAGGCTCCAGTAGTAAAGAGCATACTGCAAAAATGCTGCTCCGTTTACAAGATCCGGATGGGTTATGTCGTAGCAGTACTCATGTCAAAGGTTTTGAGATTCATGTAGGGCTTACTTCTGTTGCTTTTGTTCATCCAGAAACAGCCAAGCACTTCTCGATTAACATGCTTCAGTTGGTTTCCATAGTGCCAAGAGTATCCAAAGAGAATGTTAATATTTCTACAACCAATAGTATGAAAGCCAAAGGGGGTTCAGCTGTTAGTGAAGTTGAGAATGGAAATACTGACAAGAAAGAACATCGACAAGCATTTGTTCATTTGTTGATCTCAGAATCTGTGGCTAAAGGGCATCTAATGCTAGCTAAGCCTCTTCGCCTTTATTTGAGAGCTAGCCTGCATTCATGTACGTCAATTTGTCCTATTATCCATTTTCCTTAACCCACAATATTTTAGAATTAATTAGACATGCATGCTCATAAAATTAACTGCGCAGGATATTGAGCCCAGCAAATTGTTATTAAATGTATTTGAAGTTTGGTGTTTGTTTTATCTGTTTCTGTAGTTAGAAGACTAGCAATTTTAATTCTTGTATTTTGACAGTGCATCATGCTGTCAAGCATCAACCATAGCAATCGGGGAATAAGCTGTTTGTTATTTTAATAAGCAGTGGATTTGCTCTAGTACCAGAACTTATATTTTGATGTTTTCTTGGCATCGGGAGGAAAGAAAATTGTAAGACTTTATAGGGGTGTGCTTTTTTTGTTTTTTGTTTTTCCTTTTTTCTGAATTTGTAGTTTCTGGTTAGAGTGCAATGTAAAATTTTAACGTTGCTATCTATGTTGAGATAGAACTTTTACGTTCCTTTTGGCTTTCATCTCATGGTTTTTATTTGCAAAGTTGATAGGAGAACTGTTTCCAATGCTGTTCATTCCTATTTTTTTCTTTTCTTTTTTAAATCCATTGGAGGTGCAAGCACCTAGGTAGGAATAGGGAGTGGAGGATCAAAGCTTAAGTACAATCATTACATCCCTATGTTTGAGATGGAGTTCGGTGCTGGTTGAGCTACACCCCCCCCTTCTCTCTTTTTATATGACTTTGCCATACACAAATCAATCATACAAAATCTTTGCATCGGAAAGGCTCATATTGGGGAGTTAGTGATTCTTTATTGTATGTTGTTCAATAGCGTCTTCTTGCTTTCTTTCATTATTTTTTTGCAGAAAAATCCATTGGCACTTACGCTCTGATTATTTTTCTCTAATCTGATTTGATGGTTATTATTTTTGTTTAAAAAAAAAGAAGAAATTCATTAAGATGAAGGGAGGAGAAAGTGAAGAAAAAAAAAACAACAAAAAAAAATTAGGAAGGATCAATAGTGCAAAGGTTTCCATTCATTTTGCATGCCTGTTAGGGAAACTCACTTGAGTGGATCATGTGTTTTCTACAAAATGGCGGCCAATTACCTAATCTTATAACAAATCAAGCTAAATGCACCCAGTAATAGCATAGATTGTCAGATTATGCATTTCCATAAAAGTTTAGCCTTTCTACTTCTACCGAACCACTGAGGCTAGTCAACAAAATTTGGTCAAAGAACCTTTGGAGACACTATTCACCAAAAGTGCAAAGAATCGATTCCAGAAGGAGAAGACAGCAGAATGCTGCAAGAACATATTAGATACTAATTCTGAACAAACTTCACCTTCAGCCATAACACAGACAAGTTGTCTTTTGTCTGCGCCTTTTTTTGTTAAAAGTTATGCTACATGTTCTTTTTCCGAGTTAAATTAAGAAGGGTTTCTTTACTTCTATAGCTTCTGTGTTGCCTTCATTTTTATATTGGTGGGCAGTGTGTCAAACTTTGCCGTTTTCTTTTGCATTGTAATGTATGTTTCTGCTGAAAAATCCATCTATCCTTTTCATTTTGAAATCTGATTTTAATAGTGAATATTGCTTTTGTGATTGCACAGGGGTTTATCTAAAGGCATATGATATTATTTTGGAAAAAAGTATACCTTCCGTTTCTCTTTATCCCTGCCAATTCAAACTGTTAAGACAGGAGAATGCCGTTGAGAAAAATGATCTTGAAGTTTTTCATGGCCACAGGAACAGCAATGATGAAAAATTGCATGCAAAAGCCACTTCAGGTGTCTTTGTGGATACCATAGATTGGTCAATCCACAGGGAAGTTGTTGCATCTCTTTCTAATGAATCCAATTACAAAGCAGAGGAAGAGGCTGGAAACCAGTCTCAGAATCAAAAGGGATTACAGAGTCTTGTACGACTATGGTACATTGCACAGCTTCAGGCAATTACTTCCATTACGGGTATGGAAGTTAATTCATTGGCTATGGGTAGTAAAACCTTGCTTCATTTTGAATTAAGCCGTTACAAGATTGAGAGTGATGGGAAGGTGAAGCTGACTTCTTCAGAGAACAGTGGCAAGGTGGCTGAAATGTTTTACTTAATGACCTTTGGTGAAGAATATCTGCATCATGGGAAATTTAATGCATACGAAGTGGCGCTTGGTGGAAGACTCGATAACATCAACGTTGAGGATCTGAAGCTTTTTGAAAGGATGAAATTGGGTGATCCCGTTTCTATTCATTCCATTGAAGAGAGAGCCTCTGAAGACCATATTGTTTCAGATGTATCTTTCCTTGGCTGGGTGGAGAAAACTGCTTCTGATATAATCAATAGTAGGTTTCTTTTTGAGTGAAGTATCAACAACTTCTTCAATTGATTTGTTCTCAGGATATATTTTGTTTGAAATAAAACTTAAATGATATTTTTTGTGTTGGTTCTGTCATTGTTGTTGATAGATGTACAAGCTTAGTTGGAAAAAGTCCAAGTAATATGTATATGGACTTAATACATAGCAATGAGGATACGAAAATTGTTTGTACATAACATGACTTCAGCCTGTGCATTTGCTGGCTTGTTTTCTGAGCCACACTTTTGTATTATTTGGGGGTTGAAGTTAGAATTTTGTTTTTCTTGCTAGCCAGAGATAATAACGAGTCATTTGTGTTATCTATGTCTTGAAAGGAATGGGAAAGAGAAGAGGCATATTGACTGAAGCATAACATTCACACCTAAACCTGAATGCATTATTGGTGATACTGTTATAATATGTTGATGCATATTTTCTAATGTGTCCTAAAATAATGATTATTTTTGTAAAGTTTTCGTAGTTCCTTCATATTCTCCTACAACCTAGAGTATGTGTAGTAGCTGTGAATATGATGCTAAAGAAGTACCACACCTTTGTTTCCATTTATATGAGGATCGTACAATTATATAGGGTGTGTTGCAAGTTTAACACTTCACAATTTCAGTATTTCCTATTTTTTTAGCAATATCTTTCTAGTAGGTCCTTGATAATGACATGTCTTCTTTCTTTGTGATGATGCAAGTATTGTCTTCTCCTCACCTGTTTGAGGATGAGAAATACATATCATTAATCTTAGGAATTAAATTGGGTGGTTCTGTGATATCTGTTTTATCTGGTTAACTTATTTGTTACTATTTCCTATTCTTGTCCGAGTTGTGTTGGGCTGTTAGTACGGCTGATCAATTCAAAGATTTGTTAGAATTTAGTTTGCAGTATGCAGGATTCAGCTCTTTTTCTCCTTGATGCTTCTGCTCATCAGTTTGAATTAATCCACCCAAATATTTTATTCCCACAACAGTTGCAGTCCCTTGCACTGAGGTACCCCCTAATGATATTTAACTTGCTGTTTTTGTTGACCACAGGGATGCTGATATTGTTATCTTCAGCATCTGGTTTGTGGTTTAGCTCATGCAACCTGCCACTTCCTGGACATGTTCTAATATATGGACCTCCAGTGAGTACAACTTAAATTTCGTTATTTTATTAAGTTCGATGTATAATGAACATGATTATTAGCATACTAGAAGTTCTGAGTGCTGGATGGTTAAATGTTTAGACCATAGAGCCCTTGCAATTGTTTACTCTTTGATTCTCATTGTACAGTCTTAATAATGTCATTTTTGTGTTGCTTATTAATTAATATTCCGAATTTTTGGCGACAATATAAGAGCGAATTATCACACAAGTATGGGGATGGCTTGCTGACTAATATTTGATATCAAATTGGGGAGGTGGGGGAAGTTTATGCTAATATTATTAAGCAACACTAAAGTATAGTGTTTTTTGTGATAAAGAAAAAAACTATTAGAAGCAGACCATGAAACAGGTGAGAGCAGACAAGTAAAAGAAAATATACATCTGAAAGAATCATAACAGTTACGATATTTTATCATGTGTAACTTATTATTGAAGAGTTTTTTGATAAAAATATTTGTTATTGATCGTTTAACTGGTTAATGACGCTGAAATAGTGCTGAGCAAGTAACTACTTAATTACTTGGTTAACAACTAAACTGGAAAATGTTTGCTAAGATTTTTTTTCTTCTAATTTTAGCTTTCATAATAACTTTTGAAGAAAGCAAGGACTACCAAAAGCTCCCAAATTTGTAAAAATAATTATTTTGGTGCTGTCCTATTCTTTACCACATCAGAATACAGAAACTGGCTGTTCTGCTTGTATTTTTAGCTCAGCGTCTAGCTTTTCATATTAAGATTCAACAGTATTCTTAGTGAGGCATTCTTATTTACCTTTACTGATATGGCCAAAAAGAATTGCTGACCTGATATTAATAATCAGTGCTTGTCATTTGAATAGTTTTTTCTCTTTCTAGGGTTCTGGGAAAACTATCTTAGCAAGGAATGTGGCAAAATCCCTTGAGAATCGTGAAGACATCTTAGCACACGTGTATTTATCTTAATTCTAATATATTCACACCATTCTGATTTCCTTCCTATTCTTATATGCATACAATTACTCCTGTTTCAGATTTTGAAACTTTCAGTGTTCAATACTATGCAGAATTTCCGTTTCCTGCTCAAAACTTGCTTTGGAGAGGGTCCCAACTATTCGTAAAGAACTTGCAAACCATATAACTGAAGCTTTATACCATGCACCGTCCATTGTCATCTTTGATGATCTTGATAGTATAATTTCCACGGCTGACTCCGAAGGATCTCAGGCATCAATGTCCGTTGCTGGACTCACAGATTTTCTGGTTGACATCATGGATGAATATGGGGTAAGAATTAGTTTTTTTTTTAAGAATTTTCCAATCAGAAGAGGAAGAATGCTTATAGTTCTTTGATGTCTGCATACTTTAGGATGATATGGAATGTAAATTAGAAATACTTATAGAAAAGGAGAAGAGGGTGAGGGGGGGGGGAGATACATATCTATATATACATACACACACAGATATATATATATATATATATATATATATATATATATATATATATATATATATATACATATCTTGATAAGAAAGAAAGGGGAGGAAATGAAAATAAAAATAAAGTACTTATTTATGAATGGAAGTACTACGTAATAAATGTGTCAATCAAGATCCCAAACCGTTAAGGCCAAAGTTTTTCTTATATTGACTCTGGCAATACAATTTACAACACGATGCTGTCAGTTTTATAATCAATGTGCTAGCGTTTAGCAGATGTGGATTGTAAAATACAAAAGTTAAGGAAGGGTTATAAGCAAGGCTTGTTAGCCCAGAGAGTATTAACTTGCCCTCTGCTTCTGTATTACCCTTCACTTTTTTCCTGAAAAGTTGTTTTTCAACAAAAAGCAAATATATATGAAAGCACGTGTTTCACTAAATACGAGTTGTTGAGATCTCTCTTATTCTTCTGCATTAGTCCACACTTCAGATGTCTAGTTCTGAGTGTAAGAGAGTGTGTTGAGATTCTCACATCATCTAGAGATATGACCTAAGTAGTGCTTTAAAGGCTTGGACACTCCTCACCTTGCAAGCTTGTTTTGTATGAATAAGTTAGACTATAAGCCCAAATTCTAAGATGCTATCAGATCTTATCCTAGATCGATTTTGGGCCAAGATCTGTTATTCCACCAATTTTTCTCCACACTCTAAATGTATAGTCCTAGGTGTGAGGGGGTGTGTAGACATCTTTTTTATTAACCTGCATTGGTCCATGCTTCAGATGTTCAGTAATGAGTGTAAGAGGGTGTGTTGAGAGTCCCATATTGACTAGAGATATGGTCTAAGTAGTGTTTATAACGCTTGGGCAGTCCTTACTTTGCAAGCCGATTTTGTGGGGTTGACTTAGACCCTAAGTCCTAATTTTAAGAGTATTTTCCTCATTAAAACATTCCAGCTAAAGTTAGAGATTTCCTAACTTCCTGTACTCTTTACTCTTATATAGAAATAATGCCCTATCAAAATGCTAATTGTAAATTGGAGCCCATACGATGAAATTTTCAAAAGGTTAAATATACAAGATCTTCATTTTGATGGCTTTGATGCTCAATTGTTATGATATATATTTATCTCTCCCGTTAGAATTTATTGCCATAGTGGAAATTTGTACAGGAGAAGAGGCGAAATTCTTGTGGATTTGGACCAATAGCTTTCATAGCTTCCATACAGTCACTGGAGAACATACCACAATCGTTGAGCTCTTCAGGTTTGCTACTTCTGTGTGTCAAATAATTTGGAAAGAATTATTATTATTATTATTATTATTATTATTATTATTATCTAGTTTTTTCATATGCATTGAATTTCTCATGTCTTGGCTGCTGCTAATTTCATACTTATATTCTTTCTAGGGCGGTTTGACTTTCACATTAAGCTGCCTGCTCCTGCAGCTTCTGAGCGCCGGGCTATGTTGAAGCATGAAATACAAAGGCGCAACTTGCATTGTGACGATGACATTCTGCTTGATGTGGCTGTAAAATGTGATGGTTATGATGGTTATGATCTGGTATTCCACTTCTTTTAGATTTATTGTTTAGGAACTTGTGATTCATTAGACTTTACCGGTCTAATAATCACTAGTTGTCAGCTTTGTTGATGTGTCACCATGTGTGGAGAAATTTAGAGACAGAAGAAAAACAGTATTGTTTGTGTGATAGACATTCGACTGCAGGGGGATAGAAATACAGAGAGGGGGAATAGAAAATCAGGACAGTTTATGGGGTGAGAGAGAGAGAGAGAGAGAGATTGATTTGGTTAATAAGTTGTCTAGATTAGAGATAACGAAAGTAAAATTACTTGATCATGACTTGAAAAACATCAAAAGATGGTAATATTTCCACACGACATAGTTATTGCTTCAGTGGCTTCTTTTGCATTTTATCAACAAGCACTTGCTTTGGTAGATGTTTGGTTAGCCATCTGAATAATATTAATGTGAGTTGTCCATAACTTTTTATGGGCTGCATATATACAAATGTTAAATAATTTCACTCTTTCCAGGAAATTTTAGTTGACAGAACTGTCCATGCTGCTGTTCGCCGCTTTCTGCCATCTAATGCCATTTATGAGCACGAGAGTCCTGCTTTATTAAGGGAGGATTTCTCTCAGGCTATGCATGATTTTCTCCCAGTTGCAATGCGTGACATCACAAAATCTGCATCTGATGATGGTCGTTCTGGATGGGACGACATTGGTGGTCTTGTTGATATTCAAAATGCTATTAAGGAGGTCTGAATTCATAAAATAATTCAACGCATTGTTCTCTCTGTTTATTTTATGTGTCAGTGTCCCAATTTCTTCTTTCGCATTGTAAAACTAAGAACCCTTATAAATGCTTAAGCTAGGTGGGAGCCCAGGAATGATTTTATTTGTAGAAGGCTCTTTCCCCTGTCGAGTATAATAAATAAGCACGGTACATGCTAAAAATCAACTCCACACCTATTCTTATGGAGTTCCGTATCCTCTATATTTTTGAATCTGTTTTCTTTTTTTAAAATAATTACTTTTTTTATCAACCAAAAGAAAAATGTAGGGAAGTGAATAAAATGGAGATAGAGATTTACTCAAAGATGAAAATAGATATGGTTAAAGTTACCTTTTTGTGAACCAAATATATATGGCTATCACAATTAATGTTGTCAGTCAGCTCATGGTATAACCTAGAGCTACTCATTTGGGCTAAAATATCTTAATCGGGCAGGGAGGCCCTGTATGAAAATTGTGATTATTGCGGAATAGAGAGATCTCTAGTAGTTGAACAATAATTTAGTTTGTTGCATGTTTACTTTATGCTGTTAAATTATTTCCAGATGATTGAGTTGCCATCAAAGTTTCCAAAAACTTTTGCACAAGCACCATTGAGGTTGCGGTCAAATATCCTTTTATATGGTCCTCCTGGTTGTGGTAAAACTCACATAGTTGGTGCTGCTGCTGCTGCTTCTTCGCTTCGGTTCATATCAGTGAAAGGGCCAGAACTGTTAAACAAGTACATTGGTGCTTCTGAACAAGCTGTAAGAGGCCAACAATACTTTATTTAGGCTATTAGGCTATTGTTGTTTATGGTGTTTTTGAATTTATTTCTATGTTTCTTAATCCATACATATTCTTTACCTAATATGTTTTTGAACGTTAGTTTGTCTTATTTGACTCAAGGCTAGCTGTTTTCATTGTCAATTTGTGAACTTGCTCATCTTGAATGTATATTTGGTTACCTTGGCTCTTTCTTTTACTTTGATGTACAATAGTTGGTAGTCTTCCATTTATTTATTTTTGAATGGAAAATGTTGGTATTTGTTAGAAATGTTAGTGGGTGAGAGTTTAACCCTCTCCCTCATTGTCACTCTACTCCTTAATTCTCCCACCTCAACCACCAAGCCAACCTTATAACCCCGAGACCCCAGTAGTCTTTCATTTTGAATGTCTGAGTCTTGAATGCTGGTTTCAGGTTAGGGATATATTCTCCAAAGCAGCTGCTGCAGCACCATGCCTACTTTTTTTTGATGAATTTGATTCTATTGCTCCCAAGAGAGGGCATGACAATACTGGAGTAACTGATCGTGTTGTCAATCAAGTAATTATATAGTTATTACTTTTTACTTTTTTAGTTTGTTGAATGCAATCTGACCTTGTTATATTAAATTTTCAGTTTTTGACCGAGTTAGACGGTGTTGAAATTTTAACTGGTGTATTTGTGTTTGCTGCAACCAGGTTAGTTTTCAATTTCAACCATGCACTCATTTGTCAAAAATAAAAGAATAAAATTGAATAGAAGGAACAGAAATGAAAAATTAAAAGCTGAAAGGATGAAACAGTGAAAAGAAGGATATAGGTCCAACCTTGACTTGCTTCTTCCATACACTTAATTTAGAATAGTTACAGGTGGAAATTTCTGATTCAAGCTTTGATCACAACTCTGAATCTACTCTGCAATTACAATATCTGGGTTGGTCGTGTACATGTTTGAATAAGAAAGAGGATCAGTTGCCTATAAAAAAAAGAAAGAGGATCAGTTACTTAATGATAATCACCAATTGAATAAATAAAGAAATCCAAATTGGTAACTCTACACTTATGTAGTTACTTGCATACCTAGAAGTTTTTAAGCTGGGTTTAACTTTCGTATCAGAAAGATTTCAACACATTCTATTACAGTGCTGGTTTTATTTTATTGTAAACTGGAGAGTGAAGATCTTTTTTCAGAGTTCGAGAAATCAGAAGAATTGAGTCATCCAGAGTATCTTCTCTGTTATTTTTGGCTCTTGGCATATAATCTCTACGTTAACCTTTTTGTTGTCTTTGTGATTCAACCATGAACCATGATGTTAACTTATTTTTTATAAATTTCAGGGCTGGGTTCAAACTGATTCCACATATGAAAACATTGATAGAATCATAGTTGATCATTGTTCTAAGCTAAATCAGCTCATTAATTGCTCTATATTTGAAAAATGTCATGACTGTGATAAGTTTGCAATCGACAAACAGGCTTGTTTGTTCTGGCTATTTTTTGAGATACATAAAGAAAACAAATGGGAAATGAATATTAATTTGGCGATTCTGACGTTTTCTTCTTGTGTCAAGCAGTAGACCCGATTTACTTGATGCGGCACTGTTGAGACCGGGTAGGTTAGATCGTCTTCTATTTTGTGACTTTCCATCTCGGCATGAGAGATTGGAGATTCTTATGGTACTTTCTAGAAAGGTATGCATAAGCGTTACTATATGATTATGGTCCCTGTTTCATTTCTAATTTGCAAATTGTTAAATAATATCTTTGTTGGGAATTTTACCTGTGGTAAATGTTTTAGGATAAAATCTTTTACTAATAAATTATATCTTGTGGCACCAGGGCAATAAAGATATATAAGAGACAAATATTTTAGAGTGTTACTATACTAATTTAGTATATTCCCCAACTTTCAGTGGAGAAGTAGACTATTAGGAGTCTTACAAATTGAAATGAAACAAAGATGGAAAGAATTCAAAGAATAGAAGTGTATTATTGAGAACTGAACAGAAAATGGAGAATAGAATTCTCCCCAAGAGTTTTCCCTACACTAACGATCAAATGTACATACATCTATCCTTGTTTCTCCTTTTGATGCACGATGTCCTCTCTAACTAACTAGCAACCCTTTTAATATTGAGTTTTAGAAGGGAGCCGTATAGTGTGTCTGTCTTTTACTAGTCAGAGCTTACATTTTTACCTCAGGTGGATTGTGGATACACAAGTTCTGTTGACATCTATGTCTATCAAATTGATGCAGTTACCAATGGCAAATGATATCGATTTGGCTACAGTAGCTGATATGACCGAGGGATTCAGTGGAGCCGATCTCCAAGCTCTCATCTCAGATACGCAGCTTGCAGCAGTTCACGATGTTCTCGACAATTTGGATGCCCCTATGCCAGATAAAACACCGGTTATTACCGATGCTCTTCTAAAGCTCACTGCATCCAAGGCCAGACCATCTGTTTCAGAGGAAGAGAAAAGAAGACTCTATAGTATTTATCACCAGTTCCTGGATTCAAAGAGATCTGTTGCTTCCCAGGTTTTTCCCCACTCCCTTTCTCCTTTCTTCCTCCCTCAGTCTCTGTATTTCTGTTAAGTCATTATGTTGGTGGGTTATGTTAGTAACACATATAACCAGAGGCAGTCCCACCTTAACGGATCTGGGGGTAAATGCCCTACTCAACTTCAAATTGCGTTCATATAATTCTTAAGAGGTGATGCTACCCCATTGAGTTAATCAGAGTTTCATTTTTGATAGAACTGTGTTCAAACCGTGTTAAGGGAGGCGAGTAGGAATTGTTGTTTGTTGGATACTGGGTAATTGACACCCATGAGCATGAAGGCACATCAATTAAAAAACACCAGCTCGGTTAATTGACAACTCTATCAAATCTTCAGTAAAATATTTCGCAACAACAACACAACAATTGTAGCTTCCTCATTAGTCATGTAAAAAAGATCTTCGTGGAAGTTCAAAATATATTAAAACTGTTATATCTAAACTTGTTTAAAAAAACCATTAGATTTTGAAATCTCTAAACGAGATCCATTGGACCATCTTAAGATGTCTAGTTCTGCGAACTTCATGCTCCAGATGTCCAGTTCTGAGCGTCAGGAGGGTGTGTTGGAATCCCACTTTTGTTAGTAATTTGGCATCAATAGGTGTTTTACGTGGGGGGTAATCCTCATCCCACAAACTGGTTTTTTTGAGGGACTGAAACTGGTGATATAACTTCAACTGTGAAGGGAGATGATAGAGGCTTTCGTGTGATGTTTATCTGAATTTTCTGTAATGGAGTTATTTTTATTAAGTTTTCAAAAGACAACTCTACATGTGTAAGGTATGTACCAAGAAAAAACTCTCAAGAGCAACTACATCCGTGAGCGGAAGTGAGTTGCTTAAGTGGGTCCAACCACTTCCAATTCATTTTAAAGCAACCCACTTGCTTTTTACTCCAACCATGATCTCTCAGAAGATCTAAAAATGGGACCTACCACTACTCTTATTTAAGTGATTTTTTATTTGTCTGTTAACCAAATTTTAATAAGGAAAAAAGATGTTTTTCTTTTGTCGAGAAAAAAGTATGATATTTCCATGTTATACTCATTTCTAGAGCCTTCTATCAAAAAACTTTCACGCTCTGATTTCAATCCCTCACTCTTTTTACTTTATCTCTTAAAAAACTCTTCACCCTTTCACTCAGATATTCTTCCCAAAAAACACTTTCATCACCCAAACCCTCTCATCTCCTATTGAGCAAAAAAATCCCTCTCATCTCCTGACCTCACCCATATCATCTCATCGATCTCCCTTTCACAGCTCATCTCTCACTAACTCACTCTCATTGCTACCTTATCTCTCACTCTAATCGATCTCTTCGACAGTTTCACTCTCATCTCATCACAGTCTCACCGTCACAGCTCCATACATGTCCGCCACAGTCACTATATACTGCTCAACGGAGCAACGGTGGTGCTCCGACGGAGAAATAGCGGTAGCTCAGTGCCTGATGGTCTTGGATGATGTTCTATTCTTCCTCTTCTCTCAGATCTGTATCAGAAATGAAGATGAAGGGTTCTAATTTTTTTTTTGTAATTTTATTTAATTTTTTTATTCTGAAAGAGAAGAGATATGTAATTTGTTTTTCTTGATCTGTTGATTTGGTTCTGTTCTGGTTTTTGACAGCTGCTGGCTCACTCAAGGGGTCTTAATGGAAGAATAAAACCCGGAAAATGAACTAATATTACTGTAGATTACAGTTGTAATAAAGAGAGTGGAGAGAAGGGGAATAAATGCTATTAATGATGATTTCATTCATTGCATAATGAGGTACATATAGGATATTTCTTGATTGGCTAGTACAATAAGTACAGCTCATAGATTCTAGAAGAAATGTAAAATGTAGTACAATTAAAAGTGTAGTACAACTAGGGGTAGTACTACTACTATAAGGTAAACTTAATAATTATTTTACTGCAGTAATTATCCTAGAACCGTGACAATACCCACCCCTTCAAGAACACTCTTGTCCTCAAGAGTGAAAGGTAGGAAAGTCCCTGAGTAGGTCATAATACCACTCCCAGGTTGCCAATTCAGGGGCCAAGTTCTTCCACTTAACCAGTACCCTTGTAGCAGCTCTACTGCCCCTTTTCACCATCTTCCTATCAAGGATGGATTCTGGTTCCCCCTTTGCAGCAGCCAATGAAGGAACGGTGGGATGGGAAATGACAGCAGTAGCAGGATCTGTGCAGAACTTTAGCTGAGAAACGTGAAAGACAGGGTGTATGTTTGACTCTGCAGGCAGCTCCAATTTGTAAGCCACAACTCCAATTTTGTCAATCACTCTATAAGGGCCATAGAACTTAGGGGTGAGCTTGTGGAAGGTTTGTTTTCTCAAGAAATACTGTCTGTAGGGCTGTAGCTTGAGAAATACAAAGTTGCCAATTGCAAAGTTCCTCTCACTTCTGTGTTTATTGGCTTGCAGGGTCATTCTCTGCTGGGCTCTCTCTAAGTGGAATTTAAGGAGTTTGATAGCTTCCTCCCTAGCACTCAAGGATCTGTCAACAGAGGTGTTAGATGATTCTCCTGGTAAATAAGGTAGATGTATTGGAGGGGGCTGCCTGTACACTACTTCATAAGGAGTGGTTTGTATTGATGAGTGGAAATTGGTGTTGTACCAAAACTCAGCCAGAGGTAGCCATTTAAACCATGAATGAGCCTGCTCAGAACACATGCACCGTAGGTAGGTCTCCAGAGCTTTGTTGACAATTTCTGTTTGGCCATCGCTTTGGGGGTGGTAAGCACTAGACTTGTTCAGAGCCACACCCTGCAAGGAAAAAAACTCGGTCCAGACATCACTGATAAATACCGGATCCCTGTCACTTGTAATTGACTGAGGCATGCCATGCAGTTTGAAGATTGAGTCCAGGGACAATTGAGCAACGTCCAGGGCAGTATAGGGATGAGAGAGAGCCAGGAAATGGGCGTATTTACTTAGTCTGTCTACCACCACCAGTATCACTTGCTTACCTGATGAGGGGGGTAAGCCTTCTACAAAATCCAAACTAATATCTTCCCATATTCTGCCAGGAACAGGGAGTGGTTGCAGCAAGCCTGGGTAAGCAGCTTGTTCAGGCTTATTTCTCTGACAAACAGGACACTCTCTGATGTATGACTGCACCTCCTTGGTCATTCCCTTCCAATAGAAAAGTGATTTGATGCGAGCCATGGTGTTATTCCTTCCTAAATGGCCTACCACACTTGAATCATGGAGCCACTGAAGGATGAACTTCTTCACTGCACTATCATTTCCAATCACAATCTTTCCCTTCCTTCTAAGTATGTTGTCTTGCCAAGAAAAGTTGGGATGGGCCACAGGGTCAGCTTGTAGCTCAGAAATCAATTTCTGAATGGGGGTGTCTTGCTGCCAGGAATTTCTGATTCTGATCAACAAGTCAGGGGCAGCAGTGTTGAGTGTTAAAGCTACTAGTTCTGCTCCTTCCATCCTAGAAAGAGCATCTGCTGCCTTATTTTCTTTACCTTCTTTATATTGTATTTCAAATTCATAGCCCATGAGTTTGGCCATCCAAGCCTGTTGGAAGGGTGTATTCAGTCTCTGCTCAAGGATATACTTGATACTTTTCTGATCAATCTTGATAATGAATGGCCTTGGAGCAAGGTAGGTACTCCACTTTTGGATTGCGTAGATAATTGCTAAGAGCTCCTTCTCGTATATGGACAAGGCCTGCTGCTTGGGCCCCAGAGATTTACTCAGATATGCCACTGGGTGATTATCCTGCATAATGACAGCCCCAATTCCCTTGCTAGAGGCATCAGTTTCCAGTGTGAAGACTTTAGAGAAATTGGGCAGAGCTAGTACTGGTGCAGAAATCAGAGCTTGTTTGAGCGGAGAGAAGGCAGATGCAGCATCTACAGACCTGTCAAAAGCATCTTTCTTAAGGAGATCAGTGAGGGGTTTTGCTATCTTCCCAAAGTCCTTAACAAAGCGCCTGTAGTAGCCTGCTAGACCCAGGAATCCTCTGAGTTGTTTGATGTTTTTAGGGGCTGGCCAATTGCTGTCTGCTTGCACCTTAGCAGGATCAGTAGACACCCCATCTTGAGTGATAAAATGTCCCAGATACTCTATCCTTGTAGTAGCAAAATGGCATTTAGCCTTGTTTAACAGCAGCTGATTATCTCTCACAGTAGTGAAAACTTGTGTTAGATGTTCATTATGTTCCTGCAGGGACAGGGAGTGACTATACACCAAAATGTCATCAAAGAATATAATAATAAATTTACGAAGGAATGCCTTGAACAGATGGTTCATAAGAGCTTGGAAGGAGGCAGGGGCATTGGTGAGCCCAAAGGGCATCACAAGATACTCAAAATGGCCACTATGAGTTTTGAATGCAGTTTTGAACTCTTCCCCTTCATGCATTCTAAGCTGGTGATAACCTGATCTTAGGTCCAGTTTGGAGAAGACACTAGCCCCCCTAGTTCATCCATTAAGTCTTCTATCAAGGGGATTGGGAATCTATCCTTAATGGTGTAATGGTTAAGCTTTCTGTAGTCAACACATAACCTCTATGAGCCATCTTTTTTCCTAACTAACACAGTAGGGGATGCAAAGGGGATGTTACTATATTGAATGATACCCTGCTCTAACATTTCAGCCACTAATTTATCCACAATGTTTTTCTGCACAACCGAATATCTATAGGGTCTAATGTTGATAGGGATAGCATCCTCTTTTAAAGGTATTTTGTGATCAAATACTGACCTAGATGGAGGTAACCTAGATGGCTCTTGAAAAATATCAAAAAACTTGTCCAGCAACTGTTCAATTTCCAGAGGAATGTTAGCATTAGGAGTACCTGAATGAGAGACAGTGCAGGCAGGTACAATGAACTGTGGGGTTTGCTGTTGTAGCTGTAAGAAACATAATTCTGCCCCATGATCAACTGCAATATTCAGTGATTTGTTGGTTATCAGCTTGACACTGGATGGTCGTGTTCCTCTGAGTTGCACTCTGCTACCACCCATGGTGAACTCCATTTGTAGCTTTTCAAAATCCCACAAAATTGGCCCAAGTGACTCTAGCCATTGGATGCCCAAAATCAGGTCACAGCAGCCCATAGGTAGCACAATCATGTCAGCAGTGAACTTGTGGTTGTGCATAGACCAAGTAAACCCCTTGCAGATGTAGGGTGCCACCAGTTTGTGCCCACCCCCAGCAGTGACAACCATAGGAGTGATTTCCTCCAACTTGCATCCAATCTTCTTGGCCAGGCTTAGGTTCAAGAAGTTGTGAGTGCTTCCACTGTCAAGTAAGATCTGCAGGATTATCTTGTTATACACCCCCTTAACACGCATGGTATGGTAGTTGGTTGCTCCAGTTAGAGCTTGCAGTGACATTTGTGGCGTCTCTGGGTCAGGTGTGGGGATTTCTTGGATAACAGGCTCTAAGGTGGGGTCTTCTTCACCTAAGGCTTCGTCCCCTTCCAGTTCCATCATCATCATCATCTGAACCCTGCGGTGTTTAAGGTGGTGCCCAGGTGTAAACTGTTCATCACAGAACATACAGAGCCCCTTGGCGCGACGATCAGCCATTTCAGCAGCAGTAAAGGTTCTATTGGTCTTGGTGTATAGAGGTTTCTGGTTAGGGTTGGTCTCTTTGGCTTCTTTGGTGACTGGGGTGGTGTTTGGTTTGGTGAAGGGAGATCTGTATTGGGTTGATTTGGTAGCTGGGATTTTGGTGGATTCATGTAACTTGGCTAGGTTACTGGCTTGGGCAATTGTGGTTGGGTTAAACATACGAACGTGGGCTTGTGTGTGAGGGTCAAGTCCAGACAGGAAGATGCTCAAGGCGTGTTCAGAGAGGATGCTTACCTGGGTTTGTGCGAGCTCAAACGCGTCGATGTAGGCCTGAACGGAACTGGTGTGCTTTACTTGTATCAACTCTGATAGCGGATACTCATCAAACCTTCCCCTCATGTAGTTACGGTGCCATTGTAACGCTAACCCTTCCAGGTGAATAGACGCGAGACGAACACAGGACTCCGGTGGTGTTTCGTCTAACAAGAAAAATTGATCGCACTTGTATAGCCAATCTTGGACCTTCCTTCCATCGAACTTAGGGAAATCGATTTTGGATATACGAGTGGAGTAATTTCTAGGTGGGATCGCTTCTGTTTGGGCTCGTGGGGGTGGAGTTGGTGGTTGATTGTGGTTATTGTTGCTCTCCTGTGAAGGACCTCGTCCTTGCGAAATGATCAGGTTGCGTAGTTCCTCCATCCCAGCGTTCACGGTGTTCATCGTTTCGCGGAGCTCAACGATGCGAGAGTTCACCTCAGCGTGGTTCTCGTCAATTTTGCGGTCAAGGTCAGACATGGAGCGTGTTGTCATCGTGGTACCAGGCGCTGCTTTGATACCAGTTGTCACGGTTTGGATATTAGGGAGGATCGTGATAGCTGCTAGCTCACTCAAGGGGTCTTAATGGAAGAATAAAACCCGGAAAGATGAACTAATATTACTGTAGATTACAGTTGTAATAAAGAGAGTGGAGAGAAGGGGAATAACTGCTATTAATGATGATTTCATTCATTGCATAATGAGGTACATATAGGATATTTCTTGATTGGCTAGTACAACAAGTACAGCTCATAGATTCTAGAAGAAATGTAAAATGTAGTACAATTAAAAGTGTAGTACAACTAGGGCTAGTACTACTACTATAAGGTAAACTTAATAATTATTTTACTGCAGTAATTATCCTAGAACCGTGACAGATTTGGTTTCTTTTTTTTATCATCAAAGCGTTTGTATTTGATTTGTTGATTTGTTCTTGTTTTTCCTGTTTGTATTAATCTTGTTTCTTATCTTCCCATTCTTTTTTCTTTAATTTTTTTCAGAGTTTTTCAAATCAATTTTGGTTAATTATTTTTTGCGAACCCGTTGCTTATTTGCGAGACTGTTGCGACACGCTGGCGATTTTCGCTACAAAAACGCTCGCCACCATCAGTGAACTTCCTGATGCTCTTAGTATCGCAACGGGCTAAGATGACCTAGTGTAGATTTCTGCCTTGGTTTTCGTTAAGTGAAAATACATATCATATGGGGCAAGTGCTTTATTTCCCTGATTTAATTGGAAACATAATAATTACGTAATGAGATACTTCCTATTTCTCTTTATTGTTGCCCTCCCTTCAAAAAATATCTAGGTCCACCACTGTGTTTTAGCTATGCCTTTTTTGTTCTGGTTGCTGCAGTCAAGGGATGCAAAAGGCAAGAGGGCAACTCTAGCGTGACAATCAAGCTGTGGTACAATGAGTTCATTGATACGGTGGAAGCAACTCTTCGGTATTATTTTTCTCCTGAAGATGCCTTTTCTGTTAATTTATACCTTACCATAGTGATAATGTACATGAGTCAGGCTGAAGTTCAATTGATCAATTCTTGTGTTAGATAATGTGAATTCTCAAGCGATGTTACGAATAAAATACGAAAAGAAAAATGTATCTCCAATTTATTTGTCCCGCCCCCCTCCCCCACCTTAATTTTGTTTTCAGTTGTGTAATTACAACGCTTATGGGCACTGGGCAGCTATGGCTGAAGCAAACCCTTGAGGAGGAAAGCCGAGATAAAAAAAAAGTCTAGTTTATTGATGACAAAGTATATACTCTATTGAAAATTCCATGCAGAATGTATTGGCTCTGTCCTCGCACAGGGAAGTTAATATACTTTGAGGATTCGTTGGTTGCTTTGTGATTTGGCAAATTGGTTTTACCCGCAACTAATTGCCCATTCGTTACTTGAGCCAAATAAATTAATATGCATGTTTGCTGCAACTAATTGTGTCGCCAAAACTTGAGCTGTTTTTATCTCAACATCTAGAGTCAATTTATGAGTATGAAAAGCGGTTGCATAATTTATAGAAAATTGTCTTGATAATTTTTTGTAGAAGCTATTGATCATCATTAACTGTTTGATTTTTTTCCCAAATATCCTTGATTGAGTAGGCAATGTCACGAATATCCATGTGATACCAATTTTGGTCCCTCTATTTTATTAAATCCGTAATTTTGGTCTCCTTAGTTTGTTTTTCGCAATTTTGGTCCTCTAATTTTATCAAAATCCCAAATTTAGTCCCCCGCTTTTTTCTCGCAACTTTGTCTCTCAACTTTATCTAATCAGTAATTTTAATCCCCCTGTTAAATTGCATTCCAATTTACGTGGCAGACACGTGCAATGCTAGCGTAATCATTTGGTGTCGTGGCATAACATGCGTCAGGCACGTCACCACCTTACTAACACGAACAACATTACCGTAAAAAATTGGATGACAATTTAACAGGCGGCTAAAATTGGAGGATCAAAATTGCGAAAAAAAAATAAGGGGGCTAAAATTGAGGATTTAATAAAATTAAGGGGATCAAAATTAGGAAAAATAAAATGGGAGACTAAAATTGCGGATTTGATAAAATAAGGGGACCAAAAGTGCATTCAAGTCGAGAGTTTATCTTTTGGAAAGCACTCCAAATCTTGAAACTCACTTTATATCCTTATGCTAGGTTATAAAATAATATTCTACTTTATCTTGGATAAATGACTTTTAATGTATTAGGGGAACACATAATCATTCTTAATGATGTGATAAATTATGAATAACTGATGTTTTACACTATCAATCAATCATAGATAGTCATGTTATTAAAAATGTCATTTCTTCTCCTAATTATTTGAAAAAACCATTCACACTATAATCTATCATTGGTTTTTTTAGTGGAATAATTTGTCATTGATTGTTGGTGTAATAAAACTTCACCATGCACAATAATTAAACTCTAAATTTTACACCAACCTAGAAAATAAACTCAAATATTGTGGGTGCTGTAATGAAAAAATAAAAAGATTTAAATATGACTTTTATCCCTACAAATATGATTTTTTTTAGGTTTAGGGGTCATTCGGGGTGGTCGTGTGTTTTTGATTTTTAGTTTTGAAAGTCAATTTCAAAACCAAAAATAATGTTCGGGTAAAATGGGGTTGAGTTGTTTTTTCTAAATTTTAAAACAGTTTTCCATCAAACCTTACATCAAAAAAATAAGTTTTATAATTTGCTTTTGTTTTTGTTTTCCACCAATAATCATCAACCACAACTCCAAAAACCGTTTTGACCACTACCAATCACCACTCCGATCACCGTCAACCACCACTCCAACCACCGCCAGCCACTACTTCGACCATTGTTGGCAGCCACTTTGACCACCGCCTATCACCACTTCATTCACCGCCAATCTGACCACCACCAACCACAACTTCAACCAGCGCCGACCGCCATCAACCACCTCCGATTACCACTCCGACCACCGTCAACCACCACTGTCACCACCTTAGATCACCATTTTATCCACTTATGATCTCCATTTTGACCACTATCGATTACCATTATGAGCACCACTCCGACCACCGTCAACCACTACTTTGACCGCCGCCGACCACCACTTTAACCACCACCAATCAACACGCCATCAACCTTTGTTCACCTATCTAACCACCATTGACTATCACTTTGATCGTTGCTAACCACCACTTCGACCACTGTCGATCACTTTGACCACCACCGAGCACCGTTCCATCCACCTTTGAGCACCAATCCAACCACCACATACTACCATTCTGACCACCACTCCAACCACCAGAAACCACCACTTTAAATAATATCGATCATTACCAACGACTACCTCTCAAACCACTACTCCGACCACTAGAAACCACCACTGAAACCACCACTAGTCACCACCACCGACAACCAATATGACCACCACTGCTCACCACCATTGACTACCACTACGACAACCACCACCACTTTGACCACCATCGATTATTACTTTGATAGACGTCTGACAACTAATACTTTCAACCACTATTAATAAAATTATATTATTACTAAATAAATACATTATATATTTATAATATTTTAATTCTTTTTCAAACCGAGTGTTATATATTGTTTTTGATTAAGATAAGTTTATGATGAATATTTATTTCTATGTTTATCTTTGAAATTGATTTTGATATTTGAAAATTTCTTAACTCAGTTGAATTTGGTTTTGGTTTTTGAAATTTTTAAAACTCAAAACAGAAACTGGCTTTGGTTTTCGAAAATTTCAAAACAGAAAACCATCTCGAACGGGGCCTTACTTATCGTAAAATAAGAGTTTTGTTTTTCATCACTGTAAATATACTACAATTTCCTTTTAGTCCTTGTTTTTTATTTTGGTCCTTGCAAATTTGTTTCAATTAGAATTTAGGCTGTTTGGTAATGCCAAACCGCTAGCTTGTAGCGGATAACTTATAGCAGATGAGCCTTTTGTAAGTGTTTGACAATAATAGCTTATAGCATTTTTTTGAAACGCTACTTGAAATAGCGTTTGAGCTAGTGTTTCATTTTTTTTTCTCATTTTTACCTTTGATTCTTTACTAAATTCCCCATTTATTAAATAAATATTCTCTCTCTCATATTTAAAAATTAATTATAAATGTCTATTTAAGTCATTTTAATATATAAGCTAGTTCGACCGCTAATTTTACCAAACATTTTAAATTCAATTCGCCAGTTCATCCGCTATAAGCTAGCTTATCCACTATCTGCCCATTTTTGCTAAACAGAGTCTTAGTCCGTCTAATATGTAAAATGTTTATTTTAGTCCTTTATATTACTCATATTATTAGAAAGACTAAAATCAAATATTTTACATATTACAAAGATCAATTTCAATAATTTTTTTCACCTAAAATAAAAGAACAATGACTAAAAGTAAGAGATGGAATATTTACAAAGATTAAAAACAATTTTTTTATTTTGCACGATTAGACCTAAAAAAGTCGATATTTACACAAACGAGACATATATTTAAACAAACAAAAAAAAAGAAAAAACGAAGCACGCACACACAAAAAGTGTGTGGTGAGAGGGGAAAAAGAAAAGAGATCGTGGAGTCGAGCTTGGTTGCATCATCCTTCGAGCGAGAGAGAAAGTCGACGCCGACAGAGCCTGTATTCGCATCCGTTTTCTCACAAGACGAGAGGGGTTCTCTACCTCTTCGGTAAGTCACTATGATTTGTATTCTTCCTCCCTCGGCACTACCTTTTTCTCTCGTGTTTCATACGTTTGATCGATCTATCGCTTTCTCTGTCGCATTTCAATATTTTATTTGATTCATTTTAACAAAATCTTATCTGGGTAATGGAATTATGTTGTGAAATCTTTTTTGATTTGTGAAGCAGATTAGGGTTTGCTCTTTCTGGAATGAATTGTTTGAAAAATTAGGTCAATTGAATTTACCCAAAAAAACATTAGGTCAATTGATGTTTTGCGTCACTATTTTTCTCTCTCTTTAAATCTCATACGGAGAAAACCTTCCTGTTTCCTAATTGCAATATGTTTGTTTGAGTCTCAGAGTAGCTACTGCTTTCTCATTATGTGGCTGAAATTTTCTGTGTAAGAGGAGTTCTTCTAGGTTTAATTAGTTATACTTGCTTGCCATTAATCTTGTACGATAGAGTTTGATGCACTGTCTTCATGATGCTCCTTTTATACTTTTGGATGTTGTTTCTTTTCCTCACGTGCATGTCATGGCTTTTCTCTTTTTCTCTCCTTCTTACTAGTTTCATATTTTCTATTTCATGTATTGTATTGTCAATGGAAACCTTGAAAGTTCAAAAGTAAATCATGGGATTACATGTTAGATACCCCTTCTCCCCAGAACTACCAAAGATTTTGAAAATGCCTTTACATTTTAGTTTTTAGTAATTTCAATCAAATATCAATTCTCCATATAATAGTCCCTCCATCAAGTATAGTTCACACTTCTCACTTCATTCGCCTTCATTGTTTGGACGGAGGGACTTATATTGGAATTTTGATGGGTGTTACCAACCGAATCACCTTTTTTCCCCTGTTTGATCAGTATATTGCATCTTTAATGTGCTGATCACGGTATGAAGGGTTTGTCATGTATTGGATCTAAAAATATGCGCAGCACCCTTTCTCTCAAACAAAGCCTTATTAGAGATAAAAAGGGATGAGTTACAACTGCAATATATGG
Source organism: Astragalus membranaceus (assembly GCA_039519185.1). NCBI lineage: Eukaryota > Viridiplantae > Streptophyta > Magnoliopsida > Fabales > Fabaceae > Astragalus > Astragalus membranaceus. Next base: position 135,636,964 of record CM076850.1, read on the forward strand.
AACAATATTTGCATTTCAGTATTTGTTTCTGATTGACCTTTGTTCTTTGTTTCTTTGCCGCTGTTGCGCTATTTAAGTATATATACTAAGTTACTGTTATTGTAGCGAGCTACTGTAAATAGCTCCTAAGATGTTAATATTACTGTATTCTGGGCTTATATGCTGCATTTATTTCCCTCGACTCAGTTATTAAAGAATATCGTTAAAAATGAAACCACCCAGAGGTCGCCATTGCCTTCTACTTTTTTCATTTTGACAATAACTATATAAAAGCATTTGTTTGGGATTACAATTTCAGCATATCTGTTATAATATCCAAAATTCACAGAAATTTATATTCATTTTTTGTCCATGGTCTCCAGAATCTGCCCGATACATGACACTGGACAACTAATACAGAATCAACCAGTGTGCAGTGAAACTAGCACATATGGCAGGACTTGTGTCTGCAGAGTTGTCACATCATGGTGCATCTGATGGAAACTCTTGTAAAACTTCTAAAGACAAGCCAGAGGAAGCTTTGGGTCGCTGGTATCTGTTTAGAAAAGAAATAGAGGAAAATTCCCCATCAAGAAAAGATGGAATTGACTTGAAGAAAGAGACATATCTGCGCAAGTCATACTGCACATTCTTACAGGATTTAGGCATGAGACTTAAAGTGTGAGTTTTCTGCTATTGATATTACCACAGACATTTAATATTACTTTCCAGAGTTACCTACTTATGTGTTTGGGATTGATTTGAGGGATTGTGTGTTTCGTCTTAACATTGTTACATTTTCTCTGTGGCACTCTTCCAAACCCTTATCTTGTCTCTAATTTCTTAACAGGAATATTTTGTGTGAATCCTTTCCTAAATAAAACGGCTATGTATCTGAATGCAACACCCAACTAATGCAATCTTAAAGCACTATGAGTATATGTGAAGTTATAATTCTTTTGCAATTTGGTTGCCTTTTCTATTTTACTTCCTTCTGAGGTAATATTACATTTATTTCGTAGTCTTTGCAAGATAGGTGGCAATTTCCTTTTAAATGCATTTGGGTTGTCTTTAAGCAATAAATATTTATATCCTGTTGAAATTCGGTTGAAGCTTTACATATTGATTGTAACTTCATCCCCTGCAGGCCTCAAGTAACTATAGCAACAGCCATAATATTTTGCCATCGATTCTTTCTTCGGCAATCTCATGCAAAGAACGACCGAAGGGTGGGTTGTTGCGCTTTCAAATAGATATTATGTAGGCATTTTACCTCTCCAGGTCTTTAGTAAGTTGTATTCTGATGTAGTGTGACATGTCTGTGCCCTTGCCCTAGGTGCAACAGACAAATAGGAATATCCAAGCACCATCTAGAGGGTGGTTTGTTTTGTGTCAACTTATTTTCATAATTAAATTTCAATGGTTTTGAAATGTCTGGCTGGCAGCCAATTGGTGGGTGGATTTTGATGTTTGATTTTGGATTTTTTTCTACAAATAAAAGCTCAATACATTGTTCTATATATTGACTCGTGGGTTTAGTTTGATGTATCTTAGATCTGCTTTTCAGTCATTCACATTTGTCCATGCTTTGAATGTCCAGTCTTGAGCATGAGAGGGTATGTTAAGATCCTACATCAACTAGAGATATGACAAAAGTAGTCTTGACCGCGAGAGGGTGTTGTTTTAACTGTTAAGATCCCACATCAACTAGAGATGTCCAAACTAGTCTTGGGCATGATATGGTGTGTTAAGATCCCACATCAGCTAGAGGCATGACCAAAGTAGTCTTGAGCGTGAGAGGGTGTGTTAAGATCCCATATCAACTTGAGATATGACCCAAGTAGTCTTTATAAGGCTTGGACAATCCTCTCTCTCTGAGCTAGCTTTAAGAGATGTCGTTTCTAGTCTACCTCTTTCTATTTCGATATCTATCGAAATATTTGGGATTGGGTTATGTCTTGTCCAAATTCTATGAGAAGGTCATAACTATACACAATTGAAGAGCGGAGTTATGTATGTACAATGTAATCTTTCAGAAAAATGTTTCTAGGAAATTTGTACCCAGCCCAAACAAAAAATTCCAAGAAATTTTCTTAGGACTTCTTTATAGATAATGTTTCTATACTGAATGCAGGATTTATTGTTCTTCCATAGGAATTTGTAATGAAGATTTATTGTCTGTATATTTTTACATTAGTCGAGTTTGGTATGATTTTTGATTAGGTCAGTCTATGCATTTTAAGTTTAACTGAAGAATTTGTAATTGTTGTCAAACTAGTAACCTTTGAAGTTTGGTTTCTGAATTTTTTGTTGTTGTTGTTGTCTGACACTTTAATTCAATTTCCAGTTCTACATAACGTTTTCTGTTCAGTAGGTGTCGGAATCTGTAACACCTTAATGGTTTTTTTTAGAATTTGATGTCAAGAGGTTGTAGCTATTTTCCAATTTCACATTAAGAGTATGGTTGATATAAAAGCAGTGTAAAGTCAATTGCTCAATTGAAATCTAATAATTGAATTGATGAATATCTTTCACAGACCATTGCAACAGTGTGCATGTTCCTTGCTGGCAAGGTCGAAGAGACTCCACGTCCTCTAAAGGATGTCATACTCATTTCTTATGAGATGATTCACAAGAAGGATCCTGCAGCTGCACAGAGGATAAAACAGAAGGTGATTTATTATGCATGGTGCTTTGATCAGTTCATTTGTGTACATCGACAATTTGACTTTGTGATTCATTGATTTATCTGAGATCTTATGCTGCTACTTTTATTTCCAGTGATCCTTTCTTGCTCTGTATTTTTCCAATTCTTGTCTGAAAATGAATTATTTTCTCCCTTATTTGCTTCAAGAGCGGGCTTCCCTCCAACACATCTTCTATCTTGGTCATAATGTGTGCTCATACATAGTAAATTGGGCCTCAATGTTAAAATCACAGACAATGTCTTTCTAGCTCATAAATTACGATAATCTTCAAATGTCTTTTACCTGGGTGCTTAGTTTCTTTTAAAAGCTGGTTGTGTGGAATTTTATGATAGCAATACCCCACTCTATTTGTCCTGATCCCCCCTCTCCCCCTTAATCTCTTTTAATAAGCCTTGTTATATTTATGTTTGCTCAATATTATTTGTAATTGACGCAGGAAGTGTATGAGCAACAGAAAGAATTAATTTTAGTTGGAGAGAGGGTTGTACTTGCAACTTTAGCTTTTGACCTGAATGTTCAACATCCATATAAGCCCCTTGTTGAGGCCATTAAGAAGTTCAATGTTGCAAAGAATGCCCTAGCACAGGTTGCATGGAACTTTGTTAATGATGGGTATGACTAAATTGCCACTTGTTCAAAGTTAACTTTGAATTCATTTTATGATTTTTTTTTCACACTCTGGAAAGTGGCTTTCAGGCTGAGGACATCGCTCTGCCTACAATTTAAGCCACATCATATTGCAGCAGGTGCCATTTTCCTTGCTGCCAAGTTTCTGAAAGTGAAGCTTCCGTCAGATGGTGAGAAGGTTTGGTGGCAAGAGTTTGATGTCACCCCACGCCAATTGGAGGGTTGGTGTCATCCCCTCAATTCATTTGCATGCTAAGAAAGTTTTGATCATATTGGACAGTGTTCCCTAGGCTTAATGCATTATAATAATTTCTGTCAGTCACATACATGTCTGGGTTGTTTTATCCCAATTTTCTGACCGAGTTAGACATTTTCATTAGAGAACAAACTGACTTTTATGCCATTGGTAGTTTGCTGTTAAACATTTTTTGGATATCCTTCTTAGTCCTTGTGGTTATTCTCTTGCAGAAGTTAGCAATCAAATGTTGGAGCTCTATGAGCAGAATAGAATTCCACAAACACAAGGAAGTGAAGCAGAAGGGGCTGCTGGAGGGGGGACAAGAGCTTCCACAAAGGCTCCTTCCACAAATGAGGAGCAGACCTCAAAACAAATATCATCTCATCCAGCCCCCCTGCACTCAAATGCAGAAAATAATGCAGTACAACTTAGAGGAATCGAAAACCAAAGCAATGAGGGGAGTGCAGAAATGGGCAGTGACATTACTGATCACAAGATGGACTTGGAAACCAGGGATTCTCAGAACTCGGAAAAGTCTCCTCAGAAAGACAACGCGAACGAAGTGGCAAATTTATCTAAATCTGGGACTGAGCGAATAGTTTCCGGAGAGCAAGATAGAGTGGTTGGTCGAAGTCTAGAGCTTCGGGAAGGCCCGGTTTGTCAGTCACCGAATGAAGCAATGAAGATGATTGACAAAGACAAGTTAAAGGCTGCATTAGAAAAAAGGAGAAAGGAACGAGGTGAAATGAAAATAAAGAAAGATGTACTGGATGAGGATGATCTCATTGAGAGGGAGCTAGAAGATGGAGTTGAATTAGCAGTTGAGAATGAGAAAAATAAGCAAGAGAGAAGATATGATGAAGATCATGGTAAAGACCATGAGGAAACAAGAGATGGAAGACAGATGGGCATGAAAGGTAAGTTACAGAAAGAGACGGGTGAGTACAATGCAGAAGAAGGGGAGATGATAGACGATGCTTCATCCTTGTTGAACAATCGCAAGAGAAAGATGGGGAGTCCTCCAGCAGCCAGGCAACCAGAGATGAAGAAACGGCTTGATTCCAGCTATAACGATGATCTTGCTGAATAAGGAAATGAGGAGAGTTGGTTATGCAGACAGGGAAAACATAAAGAATGAAGATGAAAAAAATATGCTACCGTCCTTTATTTGCTTATTGTGATTTGGCTAATGGGTGCTCATGGATTGATGATTGGGATGGATTCTCTTGTTTACCCTTAAATTTCTAAATTATGGAACGGGATACCTCAATTTTGGTAGAGCAACTATTAGCTCATGCTTTTTGGGTGGTTGGAAAAAAAGGGGGGGGGGTGGGGTTGACAATCTCATGCTATTTAATTATGGAACAGGATACCTCAATTTTTGTAGTGCAATGCAACTATTAGCTTATGCTTTTTGGGGGGTTGGCGGGGTGTTAAGCTCATAATTTAGGCCTGTTTGGATTGATTTATTTTTGAGCTTATGGAAAACAGCTTATGCAAATAAATTAGTTTTTATGTTAATTTATAAGTTCTCACCGATGGAAATTGTATCTCCATAAGCTGTTTTTTTATATACTATTTTGACAAGCTTATAAGTAATACATAAAAGCTTATTTATTTGCATAAGATGTTTTGCATGAGCTAAAAAAGAAGCCAATCCAAATGGGCCTTTTGTCTGGAATTAGATTACGTGATTTTGCATGACCACTGTCCGGTGGTGATTTGTAATCACCGAAGACTGCAATTATGCTACGACCCGATCCTTGACCTTCAAAGAACTATCGGGCAGTAGTAGTTAGAGTTTGAGCCAAACAGCGCACAAGGGACAGTCGTGTTATTTAAATGCTGTGTTGAGTTTAGCTAATAGAAATGTTGTGTTGCAACTCATTAATCATTAAGTGAACTTTATTCAAAATTATGTGTAGTTGAAAATTTTTGCAGAAGTCAGACACCAAAAAGAACGAAAAGGTAAAGAAACCAAAGGAGTGCACGAGAAAAAGAACCACAACAATTAACACAAATCCTCAAAATGATATATTGTATATAGCAATACACCAACATTACAAAGAAGTAGCATTCATACTTGTGAAAAACTAAGTAAATGCCAATAGGTGCATCTTCCTTGTAAGCTGCAAAAGATCAAAGTCACAGCAACATTAAAACAACAACGACAGAAAACTCCATCCGATCTCTAACCCTAAAAACAAGTCCACAATCCAACCATATAAGCCTACCCATCATAACTGTCAAATGATATATATTTACATCAAATCTCATCACTGAGAAATCTCTAACCAAATTAACCAAGCGGGCGAATGGCCTCCGTCACCACTGCTTCCAGAAAGTTCTAGTTCTACCCTACTAATTAAAGTGAAACTACAGGAGACATAACTTTAAAAAAGAATGTCTCCCTTGTTCTGTTTTGTATTTTTTATCATAGTCTAAACAAGCACTAGTATATGATTATATTATAGTAATAATATTACTAGTAGCTTCACCGTCACCACATTGAATCACCATAGCTAGCTTGGTCCACCACCATGTCAATATCAAAAAAAGGCTTGCCTTGTGATTCATTGATTTTGGATGATGGAGAGGCACTGTAGGTTGGACTAGTAGTAGGACTATTGTTCCAAAGTGATGATGCAGTTTGGCGCACCCTTAGGTGCACTGCCTCAGCTTGTGCCACAGCCAATTGTGTCTGTAACACATCAATTTGTTGCTGAAGTGATGAAATGGCACCAACACATCCATAGACAGGGTCTCTCACTCTTGCATTAGCTTCATACACCATGCTACTCACTGCGTCCCCTCTTTGATGCTCAGGTAAGTCCTGCAAATTAAACAGGACAAATAATTAATTTAAATTAATCTTCCCTTGAATATATATACTACCAGACTCGAATATAAGCAACAAAAAATCCTACTTTTGTCGTCTAAAATATAAACAAATTTTAACTAACATCACCTTATTCAATGATATCTTAACCAAAGTACCACCCTTAATTAATTTTTTTTAAATGAGTGTGATGTAGTTTTTTTTTCTTCTTATATCTTATAAGAGTCGGTGAAGTACTTTTTTATTTAAGAAAAACCTCAGTAGTAAGTATAATTTGAGTCGGCTGAATCAAACCATATAATTTGATAGGCAGCACGAGGGAGGGCTACATAAAATGTTGCATGTTATTAAAATATTTAATTAGTAACATGGACTTTGACAATGAAATCAGCAAGTTTATTGAATGCTTGGTTAAAGAATTGACTATGACACAGACAATTTCACGTGGTGTTGAAATATAATGTTACTTCAATCAATTTTTTTTCCTAATGACGATAGAAAGTGAAGATTTTGCATTTCTGGTTTCTCAAAATCTCGTTGCAGCTTGAGTATTAAGTTACATATTGTGCTTGACCCTGACTTTTGGGTGGCAAAACCACGTTTAGAAGCTCCTATTGGATAACTAGCCCAATAGATGATGAAGAAAGTAAAAGAAATTATTATTTTCTTAAATAACCAAACAAATGTGACTTTTTCATTTGTCTTATTATTAATTTTGTTATATTTTGCGAATCACATGGCAGACCAAAAGATGAGACTCTGACCTAATATTGGAATATGAAGAAACAGAAAAGCAGACAAAGGGATGATTTAAGGTTTGAACGCGCGGAATCCCTATCTACTCTCCACTTCACCTTTTCTAATTTTTCAAGGGTTATTTGGAAAAACCCATGCAAGATGCGGCTTTTGGTTATTCCCAAAACAATTTTTACCATTTTCTAAAGAAAAATCGAGAAATAGGATCTCACAATATGAGATCCTATTGTGAGATCCTATTGTGACAACCTATAATCTTTTTATATTTTTGTCAAAAATATTGTATTACAAAATAGAACCAATTTTTTAATATATATTATATCCATTATATATTTGAATATATTAAGTCACTATTTTTTAAAAAATAATATTACAACTTTTTACAGAAATATAACTTATTTAACAATTAGTTTAAAGACAACTGTAGTGATACTCCTAATTCTTCAATCGTACCATAGGAATTTCCTATGGTGAATAGGTGACAAATATATGTGGTTAAATTAATATAGTAAAAATAAAATGGCTTAAAGTTATTCAGGTTAAAAGTTGGGAATTTTAAAATTTAAAATATTAAAGTACAAAAATTAAAAGTAAACCATGTCTACACCAAAAACTAAAGTGAAGGATGTTATACCTTTTTCTCCAACAAAAAAAAAGGTTTGGACTTTGGAGAATATAGAGTGTGGAAGATTCAATTATGGTCAAGGAAAGCGCCTCTAGCACTAGGCAAATGAGATCTTGTTTTACATCTTTATACCAAACATACCTAATTATCTATCAAACAATTCGTTAAAAAAAGTGGCTTGAGCATTGATACGAGCGAATAAACCAATTAGTTGGGTTTCAAAATTTGCCGAATATTTTGACAATAAAAAACTTAAAAATTATGATGAGTGCTGGCAAGATTCTCTCTTCAACACTCACTTTATGATGAGATTGTCATTCACCGTTGGTTGTCTTGACAATTGCAACGACATGACGACGTCGGCTTCTGGGTTCGAACCCAGGTATGAGCAGTAGTAGTGTGTAGTGTTTATTTGTCATTTTATCTAATTTTACAAAAAAAAACTCCCTTCATGATGAGATGAAATTCATATGGCTCCACAATTTTGGCATTTGGACCACCTAACTTGATGGACCCATATAAATTTCACTCAATCATGGAGTGTTGATAGGAAAGTGTGAAAGAGAATATTGATAGCATTTTTCATAAATTATACTTCATAAGTTTCTTTTTGCACTTGTTAGTTTTTAAGGAAACATTTATTCTATTTTATTTGCCGATTTAAAATTTAAAGTTCATTAATTATTTGTTTTTCAATTATATATTTCATCATTTTGGTGTGGAGAGATATAAGTGTGGTGATAAGTATCTCATTTTTTAATAATTTTTCGTTACTCATTCTTTTTCTCTTTTAATAATTAAGTATTAAGCAAAAACTACATTAACAATTTAAAGGTATAATAGAAAAAAGAGTATTAAACATCTTTGATATTGTAAACGACACTTAAAATAGGACAATTTTTTTTAGCTAAAATTTATAATAAAAAAAAGACAAAGGGAGTAACAAACTAATAAATACAATTGAACTTGTTTTTTTTTTTTTGGGATGAGAGTGACAAAAGTAATAACTAACTATCGAAGGGTAGCTCACGTGGTTGAGTGAAAGGTATATCGTTGGTAGAAAAACGTAGGTGTACGGGGTTCGAACCCTGCTCCCCCCTCCCCTCTAACAACTAACACACTAATTACTAACCACTTTGCCTATCTAAAAAAAACTAAGTATCGAAAAAAGAAGATTAAATTTATAAGAAGAAGCTAATTTGGCTCAAAAAGGGCAAGAAGTAGAGAGGCATAGGAAAGAAGAAGAAGAAGAAAGTGGAGTGAATTACCTGGAGCATCTTGTTGACATTGCTGGCACCAAAGACTTTATGTACATTAGCAAATTTCTGTGGTTCATCAGCTGGGAAATAAGAAGCAAAAACACAATCTTGAGCACACCTTCTACGGAGTAACTTGCATGCAGCACAGGGTGAGGCTGCACTACCCTGCTTCCTACCACTCTCTTTCATTGCTGCACCTTCCTCCAACATGGAGCTAAAGAGAGATATATTTATAGGCAGAAAAAAAGTGAGAGCTAAGAAGAGAAAAGACAGAGGGGGGCGTGTGGTGTGGGGAATGGAGGGACTAATAGTAAGGAATTAATTAAATAAGAGTGGCCTAGGCCTGCATATTATTATTATTATTAAGGAAAAGAAGAGTAAAAGGGGCAGCACTACTTCTGTGGGTCCCCCTATCTATAAACAAAATACAAAACACCTTTCTTCTTCAGATTTCGGTTCACGATAACATTTTCATTGATGTGACATTTGGAGGGACAACGAGTCCCCACACATGTTCCCTACTCCATTCTATTTTTCATTTTCTTTATTTATTTATATTTTATTTTATTATGCAACTAAATGTTTTTTTAGATAAATAATTTGGTATTAAAATGGACACAAGGGGTGCACCAACCCTTACAATCAGGGGGCCTAGTTAAAACCTCCAAGGGCCAAAACCCTATGGGAAAAAGACCCAAAGAGGAAAAAGAGTACCCCCAAAAGAACTAACAAGGCAAATGCCATTAAAGTGTTACAATGAGAGAAAACAGCCCAGCAAACAATGTAACCAATCCGACCATGTAACTCCACAGTTTCGCCCATTCCTAGCCATGAACCAACTCCAAGCGCTGAACTTCACGTTGTAAAGAATATATGGGATCACAGCCACCTCTCCTCTAAACATAATATTGTTTCTTGTTCTCCAAATGTTCCAAGTTACCGCCATCCAAATCAAGTGTCTGATTCTTTTCGTCTTCTTTCCCTTCACTAGTTTCCCAAATTCCATGAAGTTCTCCACCACATCCATGGTCTCAGTCCTGGGGACCCCCATCCATTGACTCACAAGTTTCCACGCTTCTTGAGTAACCTCACACTCAAAAAATACACGAGCTGCCGATTCATCTTCATTGAAACATAGGACGCAACACCGATCATGGGCCGACGTCAGAATACCCTTTTTTGTTAACGCATCCCGAGTGGCCAACCTGTTGAGCAATAATCTCCATGAAAAAATTAGAATCTTTGATGGAGCGTCATTTTTCCACAATTTTGTACATGCCTTCACCTTACGGTCCTCCAACAGTTCTCGGGCACCTGTAAAAGAAGAAACCAGCCAGTCATAGCAGCTTTTCACCGAAAAACTAGCAGCTGCGTCACGCAGCCATATCCATTTGTCGCCGTTATTTCTTTCCGGTTCCACCCCCTGCAGAATGGTTGCGAGTTCCTCAGCCCGTTGCACTTCCTCTATCAGCAGTGTTTCCGCCGATAGCGCCCTCCACACCCACCCTGGCGATCTCCACTCCCCCATGTCAGCAACCTTCGCATTTATGTTACCAGCTCGATGATTTATGCAACTAAATGTGGTCCTCTTCATTTCATCCATATATTTTGTGTGATTTTTTATCTATTTGGGCAGTTTTTTTTCATATCTATAAAATGCAATATTTTAGTTTTTCATCTTTGTTTTTTCTATTTGTGTTTCTATTCTATTTTATTTTTTCCTTTATATTTTTATATATTTAAATTTTAATTTAATTTTTTATTAAAATATCTCAGCTTTGTCGTATCTTGATTTTCAAAAAATTTCTGTATTCCCGTATCTGTATCATGTCGTATCCCGTATCGTACCCGTATTCGGGCTTCATAGAACGTGGTAGTTTTTTTTTTTGTTAAAATGAAGTAGTGTCAAGTTGAGGAGGGAAAAACCGAAAAGGGTTGAAAGAGGAGTTAAGACGAAAATTTCAAAAATAAAATACTAGAGAAATGAAAAAAGATAAGGTTCAAATAAAGAAAGTAGACTGTGATATTGACCGCTGAGTACTGTGAGAAATAAATACTAGTTAGCCATAGATAGAGAGGACTTTTATTCACCAAAATTGTTAGTCACCTAACTCCTGAAATATGAGCCTCTTCTAAAAAAAACGGAACTAAATAAAAGGAGAAGAAAATAAAAAATGTATAAAAAATAAGGTAAAATTAAACACATAAATATGATGTATCTGAGAAGTCTCGGGTTCAACTCTCCACTAGTGATGAGGACCTCCTAGCTCAAAGGAAAGGAAGCACAAGAAGGAGTGGTTACTAGAAGCAAAGCAAGGAAGCTTCAAGAGGACAAGGAGAAAAGGATTAACTCTTTGTTGATTTCCATTAGAGGAGAATCTAATGAAGACAAAATTTACCAAGTTCTATTCATTAGTGACGAGTTCCTTATTAAAAAAAAATATTAGACATTTTTCTTTCCTATTTGTAATTTGTAATAATTGTACTTTGATATATTTCTCTTTAGAAGCCTAGTAGTTGTCTATTTGATTTAGGTCCTAATTAGCGTTTCTGTTTCTATTTGAGTTTCTGATTAATTTTTTTTTCATAGTTTGTCTCTGTTAGCGTTTATTTTTCCTTTTCTTTCTTCTCGTTCCTGTTTGTGTACTGTTTCCGTTTCTTTGTTGATTACTTTTCTTTCTTTCATCTCAGTTTGCTTTCTTGTTCCTGCGTCTGTGATTTTTTGATTTTGTTATTTTCTTGATGCTCCAAATTTCTGTTATACGATTCAGCATTTCAATACAGCGTTTCGTCCTTTTTTTCTTTCGTTTTTGTGCGTGTAAGATCTGTTTATGACTCTGAACGGAGGCATAGGCATCATAGTGATTAGGAGGATAGAAGGCAGAGGTGGGAAGAAGAATATTGGAAGAAAAAGAAACTCAACATTCCCAATTTTCAAGGCAAAGGAGATCCGAAATTGTATCTAGATTGGGAACTCAAAGTGGAACAGATTTTTAGTTGTCATGAAGTAAGGGAGGAAAGGAAGGTAAGTTTGGCTACTTTGGAGTTCACGAATTATGCTTTGTTATGGTGGGATCAACAACAAAAGGAGAGAGCTAGGTGTGGAGCAAGGCCTATTGAATATTGGGAAGACTTGAAAGCCATGATGAGAAAACGATATGTACCAAGTCACTACACTAGGGTACTACATGACAAGCTCCAAAAGCTCAAACAAGGTGGGAAAAGCGTCGGCCAAACACGGCCACAAAGGTACGCAACTTTCTAACTCTGCTCCTTCATCTAGTTCTTCTACTACTTCCACAAAGGGTTTTAAATGTCGTGGGAGGGGGCACATTGCTTCCCAATGCCCAAATAAAAGAGCTTTGGTCATCAAAGATGGTTTTGTGGTGACCGAGAGTGAGAGAGAAAGCTCTACCTCCTCCTCTAGCTCTTCTAGTGGGAGTGAGGAAGAAGTTGAGGGACAACCCCTCCAAGGGGATTTGCTTTTGGTGAGGAGATTACTAGGAGTGAACCTTAAGATAGATGACTCCAGTGGCGGACCCAGGACCCCGGGGTCAGGGGTGTCAAATTTTTTAAAGCCAGTGTCAAATGGGTGCAAAACTTGGTCTACTAGTGCAATTTAAAATTTTCAGGGGGTTCAAGATTAAAATTTCAGGGGATTTAGGCTATTTATATAGGGTGGTAAGTACAATTTTTTTTTTCAGGGGGTTCAACTGAAACCCCTCATTACAAGGCAGGTCCGCCACTGGATGACTCCTCTCAAAGAGGAAATGTCTTTCACACTAGGTGTCTAGTTAATGAGCAAATTTGTTCTTTGATAATTGATGGTGGTAGTTGTACTAATGTAGCTAGCACTAGATTAGTTACAAAACTTAACCTACCCACCATTGCTCATCCTAGACCCTATAAACTTCAATGGTTAAGAGAGGATGAAGAAATTGTTGTGAACAAACAAGTATTGGTGAGTTTTAGCATCCACAAGTACAAAGATGAAATTTTGTGTGATGTGGTACCAATGGAAGCCGGTCACATTTTGCTTGGTAGACCATGGCAATTTGATAGAAAAGTCACTCACGATGGCTTTACTAACAAATACACTTTTGTTCACAACAAACTCAAAATTACTTTATCACCTCTTAGTCCAAAGGAAGTATGTGAAGATCAAATAGCTCTTAAGGTCAAAAAAGAGAAAGAAAGGCTACAAAAGAGTGGAAAAATGAGTGGAGAAAGTTCCAAAAAAAGTGAGGACCGAGAGCAAAAGGAGAAAATGAATAAAAAGATAAGTGATAAAAAAGAAGAGAAAATAATACAAAACTTGTTTTTGAGAGAGAAGGAAGTCAAGAGAGCTTTAACATGTAGGCAACCCCTATACTTTTTGTATTATAATGATTTGTCCTTGCCAAATTCTTCTCTTGAATTGCCAAAATGTATTGAAAGTCTCTTAAAGGATTTTGAGGATGTGTTCCCCAAGGACATACCTCATGGGCTACCTCCTATAAGGGGTATCGAGCACCAAATGGATCTCATTCCTAGTGCATCATTACCAAATAGGCCAGCTTATAGAAGTAATCCCGAAGAGACAAAAGAGATTGAAAAACAAGTTCAAAAACTCTTAGAAAAAGAATGGGTAAGGGAAAGTTTGAGCCCTTGTGCTATGCCCGTCATTTTAGTACCAAAAAAAGATGGCACATGGAGAATGTGTACGAATTGTAGGGCCATCAACAATATAACCATTAAGTATAGACATCCAATCCCAAGATTAGATGACATGCTTGATGAGTTATATGGTGCTTGCTATTTTTCTAAAATTGACTTAAAAAAAGGTTATCATCGAATTAGGATGAGAGAAGGGGATGAATGGAAAACGGCATTCAAGACCAAATTTGGTCTATATGAATGGTTAGTCATGCCTTTTGGCTTGACAAACGCCCCGAGTACTTTTATATATGCGTTTGATGAACCATATTTTAAGGCAATTTATTGGAAAATTTGTGGTGGCCTATTTTGATGACATTCTCATATATATATAGCATGACACTAGAAGATCATGTTAATCATTTAAAAAGTGTCATGGAGGTTTTGAAAAAAGAACACTTATATGCTAACTTAGAAAAATGCACATTTTGTAAAAGTGAGGTAGTGTTCTTGGGATTTGTTGTTAGTTCCCAAGGGGTGAAAGTTGATGAGGAAAAGATAAAGGCCATCAAAGATTGGCCCACCCCTAGAAATGTGAGCGAAGGGAGGAGCTTTCATGGGCTAGCAAGTTTTTATAGGAGGTTTGTTAAAAAATTTAGTACATTGGCTTCTCCTTTGAATGATGTTGTCAAGAAAAATGTGGCATTTAAGTGGGAAACGGAGCAAGAGCAAGCTTTTCAAGAACTCAAAACTAAATTGACAAATGCTCCTATTCTAGCTTTGCCTAATTTTTCTAAGACATTTGAGTTGGAATGTGATGCTTCCAACATTGGCATAGGTGCGGTTTTATTGCAAGAGGGGCACCCAATTGCTTATTTTAGTGAAAAATTGAGTGGTGCCTCCTTGAGTTATTCCACCTATGACAAAGAATTGTATGCCTTGGTTAGGGGCTTGCAAACTTGGCAACACTACTTGTTTCCTAAAGAATTTGTAAACCATAGTGATCATGAATCTCTTAAGTTTCTTAAAGGCCAAGGAAAATTAAATAAAAGGCATACCAAGTGGGTAGAATTTTTGGAACAATTTCCCTATGTGATTAAACACAAGAAAGGCAAAAGTAATGTAGTTGCGGATGCCTTATCTAGGAGACATGTTTTACTTTCCTCTCTTGAAACTAAGATTCTTGGTTTTGAACATTTGAAAGAACTATATGCTTGTGATGTTGATTTTGCCAATATATATATACATCTTGTGATCATGGTGCATTTAAGGGGCATTATAAGCATGATGAGTTTCTTTTTAAGGGAAGTAGGCTTTGCATTCCTAAATGTTCCGTTAGGTAATTGTTAGTGAGAGAAGTGCATGAGGGGGGGATTGATGGGTCATTTTGGGGAGCATAAAACACTTGAAATGTTGCATGAGCACTTTTATTGGCCTAGAATGAAACATGATGTGCATAAAGTATGTTCTAAATGCATTACATGTAGAAAGGCTAAATCTAGGAGCATGCCTCATGGATTATATACCCCTCTCCCTATTCCCTCTACACCTTGGGTGGATATTTCTATGGATTTTGTGCTAGGTCTCCCAAAGATAAGGAATGGCCGCGACTCCATTTTTGTTGTGATGGACCGTTTCTCAAAAATGGCTCATTTTATTCCATGCCACAAGGTGGATGATGCATGTAATATAGCAAATCTATTCTTCAAGGAAGTGGTAAGACTACATGGGGTGCCTAGGACCATAATTTCAGATAGGGATCCAAAATTCCTAAGTCACTTTTGGAGAACTTTGTGGGGTAAGCTTGGTACTAAGTTACTTTTCTCTACTTCTTGTCATCCTCAAACGGATGGACAAATCGAGGTAACAAATCGAACTCTTGGTACTTTGCTTCGATCTCTTCTTAAAAATAATGTTAAAGCTTGGGAAGATTGTTTACCTATGGTTGAATTTGCTTACAATAGAGTCCCACATGGTTCCACTTCCCATTCCCCATTTGAGGTTATGTATGGTTTTAATCCCCTTACGCCCATTGATTTGTTGCCTTTGCCCATTAATTCTTCCATAATACATAGTGATGGAAAGGCTAAGGCCGAATTTGTTAAAAAGTTGCATGAAAATGTCAAAGCTAAAATTGAACATAAGTATGAGACCTATGCAAAAAAGGTCAATAAAGGAAGAAAAAGGGTTGTCTTTGAACCCGGTGATTGGGTATGGGTGCATCTAAGGAAGGAGCGGTTTCCTTCACAAAGGAAATCCAAGCTCCAACCTAGAGGAGATGGTCCCTTTCAAGTCCTTGAAAGGATTGGGGACAATGCATATAAAATTGATTTACCCGGAAATTATGGGGTGAGTGCAACTTTCAATGTAAGTGATTTGTCTTTGTTTGATATAGGTGATGAGGATCTTAACTCGAGGATGAGTTCTTCTAAAGAAGGAGGGTGTGATGAGGACCTCCTAGCTCAAGGAAATGAAGCACAAGGAGTGGTTACTAGAAGCAAAGCAATGAAGCTTCAAGAGGACATGGAGAAAAGGATTAACTCTTTGTTGATTCCCATTAGAGGAGAATCTAATGAAGACAAAATTTACCAAGTCCTATTCATTAGTGACTAGTTCCTTATAAAAAAAATAAATTAGACATTTTTTCTTTCCTATTTGTAATTTGTAATAATTGTACTTTGATATATTTCTCTTTAGAAGCCTAGTAGTTGTCTAAGGCATTAGGTTGTGATTAGAAACTTAGGGTGGTATGCTTAGTAAATTGCTAAGAGTATATATCGGCAAACTTAACATTTTGGAAATTAGACTTTGATGATATAGAAATTGATTTTTGAGAGCATAGAGTTTTCTCTCTCTTGGTTCTTGGAAGAACTCAAGTTGGATCTTATCAAGGGGCTATTTATCTCCCTTGTGGCGATCACGCACTGATCTTATCATCTATCCTTAGATGTGGTGATCTTCACTCCATCTCCATCATCTTTCCTTTCCATTTTGTGAGTTTTAATTCCTTTATTGTTCTTAATTTTGTTGATTGAGTCAAGAAATTGGGAACCTAATCATGGAAAAAGATTCTAATCACTAGTGCAAAAATGACATTAGAATTAGACATTTAAAGTCAGGCGTCCAGATGCCTGACTACATAGGTAGACACGGTGGCAAACTTGTAAATAAGTGGCAAAACTCGCAAGTATTAAGGTCAAGCGGATACACGCCTGACTTCTAAAGTGAAGAAATAGGGAAAAAATAAGACTTTAGAAGTCAGGCGTGTATTCGCCTGACTACATAAGTGACACGGTGACAAACTTGTAATTAGGGGTGAAATTTTTTTTTTCTATTCTAATATTTTAGAAGTCAGGCGTCTATTCTCGCTTGACCTCTAAAGTCCAAAAATAGAAATTTTTTTCCCTTACGCGTACCTCTTCACTCTCAAACGGGAACCCTAACATTCACCCTCATTCACACCGAACCCTAACATTGTCACGCTACTCTCTCATTCTCACTCTCAGCCATTCTCACTCTCAGCCATTCTCACTCTCAGCCATTCTCAGATCAACAATCTCTCCATTCTCAGATCAACACTCTCAGATCAACACTCTCACTCCCTCATCAGTATGCTCACTCGCGTTTCTCCTCCGCCTCACCTCTCACCGTCGCGTTTCTCCTCCCCCTCACCTCTCACCGTCGCGTTTCTCCTCCCCCTCACCTCTCACCGTCGTCAGATCTCAGATCTCACCTCTCACTCCCTCATCAGTCATCACGCTCACAAAACTGAGTCAAGCAAGCAAGTCAAAGAGGCCCAACTGTGTCGGTATGACCTGGTTCGCGCTCTCTCCTTCGTCGCCGTTGCTCAAGAACGGTAGAGCTCAAGAACGAATTGGCCAAGGCAAGTACCCACTTCATCTCTCTCTCTCTCTCTCTATCTCTATTTCTCTCTCTGTCTCTCTAGAGTTTATTACTGTGTTTACTTTGTATTTTGTATGAAATTTAGGTGGAGGATTTAGGGTTTACGACGTTTTAAAACTTAGTTTGGGATTATGGGGTTTTAAAACTTAAATTGGGATTTAGGGTTTAAGAAAAATAATCGGAATCAAAGGTGATTTATAACAATTGCAGTTTTGTGTATGTATATGTTGTATTTAGTGTGGGTGCTTTTGTATCAATTGGGAAGTAATAGGGTAGTGGTCATGTTCTCTCCTATTTACTAGCGTCTATTTTTGCTAACAGGAGAAGGATATTGAGAACGGCTTTTGGACAAGTAGTGTTTCCAAGCTTGGTTATTCTAGAACAGCAATGATCTCAAGGGTAAGTTGACTATGTTCATCCTGCCTCCTCATACTTGATGGAAACATTTGTTACATGTTAAATTACTTATCCTTTTTGCAAAATCTGTAATAAGACAAGACTGAGTGTGATCATGCAAGTGCGTAATTTACCATGTTCTTGTAGGATTTTATGTTTAAATAAATTGTCTGACATGGACCATTGGGAGTTTCATATTTGACTAGCTGTGTTTATAACAGGTTGAGGCTCCAAAGAAAAGGGTGAAGAAAACAAACATTCCTGTAGCCGAGGTAGTCTATGGAGCAATGGCAACTTTGGATGTCCAGAAGGCTGTGGAGGAGTTTGAAATGGCTTTGCAAGATCGAGTGATGGAGGAAACAAAAGACAAGAAAAATGCAGTTGAGGCTTATGTTTATGACACGAGAAACAAGGTTAGGACTATCTTGTTTTTCTTGTTTATTCTTAAACATGGAAATATCTGCTTATTATTGCTTAAACTAATTTCTTGTAAACATTTCAGCTTAATGAAAAATACCAAGAGTTTGTCACTCCTTCAGAGAGGGATGAATTTATTGCTAAACTTCAGGAGGTGGAGGATTGGCTTTACGAGGATGGTGAGGATGAAACTAAGGGTGTATACGTTGCAAAGCTTGAAGAACTAAAAAAGGTAAGAGATTTTAGGGATTGGATTATCCCTGCCCCTAGCTGACTTGGTATAATAAATCTTGGTGGTTGTTAATACCCATCAACATCCATCACTTTTCAAAGTGGCTGGCCTTGTCCACATATTGCCTTCACTACTTATGCAACACAAATAAATATGTAAAAACAAATGGTAATATTAATTAGAATGAGGAAAGTTTGACTTTTTCATTTCTTCAGTGCATGAGAATATCAGTCTCTTGCAATTGTTAGAGGAAAAAAAGAATGAAGTAGCAGATTCCGCTTTTTAACCATGTGACATGTCTACTACGTCCAACTAAAACTTCTTTTTTGGTGCAGATTGAGATCTTCCCATATTATTATTCAGTGTTTTATATGTTTTTTGAGCAATACCTTAATATATGGAAGACTGCACTGATCAACCTTTCAATAGCTATTGGTTAGTATTGAATCTTGGAATTCTTTGCTTATTGATCTACAATTTGGTCCTTGTGAACAGAATCAGATTATAAAATCATTTCAATGATTACAGTGTACAATTTATCTATTATGCATTTTGATGTTGAGCCTGTAAAGTATTAACACCATCAAATAACGATGTAACAGGTGCAGTATTTATTGTGTGCTTGGTTATCACAGGCAGGTGAGGATTAGCTTATTTTAGAAAATGGTTCAAGCTCCCCCACCCCATTCTAACTTCCTGAATTGATAGAAGTATCAATGAGTTATTTTCTAATGAATCAATCAATTCTTGATTTGATCCTCCTTTGCTTCAACATTTTTGCAGTTTATGGAGTTCAGCAATCATTTTGTTGGTGTTGACAATGATTGTTGTCGATCTAATGGTATTTTGCTTCTTTTCAACTGTCACTTGAATTTTTACTTTTTTGCAAATTCAAATATATAATATACTAACTTTACATCTTGTTTCATATTTTTATCAGTGCTTGAAATATAGAATTTCTTTTCAAGCGGACCTTGTTAATTTGTTTACTTATGATATTATGCTTTGTAGGGTGTGATGGCCATTCTGAATAGCCATTCTGATACTCCATTCTTTACAACCACTGCTCCCACTGGCCACCCCCATCTTCTACCACCACTGGATTCCCGTCCTTCCCTCGACTATACATGCTAGACTTGATCCAGTTTTCATGCAACAAATTAAACTCCTACTGGGAAGGATAAGGAGATGGTGGCACTAGAGCCTGACATGACTGAATGGCAAAACTGCTGAAGTCTACTATAATTCATCACAAAAAAAAATTGAAAAAGGTAGATAAGTTTGGTTAATAATTCCTTTCTGGTTATGATAGTCTACTTGACTTTTATATATTAGAAAATTTTCATTAAATTTATTTGCTCATGTAGAAACTTCAAATGATGGTTTCATTAAATAGCAAATTGATCATGTAGCTCTTGTATTGCAACAGAAGTCAACGCTGCCAAGCCTGACATTGTTTATAACATTACAGGAGAAATGTTTATTGACCGTCACAGTATCAAAGATCCTGACAGTTAACTCATCAACTTCTTCAATATATTCCCAGGAAGTAGCCTTACACAAGAATTTTTTCAACTTTTAGTCAGTAAGTAGCCTTACACAGGAATTTTTTCATTAATATTAACTTGCAGTCTCTGGACTTAATTTTCATTGTATACCTTCTTGACTAGGATCTTTGTTTCTCTATGCCTCTTTGCTGTTCAAAAGTGGAGCAAGTCGCTACTGAGGATTTGGTTGAGCTGTCAGAGATAGAGAAGCAAAACTTGGGGCAGGTTTGTACCTATAATGGTATTTACTGGCTACTAGTATTTACTGATTGACTTATCAAACTGGCTACTAGTATTTACTGTGTGATCGGTTTAAATTGCCAATACACCAATGCAATAATGGTGAAAATAGAAAAGGCAAAGAATGTTGCATATTATTTTACCCCAGATTAACATAAAGATCAGTGTAGTTTACGTGTGGTACCAACAATTCTACTTGATAACTGTGAAAACACATGCCTAACTGATATGATTTATGGCTTCTTTCAGGGACAACGCTTTCTGCAAAAGTTTCCCATGACTCTGACTCCAAATCTTCCATGATTTCTCAATCTGATGAAGTACTTATTCCTCAGGATCAAGATAACTCTGCATCCATGACAGATCAACTTGAAACTCTTGATATAACCTCAGAGGATGTACAAGTGCTTTCTCCTTTTTCATGTGGAATATATTTATCTAAATAATTTTGCATGCTTGTTGTCACATGCCTTTTGTCGTATAGGAGTTATGGTTTGGTTGTCGTATGCATATGGATGATCTATGAACCTTTGAGGCATTCTAGTTGCTTAAGTGGTGCAATTTTCTTGAGTTTCAGCAGTGTTCTTAGCTGATTGTATGTATGTGCAAAAACAATGTAGAGGATGGAAAAAAACATATTTGAGAAATTTTATTGCTATATTTTGCAAAAAAAAAGGAAAATATTTGTGCCTTAGTTTTTCTTGCTGGGTTTATTAAACTAAAAAATGTCTTTTCCTTGCCATTACTGCAGATTTGTATGCATACTTTTGATCTTTGGCTCACTCTTAAAAAATTTTCTAATATGTGAAATATATTAGGATTGTTGTCTCAACTTAGAGAACTGATAAAAAAAAAATCTCAACTTAGAGAGATGCAATTTCATTGACATTCCAAACTTCATCAGTCTATCCAATCATAGTATCTTATGAATTCTATTGAGATGACACCTGAATCTAATCTAATTAACACATCTAGTTCTTGCTCTGTAGTCAAATATTATCATTTGGTACAAAATTGATGACTTTTGCAGTCTTTGTAGTCCTTTGGTGCATATTGTTGGAGCAAAATGCTATATTTTAAGAATGTTCTTTTGCCCAAAATTGATTTTTAATCATCAAAAGCAGTCAAGAACCAGGGAAAAGTGATTAATTCTCATCTGAATTTCATTGATCTGAATGAATGAATTTGGTTACAACTATCTAGCCATAAATAGCTAGCTCTATGCCTACTTTCATTTGATCACTATGTTATTAATAATTATGAGTGTTTTTTATTTATTACTTTCAGGTGTTTGGGATATTGCATTTGATTGTGTCTGTAGGGCTTATTCTTGCTTTGGATAAGTTTTTGAAGCAAGCATTTGTAGATGCTGCAATCAAATTTCCTCTGCAGCTACAGCATTGATGAATTTCTTTGAGCCTGCTTTTATGTTCATTCAAAGATGGCTCCCTTTGTTCTATGTTCCTTCTTTGGTTGTCTTTCCCCTTTCTGTCAAAGATATCCCTGCTGCTTCTGGCATCAAAATTGGCCTTATTGTAGGTTGGTACATTCTCTTGCATGTCTAATTCTACAACTCATCATTTGGACTTGTTTTGTTTAGCTATTTCCTTTTTAGTTCTTGAATAGTAGAAATTACCTGTATCATAGATATTACATTTTTAGTCCTTGCCATCTTCAAGACTAATATGATCAATGCTATAACATATAGGGGTCAATTTGACTATATACTCTGGAAGCTGAGGCATATGTTGTTTTCTTGTTTAGCTTTGTTTTAGTTCAGTACAGTTGGGAATATATTGAAGAAGTTGATGAGTTAACTGTCAGGATTCAAAATGCTGGAACTGAAGTTGTTGAGGCAAAGGCTGGTGCAGGGTCTGCTACTTTGTCAATGGCTTATGCAGCTGCAAGATTTGTTGAATCATCTCTACGTGCGCTTGATGGAGATGCGGATGTGTATGAGTGCGCGTTTGTACAATCAGATCTGACTGACCTTCCCTTATTTGAGCATGATACTACTTAGAGAACTTAGGTTGCAGATTTACTTTAGCATCATAACTGCTTCCAGAACTTAGGATTCAAATTTTCCATAGTATCAATTCTACTTCCAGTTTTGTTAGTAGAATAGGAGGGATCTTCTATTTCTGTTATCTATATTGATATTTAGTTTTTATCAGAAATCTCACTAGATTACTATCATGTAGAATTGGAAAAATGTAAACGTTGAGTGTTGAATAATATGGCCATTGGACCAGTTTGTGTTTTTTAATCTTATATATGTTGGTAGTTGTACCAATTGATGGCTATTGTAAGTTTCATTTGTTTGAATTTTTTAATCTTATATATGTTTGAATTTTTGGTTTGATTTTGGTCTAATGAATTAAAATTAGTGGTAATTATTTAGATTAGGCGCCTCCCAAAGTTACTGTAATTTAGATTGGCCATATTCCAAGTTACAGATGATTAGAGTGATGAATTTCGTATAACCAGAGTGTAACCAAAATTTTAAAAAAAAAAACTTTTAAGGTCAGGCGCAATAATGCTTGACCTTAAATCATACATACGAAGTCAAGCAATAATTAATGCTTGACTTTGTAAGTATGATTTAAAGTCAAGCTTTTATTCTTGGCTTGACTTCGTATGTATGATTTAAAGTCAAGCAATAATAAAAGCTTGACCTTAAATCATCCATACGAAGTCAGGCAAGAATAAATGCTTGACTTTAAATCATACTTACGAAGTCAGGCAAGAATAAATGTTTGACTTTAAAACATACTTACGAAGTCAGGCGCAATAAATGCTTGACCTTAAATCATACATACGAAGTCAGGCTATCGCTTGACTTTAAAACTCCAGACATACAAAGTCGACTTAATAAAAGTCAAGCGCCCGCCTGACTTTAAATCCCCTTTTCGCCTGACTTTAAATCCCTTTTTTGCACTAGTGAATATTCAAGATTTGCTTGAATTTCACGTCAACTAGTCTCCACGTAAATGTAATTACCTTCGTAAGTGCTCAAAGAAGCCGAAGGTCTTCCCTGCCTTGAACTGGGGCGTATTCCCCTCACCCTAAATTTTTTGTAACCAAAAAAGAAAAGATGCAAGAAATACCAATTGATTTTTTAGCCGCAAAATCCAGTGAGTAGAATTAATTTAGGAGTATAGGAGTACCCTACCTAACTCACACCAAGTTCTCGTGATGGGAGGTACTTGACATTTTCATATGGAAAAATACACTTTCTCAATGCATTCAAGAGGTACAACATGTCACTCATAATACAAAATATTATCGTCTTTTAAAAAAACCCAAAAACTATAGCCAAGATAAAACCTTGACCCTTTACACCAGAGTCGGGTCATGCAAGATAGTGCTTGAGAAGATGCGACCATTGATAAGTTTCCAAGTAGTATAGAGTACGACATACCACATCAAAGTCAAACATTTCATCATCCGCTCCTACCTCCTAATGATGTAAACCAAAGATACAGGTGTGTCAGATCCCCCCACCCCCCGGACATAACAAACACAAAGCCCAATCACTTAAACATTTCTTACGAGACATACAACGAAAAATCACGCCTGGAGAATATATGAAGTTCAGTCTCTGGAACCCCCGAACAAAATGGATAACAAGACCTGTTTATGTTACCAATGACCCGTTGTCTAACCAGTTATGACAAGTAGGTAGTCTACCTAGGAGCAACTGCCAAGATAAAACTATTACCTCAAACGGAGCCAAGTTAGCCCACTGGTCCCCCCAATGCATAGAGATTGTCACTCGAGAAAGGTGGTCATCAAGGAATTTAGAAGAGGCAGTTGAATAAGAAGATTTCACAAAGAATATTACTTCACTCGCCCTTCCAAGACTAACCATCCACCTCGAAGGAAAGTTGAGCCCCACTTGATAAGGTAAGATACTCGTTTGCTAATGCCTCTTCATATCCAAATTACCTCTTTTTCCACAAAAGACTCCATTGCTAAATCGTCCCCACCCAATTTCCAAACTCAAATGCCTTCCTATGTTAATGAATGCAAATGGAGTGAAGCCTAGGAAAAACAATCTAAAGAGAACTAGCACTAACCTAATAATTATCCCAGAAAGGAACTGATGATCCATTCCCCCACCTTTCTCTGAACACATCCAACAAACCAATTGAGTACCACACCCGACCACCACCCAAACATGCACATGTCTTTCCACCAAAGAGAGTTATGCATGATGTAACACCCATTTCTACCCGGTAAAATATAGTAAAATCAGAGTTTTCACAAACAAACGGATGCTACATTTTTCGACTTAAAACCATGAACAAACATAATAAGGTCATTTCTGAAAAGCGGATACATAACACCCTAACTTGGATGAACCGACACACAACATTTTCAATTTTCAAAACAAGTCAAATTTCATTTACTACGCAGCGAAAATTCAAAAGGTTCAACTTAATTAACCGTGGCATCTAAGCAAGATTCATAACAGCAAAAAACTCGAAATCCAACAAATAAAACGACATAAGTAATAGAAAAATAAGCGGCCATTCCCCCGAGTGCTACGTATCAGAGCGACGACACCGACTCGATCAAATGAAGGTAAGCAACCTTCATTCGTGATTACCTGCACGTTACCAACAGGAGGGTAACATTCAAACAGAAGGGGTGAGATATCAAACCATATAATAGGACATATGAAAAACAGTATGTTAGAATCAGAAGACATAAGTTCACCACTTCACCGTCATCAACAACTTCAATCAATCACAAGTCATCAACATAGCCACTCAGGTATGCACTATGAATGCGACTCAATACTATGCACATGCATGTGGTACCATTGGAGCAGAACTCCCGTCGTCGTCGTAAAAATCTGCCAGTAAATAGTGGCATCAACAAGGCATAAGCCTTCAACATAATTTGCCAGTCCAGGCCAACGTGTTTTGAGCATAGCTCCAACATAAAAATGCTATGTATGCGACGTGATGTGAATGCACAAACAATCATCAATGATTACATAGCAACACACACCAACAACGGAATTCAACATTGGCCATAGGCCTACAACATAATATCTTGCCAATAAATAGAGGCAATCCAACCAGATACACGTCGCCAACTTCACACAATGGTAATCACAACTAGGCGCAACATCATCAACAAATCAACAACTGAGCCAACAATTTAGCAACTTAACAAGTTAACAGTTTCGCAACTCAACCAACAGTTAACAACTCAACAAATTAACGATTAACAATTTAACGACTTAACCAACAATTAGCCAACCGTGGGCCTTGTAACACCCCAAAATTAATTAAATATTTATTTAGTATTTATTTAATTAATTAAATAGGATGTGGGTGATAGAAATAATAATAATAATATGGGGTGGTTTTAATTAATTAGGGAGTGGTGGTGCTTAATTATTTAATTAGGGCTTAAGTGATGGAAGAAAGCCCATGACCCATGATCCATGAGTTAGGTGCGTATGAGAGCTAATCCTAGGGTTTAGTGATCATTAGAAAATTTTAGAAAAAGAAGAGAATTGAGAGAGCCTTGGAGAGTGAGAGGCGCGGCAAAAACCCTAGGAGAGAAGAGGAGGAGTGGCGCACAAGCAAGAGGGAAAAGAAGAGAAAGGGCGTGAAGGTTCAAGGAGGGAAGAAGAATTAAGTTGGTGCCTAAGGAAGAGGAGAGGAGGGCTACGAATTTGGGTACTTGATCTAGGGGATTAAAGCTCATCTAATAAGGTAAGGGTGGGATTCTTACATCTAATGGGGTTTCATGATGGGGTTATGGGGAGTAGGCACTATATTGCCATATGCATGTTTTGTTTTGATGTTGAATTGTGTGATTGAAATCCCTCTATGATGCATTGATTGATGATAATCCTAATCGCATGCCATGTGTTTGATGCAATGTTTTTGATGCTATGGTTGATGAATCATGCGAATTTGATGATGATGTTAACAGTGGACAAACTGATTTGATGATTAAAATATGATTGGTGAATTAATTTGGTGTTAATTGTGTAATTATGGTGTTAAAACTTACTGTTGGGGAACTCTGGACGTAGGTTCGTTCTTTTGATGCTACGTGTTTTCAGGTGGTCCAAAAATTGTGTGGTTTACCATTTTAGAAACTAGACTTATTTAACTTTGATTTGGCACTGGTTTGATTGAAATTGGAGTCGCGTGGCTCGAGATATAGGTGTCACAATTTAGGAAAATATCCTGGAGAAATTCTGTGTCTAGGTTCGGTATTTCGGGTATAAAGTTTTCATCTGAACTCCTTTTTGAATGGTTCCTGTTTCATTGAAAACTAGATTCAATTTCCTTCGTTTGGGAACAAACCCCATGTCTTTTGGTCGAGTATTGATCATTCTAGAGGTGCCACAAGTCAGGTCATGGTGGCTGTCCCGTTTTTCTGAACCCTACTTCTTGTTTGTTAAAAACCGTACTAATTGGCTCATTGTTTTGAAAAACAAAAACTATAGTCAGAAACTAGACATTCTCAGGTTTCTGTAGAGGGGCCGTTTGTTGAAATCTGATGTCGTTTACTATTTTAACTAATTCTCTGAATTCTGGGCGCCGTTTTCAGCATGATGTCCTATTTTTCCCGGTTTGGTGTTTATCATATCTTTTGACTCGGGTGTCCGTTTTAAACGATTCAAAGTGCGTTGTAAAGCTTATTCAGGTACCTACCTGAATATTCTAATTTCTGGGCAGTATGAACTATTTTTCTAACGTTGGTCTCAGGTGTCGTTAAAGGTGTCCAAATTGGGCGGTTCAAAATGCGTTTCGAAGCTAATTTCGGTGTCTATCCAAATATTCTGGTTTTATGCAAAAATGTATTATTTTACTGGTGGTTCTGGACTGAAGTGTTCCAGTGTCTAAATTGCAATTTTTTACTCACTTTCCCTATTTTGTGTCAAATCCTAAATTGGCCTAATTGAAATTGGTGTTGGTGTGGGTGGTGGGTTGATTTGGTGAGTGTATTATGGTGTGATCGGTGGGTGAATTAATAGTTCCGGTGGGCCTATTGATTATTGGGTGTGACGAATTCCATTAATTATTTGGTGTGATGAATTTCATTAATCATTGGTGTGATATTGGTGTGTGACGGTGCATATTACGACGAGCAGAGGCTTCGGCCTATCATGAGTTATTGGCGTCAGTGTTGTGGTATCACTGAGTTGATCTTGGTTGTTGATTATTTTCTGGTGCATTGTACATAGTGTCGCATAACTCATGTGCATATTATGACGAGCAGAGGCTTCGGCCTATCATGACGAGCAGAGGCTTCGGCCTATTACGACGAGCAGAGGCTTCGGCCTATTATGACGAGCAGAGGCTTCGGCCTATGGATCCACATGCATACTGCATTCATGCATATCATAACATGTGTGACGACCTTGGTGACTGTACCTTGGTGATATTTGTGTTAATGATGACTGTGATGTTTATAACTTGATGAAATTGACTGTTTTACCCTTGATGATGAGATTGACTGTTTTACCCTTGGTGTTGTAATTGATGTTTGTGATTGGTGTGGTAGACGTAGGTGTTATACTCTAACATATTCCCTAATCATTTTATCCTATTATGTGTGAGATATCTCACCCCTTTCTGTGGTTCGTTACCCCTATGTGGTAACTTGCAGGTGTTTGCGAGGGAAGACCCTAGTCTTCCATTTGTTCGGTGTCGTCGGCTCTGATAGGTAGCACTCAGGGGGGGACGAACGTTGTTTTCTCTTTATTATCCACATTTTCTGTTAGTTGGATTATGTATTGTTTATGTCGACACTTAAATTGAATTCCGCTGCGTTTTGAAAGAAAGTTATCTTTTGAAGTACGACTAAGTTAAACTAATTTTTGAGATTCCGCTGCTTTATAAATGAAATTGGATTATGTTTTGAAAGTGGTTTTTTTACGTTGAAGAAATTGTAGCACTCAAAAGTGATTTTGAAACTCTGATATTTTGCAAGTAAACCGCCAGGTAGATTTTGGGTGTTACAATTAGTGGTATCAGAGCAATGGTTGGTCCGACCAAGTTGTCGTGTCGTGTGTCAGTCAAGTATGATCTTTTAGTACTAACCATTGTTTGCGTTGCAGGTTGTTCGAATCAGGTACTTTATTTTGAGGATTGTTCGGTCCTACCGGACTGTTTGTGTGGTTTGTTATATTTTCAATGTGTGGACTCTGAGTAGAGTTGCATGCATTGCTTGTTTGATTTCGAGGATAATGAGGCCGACCAAATTAGTTGGTTAGGCTCTCAAAAATGGTTTTTTTTTCAATGCTTGTAATTACTGTTGTGTGAAATTCTGACTCCCTTAGTATGATCTCCAATGATTTATGCCATGATTCAATATGTGTGCTTGTTGCATGACTCTAAATGATTTACCTTGTAGTTTAAATGCTCACACGTGTTTCGATTTGGTTAAATTATTTTATATATATATCTTGAATTTGCTAATGTGAGTATGTTTTTTTTTTAAAACAAGCCGTATACCAGAAGACTGTTTTTGAACTTATATTAATGTTGTTTTTGGTGATTCGTGTGTCATTTTATAAACACGTAATATGTTTGAATTGATTGGACTCCATTCTCGTCATTGTATTTGTTATAAGCATTAAGTATAGTTTCTGAAAAGGTAAACCATATAATTTTTGGACCACTAGATTGTTCCCAGTTACTGTATAACCGAACCTATATCCAGATTGTTTCCAGAATTTTAACCTAACTTGTGACACCTATAACTCGAGCTACACAACTCCAAATGCAACCAAACTAGTGCCAAATTAACAAGCATTAAGTCTAGTTTCTGAAAAGGTAAACCACATAATTTTTGGACCACTAGATTGTTCCCAGTTACTGTATAACCGAACCTATACCCAAGTCACCCCAAGCAATGAGTTTAGCAGCAAAATTGGCATCAAATTTCAATAATCAAACACATCGTCAACCCAATTCAGAAATACACATGTTTTTAAACTGAAAACAGAAGCAAATTCGTAGAACCCACATAGAGCCCTTCATGTACCCTATTATAGAGTTAGAACCCCACCCTTACCTTAGCCTTGAAAGATTCGAAGTTCCTTGCCCTATTCCTCTCCTCTTGCGCCGTTCCTCTCTCTCTCTTTCCCTCTTGGCCGTCGCGTCCTTCTCTAGTGCTCTCTCTCAAACCTTTTTTTTTGTTTTTCTCCTAAGTGAGCAAACCCTAACCTAATTTCCCCTCTTATAATCTCACTTAGTCTTATGGGCTTTTCTTAGCTTAATTCGACTTAACATCATGGGCTTTCCTTAACACCTCTCATTTTACTACTCCTAACCCTAACAATAGGCCCACATGTACTAGCATATTATTATTCTATTATTTTTGTACCACACTTAATTAACCTATTAATTAAATAAAAGTCAACGTAGTAACTATACTAATAATTCTCAACTTCAACAATTCTCACACTTAATTACTGAATAAGTTAAATAAATAATTAATTAAATATTTGGGCGTTACACATTATATCCCCCACCATATATGAAGATCCAAATATGAAACAATGCCTCGCCATATATAGCCACAAGAATCTTCGACCAGGGACTAAGGTTATCATCCAGAAGCCTACATCGCCATTTAGCTAGAAATCTCAAATTAAAGAGTCTATTATCTCTTGCCCCGAGACCACCTCCTCCTACACATTTTGACCCACTTTACCCAAACCCATTTCTCTCAACAAGAATAACCCATCAACATAGAAACTTTCTCTGGAGCTGTACTGCCGATTTCTAGATTTCACTAGCATTTTAAGGTAAGAGAGATAAAAAATGGTATGCTATTAAGGACAAAATTGATTTGGACAATTCGTCCTGCAGGCTTACATGCTTATTCTGCCTAGACCAAAGTCTAGCGCGCATGACATCAAACATAGGTTGCCAAGCTGTCGCCCACATAGGATTAACATCCACTAGTAGTCCAAGATACTTGAAGGGAACCGATCCAATCTAGAAACTGAGGATTCCACTATCAAGGAATGGGACTCCACATTTATCCCTATGAGACTACTCTTATGAAAATTAACCTTCAACCTCGATATAAGTTTAAACCAACGCAAGATAGATTTCATAACTCACATTTTTTTTTTCACAGAAGCCTCCCCAATAAACTGAGAATCATTCGTAGCTTGTAAATGGATCACATCCATCTCTGAATTTCCCCCTCGAAATCCTATGAATCTACCACGTGAAACCGCTTCTCTCATAAGACTGCCCAACCCCTCGACCATAAGTAAGAAGAAAAAAGGTGCTAGGGGATCTTCGTTTTTAAGACTGTGTTGAATGTCGACTTGTTCGTTGGACTCCCATTAACCAAAATCGAAAGCCTACCTGAAAAGGCGCACGCTCCAAATACATGCACGCCATTTTTGGAAATAACATATCTTCCTCATCATATAATCAAGGAACCACTAACTTAACCAATTGCTTGTAGCAATAATAGAATCTATCGCATTTCTAAACTTGACTACAAGGACCTTAGAGACTAACTTGGGTAGACACTGTCCATGCTTGTTCTCCTTCATTTCTCTTTTCATTTTCATTTTTTTTGTTTCTTATTTCTCCACTTATTCGTCACACCCCTTTGTATTTCTTATCATATCCCCCCTTCATAAAGTAATTTTTTTTACAACAAAAAAAATAACCACTTTAAAACGAGTCTGGATCCTAACAATTTCCCTAAGAAATAGAGATCTCCATTTCAACACTTTTACAACAAACACGCAGAATTAATGAAAATCCACGTCGGCGTTGTTCCACAACTGCGATGCCAACATTCGCCATTTGTTGACGTCGTTTGTCGTTGATGTGTGCCACACCCAAATCGGTCTTTCTGAACGCAAAACAATGTCTCCTCGTTGTCGTTGTTTCACCATTGTGTTACCGCTATTCGCTATTGCGTCGTTGCCATTCGTCGTTGACGTGTTCCGCACCACTGCCTTTTCAGACTATCACATCTTATTTTTGCAGTCAAAACAAGAAACATCTCCATCTCGGCTCTAATTTCTTTCTAGTGTCAAAATTAGAAACACTAGCAGCATAAGAAGTGTATATTTGTTTATTCCATCCATCTTTGTTTCTCGATCTCAAAGTCTCATAGTTTTGAAAGCTGCACATTTTCATGATGAAAAGGTGAAGGCGTGAAGTGTTTCGGTCCAAGCAAAGTGCCGAGTGCACGTCATTTTTTATTCCTTTAAGAAATTAGATGAAAAGCATGAATTGTATCTAAGCCATTGATTTTTATTAATTTGACGTGTCTATTGTAAAACTGTTGAAATAGAGATTTCCATTTCTTAGAGAAATTGCGAGCATTTGAAACCCTTTAAACCCTAAACCCTAAAACACTCATCCCTTATTAATGAAGCTTGTCCTATTTAATAAGCAAATCCCATTACTTGGCATAGAATGATTGTAGGCTTTAAGAGGGGCCGGGAAGAATTTATGGACAATTGAGGTGAGTTAGGTTGAGCAATGATATCCATTTTCTCTTTTCTCATAGTTTAAACCAATATAAAAACCCGGGGATCTAAGACAAAGTGATTATTCGTACATACACTTTAATGGTCAAGGCAGCGAAACCACATGACATAACTATGTACATGCAGCTGCCCTTCGTTTACTAGAAAGCCCTTCGTTTACTAGAGAAAAGTGGGGATTCCATTCAATGGTCAAAACAATTTGTAGGGACAATCCTTCGACCGTTAGAGGAAAAAACTGCCATTCACTTTCGGTTGGTTGATTGATAATTGAGATTTGACAAAAACAAAGCAACCCTACCAAAGATTTCAAATTCAATGCAAACGGGACCCACTTCCCTAATATGCCAAATTTAAGAGCCTTTCTCTAATTTTTTTGACCAAATTTAACAGTAGCAATACAATCTACCCAATAGCATTTGGATGTGTTAGTAATAGCAAAATAGCAAAATAGTTGTTATGGTAATTAGAATTTTTACTTTTTACACCTCCTCCAAGGCCCAATTGTTGAAAGGCCCATTCAATTCATTAAAGTCCATTCATCAATGGCCAAGATCACTCTGCAAGATCGGACGGCCCAAATCGACCACAGCAAACACCACTCAAAATCTATAAATACAGCATTCAATGCTCATTAAATGGTAAGCACTTTTTCCAACAAAATACTCATTCACTCAAATACTGACTTGAGCGTCGGAGTGTT
This sequence comes from Astragalus membranaceus, assembly GCA_039519185.1. Taxonomy (NCBI): domain Eukaryota; kingdom Viridiplantae; phylum Streptophyta; class Magnoliopsida; order Fabales; family Fabaceae; genus Astragalus; species Astragalus membranaceus. The sequence continues at coordinate 135,669,580 of CM076850.1, forward strand.
ATTGCAGGGCCAACATCGGACATCTCAAGATCGACCAACATCGGACATCTCAAGATCGAACAACATCGGACATCTCAAGATCGAACAATATCGGACATCTCAAGATCGAACAAGATCGAAACATCTCAAGACCTGAAGATAGAAACAGAATCAAGGATAAAACATCTACTAACTGCATAATACCAATCACTAAGATCGGAAGTACAGTACTGAACATTGGCGACCACAGTGGGAGAATCAATACCCTATTTTCTCACTATCTCCTTGATCTTAAAAAAATGGCACCAACGCGCCGTTCAAGACCAGCTAGTCCCATAGCCGGACCCGAGGTCGGTCCTCAACAAACCCCTGAAGACCACGTCCAGGAACTCACAAATTCATCACAAGCTCGAAACCGATATCCCAACACAGGTCCGCCCCGGATACATTCGAGGGGTTCCTGTCGAGCTAGTAGCTGAACGATTTGTGACCGACGCGGTTCAACAACTCGTTCAGCTACTAGCTCGACAGGAAGCCGTAAACGAAGAAAGAAGCAACCGTTTCACTAACCTCGAAGCCGAAGTAGCAAGACTCCAAGCACGGAACGTTCCGGACCAAGAATCGACCGGGCAGGACTCCCTTGAGAAAAGAAACCCAACTCGAAGGAGACTCTTTCGTCGATCACCCCCAAGGAGAAAGCTCAATCATCGTTCTCCCCCACGCCGTCATCGAGGGAATGGCTCCCGTTCTCCTCCGGCTCGACAATATAACGATCTCGACGATCCTCATTCTTCCCCATGCCGTCACCAAGGGAATGGTTCCCGTTCTCCGCCGGCTCGACAATATGACGATCCTCATTCTCCCCCACGCCGTCAACGAGGGAATGGTTCCCGTTCTCCTCCGGCTCGACAGCATGACGATCTAGACGATCCTCATTCTCCCCCACGCCGTCACCGAGGGAATGGTTCCCGTTCTCCTCCGGCTCGACGTTATGACGATCTTGAAGGCTCTAATAACCTCCCTCAACATCATCCACACTGGGACTCGACCTCGCCAAGACGACGTTCAAGAAGCCATGACAACATTCAAAACAATCAACCTCGACGATACGGGCGTCCCGATCCTCATTACGGACGTCAACCACAATCTCGGGCGAGTCAACCTAGGCGAAAAGGTCCGTTCACAAAAGCAATCGATAACTTCCGAGTTCCACGATATCTTGAAAAACCACCTGGAGGACTGAAGACTTACGACGGAACGGGCGACCCCGACAGGCATCTCGATCAGTTTGACACGACCATGCAGTACCGAAATGTACCGATGGAAATGAAATGCCGAATATTCCCATTAACCGTGGACAAAATGGCCTCCGAATGGTTTCGGACTTTAAGATCACTACAAGAAAAACAGGATTTTCCGGCGGGCAAAATCTGCCGGAAAAGCATTTTGCGGCGGATTTATTAAAAAAAAAATTTTTTTTGGAATTTTCCGACGGATTTTAAAGGCATTTGCGGCGGATTTTAAAAAAAAAATTTTTTTTTTCTAAAAATATATATATATATTTTTTAAAAATCCGCCGCAAATGCCAAAAATCCGCCGTAAAATCCAAAAAAAAATTTTAAAAAACCGTCGGAAATGCCTAAAATCCGCCGAAAAATCCAAAAAAAAAATTTAAAAAAACTGGCGGTAAAAAAATTGAATTTTTGAATTTGTTTTTCAATTTTTCCGAATTTTAATATTTAATTTGTATTTTAATAAAAAGTAAGAAAAAATGAAAATGAAGTAGAATATGAGAAAAAATGATATAGAAAAGAATGAAAATAAATAAATGAATGAGAATGTAGAAGTAGGAAGGAATAAGAATGAAAGAGAATATTAGAAGAGAATGATATAGGAGAGAATGTGAATAAAGAAGTAAGAAGAAATAAGAATTAAGGAGTGAATGAAAAAGAATGAAGAAGGAAGGAGAAATATAGAAGAGAGATATGTAGAGAAATTTATGGAGATGAGAGTATAAGAAATATAGAAGAGAGATATGTAGAGAAATATAGAAGAGAATGAGAATGAAATAAAGAGTGAAATGAGAGAATGAGAGGAGTGTAGGAGAAATTTGTATTTATAGGCGAATTTTTTCCCTCCGAATTTTCCGGCGGATTTTTGAAATTACCGGCGGATTTTTTGAAATTTTTTTTGGCTTTTGCGGCGGATTTTTTGGCTTTTGCGGCGGATTTTTTGACATTTGCGGTGGATTTTTAAAAAAAAAAAAAATTTTGGCTTTTGCGGCGGATTTTTTGGCATTTGCGGCGGATTTTTTTTAAAAAAAAAAATATTTTTTGGCTTTGGCGGCGGATTTTTGAAATTTGCGGCGGATTTTTTAAAATTTTTTTTAAAAATAAAAAAAAAATTTAAAATTTTTTATTTTTTTTAAAAAAATCCGTCGCAAATGCCAAAAAATCCGCCGGAAATACCTCAAAATCCGCCGGAAAAGTTTGCGGCGAATAAAATCCGCCGGAAAGTCCTAAAATCCGCCGGAATCTTTTCCGGCGGATTTTATCCGCCGGAAATTTCTAAAATCCGCCGGAATCTTTCCGGCGGATTAAATCCGCCGGAAAGTCCTGGCCGGAAAATCCCATTATTCTTGTAGTGGATCGAACACCATTTCCTCTTGGGACCAATTAGCGAAACACTTCTCGGTACACTTTACCCATTCCAAAAGCAAACCCAAAAACAAGAATGTTTTAACATCTATCATCCAGAGGGGAAACGAGCCCCTGAGAGAATACATAGAGCGATTCAACAACGAAGCTCTTCAGGTTCGACAGCTAGACGACGCTTTTCGAATCTTCTTCATGGCTCAAGGTCTATTTCCTGGAAGCCCGTTCTGAAAGCATATTAACACCTGGGAACCTAACACCCTACAAGAGTTCCTTGAGCTATCCAAGTGTTTCATCAATGAAGAGGAAAATTCCAAAATCGACAAAGCATCATCACATGCAGAACCATCAAAACACCGCATTGAGGTCAATCCTCGAAAGACTTCGTGGAACGTCGGTAAGAAAAATCGTCACCAGGTATATACTGAACTCAACGTCTCCAACGCCCAATTATTGGGGGAATGTTGGAACGTCGAGTTCAGGGACGTCAAACCTCCCAGATCCCTACCTATCCGACCTGGACAAAAAGCTAACAAATACTGTCGATACCACAGAAGCAATGGCCATGACACAAACCATTGCAATGCCCTGAAGGATGACATTGAAGATTTGATAAAACGAGGAAAACTATCTTCCTATGTCAAAAGGGAGGGAGGACGATCTGACGATGTCAGAAAAGAAAGAAATGAAGATCCTAGAACAAAAGGAAAAGAAGTGATCGAGCCAGACCACGATGAGTTAAATAAAAGATCAAAAGGACACTCGATTATAATGATGATAACAGGAGGATTCGATCATGAAGGATCCGGAAAATCAAGGAAAAGAAAGTGGAAGGAACTGTTAAGCATAGCTTCGACGTCGGCAACCCCGACAACCCAGACCAAGACGAATCGACCTCCATTATCTTTCAGCGATGACGGCCTTATAGACGGGAAAGCTAACAAACACGTACCTCTCTTAATCTCGGCGGTTATAGCCAATAAAGAGGTACGTAGGATCTTGGTCGACCAAGGAAGCTCATCAGACATCCTTTTTGTCAATCTTCTAAACAAAATGGGGATCGACAAAGAGAAACTCACCCCTTATAGAGGAACGGCCTTGTCCGGTTTTAACGGATCTCGAACCAAACCCCTTGGGAATTTGGAGCTAATGGTTACTTACGGAACCGAACCAATGGTTCGGACCGTCAAAACCAAGTTCCTCATCTTACCTTGTGAGTCCATATACAACGGTATTATAGGAAGACCGACCTTAGGCAGGCTCGGGGCGGTTACCTCCACTACACACTTAAAGATGAAGTTCCACTCTCTCTGCAACAGAGTTATCACTTTGAACTCCGACTTAGAGTCTGCTTCCAGGTGTTTCTTCTTATGGACGAAGACCGAACAGAAGGCTTCGGAGCAAGAAGGGGTTCCCCCTTCAGAAGAGCTGTCGACTCCCAAACGAGCTAAAGATAGATCGACTGAAGTTAATACCACTAACATAGAGACCGGATGCGATCCGAAAGACAAAAATGAAAAAGATGTTGACGAGCTAACCAAAGAGCTCAAACGAAAAATTAAAAGACCAGAGCCTGACGGAAAGTTCATCGAAATACAGCTCGGATTAGACCCCTCCCAAACTGTCAAAATAGGGATCGACCTACCAGAAGAGGTTAAGATCGATTTGAACAGATGTCTTAACGACTTCAAAGACATCTTCGCTTGGTCGGCAGAAGACATGCCTGGGATCCCACCAGAGGTCGCTTGCCATCGGCTCGCAATTAACCCAGAAGCCAAATGGATCGCCCAAAGAAAGCGGGCTCAAAGCAGGGAGAAGGCCATTGCTGCTGCCAAAGCAGTAGACGATCTCATCAAAGCAAACTTCATCTCCGAGGTTAAATACACAACCTGGTTATCAAACCCAGTCCTGGTAAGGAAAAGTAACGGAAAATGGCGTATGTGCGTCGATTACACCGATCTTAATAAAGCTTGTCTAAAGGATGCTTTTCCGGTTCCCAGTATCGATCGGTTGGTCGACAACGCCTCCGGTTTTCGGTTATTATCCTTTATGGACGCATACTCCGGATACAACCAGATCGCCATGTTTCCCCCAGATCAAGAAAAAACTGCCTTCGTTACCGACCGAGGTAACTTCGCGTACCGTGTCATGCCATTTGGGTTGAAAAACGCAGGAGCGACTTATCAAAGAATGATGAACAAAGTGTTCCAAAACCAAATCGGCAAGAGTGTAGAAGTTTACCTCGACGATATGATCGCCAAGAGCCGAAGTGACGACGAGCATATAAACGATCTAAGAACAATTTTTTATGAGGTTCGAAAAAATAGAATGAGGTTGAACCCAGAGAAATGTATATTCGGAGTTCGAGCAGGAAAATTCTTGGGTTTTTTCTTAACAGAAAGAGGAATCGAGGCAAACCCTGATAAATGTCGATCCGTCACAGAAATGCGAACTCCGACATCCAAGAAAGAAGTACAAAAACTTAATGGCATGATAGCTACTCTATCTCATTTCATATCTAATGCAGCATTCAAATCTCTGCCACTGTTCAAAATCCTCAAAAAAGAAGAAAGAGATTTCGAATGGACACCTGAACAAGATGAAGATTTAAAACAACTCAAGAAATCTCTCTCCGAGCCTCCAATATTAACTCAACCAAACGAGGGGGAAACCCTGTATCTATATCTGGCAGTCTCGGAGGAAGCTTTAGCTGCCGTTCTGGTGCGCGAGCTAGAAACCAGACATAGCCCGGTCTACTTCGGAAGCACGGCTCTACACGGAGCTGAGAGTCGTTATCAGAAGGTCGAAAAGATCGCCCTGGCTCTCGTCGTCGCAGCTCGACGCTTCCGAGCCTATTTTGTCGCTCACCAGGTGGTCGTCCGGACTAACTACCCCATCAGACAAATACTCCATAGACCCGATCTTGCTGGAAGAATGATTAAATGGGCTGTGGAACTCTCAGAATTCGGAATTAAATATGAAGCTCGAACAGCACTAAAGGAACAAGTTTTGGTGGACTTCATGGTCGAGATGACCCCTGCTAACATCGAACCCGATGTATGGATCCTATATGTCGATGGATCCTCTAACCCAAAAGGAAGTGGCGCTGGAATCATGCTAGAAAGCCCAACAGGGATCATCATCGAAGTTTCCCTAACTTTTGATTTCCCAACCTCGAACAACCAAGCAGAATACGAGGCATGCATCGCCGGACTGCACCTGGCAATTGACCTCCAAGTTCCGCAAATAAAATTACATACCGACTCTCTCTTGGTGGTCTCCCAGATCGGAAACCAATACGAGACAAAAGAATCGATCTTGCAAAAATACCTACTTCGGGTACGGTCGCTATTGGCTAAATTTGAAGCGAGCGAGGTAATTCATGTGCCAAGAACTCAAAACCAACGAGCTGACATCCTCGCCAAACTCGCAAGCACAAAAAACCCAGGGAACCAGAGGACGACCATCCAAGAAACACTCCACAAACCCAGTGTGTCTCTCGAGCCTCTGTTTAACTCGACCATCTGCATGCTCGAAGAAACTGACAGCTGGATCATTCCAATTTTGGAATACATCGTCACGGGAGCTGAACCCCTAGACAAAAACGATGCTAAATACATCAGGAGAAGGGCTTCGGCTTTTTCAGTCGTCAATGGAACGCTTTACAGAAGAATCCTCTCTTCTCCATTAATAAATGCGTTGAGGGAGAGGAAGCAGCCTATGTCTTGGCAGAAATTCACGAAGGAATCTGCGGCCAGCACATGGGAGCTCGGTCTTTAGCTTGAAAAGCTCTTCGAGCCGGATATTACTGGCCGAGCATGGCAGGCGATGCTAGTGATCATGTGAAGAAATGTAAAAAATGCCAAATCCACGCCAACGTCCACATAGCTCCCCCCACAGATCTCACGAGCTTATCCTCCACATGGCCGTTCGCATGGTGGGGAATGGACCTGCTCGGACCGTTCTCAAAAGCACCGGGACAAGTCAAATTCTTGATCGTCGCCGTAGACTACTTCAGCAAATGGATAGAAGCGGAACCCTTGGCTACCATCACTGCAAAAAACTGCATAAAATTCTTCAGGAAAAACATTATGAGCAGGTTCGGGATCCCCGAGGTAGTAGTAACTGATAACGAAACTCAATTCAGAGATGCAGGATTTCGAAAGCTAATGCTCGAGCTAAAAATCAAACACCATTTTACTTCAGTAGAACACCCTCAAACCAACGGGCAAGCAGAGGCGGCGAACAAAGTAATACTGAACGGACTAAAGCGATGTCTGGACGATGCTAAAGGAAACTGGGTGGAAGAATTGCCTTACGTCCTCTGGGAATATAAGACCACCCCCCAAAGCTCCACTGGAGAAACGCCTTTTAGGCTCTCCTACGACAGCGAGGCGGTCATTCCTGTCGAGATTGGCGAACTTAGCTGGAGAACGGCAAATCCTAAAACTCAAAGCAATAACGACAAGGAGGGATGACGGTCAGAGAATACGCGGTAAAGTTCGAGCCGCTGGCAAAGTATTTTCGTTTCTTTCAGGATCAGGTTGATGAGGATTGGCTATGTGAAAGATTTGAAGGAGGACTGAGGCTTAACATCAAAGAGTCAGTCTTACCACTTGAGATTCGGCAATTTCAACCGCTCGTGGAAAAATGCAGAAAGATAGAGACAATGAAGGAAAATGGAATTAACCGGGGAAATATAGGAGGGCCGTCTAGGTCCAGGTATCCAACTCAAGGATGGAACCAGAAAGGGAAACAACCGTACAAGAAGCCTTATTCCCGACCCTTGGGGAATAATCAGAATCAACAACCATATCGTCCGACTGCATCTGCTTTTGGCGGTGGACCAATTAGGAATCAGAATTCAGGCCCCATTCGACGATGTTTCAAATGTGGGAAGCAAGACCATTTGGCTGACACATGCCCCATGAAGGGGGTGGTATGTTACAGATGTGGAAAGAGGGGACACATGGTAAAGGACTGCATTGATCCAAAAGTTGAACCGGTGGTGAATAACATGAGAGCTGAAAGGCCAATGGCAAACGGAAGAGTTTACACCATAAGTGGTGTTGAGGCTTCTCAATTTGAAGATCTTATACAAGGAAATTGTGATATGGAAGGTAAGCTCTTAACCGTATTATTTGATTCTGGAGCAACCCATTCTTTTATCTCTTTGGATCGAGTGAAAGAATTGAATTTACCTGCTACATCATTGCCTTTTGATTTGATTGTTTCTGCCCCACCTGCTAAACCTATAGTGGCAAATTCTGTGTGTTTAAACTGTCCTATTGTCATCCATGATAGAAGATTTCTTGTTGATTTAATATGTTTGCCTTTAACGCAACTAGATATAATTTTAGGCATGGATTGGTTATCTCCTAATCATATCCTTTTGGACTGTGCGCATAAAACTTTAGTCTTTCCCGACCCTGGGATTTCCGAATTTATATCTGCGAATCAAGCAATAACTTCTTTGAAAGAAGGTGCTCAAGGTTATATGTTGTTGTCTTCCTTGAAAGCGGAAAAAGAAGTTACTTTGAGCGAAATACCAGTCGTGAAAGATTTTTCGGAAGTATTTCCAGAAGATATTCTCAGATTACCCCCTGTACGAGATATTGAGTTTTCAATCGATCTCATACCTGGGCCAGGTCCAATCTCTATTGCACCGTATAGGATGTCACCTACGGAGTTAGCAGAACTGAAGAGTCAACTTGAAGATCTATTGTCAAAACAGTTCATTAGACCAAGTGTATCACCTTGGGGAGCACCGGTCTTGTTAGTGAAGAAGAAGGATGGAGGTTCAAGATTGTGTGTAGATTATTGTCAGTTGAACAAAGTGACGATAAAGAATAAGTATCCTCTACCTCGCAATGATGATTTAATGGATCAACTCCGTGGAGCTGCGGTCTTCTCAAAAATTGACTTAAGAACGGGATATCACCAAATTAGAGTAAAACCCGAAGATATTTCAAAAACCACGTTTGGGACTCGTTATGGACATTATGAGTATTTGGTGATGCCATTCGGAGTAACAAATGCACCTGCTATTTTCATGGATTACATGAACTGGATTTTTAACCCATTCCTCGATAGATTCGTCATTGTATTTATTGATGACATTCTCATCTATTCTAAGAGTTACGAGGAACATGAAGATCATCTTCGTCAAGTTTTGCAAATTCTACAGGAGAAGAAGTTATACGCAAAGCTGTCAAAATGTGAATTTTGGATTGAGGAAGTTAAATTTTTGGGTCACGTGATTTCTAAGGCAGAAATTGTTGTGGACCCAGCAAAAGTGGAAACTGTACTTTCATGGGAACAATCACGATCGGTGACTGAAATTCGTAGTTTCGTTGGTTTGGCCGGATACTATCGGAGATTTATAGAAGGATTTTCAAGGATAGTGGCACCGTTGACTCAACTCACAAGGAAGGATCAACCGTTTGTCTGGACCGAAAATTGTGAATAGAGTTTCCAATAGATGAAGACACGGTTGACAACATCACCAGTATTAGTTCTGCCACAACCAGATGAACCATATGAAGTGTATTGTGATGCTTCACATCAAGGATTAGGTTGTGTTCTTATGCAGCATAGAAAAGTTGTAGCCTATGCCTCAAGACAGTTAAAGACTCACGAGAAGAATTACCCTACCCATGATTTGGAACTAGCGGCTGTGGTCTTTGCGTTAAAGATATGGAGACATCATTTGTATGGAGCAAGTTTTGATGTTTTCAGTGACCATAAGAGTTTGAAATATCTTTTCGACCAAAAAGAGCTCAACATGAGACAAAGGCGATGGATGGAATTCCTAAAGGACTATGATTTTACCTTGCTTTATCACCCGGGAAAAGCAAATGTGGTAGCTGATGCATTGAGTCGAAAGACAATACACATTTCTGCTATGATGACTAAGGAGTTAGAGTTGTTAGAGAAATTTCGAGATCTAAATCTGACTGTGGAGCTGACTAGTGGAAAGATTTCCTTAGGAATGATCAAGATGTCAAGCGGGCTCATGGAGAATATCCGTGAACAACAAACAAGTGAGGAACATCTGCAGGAAAAGAGAAAACTAATCGAACAGGAAAGGGCTGCGGAGTTCAGTGTAGGAAGCGATGGCATTTTACGATGCAACGGGAGAGTTTGTATCCCAAATAATGTGGAGTGAGGAAAATGATTTTAGACGAAGCACATAAAAGTAAGCTGAATATTCATCCAGGAGCAACAAAAATGTATCAAGATCTAAAGCAAAAATTTTGGTGGCCAGGAATGAAAAGACAGGCGGCAGAATACGTCGCATCAGAAGCCTGCCGGTATGCTTCAATCACTGGACATACCAGAATGGAAGTGGGAAAGCATTTGAATGGATTTTGTAGTAGGATTACCAAGGACGACACATAATTTTGATGCAATTTGGGTGATTATGGACAGGCTGACTAAGTCGGCACATTTCTTACCAGTGAGAATGAATTACAATGTGGAGAAGCTGACTGAGATATACATTAGGGAAATAATCAGACTGCATGGAATTTCTTCTAGTAATGTTTCGGATCGAGACCCGAAATTCACTTCTCATTTTTGGCGAAGTTTACAAGAAGCTCTAGGAACGAAGCTGAGACTGAGCTCGGCGTACCACCCTCGGACAGATGGACAAACAGAGAGGACAATTCAATCTCTGGAAGATTTACTAAGAGCATGTGTTTTGGACAATAGAGGAAGTTGGGATAGTCTGCTACCATTGATTGAGTTCACCTATAATAACAGTTTTCACTCGAGTATCGGAATGGCACTCTACGAAGCGTTGTACGGAAGGAAATGCCAAACGCCATTATGTTGGTATCAAGATGGGGAAAGTGCTATTTTAGGACCAGAGATTGTGCAGCAAACAACAGAAAAAGTCAAACAAATTCGTGAAAGGATGAAGATTGCACAAAGCAGACATAAAAGTTACTCTGATCGAAAAAGATGACCTCTCGAATTTCAAGAAGGTGAACACGGGTTTTTAAGAGTTACATCAACCACAGGAATCGGAAGGGCTATTAAGTCAAGGAAAGTCACTCCGAAATTCATTGGACTATATCAAATTATTCGGCGCGTTGATCCAGTAGCTTATCAAATAGCTTTACCGCCTTTTCTTTCAAACATTCACAATGTGTTGCACGTTTCACAGCTGAGGAAGTATATTTCTGATCCATCTCACATAATTGAACCCGATGAAGTACCATTAAGAGAAAATTTGTCGTATGAGACATCTCCTGTGAGAATCGAAGATAGGAGAACCAAACAACTTCGAGGAAAACAAATATCTTTGGTCAAAGTTGTATGGGATCAAACAACCGGAGATTCAACATGGGAATTAGAAGATAATATGAGGGCGCAATATCCGAATTTATTTTAAGGTACACAATTTCGATGACGAATTTTTTTTAGTAGGGTGGTAATGTAACACCCTGAAAATTTTCTTCATTTGTATGCATTATAATTGTATATTTACTTAATTGAAATAATAATTAGTTTAGTATGTAGAGAGTATTTTTAAGAAAAATAATTTTGTTGAACTAAAGAGAAATGTTAAAGAAGGCTAAAAAAAATAGGGTTTAAAAATTTATCAAATTATAGCTAAAAAGTATCTGTCAGTGTACATCAGTACGACACTAAAACGTCCAAACTTATCGGAAACTTTTGAAATTTAGTTCGTTAAATTCTATAAAGTACAAAGATCGAAATTGTATCTGCAAAATTTTATTTACCTGAAAATACGCTTTTTATTATTACCAGTATAGCAAGTAAGTAACTAATAAAAGATGAAGGAAGAATGTGTGGTCCGTTTTTTTACAACTAATGGTATGAACAGAAGAAATTAACCGGTACGTGTGCATTATTATTACCTGATAACCTACTAATTCAACTATAAATAGAAGCCCCCCACCAGTCAGTTTTTCACGCCACTTTTGAAAAGCAACTCCATCAATCAAGGTTAGGCCAACCTCTCTCTTTTGTTTTTTTTTTTTGGTTTACTCTTTCCTTCTTATGCTTATTTCTTTCATTAATAATTAGTTTCTTCTTTACTTTTAGAAACAAGAACATGTAGAAAGTTTATATTCAATTCTTATTTTAGTTAAAACACCTTAGCTACCTATGACTAAGTTGTAAGCGAGAGTTTGTAAGAATAAGCTGAAAAGAGCTATAGATATATTATAAGTTTTTTTTTTAAAAAAAAGTGCATTTGTTTAAACAAAACAAAAAGTAACTTACAGATTTTTTTTTCAACCTCTAATATTTAGGAAATTTTATAGTCATGAATATAGTAAAATAAGACATAGTTGTTTTAATGAATAATAGGTATTGTGGAATTTGAAGCGAGTGAGGATCATCAAGCTAGTTTGGAAAAATTTCAAGGTAAGGGGAAATACTAATAATAAGTTGATGGGCACAAATTGGGTGTTGCTTGTATATATATTATCTAGTTATTCTTAGGTGATTTGTGTGATTTTGATTTGTTTGAGTTCTATGCAAATGTGTCAAAATTAGTATATTTTGAGTTTGGTTGAGAATGTTGGTTGTCTATTTTACTTAGTGATATAATAATAGACTTAGTGATATGACTTAAGAGGACTGATAAGTTAAAGTGTATTTCATAAGTTGTTCTATGGATTCTAAGGACTGAATTGTCAAGTTGATTATGGATTAGATTAGTAAGACTGGTGATTTTACTAAGGGCTGCTACAGGATGTTTCTTATAGAACTATCAAGTATATAAGACTGGGGATAGGTTCGGCTGGGTCGACTACAGACCTTCTGGGGGCACTTGTGTTTCGAACTCCCACCAATGGTCAGTTGTAGCAATTCTGGCTGGGGGAAATCGTACTACCCGACACGGTGAGCCTGACTGTACAGGACTATCTATAATAAGGTGCAGCGCTCGGGCCAGAATGATTGGGGTATAGATTGGATATCTTCTCATTGCAAACAATCATGTTATGGCAGTTGAAACGGCCTTACGCTCAAGAGGATAGAGAAATCTCCATGGAGTAGGTTGAGTATATTATTCTAGTTAGTAGACTAACCTTGTTCGATGGATTACAAGATAAGTATGATGACTAGTATTTAACTAACTATCGATAAATCTTTTAACTATGCTGTCCGTCATGTTTTTGCAGGACTTAATGATTGTGTGTAGTTAAGTGCCTGGTTTTGAATTAATCTGATGGGGATCACTTTTTACGTCTATATATGATTGTTACTTATGACTGTATTCTATTATATGTAACTTGTGTAATCGCGTTGCAAACTTGTGTACGAGTATTTCACCCCTTACATTTCAGATGACATCGGAGGAGCCTCTCGGACACTCTGGGCACAGGCAGATTAGATTTCTGGAGGATATGGGAGATCCCATCTGGGAGATCGACCCAGTGGCTCAGACCATTACTTATACCGATGTGACTCAGACTACTGACGGGGCACATGGAGTACCCATGACTGTTATTACTGCTCATCAAACTTTAGAGATAGAGTTGCCTATGAACCGTATAATAGAGGCTTTGTTTCCTGGTGTGGCAATACCTGGGGCTATAGTTCGGGATGCTGTGGTCCCTGTTGTACCTATCATACCTGAGTGGGAGTCGTCTGATGGCTCCGGTAGTAGTGGTACCGTTGGGAATCTCCCCAATGGATATCATTAGTGGTTGTTGGAGGTTGACTTTTCTTTGATTCTACTTAGAGTATAAGAGTCGTTTTGGGGATTTAGTCTGGTCTGTAATCTCTTATAACTCTACTTTTATAAAACGCGACTTTAACCAAATAAGTATTTCTCTTCTGTAAAAAGGATTATAACATTTTTTGGTAAAAAAAAGGATTATAACACATATTAACCTCATATATAAAATAGATTTAAAAAATTGATTGCTCTTTTTATGCGTATTTCAAACGACTGTATAATTTTGGACCATCGTTAAAATCGTTGGGCTTCAGTGCCTTTGTTTTCACGGTAATCTTTGTGGGTCCATTTTCCGTTATCCACTAAGTAATAGTCATTACGATTTTTTTCTTGATATTCTTTCTAAAACGACACTGATTATGTATAATCTTTAGCAGTTGTCGGGAAAAAAATGTTTAATGCAATTTTATGATACGATAAGATTCCCTTACATCTTCATGCATGTAGGGTAGGCATATTTTTCCATATTTGTTTAACTTCATGTCAATAATCATATATAAAACAAAAGTAAAATTATTTAAATTCCAATTAAGTTTATCTGTGCATTTACATTTTTAGCTCTCTCTCTCTCTCTCTCTCTCTCTCTCTCTCTCTCTCTCTCTCTCTCTCTCTCTCTCTCTCTCTCTCTCTCTCTCTCTCTCTCTCTCTCTCTCTCTCTCTCTCTCTCTCTCTCTCCCTCCCTCCCTAAAAGACTAGTTATGAATATCAAAGTATATGTTAGTTAAAATTGAAAAATGATACCAACCTTGGTTGGTCTGAGTGGTAAGGGCTTGAGCCTCTTAAGCAAGTGGCCACATATTGGAATTCTAAATTTTGTAAATAGAAAATATCAATTGAGAGAGGACTAGCTAGCCACTTTGTTCACAAACATATCACATGGGTAAAATACTCAAAGTGATACTTAAATGACAATGTGTTTAGTAAATTGGCCAACAATTAACAATTTAGGGGACTTTTTCTATTTACTTTTTGATATATGGGACTAGTGACTACTACCAAATTAAATAAGCCTAATATCGCTCTATAGTTTTTGGGACTAAATTGTCACTCAGTTGAATATTAGTATTTTTTAAAATACCTTAAAAAGGTTAGATTATTGATTGGCCATTAAACTCCAAATATATAAACTCAAAACGTGAAAAACAATTATCTTCCTCTGCCAATGATGAATTTTAGTCACCTAAGAATGAGATAGGAAATTTTAGATTAATTCATATAGTGAGTGAGACAATTTAAATGAATCATTCACTAAGTATATTTTAATATTATTAATTAATATTAATATCATTTGTTTGAGAGGTTTTCAAGGCATGAGGGATCTCAATGGATTTGATAAAGGCATGATGATATATGGATTTGACTTTTGGGATTCTTTATTGCTTAAGGGTACCTTTCTTCCAATAAAATTTGACTGATCATAATAATTTATTATTAGGCCTAGCTACATGCTACAGGGAGGTCCCTCTTGTCCTCTCTTCTATAGTATCTTTAACATTTTGAAGCAAAGTGCATCAGATTATTTTAGAAAGATTCCCATAATAAAAAAAATTAGCTCACAGGCGCAAATGATATATGTTGATGGTAGAAAAGCACAAGGTGATGTAATAATAAAATGGGACATCTAAAATGCTCAAGGTCAGTAGTAGATTTGTTCACACGTTAAAAAGGGACAAATTTTGGGCGGTTTTAAAGTAATAGGAAGTGACATGCTCACTAGCTAGATGAGATGAGGGTCCCCATGTCATGACCCTTATATTGACATGCATGCCCTTCCTTCATATAGAGCAAACAAAGCATGGCCAACAAGATCATCGTGTTCTTGTCACTCCAGGAGAAACTGTATATATACATATATACACTCAAACTATGATAAGCCATGTAATTGGCTTTATTCATCACAATCTCTATATCTTGTCCCCCAAGGATCAGTCCATTGGCCCCATCGTGGATTTTCAGTTCATTTCTTTATTACTTTATTATGTTATGTAGAACTAATTAAATAATGGCGCAAATTTTAATTGATACATATATAACAATCTTTGCAAGTGCTTCTTCCCTTTCCCTTTCTTTTTATTTTTTGTCTTTTACTTTCTCAGTGTGGGATGACAACACACTATTCAGAGAATTCACAACGTTGCGTACCTAGGTTAATATATAGTTCGTCACGAGTAGAAAATATCTGAAAAACAACAATCAAGTTGTATTTGATAAACCAACATAGAGTGATACCTCAACAAGCCTGAAAAACTACAAATTACTAGTACAATCAACTAACTTGACCTGTGACTATGTTGTAGCTAAACCAACAATTGGCCCACGTGAATAGTTCTCTTCCATCCCAACCTATTAAACTGTAAAATAGATGTCAAAACACAATTTCGCACACATTGGTACACGTTCGGTACCAAGATACCAAAACTGCTCAATATCTTGATACCGGGTGTCAAAAGACAAGTTTCCATGTTTTGCCACTTGATACCTTGGTACCGAGCTGTTTCAATATGTTGGTACCAAGCGTGTACCATGCATTATTAAAATACACTTAGCACCGAAATTGCTCGAAACCAAAGTGTGGTAGTGTGCAAAATTTGAACTTCCCACCACAAAATTCAATTTTACACACTTGCTATCTTATTAGTGAGCATTTTCAGTACTAAGATACTGAAGCAAATGAAAATGCAGAAAAAAGGGTTTACTGCTACTATCTAAAACAAAATTAATAGATGGTGGGTGAAGCGGAGGAAGTTCAGAAGTTGGGTAGAGTGGGATATGAAATGGGGAAGAGGGAAGAGGATTTGTAGTTAATGTAGGTGGTATATTGGTAATTTACATGGGGTGTAGAGAGTAAGCGAGGCGTCAAAAGAATGTGCCTACTAGTTATTATTATTATTATTATTATTATTATTATTATTATTATGTTTTTTTTTTGGTCTGAAGGACTATGATTTCATTTCATAAGAAATAATGGGCCAGGCCCAAACCATACATCCATAACAGTACACGGATTAGATGAAAGAACTAAAAAAGAACTTGGGCTAAAGTGGGTCAATAAGTGCACCCACCCGATCCAAGACCACTAAAAAGAAAAGATACTAGAAACAAATACAATACCAAATTTGGCTAAACAACAATCATTGGAGAGGAGAGAAAGATCCCTTTTTGCCAAAGAAAACCCTAGCCACGTGTTTGCTGGTGTTTTTAGCAAACAATCACTGGTTTTATTAGAAAAGTTTTGTGAGATTAAACCAGAAATCTCTAAAGCAATTGCCTTTAAACACCACCGTTTGTCAACAAATATATTTTAAAAAGGAGACAATTCACCATGAAAATTGAAGTAAAAGTGAAAGAAATGGTAAAATGGGACGCAGAAATATTAAATGACTTGTATTGAAAGCAATAAATTGCATTGAATGTAAAGAGAATGGTGTACAAATTTACATACGTTGTACAAGGATTCTTTTACTCTGTTTTCGCTGTGACTTGGAAGTTAGAGTTTCAGAATTGTGTGTTGGTATAATAATTTGCCACCCTGATTTCTACATAGAAATCACTATTTATACAGAAAACAATGACTAAAATGTAAACTGTTATGGACACGTGGCTACGTCTCATTAACCAATGATGGACTTCGTGCCACGTTCGACGCCATATAACTGCCCACGATGAATTAACCGTAGTCTTGAAATTCGACACAATTGCCTACTAATAACTGCTTGACGAAGTCTTGAATACACCGTCCTGTCGAAAACTCTTCCCTGTCGAAATGGTGAAGACCTCTTCTGTCGAAAACATGTTGAGATGACATAAATGTCACTTATTCTCTTTGAAGGCATTATGAATATTCTTTAATGAAAGGTCAAACCTTATTAACTAACCACTCAAAAGCCTTGTCGAAATTCTAGGCTAACAAATTGCCCCCCAAAAAATAGCTTTTTCGACAATGTTTAAGGAAGAAAAAGAATATTTTTTGAAGATTTCGAAACGTCACCTCCAACAACTTTACATTAAATGGTGATAGGCAAAAATAATTATGACCTTACGCAGATAAAGCGAACCATTTCATTGGGCCACGTCATTTGGTTGGTAGACCACGTCTTTTCAGAACCTCAAACGTGCGAAGCGTCGTAACTGTGTAACCGTTGCACCTCTAACGTATAAATACGTTTCACTTCATCTTCTTCATTTTTACGCTCCCTTTGAACCTTAAACTCTGAAATTTCTCAGCTAACCTTGCTTCTTCACGAAAGCTTCAAACTTTTTCATTGTTTCGACATCCCCACTAAAAACACAACCTTCTTTGTTCATTATTTTCAACAAATGGCTTCTTCCAGCGCTCAAACTCAGAAACAAACAGTTGCTGTGCGTGGCTTTGAAGGTTTCGTTGAAGAACCTTCACCAACTTGTTTTAATCAGATACTTATTCCATCTGGTAAACCTTTTACCCATGCTTATTTAGGTCCTCTTCCTGATCCCATAGAAAGCGAAGAAATTAAAGCGATTTTTCCCAGTCACCGCAAACTTCAACCTAGAATTTTTGAAGAAACTCCTTTTCATTTGGAATTTCTGAAAAACCCCAACAGAGTTTTTAGGTCTGCTCCCAAAGTAGAACAAAGTGATTATATTGCATGGCTTGACAAAGTTCAAAAACAAAAAGAAACCATT
Organism: Astragalus membranaceus; assembly: GCA_039519185.1. Lineage (NCBI taxonomy): Eukaryota > Viridiplantae > Streptophyta > Magnoliopsida > Fabales > Fabaceae > Astragalus > Astragalus membranaceus. The sequence goes on from CM076850.1 coordinate 135,687,595, forward strand.
TGGCAAGAACAGGGAATTTTTGACATTATCCAGCTGTCGAAATATGGACCCAAATACGATAGCACTATGCTTCTAGCAGCATTGCAGTTCTGGGACATATCTACCCATAGTCTCCATTTAAAGTGTGGCATGCTAGCTCCCACTTTGTTGGATGTGGCTGCCATTACTGGCCTGAAACCATTGGGTGAAATCTTTGACCCTAAACTAGCCACCAACGATTATGGCTTCTCATTTAACAACCCTACTTTTAGTGCTTATATTGCTGATCATCATGATACTGAGAATGCTGAAGTATCTGATCTAGAACATATAGCTTTTCTTACTCTGTGGCTGTCGTGCTTTGTCTTTTGCTCCCGTTCTCTCCAAGTAGCAAAAGTTTTCGTTCCTTTGGCCATTCAACTCCATAAGGCCAAGAAAATCAATTTAGCAAAATTAGTTCTAGGAAATCTCTATCAGCATCTTGATGGTGCTGCGCTTGAATTGAAAGAAGGTGAACCTACTGACAAACTGCTTATTGCTGGGCCTATGTGGCTTATGCAACTTTGGCTCTTAGCCACTTTTGAGTCAAGACTGAACTTGTTCATCCCCAAGGAAATTCGACCAACCCTACCAACTAGAAGAACAGAAGGAGTTCGACTAGCACAACTAAGGAATAGGGAAAAAGACTTGTCTTACGAAGAAGCATTTTCCATGTACTTCGACATCTTCAACAAGTGTACTACTTTCGTTGATGCTATGGCGCCTTTTGTCAAATGCACTTTTGGGCCATCTTGGTTCATCAACGAATTTCCTTCTAACTCAGTAGAAAATGTCGAAGATTCTATTTTCGTCACCTAGTTCTTCGATTTCATAAGCGCCATTCGAAAAACATTGCAACACGCGAAATGGGCCTTCCCAACTGTGTGACCATTTACCCAAGACTCTATCTTTTTTATCCATAGGTAACAGCACTTTCCAAACTAAATCACCTGTATTAAAGGTTTTTAACTTAACCTTTTTGTTATAAGCTTTAGCTACTCTTTCCTTCTGTCGAATAAGCATTTCCAAAGCTAATAACCTTTCCTCGTCTAAATCAATTAGCTCATCAAGCATCATATTCCAATAATGATCAAAAGGAATTTCATACTGTCTTTGAATTCTTGTTGATTGTAAACAAATTTCGACAGGCAATACTGCATCGTGTCCAAAGGTTAATCTGTATGGAGTAGCATTGATAGATTCTTTGGGTGAATTTCTACAAGCCCATAAAACTTGATCTAAAGTGTTATGCCAATTTCTGGGTTTTTTCCCAACATGTTTTTTAATCAAGTTAATAATGATCTTATTGGCAGCTTCCACTTGACCATTGGCTTGTGCGTAATATGGTGTCGAAGTTAATAACTTAAAACCAATTTCAGAAGCAAATTCCACCATTTTTCGACCAGTGAAAACAGAACCCTGATCTGTAGTTATGGTTTCTGGAATTCCATATCTATAAATAATATGATTTTGGATAAACCGTATTACTGCTTCTTGATCAACATTGGATAAAGGTATTGCTTCAACCCATTTGGTAAAATAATCAATTCCTACCAATATATACTTATGACCTTTTGATGATGTTGGCTTTATTTCTCCAATTATATCTAGAGCCCAACCTCTGAATGGCCAAGGTTTCACTATGGCATGCAATTCATTTGCAGGTACATGTTGTATTCCAGCATGTTTTTGACACTCTTGGCATCCTTTAGCAAACTCTATACAATCTTTCAACATTGATGGCCAATATATTCCTTGTCGAAATAATAGCCATTTCATTTTATGGCCTACTTGGTGTGAACCACAAGCTCCACTGTGTGTTTCAGAAACTGCTAAATATGCCTCATTTTCACTAAGACATTTCAATAATATCCCTTCAGGAGTTTTCTTAAACAATTCATTTCCAATTATCACATAGCTTAAAGCTCTGTACTTTACCTTTTTATTGGTATTTCCTGTGGGATTTTGCAAGTATTCTACAATAGGCTTTCGCCAATCATCATTGGCCATATTGTCAATAGCAAAAACTTCTGCTAAAACAACTTCATCAACAATGTGATGTTGTTCAATATATTCCTCATCTGTATTTGTTGCCCCCCCAGTTTTTGGTGTTGGCAATAATGAGGAAGAAATATCATCAGATACGAGTTTCTCTTTTATTTCGATTAATTCTTCAAGGCTTTGTTTTGAAACCCTATAACCTGATGCAATTTGGGCCAAATCATTCGCCACTTGATTATTAACTCGTGGTAAATGTTCTAAATGAACAGAGTCAAATCTTTTTAACAAGGAATTGGCCATAATAAAGTATTTAATAAGGTGTTCTTTAATACATTTATATTCTTTGGTCATTTGTTTGATAACCAATTCTGAATCACCTTTTATTTCGATACATCTTGCCCCCAGCTCAAGTAAAATTTCAAGGCCTATAATCAAAGCCTCATACTCAGCTTCATTATTTGAGCAATGATTTCGAATTTTACACTTGTATTTCGTTGGAATGTTATTTGGTGAAATAATTAAAACACCAATCCCAACTCCTTTTTTATGACTTGAACCGTCAAAATACAACCTCCAAGGATATGTGTCTACGAAATGTAATGTTTCTTCGACAACAGAATGGTCTACTATAAAATCAGCAACCACTTGTCCTTTAGTTGATTTCAAAGGGTGATAAGTTAAGTCATATTCAGACAAAGCTAAAGCCCACTTACCAATTCTACTATGCATTATTGGTTTCGACAGCATATGCTTAATAATATCAGAATGCGAATAAACACAAACATTAGCTGGCTTTATATATTGCTTTAACTTTGTGCAAGAAAAATACAAACAAAGGCACAATTTTTCTATAGAACTGTACCTAGTTTCAGCATCTATTAAGATTCTACTAAGGTAATATATGGCCCTTTCGACACCATTATCATCCTCTTGAGCTAACATGCTACCAATTGTTTTTTCAGATGCTGCTATATACAATTTGAGCACTTTGTTTCTAATAATAGGCATTAGAATTGGTGGTTTCATCAAATAAGACTTAATTTCTTCAAAAGCTGCTTGATGAACGGATTCCCATTTGAAAACTTCTTCTTTCTTCAGTCTCAATAATGGCGAAAATGCTTGAGTTTTGCCACTTAGATTTGATATGAATCTTCGTAGGAAATTGATTTTTCCCAACAACGACTGAAGTTCTTTTTTAGTTGAAGGAGCTTTCGTTTCAATTATAGCTTTAGTCTTATTCTGATTGATTTCAATGCCTTTTTTGTGCACCACAAAACCCAAGAAATCTCCTGCACGCACACAGAAGGCACACTTTAATGGATTCATTTTCAATCCATATTTCCTCATTCTTTCGAAAGACTGTCGAAGATGGTCTAAATGACCATTTTCTGAGGAAGATTTAACTACCACATCATCTATGTACACTTGCATAAAGTTTTCAATGAAATCATGAAACATACAATTCATTGCCCTCTGATATGTAGCACCAGCATTTTTTAAACCAAATGGCATTACTACCCATTCATAAATACCTAATGCCCCTGGACAACGAAATGCAGTTTTCGAAACATCCTCTTCAGCAATAAAGATTTGATTATACCCAGAATAACCATCAAGCATGCTGAGGTATTCAAATCCTGCTGCTGAATCTATCAACATTTCTGCCACAGGCATTGCGTATTCATCTTTGGGAGTGGCATTATTTAAATCTCTAAAATCGATGCAAACTCTAAGAGTGCCATTTTTCTTAATTACAGGAACTATATTAGCTAACCATTCGACATACCTGGCAGTTCTGATGAATTTGTTCTTGAACAACCTTTCGATCTCCTCCTTAATTTTAGTTAATATTTGAGGAGCGAACCTTCTTGGCATCTGCTTCACGGGCTTCCTCTCTGGTCGAATTGGCAATTGTAATTCCACAATGTCTCGACTCAATCCAGGCATTTCGTCATAGTCCCAAGCAAAGCAATCTTTGAACTCCCTCAGTAATGTGATAACTTGGGTTTTCAATGCAACATCCAGGTATGCACTAACAAAAGTTGGCCTCTTCTTTGAGCCATCTCCCAAATCTACTTCCTCCAAAGGATCTTGAGCTTGCATTCGCTTTGTTGAATCTTTAGGATCTTTTTCAAAACCTAATGGCTCATTATCATAAATGCAATCAAGTTTTTCATTCATAATAATGCCATTTTCGGCTACAGGATCTTTGGCTTCGACAGCCATTGTTTGATGAATTAATTCGGCTTCCATAGCCGCTTTTAACTTATTCTCGGCCATATAAGCCGTAATCTTGTTCCATGCATTAGGAACTGACATAGGAAACATTTCAAGAATCAGAATACCACCCTTCAGGTTGGGCAGTAGCATCTCCTATTATTTGCCTTTCCCAAACAAAACCATAGTTTGGATGCAAATTAACTGAAGCAAATACATTATCAGCAGGAATGTATGCCTCATTAGAAGATGAACATGGCGCAATGTTCGCCAATTTTTTCTCAAAATTTTCCTTGGTAATGTGATTTACATCAGCACGAAAATAACTTTGGTCTGCTTCAATGTATTCGACAAGACCATCTTCTCTCCACATCACTAGTTTTTGATGTACTGTTGAAGGCACAGCGCCGACCCCATGTATCCACTCTCTCCCAAGCAACATATTGAAGTTTGCTTTGGAAGCAATTACTAAGAACAAAGTGGTCCTCTTGATAGTTCCAACAATCAATTCCACTTCGATGGCTCCAAGAGAGTAGCCAGTTTTGCCTTCGTAATTACTTAAGACAATATTGTGTGGCTTGAGGTCGGTGATGGATATGCCTATTTTCTTCATCAGCACTTCAGGCATAAGATTTACAGCAGCACCTCCATCAACCAACACTTTGTTAATGCCAATGCCATTAACTTTAGCTTGAATATATAAAGGCTTCAGGTGGTTCTGCATACTCGTATCTGGCCTCTCGAAAGTAGCCATCTGATCTTCGACACAGCCATCATTCATCACATAGTAACACATGGGTTTGTGACAAGCCATATCTTCAGTGAAATCTTCTTCTTCACTGTTAGGCACGGTTATGACATCATACTCCAATGGCAATATTGACACCACGTTGCAGACGACGTCAAAATCATTGTCAGAATCATCAAAACTAGAGCCTACGTCCTCATCAAAATCAGATTGAGGCTCTTTCCCTTTATATGTCGAAGGTGGAGGGCAGATTCTTTCAAGTGCAGGCCTTCTAGGCTTAGCCACATCAGCACTGGTATTTGCTTCAACCTTAGAAGCCACCTTCTTATCACCCACCTGGACTTTGATTCCAAAGTGACTAGGAACCTTGTTCACGTCTAAAGAAGCTTTTTTCTTCTGGTTTCTCTGAAAACGACGCCATTGGGTTTTAGTCATGGGATTCTTACCTTTATAATTATTCCAATAATTATACTTGCTGGAATCACCTTGATGGACAACTTGAGCGTTTGCATTGTTGTGAACCCATTTTCCAACAGGGGAGTTCATTTGTGGAACGAAGGATTTACCAAACAGTCTTAAGGATCCTTTCTTTCCTGGCTCTTGGCTTGTCGAAGGCTTAGTCGAAGCATTAGCCTTGCTAGATGAAGGCTTAGTCATAACATTAGCCTTGTAACCGGGGAGCTCAGTGTTGCCAAAATCAAAAGATGGCCTATTGTCAAGCCATTTCCTCTTTCGATGTTCCTGATCCTGGTACCCTTCAACAGCTTTGGCTGCTTCTTTGTCGAAAACAGCACTGCACCTAGGACATAACATGACTTCAGAGTTATTCCATTTACATCTGTTGAGGAAATCTATCAATTCCTCTTCAGCTTTTGGGAACACAGCATGTAGCTTCCCATCATATTCTTTCAAGGTTATCTCTTGTTTCTTCCCTTCAGCATATATAAAACCTTCCAATTTTTTGGTGGAGGATTTAAGTTTCTTTGGAGGATCTTTCATTTCAGCATCTACCATGTTTACACTTGTTTCGAACGGTTCTGTATACATAGCTTCAGCTTTGGGTAAAGGGTCATCTACAACTTGCATTTGAGTTTTCATCTTTCTATCTTCAAATTTTAGTCTCCCTTCTTCGATTGCTTTTTGCACAAGATCCCTGAAAAGCACACAACGGTCAGTGTTATGTCCCAAAAAATTATGGAACTTACAATAACCCTTTTTCTTTCTCTGGTCCAGAGTTGGTACTCTTAAGCCATTAGGTACCAATATCTGACCATCTTTCACCAACAGATCAAATATTTCATCACATTTAGTAACATCAAAAGTATATGTTTTAGGCACAAATTTGTCGTTTTTTGGCTCGACAGGATTTTTCCCATTAGCAGGCCTTAGTAATTTACAAGTATAAGGAGGACCAGGCTTGAGTTCAGCCACATCTATCTCCTCTCTTTCGATATCACTAAATGTGGTGTCGAATTCTTCTTCGACATAAGCTACTTTTTCTTTTTTATGAAACCTAGTTGACGTAGATTTTTCTTCTTTAAGCCTTTCTACCTGTCGAACTCTGTCAGCTAATTGGGCCATATCCCTTAAATGAGATGTGTCCAATTTTTTCCTAATTGAATAATCAAAGCCACCAGCAGCCATTTCAACAAGTTCATGTTCAGGCACTTGTGTGAAACAACGAGCCTTCAGTAGCCTAAATCTATTCAAATAGTCATCAACAGTTTCAGGCATTTTACGCTGAACACTGGCCAATTCTTTGAGAGTGATCTTAGACTGGCCCATGTAAAACTGCGCATGAAACGCTTTTTCTAATTGCCCCCATGTGAAAATAGAACCAGGGGGTAATGTAGTAAACCAAGTAAAAGCATTTTTTGTTAAAGAATTTGGGAAATATTTCATCTTCAAATTCTCATTTTGGGCTATATCCCCAGACTCAGTCAAAAACCGAGCAATATGTTCGACAGTAGATTCTTTTGTGTCACCACCAAACTTAGTATACTTAGGAACTTTCCAGCCCCTTGGCAACTCAGTTTGCAACACATATTCACATAATGGTGATATGAAATTTGGCCTATGTAAGCCTACATTAACGCCATTTTGTGTCAATATAGTTTCAACTAAAGTGGCTATATTATCTTGGGCGCCAACATTATTTTGTTGCACTTGTCGAACAACTTCATCAGCATTCTGATTTCGATTCACCAGTACAACTTCAGGGACATGATTTGCCATTCCCTGTTGTTCACCTACATTGACTGGGACTTCGACTGGAATTGTTCTTTGGGTATGAACAGGTAATCCATTATTTACTGTATTAGGCACCTGCCTATTACTAGTATTTGGAGCCCCAAAGAAATCTGCAATTCGACCCATTTGTTTTGCTAACATTTGGTAACTGGTATCAGTATTTTGAATCAATGGATTAAAAACTGTACCAATTTGTTGGGTTAACATATTAACCATATCATGATTGCTCTCATCAACTTGTTGTCGTAAGGCAAACAAGGATTCATTGGTTAATGCCGTAGGATTTCGACCCATTACACTTTCAGAAGAAACATGTACAGGAGACATAGTCGAAATATGTGGCATTCCAGTAGGCATGCCATATGATCCAGAAGGAAATGCAGGAAAACTTACATTATGAAAATGTGGATTTAAACCGCTTCCTATTGCCATATAAGGACTATGAAGTCCCATATGTAACGGCAAAGACATAGGCATAGATGCCATGTTTAACTGCGTTGATCCAACGTTAGTCATTGATACTGAAGGAACGGTTGTTGATGATGATGGGGATATTGTTCCCACAACCACCCCTGCATTTACGTTTGCAGAATCTACTATTGTTCCCTGTTCTTGTGGAACCACAGGATTAGAGCTAGACGCATTATTAGTATGACGAACCATTTTTCCACTTCTTAAGTGCATGCAAGTACAAACACATCAAAGAACATAGAAAAATTATGTATTAAAGGCAAACTGTCCCACTGGGCGTGCCAATTTGTTTGCTGGTGTTTTTAGCAAACAATCACTGGTTTTATTAGAAAAGTTTTGTGAGATTAAACCAGAAATCTCTAAAGCAATTGCCTTTAAACACCACCGTTTGTCAACAAATATATTTTAAAAAGGAGACAATTCACCATGAAAATTGAAGTAAAAGTGAAAGAAATGGTAAAATGGGACGCAGAAATATTAAATGACTTGTATTGAAAGCAATAAATTGCATTGAATGTAAAGAGAATGGTGTACAAATTTACATACGTTGTACAAGGATTCTTTTACTCTGTTTTCGCTGTGACTTGGAAGTTAGAGTTTCAGAATTGTGTGTTGGTATAATAATTTGCCACCCTGATTTCTACATAGAAATCACTATTTATACAGAAAACAATGACTAAAATGTAAACTGTTATGGACACGTGGCTACGTCTCATTAACCAATGATGGACTTCGTGCCACGTTCGACGCCATATAACTGCCCACGATGAATTAACCGTAGTCTTGAAATTCGACACAATTGCCTACTAATAACTGCTTGACGAAGTCTTGAATACACCGTCCTGTCGAAAACTCTTCCCTGTCGAAATGGTGAAGACCTCTTCTGTCGAAAACATGTTGAGATGACATAAATGTCACTTATTCTCTTTGAAGGCATTATGAATATTCTTTAATGAAAGGTCAAACCTTATTAACTAACCACTCAAAAGCCTTGTCGAAATTCTAGGCTAACACCACGATCCCGACGAAGAAACAACGACTACACCACTTCTTTCAATTCAATCAACCCACCAATTGTTTCAGATAGCAATTGACCACAGATCAACTCAATTGCAACGTGATGCATTCGATTAAACAAGCGATCGAAGAAAATGGGTGATGAAGCCTGAATGATGAATTACCTCCACAAGGCTTGCGCATCAGCCACCAGAGCACGACGCAGGAGAGGCGGAGGGCGTAGCGTCCATGATCCTTGAAGAGCATCGTCTCTTGCAAGCAGAGCAATTGTGTGAGCACACTGGTTACCATCCCTCTTAATCCAGGTTATTTCTGAGTTCTTCAAATTCTTCATAAGAGTAATTATATCATCCACAATACCCTAAATTTCCCTTTTTTCTGATCTTTCATTGCAAACCTCTACGAGGGTTTTGTTATCAGATTCAAAGATCGTTTGCTCCAAGTTGACATTAACCGCGAACGAGACAGCTTCCCTGAGACATAGAGCTTCAGCCATAATCGGAGACGACGCATAAAACCTAGTTGAGGTAGCAGTAAGTAATCTTCCCTGAGTATCTCTGCAGATTATTCCTGTAAAACCCTTGCCTGTTGTTTGATCAAACGCTGAGTCACAATTAACCTTGACAAACTGGTCACGAGGTGGTCTCCATTGAGTTGGAGGAACCTGCATATTAGGAGTAGGAACTTGCTGTTGATGATGTTTGCTACTAGGATTTAGTTGCTGTGCTGAAAGAAATTCATTGCATTGAGTTCTGATTTTGTGTAATGAACTAAGGGGATTAGGATTCTTGTTATTAAACACTTTGTCATTCCTAGCATTCCAAATTGTCCATAGAGAGAAGAATAACCAAGTAGACAGGTTGGTGTCAGCAAGCATAGGAGCCTCTAGAGTATCTACAATCCACCTTTGAATGGTTGTTAGACCTAGAGGAGAGGGAGGGGTAGTAATCAGCAGGCCAAACCAGAGAGGCCTGGTTCATTCACATAACAGCAGCATGTGTTCTGTAGTCTCCTTCTCTTTCAGACAAATAGGGCAAAGATGGGAAATAGGGATTCTTTTTTTGCAGAGATTTTCTCTAGTAGGGATAATGTTGTGACATACCTTCCACATAAAGTGCTTGAGTTTATTAGGGACCTTTGCCGACCAAATTAAGTTCCAAATATTTTCCGGAGTAGTTGTAAAGCAGCTAGCACCACTCGGTACAGAAGGAGCTGTATCAATTAAAGCCCTATAATCTGATTTCACTAAATAACAACCATCCTTACTGTGCGGCCACATCAATTGATCATTTTGGGATGTCCAAGAAATAGGAGTTTTGACAGCTTCTATTGCATTTTGTGATTGTAAGTTCTGCCTGAGAAGATTAAAGTCCCATTTGTTGTCTCTCCCTATCAATTCTGATACAAAGGTTGCTGTTGCTGTAGGCTTTAAGGTTACTTTATTACCCGAGCTAAGCCAATTATCCTTTATGATGTTGATACCAGTGCCTGAACCCACACACCATCTGCCTGAATTTTGTAACATTTCTTTACCTTGTCTAAAACTATTCCACACCCAAGAGGATCCCCTTTGAGATGAGGCCTCCCAAAAAGAGCAGTTTGGAAAATATATGGATTTTAAGGTTGTAGCCCAGTAAGAATTTGAATCATTAAGCATCCTCCATACCTGTTTTGAGAGTAGAGTTGTATTCATTTTCTTAAAGTCCTTAAACCCTAGACCTCCCTTGTCTTTTGGGAAACAAAGGGCTTCAAATTTTTTCCAGTGAATTCCATTAAATCTACCAGTTGATTTCCACCAAAACCTTGCAACATTTGAAGTGAGAGAATCACAAAAAGTCTTAGGAAGAATCAGGATTGACATAATATAACTAGGAATAGCTTAAATAACCGCTTTGATGAGCACTTCCTTCCCAGCTTGGTTCAATAGATTCCCCTTCCAGCCCTCCAGTTTAGAAGTGACCTTCTCCTTCAGCCAATTTAGATTTTGAATCTTAGAACCCCCCCCCACTCAGCAGGGACTCCAAGATATTGCCCTGGGTTAGACCAAATGGGAATGTTAGAAATAGAGGATACACTCTCCTTGACTTGTTGTGAAATTTTGCAGCCGCAGATTATCCCTGATTTAGATAGATTTATCTTTTGCCCCGAAGCACTAGTGAAAAGGTTGAGAATCTTGATGATTTGGAACATATTTTCAGTATCATCTTTAAAAAACAGTAGAGCATCATCAGCAAAGAACAAGTGAGACAAAATAGGAGCTGTTGGAGCTAGCTTGATGCCTTGTATGTCACCAACTTCAGTGGCTTGAGTGATCAAACGAGAGAGAACATCAAAAACCATAATAAACAAATAGGGGGAAAGAGGATCTCCCTGCCTTACACCCCTTTTAGGATATACCTTCCTTGATGAAAACCCATTTATTTGGTATGAATAGGAGACTGTGGTGACTAATTTCATTATAGACCCAACCCATTCCTCCTGAAATCCATAAGCAAGCAGCACAGCCTTTAAGAATTCCCAGTTGACTCTATCATAAGCTTTGTTCATGTCAAGTTTAATAGCAATTCCCCTACCTCCATCACCTTGCTTTTTCTTTAGGAAATGGAAGGCTTCATGAGCTACAATAAGGTTGTCTTGGATCATTCTGCCTCCCACGAATGCACTTTGCTGAGGGGAGATGATTTTGCCTATGATAGGTTTTAGTCTCGCCACTATAATCTTTGCTATAACCTTATAAATAAAAGAACAACAGCTAATAGGTCTGAGTTGAGAGATTGCTTCTGGATTTGAAACCTTAGGAACTAAGGCTACATTAGTAAAATTAGCTTCATCTCCAAGGTTGCCTTTTGAGAAGAAATCCACTACCACTAGAAAGACATCATCCTTTATAATATGCCAATTCTTTTGGAAGAAAAGACCATTTAAACCATCAGGCCCAGGGGCTTTATGAGTACCCAAGTCAAAAACCGCAACCTCCACCTCCTTGAGTGAAATCAACTACCATATATAAAAATCAACTACCAGCAAAATGACTTTATTAGACATTTGCAAATTACGCCATTTGTCCAAACTCAAGGGTAAAATCGTAAATTCGCTGCAAAAAAAAACAAAATAACAACAGTTTCAGCACTACAGTACTTTTCCAGAGCTACAGTCCTTTCCGTACAGTATTTTTTCCAGCGCTACAGTGCTTTTCCCTACAATAGTATACAATGTCAATTTTTTTTAGCTGTTTCACTTTTTATAAAAACCTGTTTTTAAAAAACTGTTTTTAACTAAAAAAAAGATTTCAGTTTTTTTTATTTAAAAAAACTGTTTTACTTTTTATAAAAAAATATTTTTAAAAACTGTTTTACTTTTTCCGTACAACAGTATACGGTGTCAATTTTTTTTAACTGTTTCACTTTTTATAAAAATCTGTTTTTAAAAAACTGTTTTTAACTAAAAAAAAGATTTCAGTTTTTTTATTTAAAAAAACTGTTTTACTTTTTATAAAAAAATATTTTTAAAAAACTTTTTTTTTTTAAAAAAGATTTCTTTCATAAATTTTTTCAGTTTTTTTTGTCATAAAAATAAATTTCTTTACACCTTTTTTACTAAAAATAATTACTCACTATTTTTATAATTTAGTGAAACTACTAAAATTAATTATTTTCAATGGTTAAATTAATGATTTTAACCACGGTCAAATTAATTAATCTTTTTTACAACGGTCAAATTAAATATTATTTACTATAATCTTTCTACTAAAATCAATCAATTTTTTCATAAAAAATAAAATCAATCAATTTAACCACTATAAAAAATTACCAAATAACTATTTTATAATTATTAAAAATGGGTAAAATGCCAACGGGAGTGGCAACGAGAGCGGGAGTGCCAAAGGGGCTGCCAACATGAGTGGCAACGGGAGTGGCAATGAGAGCATCAACGAGAGTGCCAACGGGAGTGGCAACGAGAGCGCCAACGGGAGTTGCAACGAGAGCGGGAGTGCCAACGAGACTGCCAACATGCGTGCCAACGAGAGTGGCAATGAGAGCGCCAACGGGAGTACCAACAGGAGGGCCAACGAGGATGCAAACAGGAGGGCCAACAGGGATGCATATTTTACCTCTAATGTCCGATTACATTATTATGGATCAATGTAATTCTTATTTCCAGAGCTTATTTGGCCCATTATGTACATACTCAAACGAGTTCGAACCATTTTTTTGAGGTCGTACCCGTTCGTACGATTTCGTACCTGTTTGTACCATTTCATACCATTTCGTGTGATTTCGCACCAGTTCGGACCAAATCGTACGATTTGGCTCATATTGTACATACTCGTACGAGTTCGTACCATTTTTTTGAGTTCTTAAAAACTGTTTTACTTTTTATAAAAAAATATTTTTAAAAACTGTTTTACTTTTTCCGTACAACAGTATACGGTGTCAATTTTTTTTAACTGTTTCACTTTTTATAAAAATCTGTTTTTAAAAAACTGTTTTTAACTAAAAAAAAGATTTCAGTTTTTTTATTTAAAAAAACTGTTTTACTTTTTATAAAAAAATATTTTTAAAAAACTGTTTTTTTTTTTATAAAAGATTTCTTTCATAAATTTTTTCAGTTTTTTTTGTCATAAAAATAAATTTCTTTACACCTTTTTTACTAAAAATAATTACTCACTATTTTTATAATTTAGTGAAACTACTAAAATTAATTATTTTCAATGGTTAAATTAATGATTTTAACCACGGTCAAATTAATTAATCTTTTTTACAACGGTCAAATTAAATATTATTTACTATAATCTTTCTACTAAAATCAATCAATTTTTTCATAAAAAATAAAATCAATCAATTTAACCACTATAAAAAATTACCAAATAACTATTTTATAATTATTAAAAATGCGTAAAATGCCAACGGGAGTGGCAACGAGAGCGGGAGTGCCAAAGGGGCTGCCAACATGAGTGGCAACGGGAGTGGCAATGAGAGCATCAACGAGAGTGGCAACGAGAGCGCCAACGGGAGTTGCAACGAGAGCGGGAGTGCCAACGAGACTGCCAACATGCGTGCCAACGAGAGTGGCAATGAGAGCGCCAACGGAAGTACCAACAGGAGGGCCAACGAGGATGCAAACAGGAGGGCCAACAGGGATGCATATTTTACCTCTAATGTCCGATTACATTATTATGGATCAATGTAATTCTGATTGTCAACAGGGATGCATATTCCACTTTGAATTTCAAATCATACATTTTGGACATTGTTCACAACTTATGAATTATGAATATTTTCCAAATTACTATTATGACTTCATGGCAATACACCGACCATACAGTATCACCCGTGCGCATGCACGGGTAAAATACTAGTTGGTTTTAAAAGAGACTGATTCATTTCACTGGTTACAGAGTTAGGGACTACGTGAAGACATTGTTCAGCATTGGAGGGCTGTTCATAAGAGTACAAGTCATTATAGAAATCCCATACACCATCCATAACACTTTGTTGACCCTCCAACCAGATGCCAGAGAGGTCTTTGATTCTGAATAGTTTGTTCCTATCCCTTCTTTGAACTGTAGAAGCGTGGAAGAACTTTGTGTTGTTGTCTCCCCAATTCAACCATTTAACTCTAGATCTCTGCCCCCAATAAATCTCTTCTTGTCTCCATAAATTGTCAATTTCTTTCCTTGCTTGGTTCACCCAGTTCCAATTTGTGCCAGTCTGAGGTTTGTTCAATTCTAATTCAATCTGAAAACTGAGCTTGCTAATTTCTTTAGATGCATTTCTGAATGTTTGTTGATGCCACTTCTTCAAGTGAGTTGTGCAGGATTTTACTCTTTTATTCCACTCTTGCCAAGGGGTAGTCAAATCTGTAGAAGGGATTGACCACCCAGTTTCCACCTCTCCCCGACAGCCTTCATTCTCTTCCCAAAAAGCTTCATACTTGAAAGATCTTCCACTACGGATAGGGGGTTTAGGTTGGAGGATTATAGGAGAATGATCAGAATTAACTATAGGTAGAGCAGTTGCCAAAGCATGGGGGTACAGCTCCCTCCAAGCAAAGTTGGCAAGCATTCTGTCAATTTTTTCTCTAGTAACAAAACCCTCTCTTGGATTACTAATCCATGAATATCTGCATCCTTGAAGCTTGAGATCCATTAAACCCGTATCTTCAATGAAATCATTAAACAGCCTCATTCTTATAGGTTCAACATCAGTCAAGCCATCCTTTTCATTATTACTAGTCATTTCATTAAAATCCCCAATGCAACACCATGGGTCATTGTGGAGAGGTTTGAGCCCTGCTATTTTAGCCCATAATCTTCTTCTATTGGCAAAAGTTGGGTTACCATAAATAAAAGACATCTGGAAGCTATGGCCAGACCTTCTTTCTCTGATAGCAGTGTGAATGAAATTAGAGCAAGATGCCAAAATTTGAATCTCAAAATGATCATTCCATAGTAGGCAGAGACCTCCAGAGATGCCTTGAGCTTCCACGTAGAATAGATGCTGATATTTGAATCTTCTTTTTACTTTTTCTACCCTATCCTTATGGGCTCTGGTTTCCATAAGGAAAATAATGGCCGGCTTATAAGTACTAATTAAACTTTTAAGCTCTCTATTTGTCGAGGACGCCGCCAATCCTCGACAATTCCAACTTATACAAGTCATTTGGAGGTTGGGGGCATGGATTGGCCCGCCTCCTCAGCCTCAGAGTTGTTGAATGCTTCATCATCATCAGCCTTAACATAACCAGAGTGATGAGAGTTACCTCCTGCAGTGTTATACTTAACTCTTTTTGTTGTAGTATTCACCATTGCAAACTTGTATTCTAACTCCTTTTTCTTTGCAGGTTCAGACCATTATTCAGAGTTGCAGCCAGTTCATATTCATCTTGGCGTTGCAGAGTGTAATTACCCTCTGTTGTTGACTCTTCCTCCTGTGGGAATTCCACAAAATAATTCTGGTTGTCACCTTGTATCAGCTTTGGAGGATCTCTAGGCAAGCCACAGAAGGCATTGGCAAAGGTCTGGTTTCTACTCCTGCTTCCATCAGCCACCATTTTATCATACAATGTAGGATTCTCCTTTTGAGTGAGTAATCTGATATTATCACCTACTTCTTCCATTAGTTGTGGATTATATAATTGTCTATGAGTAGCTTTGCCAAGTTGAATTCTAACACCTTGCATAATCTCCTCAATTTCTTTATCCACCTTGTTCTGTTCAGCTCTTTCTAGCTCTTGGAGTTTCTTCCTTCTCTTTTGAAGATCAGCTTTAACTTTCCTTTGAGCTCGATGAATTTCCACCAACCTTTCATGGGGTGTGTCATGTAATATATATTGTTTCTGCAAGTTTCTGAACTTTGCTAATTCCTCATCATCAAGGTAGGCTTCATAAGGCATGTCTGAATCCGCTTCAGGTATATCTCCAGAATAGTCAACAATTGCTTTATTTTTAGCTTCAGACCTCCGATTAGGTATACCTGTCGGATTTGAATTGAACATGGGAGCATCAGCACAATTAGCTACCATTTCTGCCCAGTTTCTTCTGACTCTTTCTCTGATGATTTCCTCATCTTCCTCTGGTTCTTCATTAGCCTGCTGAAAGTTATTCTGGTTCTCTTCTTCATCCTGCTTAGAATGAAATTTGTGTGTTGTACTTTTTGTTGAGTCACCAAACTTCTGTTTGTGTTCTTTGAGAATGGCTGTGATTGATTTGGATGGTTGTGCTATCATATCCTGACTGTATTTAGGAATAGAGCTGCAATAGGTTGACATTAGTCTAGGCACTTTACAGTATTTCTGTTCATGGCCCATACAACCACAGTTAAAACATAGGTCTTGCATTCTCTCATATTTGAAATGAGCCCAAACTGTAGGAAGATTCTGTCTTGGTATCCAAACCCCAGCAGGGACAGGTTTAGTAACATCTATAAGGACTCTTGCTCTTAAGAAAGTCCTAAGAATTCGTCCCTCTAGAATTGACTCTTCAATGTGTTGTACTCTCCCAAATTTTTGGAGTATTGTTTGACCATTAGAACTATTAAGAAGCTCCATTGGGAGGTTGTGAATCTGAATCCAGAATGGATTCCAATCAAAAATAATTTCCTCAGTTGTTTTAGCTGGATTCCAATACTGAAGACACATTAAATGATTCATAAAATACCAAGGTGATTTTTCATGATTTCTGTGCAGTCTTTTTCCTTCTCAAATGTGAATAAGTATTTGTTCTTACCCATTTCTGATATCTGCAGACTTTGAGTTGAAGACCATGCCTTTTCAATGATACTTTTTACGGCAGCTTTATTCTGAGATTTATTTGTATGCAGCTGCCCAACTAGGGTTCTTTTTGCTAGATCCGCATTGCCTTCTCCAGCGGGGACCAGAAGCTCACATACTTCCTCAGAGTTAATAGCATTCTGGGCTGTTCTTCGTGTTGAACTCGAAGCCATTAGATCTGACTAGTTGTTGTAGTAGTGAGAGCAGGGATGCCCTGTTTTCCAAATGAAAACTTCTGGTGGTAGAAGAAACAAGGATGGTAGTAAGGGTTTTGTTTTGCAAGGATTTTGTTTTGTTTGAGCTTTGTGGGTTTATTCTGTGGGCTTTGTTTTGGGGTCAGGCTCTGTTTGTAATACTGTTTCGAGGGTTTACTGTCATGTGAAAGTGAGATCTGTTTGTTATACCTTTTGTAAGATCTGTTTTGTTTTGTTTTATGGGTTTTGTTTCCATTCGTTTTCCTGTGTAACCCACATTGATTGTTGAAATAAATATAAGCTATTTGGTGGGTGAAGATGATAAAGACGATAGGAATACTAGGTAGGTGAAATGAAGTTATGGAGGTTGGTGTTGATGATTAAAGGTGATGGAGTAAATGCAGTAAATGCAACCATAATAGTTGCTTCCTTGATGGAAACTAAACCCTAAGAGGGGACAAAACCCTAAGCCCTAACAGAGCCTTGCGGGTAACTCTCACGCGTAAAATTTATTATTATTATGTTATATAAAATACATGTGTAGATATGTGTTGTGAGCCCAAAGGTGTGAAAGTGGGAGCAAATTAAATAGGGCTAATGATTTTTGTACCCCCAATTGGACCACTTACCCACACTTTTCATTTTCATCTCATTTTACCCCTCTCATTTTTAGCAAAAGTCCAAAACGCAGTAAGCTGGTGTGAACTTTGTCAATTTCGCGGATTTACGTCACAAAAGGTAATTCCATAAGTCCTTATTTTACGCATTCCCGGAATTGTGTATTACACATAAATCCGGAACTGAAAAATTGTGTTCTGGATTTATGGTGTAATACATAATTCCGGAAAGATATTTTTTTGACCCTCCAGATTTATCTTAAAAACATATTTCCGGAAATATGTTTTTTGTCCCTCCGCCCCTCCGAGCCGGTTTTTAAAACATTGCCGTCTGGATTTATCTTGAAAACATAATTCCGGAAGTATGTTTTTTTGCTTCCGGATTTATGTATGAAGTATAAATCCGGAATTATGTATTTTTGACTAATAATTTATTTTTTAATTAAAATAGATATGGATACGGATGATCCTCGTGATATCAATCCTCATGATCTCCGTGGGATTCTGCCCTGGACTCTAGTGTGCGCTGCTACAATAAAATAACAAAATATTAATATAAATAACAATTAATAAAACAACTAAAAAGAACCTTTCGGATTTAGGCCTAAACGATAAATCCGGAATGAGACATGTTCCAGATTTATCTTTTAGGCATTAACCCGGAAGGGATTCGTATGCATTTTCCCGGAAATACCTAAAAAGAGATAAATCCGAAAAGTGAGTTTGTGTTTAGATTTATCTCCTATGGATAAGTCCGGACCAAAAACACTTTCGAATTTATCTTTCAGTATAAATTCGGAAGGTACAAATATGAGTTTTCCTGGAATTACCTTAAAGGAGTTAAATTCGGAAGTAAGTTTGTGTTCCCGTATGGATAAATCCGGAGTTAGAGGTGTCAATTTGGCCCTAAGCCCCAAGCCCAGCCCCATTGGCCCCCTAATTTAGCCCCAAATATTTCAGCCCCTTATTAATGGGGCTTTTTTTAGCCCCAACCCACATTTTAAATTTTTTAGTGGGTTGGGGCCAGGGCTTTGTGGGTTGGCCCCCAATTTTTTTTTATCATTCTTTTCCTACTACTTACACCTCTCTTTCATTCTTTTACCCCATTCCTCTTCTCCATCACTCTCACCACCACCTCATTCTCTCTCTCACCACAACCATCACCACCATCACCATCTCCCACTCACCACCACCACCACCACCACCACCACCTCCTTTTTCTTCTCACCACCACCTCCTTTATATTTTTAAAACATAAAAAATATTTTACTAAAAAAATATTTTTATTAGTAAAAAAGTACATTTAAACATCATTTTAATATATTTTTATACTTCAGATTTTTTTATTTATATTTTTAATATCTGTAAATGTATAAATATAATATATATATATATATATATATAGTTATGTATATAGTAGTTATAATATATATATATATATAAATATAAATATAAATATAAATATATATTTATATTTAAATATGGAGGTGGTGCCGGGCGGCTCTCCGGCAGCCCCACGACGGCGTTCCTGCTACTCCACGGCGGCGCTTTAGCGACCCCACGGCGGCCGGAGGCGGTGCTCCGGCAACGCCTACGGCGGCGGACGACGGCGCTCCGCGACCTCATGGCGGCGCTCCGGCAACCCACACGGCGCACAATATCCGTCGCCAACAATATATGTACCAAAATCATCATCTTATAAAGCCAAATATATATATTTAACCAGACCAACTATGTTTTAAAATAAGAAATACTTTCATTACTTTGGGTATAATTTCATGTGTTATGTTGAAAAGGTAATTTATTAATCAGAGAATAAATGAAATGAGAAAAAAAGAATTAAGCAAAAGCTAATACTTTATTCTGAAGAAGAGATGGTCAAAAAAATGTGTGAGAAGCAAATAAAGGGTCTGATGCAGCACGTGTTATCAGTCAAAAAAAATGTGTGAGAACCAAATGAAAGAAAATGAAAAGGAGAAGATCTGAAAACCTACCTTGAAAACTCGTCGCCGGTGGTGGTGCAGGGAAACTGGTCGCAGTCGCAGATGCTGGTGGGATTCGAAAATACTCAGAAATCAGAAACGAAAACGAACCAAATGAACGAAAATGAAAAGGAGAAGATATGAAAATCTACCTTGAACACTGGTCGCCGGTGCTGGTGCAGGGAGCTTCGCCGGTGCTGAGATCAGAAGGTGTGTGTGCGACGCAGAGGGGGAGGGTGAGGAGTGTGTGTGCGATATGGAAGAGGAACGAGAAACTGAAAGTGTGTGATATGGAAGAGGAACGAGAAACTGAAATGGGATCAGAAGGTGTGTGCGACTGCGAGAGAAGAAACGAGAAGGGTTTTGGGGCCCTAAAATTGTGTATGCAAAAGAGCAATGAAGAGCAGTGAAGGGAAACAATTGGATGGAATGGCGGATGCTACTGCGAGAGAAGAAACGAGAAGGGTTTTTTTTTTTGGAAAAAAAAAGAAAGGATTTCAATTTGCTGGAAACAGAAAAGTTAAAAAACATTAGACCTAAAAGTTAATTTTTTAGCCTATTTAATTTTTGACAATAACATTTTAAAATTACAAAACCTACCCCATGTTTACTTACAATAGTAGGTCATTTTAATAGTTCACCGGTGAAACATTTGTTTTGCTCTTTCACCCTAGAACTACCCATATTATATATATATTATTTAGTTTCTGAATTTGATAAAAACTGAAAAACTGAATTTTTTTTTTTTGTTAAAAAGTATTTTATAATTATCCAATGGATTTTAAAAATATATTGGATGGATCACAACCATCCACAAAATTAAACAAAAAATTAAGGGCCTTGGGGCTGGCCCTGGCCCACTGGGGCTTGGGGCCATGTGGGCTTATGAAATGTGGGCTTTTTGGCCCATGGGCCTTTTGGCCCTAGGGCCACGTGGGGCTGGGGCTGGGCTGGCCCATATGGGCCAAATTGACAGCTCTATCCGGAGTAAAAACAATTCCGGATTTATCTCCTATTAGGATTTCAGAAGTGGAATCTAACTCACTTGTTTATTGATGAGGCCAATTAGCCTATATAACAACAGATTATCACATTTGGTTTGTTACAAGCCAACAACAACTTACAACTGAACTAACTAAACAAAACAACAAACGAAGGAAGAAACAGATTACAGTGGACTGGGCCTAAGTACATTTACAGGCCCAATTACTAATTGCAGACTTATAAAATGCTACATACAACCCAACATCTCCTTTAAGATAATTCCCGGTAGAAAGGAAAAAAAAAACACTCACTTTTTGTTTCGAAAGTATGTGAGTTATGAAGGGTTTTTCTTTCGTTTTTGTAAAGGGTTCGGGGTAAAATCTGAAGATTGCGTTATTGTGGGGGTATGTGGCACAATGGAGGGGGTACCAAAATCACTAGCCATTAAAAAAGTACTCAATCACTAGAATCAGACCCAAGCTGGATAAGTCGACCTACATCCAAAACATTATACATTCCCTTTTCTTATATGGTATAAATATGTGTATTTTTCTGTCTACAAATTTGCGTATAATTTTTTTTGGTCAACAAATATGCGTATAATTTGAATGGAAGAAATACAATCATGTAATAGAATATTGGAGATTATAATATGGTCCATTACTATTGCAAGACCAGGCTCCACAATAGCCCAATGGGCTACGAACACCGCAGATCAAGCAAAGAACCAGAAACTACACAACTTCTCCAATTACGATACACCTTGAAACTATATATTATCCCATGACTCAGAGGACAGAGAGATTCAACTCCAATAAAAATTTGGATGAATGATGAGTCCTAGCAAATTTGGTCTACAAGCAACTCTCTGGTTGAACTGAACCCAACGCAGCTCCACCAGCATGGTTACACGTTGCTTGGGCAACTTGGTTCTTATAAGTGAGCTTCACATCCTTCAACTTAATCCCGTTGCATGGATACTTAGAACTACAATCAAATTTCACCGCCACCTCAGTTGCTGATGTTCCGTGAATATCTTGGTAGGTCACATCACTTATTTTGATTCCAGAGGCCTGTTAATTTCAACAACCAAAATAAAAAAATCAGCTCAATTTTATTCTTAAAAATTAAACTTCCTTTTGTTTTAGTCAAGATGTTTGAGGCCCATTAGTTGAAACTAACCTGACCAGGGCATCCCTTGTTGTCCGGGCAGTAATTCTGGTCAATTACAATGGGGTTTTGAACATTGACCATAATCGCGTCTTGGTAAACGATATTCCTCACAAATCCATTGCTTGGCCTACCCCAAGATTTTATTCTAACACCATTTTGAGTCCCAGTAAACGTAACCGTTTTAACGGTCACATTTTGTACCCCTGGTTCGTTTAAATCCCATCCTAAGCTTCCAATGCTGCAAAATCCAATAAACAATATTATCATTATCATTTATAAAAAAATAAACAAAATTATAATATCAATACTATACTTATAAATTCACTTACCTTATTCCATGGCCGGGTCCACATGCAATGTTTTCGATCCACAAATTATTTGTGCCAGGGCCTATGGAGATGCAATCGTCACCGGTCCGAATTTTGGAGTTGAGGATGGTGACGTGGGAGGACATATGAACATGGATGCCGTCGGTGTTTGGGCTCTTACCGGCGGCGATAATATTTACCCCTTGCGTTTTAACGTTCTGGCAACCATTGAACACTATGTGGAACATTTGACTATTGATTGAAGTCAACCCACCAATAAAAATGTTTTTTGAGCTGCTGAACTCCAATGTCTAAACACACCAAAAAACAAAAAACCACCGTACGTTACCACTTTTTTTATTCAAATGCTTTTTATTTTTTAATGTGATTTTTTATTTGAAGGAAGAGCAATGTGATTTTTTTGGTTACCATGTCATTGTTGCGTAGTTTTTACTGGCTTTGTCGGTTTTGTCGGTGACTAATCTACGTCGGAGAACCTGGCTGGCCACGAGTTTCTGGCTTTGCCGGCCCGTGTGGTTCTCCCCTCCCAACAGAGTTTTTGTCACACCCAAGATTCGAACCCGAGACCTTAGGTGTGGCGTGTGGTTCTCCCCTCCCAACAGAGTTTTTGTCACACCCAAGATTCGAACCCGAGACCTTAGGTGTGGGATCCAAGTCGAGTTACCACTTGAACCAACCCTTGTTGGTTTTTTATAGAGGTGTAACACGAGGACTTCTCAGGAGGTCACCCATCCCTATATATATAAAGCGGTGGTTCAGAGGTTAGGCTCACCGGGCGTTAAGGGCGGGACCTGCAGCGACCCATAATCCCTCCACTGCCACAAATGTGATTTTGTTATATAGTGAAATTAATTTAATTTATTATTTATTAGTGTTTATTATGACTAACTCCCCGCTTGGTATATTGGCTTCAACTTCTACATGGCAACCAAATTGAGCAGTTGCAAACCGTTCCATGACCCCCACCCCCGACTAAAATTCTCTAATTGTAACCACCTAGGTCAACTCCAACTTGTGAAATTAAAAAATTAATTAAAATCAACAAAGTTGAAAATAAAATAATGGTGTGAATTTTAAGGTGCAATGGCAATGCATTACCTTGGCTCCAAATCCAGATGGGCAATTACTTTTTCCGGAGTTCTTGCAATTCCATAAGGAAGTGCCTTGGCCATCAAGTACACCACCGTGAATCGAAACACCATCAACATGCTCAAACTTCAACCAGTTACCGGTTTTTCCGGTGACACGGTAATCAGAGGGAGCAACCAAAGTACCATCGATAGTTATGGAGATAGCCTTGTTAGTACATTTTCCTTTGAAAATTGTGGTTCCAAGCAAGAACTGCCCACGTGGCACGTAAATTGCCGCTGGATTGGGTGAGGCGCATGCTTTAGCCCATGCACTTAGAAATGCCATTGTGGAATCAGTGTGGCCGTCTGGTTTGGCTCCAAAACTAACCACATTGTACATCGATGATGCTTTCGCTGTTGATAAATTCAACCAACAACATATGATTACGAGGAAGAGAAAAGACAGAGGACTGAGTTTTGTTGTTCGGTATTGCATCTTGGAAAATGAGGAAATAATGTTTGGGGGAGAAATGAAGAAGTTGGAAGATGGAGTGGTAGAAGTCGGTGAAGAAGGTGATGGGGGTAGGAGTTGGAACGGTTTGTGAGGGTATTTATAGCTAAGGATTTGCGTGCTTTGTACTGTGACCACAGTTTACTTCACGTTAGTTTAGTTTTGTTGATGTTTTTGTCAATTATTACGTGGTTATGTAACTTATGTTAGGTTATAATGCAATGTAATAAAGAATTCAACGTAGAATTAAAAAAGAAATATTTCAAAGCAAAGGGAAAGTCGCGCCGAACTTTTGGAGTTAGATGATTGTAATGAGACTGTATATCCGGAAGCGCCCTTTGCGTGTGCCCTTCATTTCTTGCTTGATTATCTATATATTTTTTTCCTTGGTTGGTTTTGGTCCTTTTGCATTTGGTATTATTGTGGTTTTGGTCCCTTTGCATTTAGGCCCATGTTATATGCTATCTTCCACAAATATACTAATGTGAGTTGACTCAAAAATGAAAATGAAAATGTTAATTTGTGAAAATGTTAAATACTAGTATTACTTAATTAAAAAAAATGTTGAACTTTACATCAAAAAAATGTTCATGACTAACCAGGGTTGCTCTGAGTGGTAACTGGGCTCCCCGGTATAGATTAGTCATCAGCAAAACCGATTGGATACTCCACACCAATGACAGGGTAACAAAAAAAATGTTGATGAACTTTTATTAAATGATATTGACAGCATATTTGTGTAAAATCTCTTCCACTTAAAGTGCTTCAAAATAAAAGGAGCTTTGTTTAGGCATATTCATGGTTTAAATTGAAGGCTAGTATTTTTTGGGTAAACCCGAGTATCCACCGCACAGATAGCAGTGACTAATCATAAGAAAGGGGAAAATAAAAAAAGAGAGGTCAATGGAAACCGACTACTGATAAACTGGGATTTATTCATTGTCTTGGTATTAATAGAAAATGAGAACCATATATATACTTGTTTTTGTTTTTAATATTTTGTGTGTTTGTTTCATAAATTTATTTTGTTTATTTATTTTTTATTAAAAAAAGACATTATTTTATTCAATTAATTTTCCTTAATAACATTCAAACTTTTTAAATAAATGCTATGCATAATAAAAAAAAATTGATAAACGCATAATAAGAAAATTATAAGTTAATTAATATGTATTAAAAAAGTTTTTTTGGTTTATAATTTTTTGTTGTAACCAAAAAAACTTTTTTGTCAATTAAATTCATTTTTCAAAACTTTAAATGTCTATATCTATTATATCTCTATTTTTATTTTATTATTAATATAAAAACAAAAAATGAGAATTACTGTTGAGGAGAAACGGGATTAAATCAAACAACGATAAAAAGGATAACCAACATGATGTGGCACAAATAGTAGATACTTGGGTCTCTTAATCATTTGGTCCTGAGTTCGATCCCTGACAGTGACCGGTGCGTATGAAAAACATTTATTGGGAGAGGTAACCCTTTAAATGGATCTTCGATACTTAGTTTCCACGGTCGTCATAGAGAATTCTTTCTTGTTAAAAAAAAGGATAATCATAGGATAAGATTTAGGACATGTCATGCTAGAAAGTAATGTGCTGATGCATAATAAGATTATTATACGGAACAACATAGAAATCTGAGAAACCGTAGTACTCTAGTACACACACCCGTAAATATTGCTTGGTTGCTTGTAACCGCATTTTTCGTGCTCATTTTCCGGAGCTAATACGGATTGGTGCACTCACTGCATACATACTTACTCTAAGGTATGTTAAGGAGGGGCTTTTGCGAGGGAAAGCGAGAGGAGAGCTTGAAAAATATTAGTCTATATTTTAATATGTATTTAAGATTTTAAAAAACTAAAAAAAAAGTTGATAGATATCAATATAACATTTTTAATCACACTTGATTTATATTTAAAGACATTTTATAGCTTCCTCAATTCTAAATTAAAAAATATGCCCTCTCCTCATTTTCCCTCCCAAAACCCCCTCCCAAACATACCCTCTAAGGAGCCGAACATCATTTTTTAAGTTAAATAACTTGGCTCACACAAATGCATATACCAAAATTCACTCATCAAAATCACGCGATCGAACTCAACATTCCCCTATCATTTATAACAGCTGCCTTTATTCAAACACTAACACCATTTAAAAAGTTTTGTCATAATATAATATATAGATTCTTCTATGTACAAGCGACCATGCATGAGCTTTAGCGACCTGTTTTCTCGCTGCTAATTCATTCACTTTGTCCGTCCAAAATAATAGTATAATACTATAACTTACGGAGCAAGATCTACAGTAGCTTGATATTCGCAAATTATCCTTTGCACAGAGATATTCAACCACGTTCTAGCAAGTCCATCCTCACGAAAGGTGCACTTCAAGTCATTTAGCCTATGTTAATAATGATCGCCAATTCTATTCCCCAGCAAATAGCAGATTTGACAAACAATTTTGTCTAGAAGATGATGGATTAAAAAACTATAACATGTAGCTTTTTTAGAGTAGCCTTTAGCATTTTTCTAAATGCTAAATTCAAGTAGCGTTGGAGTTTATAGTGTACTCCCTCCATCCTAAAATATAAGGCCCCTTTCACAACTTTTTTCTTGTCCCAAAATATAAGGCCCTTTACTAATATCTAGATACATTTATTACTATTTTTTCAAATATATTCCTTATTAATACCATTAAATTGTCTTGGTATATGAAAAGCTAACATTGAATTCTTTCTATACACAAAGGGTAAATTAGTCATAGGCATGCACAAAATAGACATATTAATTACGCAAACAATTTTTCTTAATATGCGCAAAAAATACAATGGGATCTTATATTTTCGGACGGGGGAGTATAACGTATTGTTCCCATCCGGACCAACCAGTTCCTACATCCGCTCGGCTCTCGAAGGACTTCCCTGAAGACCGATCGATCGGCCAGAAATATCTAGCCTCTACCTCTCTCAGAAAGAAATGAAGCATAATCAGGGGAAATATCCCTAATTTCCCTCCTCCTGTCTGTAACGATCAACTCGGCCATTAATTGTAATAATTAGCATTAATACGCCATGTACTATAAATACAACCCATGGTCCACAGCACACTGAGGATCCCCGCCTGGAGGAACAAATGAACGCAGTACAGTTCTTCTAGACCCAAAACGCGGATCAACAACGCAGAAATGAGGAGCAGCAGCTACGCTCCCAAGCCCTAGAAACACGTGAAGCACAGTGGCAACAACAGCTAGGCGATATGAGAAGGTTTACCCAGGTGTTGGAGGCCACCAAAACTCCGCTGCGTGCGTTTCAGCCGTTTATGACGAAAATCCAGGCGGTAGAGATCCCACCTAGGATTAGAGAGCCTGGCAATCAGAATCTATAACGGCTCTGGGGACCCCAGAGTCACGTGGATGCCTTCCAAACACAGATGTCCATAAGCAGCGGCAATGACGCCATCAGTTGCAAGATGTTTGCGGGTACCCTAGCAGAAGTGGCTTTGAAATGGTTCAAGGGGCTCCCAGCGAGATCCATTACCGGATTTGAAGACTTAGCAAGCAGGTTGGTTCAGCAGTTCTCGGCCAACAAGAAAAAGAAGTGAGCCTAGGTGACCTGTTCGACGTACGCCAAGGACAAACCGAACCGCTCAAAAGCTACTTGGATCGGTTGAATAAAACCATTGTCCTCGTTGAAGAGCCGGATGAGAATTTCTTCGTAGCCGCCTTCATAAAAGGCTTGCGGAGCGGAACTTTTAGTGAGGCACTAATCGTCTGGAAGCCTCTAACGATGGATGAGGTCTGCATAAGAGCAGAGAAGCACATAGAAGCTGAGGAGTCCAACACCGAGAAGAGAGAGAAGGAGGCAGGAAAGCGAGCATCCACGGTCGAGCAAGCGGAGCCACAACGCGCTCGGCCTCAAGCAAGAGACAGAAGAGACAGAAGAAATCGAAGCAGGAACCGGTCTGCTAGGCCGGGAGCAGATGAAGGATATGCCCGCTGAACGTAAGGCCCTCAGACATCCTGGACAAATCTTTGCAGGATGGCACCATGCGAAGACCAGCCCCATGCGTTGAAACGATGGGCAGAAACCCAGACTCTTACTGCAGGTACCACCGAACAGACGGTCATACAACCGATAATTGTTGGACCCTAAAGCAGCAGATTGAGCAGCTGATCCAGATGGGACCCTTGATGAAATATGTGAAAGAAGGAGAAGCCGGAGACGGAAAACGCCGGAAAGGTAGTACCAGCTGCAGGCAAGAAATAGGCGGCGAGAAGGTTCAAGAAAACGCTCGAGAAGAGACCGAGCACGAAACAGCAGACAAAGGGGGAATCAATTCCATCGCTGAGGGGTTCTCAGGTGGGGGAGCCACCACTTTAGCCAGAAAAAGGTATGTGAAGTCAATAATGTCAGTTGGTAATGGTGAAGAATGTGTTGTGCAGGAGTACCCAGGCATCTCCTTCGAGATCCAGGACTTCAACGTTGTCCGGCCCCATGCGGAAGACCCCATTGTAATCAGAGTCACCACCAGCGATTTCAAGGTGGCAAGAGTCCTGATAGATGGAGGAAGCTCAGCCACCGTAATTTATGGGAAGTGCTTTGACGAACTCAATTTCCCGTCCAGCATGCTGAAAGAGTATCCCGGCACCCTACTACGATTCTTAGGAGAACGGGTAGCAGTCTAAGGATATCTGGATCTCCGCACAACGTTCGGTGAGAAGGAGGATGCAAAAACTGCAGTACTACAATATATGGTTGTCCAAGCTCAGTCTTCCTACAACATGATCATGGGAAGGCCGACCCTTAACGCTCTCCTAGCAGCAGTCTCCTACCCTCATCTATGCGTGAAGTACCCATTGCCGGGCGGTAGGGTGGGAACGGTAAACAGAGATCAAGCAATGGCAAGAAAATGTTATACTGAAAGCGTCAAGGTCAAGCTGCTCCAGGGAGGAAAGAACGGTGACAGACACTTGGTAAAACAACCACTACAAAGAAGGAGGACAAGAAGAAGAAGAAGCCGGCCACAGAGCATGAAAACCCCAAGAAGCCGGGCTGAAGGGGAAGACCGAACCATAAGGAAGCCTGGCAAGCTCGCCGCACCACAAGGAATCTCTCTAGAGAACCGGCATGACCAAACGCCGCAACGTAACTGGGCGGTCACGTTGATCTATTGAGGAAATTGAAAATGTTCCGACAGGTGGAGACTGGCGGAAGCCGGTATACACCCTTGGGAACCGGACATTCTATGAATTAACAGTTAAAAGCGACGGGAAGTGCCAGGTTTTTGGCCCGCGTGGCCCTAACCTTAACAAGATGAAATCGGTCTAAAACAGGTCTAGAGACAAATCAAAAAATAGCAAGGGCGATGAGAAGCAAACAAACCAAACCATTATATTACATACAAAGAGCCTTTCGGCAGTTCATAAAGAAGGCACAAAGGCCAAAATCCAAAAAATGGCATGCAGGCCAGAAAAGGGTCCAAAGAGGCACGCAGACCGACCACACAAACAAAAGGAGTTAAAGGGATAGCCTCGAAGTCGAGCGAGTCCATCACCACATCTTGGTGTCCGACATCAACACTCGGCAGCTCAACCTCTGGTTCCCTAACGAGGCCAACCGGAGGCTCCTGAGGATCGGTGATCGAGCCAAAAGGGAAATCCTCCGCAGGTTGCTGCACCGCTCTCTGAGCCTCCACCTCTTCTTCGGTCGGTGTATCAACTAGCTGGTCCGTCAACCACAATCTTGTCCAAGTCCATGCCAGAAACATCAATACCTAGGTACAGGGCTTGGATCTGAGCAACAGCAGTATTGAGGCCACTATCGAAGTTACCGACACACTCCAGCTTGCACTCCTCATAGGCAACCCGCAACAGCTGGTACTTCTCTGACTCCGGAACTACGGCCGCCTCGGCCTCCTTCAACTTTGCCTCAGCAGCCTCCATCTTTTCATTGGCCGACCGAAGATCATTCTCCAAAGCTTTAATCTTGGCCGAAGATTCCTTTGCCTCCCTCGCCATCTTCGACAACTTGCCCTCAAACATGCTCTTATTGCTATCAAACTTCTGCACGTCAACCTGAAGATCTGCTATCTTGGCCTTCGAACGCTTCAGATCTTCCTCCAATCGGCCATGCTCATCCACCGACTGCCTAAAGAAGTTTTCCACAAGATGAGCCATGAAGGAACTCCAGATCCCATATGTCTTAATAGCCGCCATAGCAGGCCCGAAGCCCATGGCGGCGGCTTTCTCGTGGTCACCCGGTGGGAGCACTCCATTAAGCACTCGGTTGATAGGGTACCTAGAATCCCAGGTCGTCTTAACAGGGCTGGCAGTAGCAGTCGTGACGACCTTCAGATGTTTGCGCCGTGAAAGATCGATAGGAGGATCGGCAGCACCAGCTTGAACCAACGCAGTGAGACCAGGAGTTTCCGGCTTTCTCTTCTTTACAGGTGGTTTGGAAGGAGAGGCCTCCTTCGACGCAGTACCGTCCGGTACCTCAATGACAGCAGGAACATGGGAAGCATTGGTCGGGGAAGCAGCATCGATATACCCTTGCCTCTTCCTCTGCTCGGCACGAAGAGGCTTACGCTCGGCAACACTGATGGAAGACATGCCTGAAGATCTTGCAAAAGAAGAAAAACCGATCAACGTCAAGGCGCAGCCAAAAACAAGAAACAGATAACAAAGAAAAAGGAAATTACTCAGGTACGAAATTAAAGTTGTTTCCAAATTCTCAGTGCTCAACAAAAGGGTGGATTTGGTCGTTGCACCCTCCCATAGTCGCTCTATATCTGCTCGGTCAGAAGAGGAAAGATCCCGCTCGTCTATCAGCTGCCATTTTTGGGGTCTGCGAGTCCAAGATAAAGGAAACCGCTCCTCGCCTTGCTCGTTGATCAGCAACGTAGAACAGGACGGCCCCGCCTCCAACTTAAAGAAACTCTCCTTAAAATGCTTGTAGCTGCTCTTGTAAATGGCCATAAATGGATACCGAGGGATATTGCATAGAGAAACCCACGACCGTGGCCTCGACGATTGCACCCTAAAGAAACTCAAGAACTTCTCCGTCGTCGACTCTATCCTCAGACACTCGCACAAAATCTCAAACGCCCTCATAGAGGCCCATCCGTTCGGATGAAGCTGAGAAGGGGCCACGTTTAAAACGCACAGCACTCCACAGTAGTATGAAGAAAGGGGAACCCTAACCCCAATGTCTTTAAACAAGGTTTTGTACATATAAGTAGAGGGAGGGGCCCCAACCGCTGCAGGAACGTGACAGACACACTCTTCAGGACCAACCAGCCGAGCAACGGCTGCGCCAACATCAACTAGATGACATAGAAAGGCCTGAACCCCCCTAACCTCCTCATCGGTGTCAAGATCCGAGCGGGCGTCCCTAACTTCATCTTTCACCCAACCACAGTAGGGAACCGCTGGGTCGAGAATCTCCTCTTGCTCTGAACCAGAATCGTCAGACATCCCTATAGAGGAAGACAAAGGTTCACTATCAGAAGATACAAGTTGCTTAAGTTCAGAAATCAAATGTCTCCCCTTACCCACTATACACTCAACGCATCTACCACCACAACTCTCCTTCCTACAGAACCTAATGGTTGAGGTAACTTTTGTTTCACTATCACTACTTATTAGTACCTCTGACATTGTATAAATAGGAACCAACTTTGACACCAAAACAAAAGAAGAAAAGCGAAACAAAAAAGAAGCATATGCAGGCCAAGAAAAGCACAAACAGAGGATAAGTTTGAACCTAGAGCGTACCTTGATCCGACGAAGGAAATGAAGTGGTGTTGGGAAACTACAGACTGACGGCGCAGAAACAAACACCCACGGGAATGGCAAGAAGGACGAGCAGGAAACCAAGGGAAGAAGAGCAAGAGTGCAAGAATGGTGAGAAGAAGCGAAAGTGGTAGCAGCGAGAGAGGGAGTGTATTTATAGGTTCTTTCAAAAAATAAGCGAACGGTCGCGATCTGCAAAGCAACGCTTCATCCAACGATGCATAGGGGCGTGGAATAGGCGGCGCGGATCAACACACCCTTTCACATCCCACCGTTAGATTAAGACGCGCGTCGATTCGCGAATGGAGGAATTATGACATGACCCTCCTTGGAAACAGGCGCCATAATCATATGTCACACGTCACGCCGCATTAGTCAAATCAAACGTTAACATTGAAACCAAACGGTCCACACAATGTTGAAGAGGAACCGATCGGTGAAAGCGCAAAGTAACAAGCAAGGTATGACTACGCATAAAACATCTTTTCATTACTTCATTTAAAATAGCTTACAAAGTTGAGTACATCAAAAAACATAAAATTACATGTGCGGATATACATATATACATTCTAATCCTGAGGCCGGCCGGTTAACCGCCGGGTCATTGCCGAAGCTTCCTGTTGTTTCCTCGTTTGGAGAAAATTCTCGCAAGACAAGCGCCCGGTAGAAAAGCATCCTCTCCGAACCAATGCTCGGCCCAAGAAGACCCTCCCAAGCAAAGTGCGCCGAAAAGAAGGCCACCTGGGAAAAGCCGGAGGACACCACCACCGCCCTGACTGCAACAAAAGGTTCCTCCTCTAGAACCTCCGGGAGAAGAAAGCGGTGGACCAGGGGCGGACGACACGGTGCTCTGTCCAAATGGAGGCAGGCACGTCGAGTTCCCTGAGTATTCCTGTAAGGAGAAAAATGAAGCAACGAACAATGAAGATCCATAACTCCCTCAGACCAAAAACTCCCACCTCGAGTCCCCTGGTACTCCCGCCGCACATCAGAACGCCAGCGGGATTACTCAAGGAACTCGAAGAAGGAGATCTGATCCCACACACGAGAGCAACAACACAAAAGAAGAAAAGCAAGAAAGGAGAGCTCAAGGAACCAACACAAAGGAACATTCCCCTATATATATATATATATATATATATATATATATATATATATATATATATATACACACACACACACACACACACACACCAACACAGGTTCGGTTACAAGACCAGCATTTATGGGGACACAAAAAACGACAGTCAAATGAAGAAACCGATACAGTCAAAGCCAAGAGTCAAGGGTCAGGCGGTCAGCCCATCAAATCAATCACCTGTCCAGTCAGCAAAGCACTCACAGCAAACATCGGGAACACCGCCTCCAAATCGAAGGGCTAAAATCCAAAGGCATCGGCCTTTCCACTCAAACCGAAGGGCTAGGAGTCGAAGACTGTGTTTCGACGACTGAAGGGCTACGACACAACCGAGCTCCACTTGTTTGAACGACTTCGCGCTCCACGCTCGTCGCTCGAAGGGCTATGTTCCCATCCAGACCGACCGGTTCCTACATCCGCTCGGCTCTCGAAGGACCTTCCCTGAAGACCGGCCGATCGGCCAAAAATATCTAGCCTCCACCTCTCTCAGAAAGGAATGAAACATAATCAGGGGAAATATCCTTGATTTCCCTCCTACTGTCTGTAACGGTCAACTCGGCCATTAATTATAATAATTAGCATTAATACGTCTTGTACTATAAATACAGTCCAGGCCAATGAAAGGATCCTCTCTCATTTTCTCTCAATTCAATACTCATTCTTTACATTCCAGTTATATATTGTGTTCTGTCGTAACACGTATCACCTTTTTTTATAATTTTTACCATTGTTTTTATTAAATTTCCCTAACTTTGCGGACATTTACGCGGCGCAATAATCCATACTATCGTTATATCATCTACCGCAAAGGAAATGTGATCCATGGCTCACGTGTTCTGCAAGTTATGTAATCCAGAAAATACTGTTAACTGCTCCGAAATTCCTGTATTCCTTTTTGTTGGTGTACAAAACGGTAACGGTACTTGTTGGATCTTTACTATATATGGTTCCGTTTTAATTAGGCAGCTATATATGGTTCGTGGAGAATGAGAATGAGAATGGGGATAAATCGCCATGTGATTTTTGTTGACCAACATGCAAACATGGGAGTAGTAGTCTATACTTCATCATTTTATTAGGCACATGCATATGATCTTCCTAGGTTGAAATCAAATGCATCAAATTTTCCTTTTGCCTACCAAAATTCATTCCTCTATTTTTTTTCCTCCGCTATCTCAAATTAAGTTAAGACAGGGAGAAAATTGCAGGGTCTAATTAAATAAAGGTAACTGACCTTACTATTCATAATGCCTATCACATGGGGATTTCTTCTTACTATAACCAAAGTAAGGTGCATGAACTGTGTGAAGTTGCCTAATTTTATCGTCAGATTATGCCACAAATTTCATCAACACCTCATATAACTTGCCAATAAAGTTCACGATTAAGATACTCAAGACCCTCTTTATTCTTGCTAGCTACTTGAGCCAATAGTCCTTTAAAAATAGTTTATTTAATAACATTTCGTTTTAGAATAAAAGCTATTCGTCTGCAATGTAATAAAAAATATACTAATTAACTACCTCTGACATTCGAGATCACTCATAATGCATAACAGTAAACTTACAAATGAAGATAATTAAATTAACATAATCAAATTGAGTTATCATATATCCATTTCTACATTAGACAATTTTAATACATTGTTCGTATTAATTTAATCTATTTAAATATATAGACAGTGATAATAACATACATTGGACTTGTTCCGGACTGGGCTCGAAGCCCAATTTCACCCAACAGGCCCAGCGCGGCCCAATACATGGCTTGCTCCGCAAGACGCGGCTGGCTCCGAGATAAGCGCAACGGCTAGAACGCCTGCGCAGCCAACAGTATATATACCACACTAGCATGTGGCTTCAGGTACGTTTTACTCACCTTGTGACCCTGCCCGTTGAAGCACCTCTGACTTGAGCGTTAGAGTGCCTTTGCAGGTACCACCCGCGTGCGGCCCAGAGCTCGGTCCTTCATCAGACAGCATCAACTCATCGTATTGATCAGGTACGATCAATTGGCGACCACAGTGGGAGGCCCGAGTGCTATTCCACATCAAACCATGCCGCCACGTCAGAAACGCACTTCTTCCAGGCTCAACCCCTCTGGACAGGACCGACCTCGACGGACCCCAGAGGGCATGCCTGTGTCAGTTCATGAATCACAAGGCGAGCCTCGCCAAGAACCCTCAGTGCAGGGTGGCCGCGGGCCAGTCATTCAACCGGTCCAGCAACTAGCTGGCCGAAGCTGGAATCGCGGAACCATTGCCAGAGCATGTGACCCAAGCACTCATGCAAATTCTGGAGAGAAAGAATCAAGTGATTGTTGATCGAGATGAGCTGATCGATCGCTATGAGAGAGGGTCGATCTCGATTCGCCCGCGTGCGGATAACGGTCGTCAAGATCACCCATCTCGGCCACATCGTTCACCGCCATCAAGAGAAGTTCCTCCTCGTCGAAGCGTATCTCGGCACAATCCTTCAAGAAGGGCGATTGTCCACAGGTCGCCCCCTCATCGAGGAAGACGCCGCCGTCGTTCTCCCGTGGAAGATTACGACTATGCCGACTCGAGCTACCGACCAGAGTCAGGCAGGTCGCCAACAAGATACTCGTCCAACGAGTCCTCAGGATCCCGCCCATCAAGAAGCAGGTCGTGGGACTCGTATGAGGAGTTTAATGACTACCGCAACGGGGAGATTAGAGATGTCTCCCGTGCCATCAGCCGACTATTGCACCCCGAAAAATCCGGTTTGGATTTCTCGATGTACAACGTGGAAGATAAATGAAGCCGCCATCAATATTTTAGTTTTTAGACGAAAACATTGAAAAAACGTCTTTTTATACAAGGCGGGTGGTCTTTTCGAAATCAGGAGATGTAGGTTCGGGGGTCGGTTAGACACGGGGAAGGTATAAGCACCCCGCATCTCCTTTCTACCGAAAGGGAACCATTAATTTGATGTGTGGTTTCGACAAAGTTTGATTTGAAACGATGTTCTATTTCTGTTCGTTTTTCTTTTTTATTTGAGAAAAGCGTTTGGAAAGAAGACGGGGAAAAGAAAGATTTTTTTTTATTTTTTTTTTGGAAAGGGTGCTTGACGGGACGTGGCCCGCTCCTACGTATCCTCAGATGCAATGAGGAAATCAAAGCTACGTAGTTCTCCTGGTCGAGAAACTTTGGGTGAGTTGGTGTCTTTTATTGTAGGGGTTCTCGGGTCTGAACCGTACAGTCCACTAACCCTAAAACATAGACATCCCCGCCCGTACAGGCGACATGCCCCCTACTTATCGAAAAGTGATTTGAGTTACTTGAAAAAAAAGATTTGCTGTGAGATTGGTAGTTTTTGTTCGAGCAAGTATCTTAGGCTCGCACGAGCTGTACAACTCGTTAATCCTAGGACTCTAACCAATGTCGAACGTACATCCGAATCGGTTCCCCACTCATTTTTGAAAAGGATTGAAGTTGTTAATTACCGGTTTTAATTCTCATAAGTATCCCAAGATGTTTGAGTTGTACAACTCCGATCTTAGGACGCTAGACAACATCGGCCGTACGTCCGACTTGCCTCCTTATGAGTTTTCAAAAGGTTGATTATTGATCTAAAAAGAAATTGATTTGTTTATGGTTGCGAAAAGGATTTTTATTTGTTGCGCTAGACGAGAACGAGACTCGCTCCTACGTATCCCAAATGGGAATCAAAGCGACGTAGTTCTAATGTTTTGGTTTTGAAAAAGGATTGAGCTTTCGCGAAGACCGAACAACAACGGTTAGAATGGTTTCGCTACTAACTCCTTTTGAAAACAACATCATCATTAACAACCTAATCGGCAACGGCGCGATTGGTGTTTAATGACGATTGATTTATTTTGTTTTGAAAATAAAAGTTTCTTTTTGTTTTGAAAAGATTTTAGGAAACGGGTTTTAGAAAAGGAGTAGAACATTTCAAGCCAATTCTAAATCCATAACCAAATGCAAATGAATGAATAATACTCAAGCAAACATGAACATATTATTCATTAACCAAGATTAAACATGCCCATACAATCAAAGGATTCAATTATTAAAGATGCAAAACAAAGTTCTCAAAGTAATTGTGTGTGTGAAAGAAGGATTGTATTTACCCTAATGGCTCTATGCTACAACGTGCATGTAGACTTACGTCTCCATTAGGAGGTCATACAAGTGGAGAGGAGGGCACACAATCAAGTCAAGACATTTACATGGCATCAAGAACAAGTGAATACAATTGGTTGTAAACATAGAGTATTCTAAGTTAAATGATTGAATATGTAAGCAAGGATGCATGATTAGGTAAGCATGTAAGTGCATGAGTGTACAAGGAATGGATGCATAGCACTTTATTTATGAATGGATGGCATACAAGGATGCATAAGAGGATGCAAGAGATATAAGCATATGAGGATGCATGAGAGTGTCACATAAACTACGTATGAATGAAGATGCATGAATGTGAAAATGTTTTGGGTATTTTTGCAAGTTGATAAGTTGTAAATCTTTAAATAAGAAGTTAGTGAAAAGTAAAGTAAAAATGCATGAAGTAAATGGTAATTATTTAATGAGATGGTAAAGTAAAAATGCATGAGGTAAATGGGAAGTGGTAAAATGTTTTAGGGTTTTGGTGTTTTGGAAATGAGATGAAATGTTTTTGGTCTTGAAAGTGGTAAAAGTATTTTGGGGTTTATTTTATAAAGTTGAAAAAGTTTGAAATGCAAGTGAGAAAATGTTTTGGGGTTTTTATGCAAAGATGCAAGTGGTAAAATGTTTTGAATGAAGGTAAAAATGTTTTATGAGATGAGATGAAAATATTTTGGTAAAAACTAAGTGAAATGGTAAAAACCAAAGTGGTAAAATGTTTTTATGTTTTTTGGTAAAAAGTTAATGAAGTGGTAAAGTAAAATGGTAAAAAGTGAACAAACACAATTGAATCAAATGCACACACAAATGCAAGATCAAAATAACAAAGTTTTGAGCAAAATTTGGCCAAAAGACATGGCCTATGGCCGAATGCAATCATGGGCAAAATCAAGCACAATTTCATCAATTTCTTGCAACCAAATTACATCAATGAGCTCATAAGTATAAACTCTGGGACCTATGCATACATTTCATGCTCAAACAATTGTTATTTCATCATTTATTTCAACACAAAATCAAAGAAACAAAAGCAACAAAAATCCCTAGGTCTCTAATCCTCAAACCCGAGGCTATGTAAGGCATAAACCCGCCAAAAATTCAACCTCAACACAAGATATGAACAAAGAAATGCATGAACAATAAAAAAACACTACATGGCCGAAGCTAAAAGAAGAGGAAAGCAAGGTTTTATTTCATGAAATTTAGTGAAAAATGTGTAGAAATGCAAGGAAAATTATTCAAACACAAGAATCTTCCCTTCAAGGCCAAGGACCCATCTCAAACACCCAAGGCTCCCAATGTCCTTGTCCAATAATGTTTGAAATGAGTCCTCAAAGCTTCTTTCAAGAAGGAAAGAGGAGTAGAAGAGAGATTACATAATGAAAATTAAAGAAAATGCAAGAGTTTGTGAGCTTACCTATAGATCTTGCTTGAAATGAAGAAGAAGATCAAAATAGAAACCAAGAAACACTTGAACCTCCTCTTGAATCCCACGAAAATCACTTGATATTGAAGGATTTGATGATGAACTTTGAAGATAATGCAAGATTAGAAGTGGATCTAGTGTAGGAATCAAGAATAATGAAGTTTGGATGGTTGAAAATTGAAGAATTGGTGGTGGAAATGGTGGGAGGTGGTCTTGGGTTTGAGAGGGGAGGAGGAGAGGAATTGTGATCTGATTGTGTGCTAGGGTAAAATGAGAATCCTCCTCCCTATGGTCTCTTATTTTGGGT
Source organism: Astragalus membranaceus (assembly GCA_039519185.1). Classification (NCBI taxonomy): domain Eukaryota; kingdom Viridiplantae; phylum Streptophyta; class Magnoliopsida; order Fabales; family Fabaceae; genus Astragalus; species Astragalus membranaceus. Next base: position 135,726,265 of record CM076850.1, read on the forward strand.
TTTATATGAGGTGCAAAATTAAGGGTATATAGGACATTGTGCTTTTGCAAACCATTGAGATTTGAGATAGAATTTGAATCAAGGGCCAAGATTGCAATGCACATGGATTAGGGACAAAGAGAAAACACAAATGAGTGAAGAATGGCTGGTGTCATACGAAATTGAAGAGTTTTTTGCACACAAAAATTGTTGAGGGCAATTAAGTCAATTTGCACATAGTTGTAGCCTAGGATTTGATCTAGAATTTTAATCAATGGCTAGGAATACAACTCACATGGATTAAGGGCATGAAGAAACACAAAATGAGGTAAAAATGGGCTGGAAAATTCGGAGCAAAAATGAGTGGAATGGGTGGAAAATTTGCAAGTTGTCATTTTTGTCTTATTGAGGACACTTCCCTTTTTTTTGAGTTTTTTTTTGAATTTTTGGGCATGGGAAATAATGGGAATGCAACTATTGAAAATGTGTCACATGTTTTTGGGCACCATAAAATATTCCCTCTAGTCATCCATGACAATAAAAATTGTCACTTAAGAATTGAGGAATATTTAATGGTCCTTTTTTATTTTTCTATGCACTAAAAATGGAAAAATATATTTTTAATTATTTTGACTAGGGTTTTCTTTCTAAAAAATTGTACAAAAATTATCCTTGATAGAATAAAAATGTACTTTTTGTGGATGTGCATTTTTGGCGAGAAAATCATCTTTTTGCGAAAAATGACCAAAATGCCCTTTTTGACCCTAAAACCCTAATTTGCCTAAAAAGTGCATTCCAACCCTAAAAATGATTTTAAAGACCTTGGAATGACTTCTAGGACCCAAAATGCAATGCTTGATGCTCTTCATTCTTCAATTTATTTATTTATATTTTTTTTGTGGAAAATTAGGGTTTTGACCTAAGCCGGACAAAATTGGGGTATGACAGCTGCCCCTCTTTATCTGGATTTTAACGAGGAATATGGATTGGCTGAAACATATTCCGAGGCAAAATAGAGATAAAGAATTCAGGAATTATACCGATTTTGTCTCCTTAGGTAAAAATCCGAATTTTCCCATTTTTTCTTTTCTCATTTTTTTGTTTTTGTTGATGTCAGATGAAAAATGCAATATGTATGCAAAAACAGATTAGATTTTTTTTGAATCACCACTTGGCGTGCTAATGTAAAAACAACGATTTGTGAGTTTAACACTTGGCGTGCAAAAGCAGGAAATAAAGCGGTAAAGAACGCAGTAAAGAAAGCAGTAAAGAAGGAGCACTGAGGGCTCAGGATGAGCGCGGAGGGCTCAGGAGGAGCACAGAGGGCTCAGGAGGAGCACAGAGGGCTCAGGATGAGCGCAGAGGGCTCAGGAGGAGCACAGAGGGCTCAGGAGGAGCGCAGAGGGCTCAGGAGGAGCGCAGAGGGCTCAGGAGGAGCACAGAGGGCTCAGGAGGAGCGCAGAGGGCTCAGGATGAGCGCAGAGGGCTCAGGATGAGCCCAGAGGGCTCAGGATGAGCACAGAGAGCTCAGGAGGAGCACAGAGGGCTCAGGAGGAGCACAGAGGGCTCAGGGGGGAGCACAAAGGGCTCAGGAGGAGCACAGAGGGCTCAGGGGGAGCACAGAGGGCTCAGGAGGAGCAGAGAGGGCTCAGGGTGAGCACAGAGGGCTCAGGAGGAGCACAGAGGGCTTAGGGGGGAGCACAGAGGGCTCAGGAGGAGCGCAGAGGGCTCAGGAGGAGCGCAGAGGGCTCAGGAGGAGCGCAGAGGGCTCAGGAGGAGCACAGAGGGCTCAGGAGGAGCACAGAGGGCTCAGGATGAGCGCAGAGGGCTCAGGAGGAGCACAGAGGGCTCAGGAGGAGCACAGAGGGCTCAGGAGGAGCACAGAGGGCTCAGGCGGAGTACAGAGGGCTCAGGAGGAGCACAAAGGGCTCAGGGTGAGCACAGAGGGCTCAGGAGGAGCACAGAGGGCTCAGGATGAGCACAGAGGGCTCAGGGGGAGCGCAGAGGGCTCAGGAGGAGCACAGAGGGCTCAGGGGGAGCACAGAGGGCTCAGGAGGATCACAGAGGGCTCAGGGGGAGCACAGAGGGCTCAGGAGGAGCACAAAGGGCTCAGGATGAGCGCAGAGGGCTCAGGACGAGCACAGAGGGCTCAGGAGGAGCACAGAGGGCTCACAAATTCCGTTGATTGGTTGATTTGAAATGACCGATGCTGCTGCATTGGATTGAGGTACCTGCATATGTTAGTTGATACAAGGAATGGTGCATGGAGTATGGGTGCATGTTATGCAAGGGCATGTTGTTGCGTCCGTGTGTTTTATAATCGCAATGTCAGTGCAAGTATACACGTCGTACAAGTAATAAAGTGGATAAAAGTAAGAGATCGTTCCCACGAGGATTGATTAACTTTCAGAGTTCAAGTCTTTAAAACACAAGTGAAACAGGTAATAAATCGGCACTAAAAGTAGGTATTAAGACTAGTAACATAAATCAAGCAAGTAAACAAGAAGTGGTTGTGAATATGGAAGAGTATGAGTTGGATTGCTGCATGCAAATAAATCTCCTCTAGTCAGACGTTATAACGTTTACACATTAATACGTACAAATGCTGTGTTGCATAGACGTTATAACGTTTGAACGCTGTTGCAAAAGAGCTGTGCTTTTCAGTCACAAAACGTCAGAGCTTCAAGTACTAGAATTCCTATGTCTAGGTTCTAAGTAGGCCTACTCCTGTATTTTAAGTACCCACAGCAATGTCCTATGAACTATTATCCATTCTATGTCTAGACTTAGATAAAAATGCCTAAATGTCTTTAGTGCACCTTTTCATTCACATAAATCTTTGAGTTCTTTTCATAGACCATTTCTGTACCTATGAATCTACTTATTTTAAGTGGCCAGTTCAAAACAAGTTTGGAAATATTAACATGCAAAGATTTAAAACGCATAAACATCAATACTTCATAGCATTAAACTAGAGGTTCATTACATGCAAAACAACAACCCAACTACAAATGTTTAGCTCATGCTGAGCATCTTTACAGAAAGAAGAGGAGTTAAAATCCAAATACCGTACATAGAGAAAAGGAGACTAAACGCAAAAGATACGCCTAAGAAGCCTTCCTTCATGCACGCTGTAGAGACGTTGCAACGTCTGAGCTTCACAGTAATGGGTGCGAATGGAAATAAAAATGGAGCTTGAGGAGAGTTCGAATGAAGAAGTCTGTGTCCAGAACTTCTTTTAGAAAACTCCTCTGGAAGTGGAGGAAGGTGGATGATGAATGGATTCCCCCCTTCTTTTTTCGTAGAGAGAGATAAGCTTTGTTTAAATAGCCAAAAAAAAACAGAAGGTCACATGCTTGCTGATGTCATTGCCCACTTTCCCAGCTTGCTTGTAAATAAAATATTGCTGAAATGACACTGCACTGCTACAGTGCGTCAGCCGCGTCAGTGATGAGGAGAGAGAAGATCTTCTGACTTTCTAGATCTTTGACCATCATTTCTTGTGCGCCAAAAATAAGATATTTCTTTCTTGCCTTGCTGCCCTTCGTCAGACGTGACGAGAGACGCTGCCACGTTCAGTTTACTGCACAAACACAAGAAGCATCAAAACGCTCACAAAGGCGCCAATTGGTGCCAAAATGCATAGAATTTGTAATTTAGCCCCTTTCTAACTGAAAAGCAATAAACTAACAGAAACTTAATAGAAACAACCTACTATTGCCAGAGAACTTGCATGATTTAACTTTGAATAAGTATAAATAACTCATATAAATATGAGTTATCACACCCCCAAACTTAAACCATTGCTTGTCCTCAAGCAATCGAAACACTGCATATGAAAAGATGCAAGAAATTAAATACACCAGCAGTTTACACCCTGCTCATCCATTTGATCAAAAATTTTCCTCAAGGGGCTAATTCCTTCAGACTTACACTACACACTCACGCACCAATGCACAATTACATTCTAGATTCATTACTGCCCAAAGTGAGTGTGTGATCTCTGTATCAATTCTATTCCTAGCTAGGTTCAGAAGCTACCCTAGCCTATGAAAGAGTGGTTTCCATATGGTGAGAGTATAACATCTTTCAAAACAGAGAGTAGGCTAACATTTCCACATAAGACATGAGGGTTATTTTAAGCACGACAAAGGGTCTTAATTTGGGTGCTAGGACTAGATTAGTGCAAACTACTTTTCTGACTCACACAACGTAAAACACACAGAGGACTGCAACCCCTCATTACTGAGCAACTTTCATTTGATTCACTTCACTTTTGGTTTGGAGTTTTTGTGATTTTCTCCTTTTTGATCCTTTGGATTTGACAGTTTTGGATTGAGATATTTGGGGTACCCAGTATTTGTTTCGGGAAATTGCAGCAAACACAGAGAACATGTGGATTTTTCCACTTATTTGAAACAACACACAAACACACACGGCATACGTTATAACGTTACGGGTAGACGTTACAACGTTGCACTCACACAACACATGCACTAATCATCCTACAGTCTTTGCACCCAGCCTTAGCACAACCTGATATACCCCCAAACTTAGTTTCTACTGCTATTCTAAGTTTTTAATCAAGTTTTACCATCACCATAGTCAACCAAAACTAGCTTTTGCATCACATAGTCCCTAGCTAACTAGGTTTTCCTCAAAACAGAGTTTGTGTGGAAGCAGTAATCAATTCTATTCATCTAAGCATGCATCAGCTACTCACACAAAGTCACACATAGTCATTACTAGATTTAGCCCAAAGAGAAACATTTTTGATGATTAATAGAGTAGGAAAGTAAACTGATTATTATTATTATTTGTTTTTTTTTTATGCAAACACAAAACATAAAAATGATCCTCCCCCCCAGACACAAAGATGAGCAGTGTCCTCACTGCTCACTGATCTTCAAAAATGGGAGAGGAACACTCAAACACAACACCAGCAAACAAACTACTGACTACTAACTAAAAACTACAACTATTCTACTGCTAAAAAGAGGGCTAAACTACTTGTTCAGAACACCTGACCTGAGCCTTCCACTCTGTCTGGCTGGGATGCCTGCTTCAGCAGTCTTCTTTTTCTTTTAAAACTTCACCCAGGCAGCAAACGTGACAACGTCCTAGATACACAGAGACGTTATAACGTCTACCACACTTCAATAACTTGAGTCTTGAATCTCTCCTACCTTCAGCTTCCATTCCTGCACAAAACAAAAAATAGAAACAAAAACAACAAGGATTAGAATAAAAACTCTGGGCTGCCTCCCAGTAGCGCTTGGTTTAAGAGTCCTCAGCCAGACTTGGAATTCAAACCCAAGTTAGGGTGGATAATAGGACAAAAAGAAAACATCATCCTTCCGTTTTCTCTTTTTGGGCAGAGATCCCATGTATTTGGCATATGGAAGCAAGTGTTCCCATGCACCAACCAATAAGCATTTGGGATATGAATTTCTCCTTTCTTGAAAAAAATTAAGCTCATTTTGCGGAGGATTCTTTTCTTCAATTACCAAAGGTTGAATCTGAATTTTCACATGACTCTCTTCATACCTCAACTTTGGATTTTCTTCCTTGTCACTATTTTTGAATTTTTCTTTTTCTGTAACTACACGATTTTTTTGTTTTTCTTCCACCATTTCCAAATAACCACACTCAAGCTCATACTTTACACTCTCTTTTTCTTCCTCTTGCTCAACCACATATCCAATACAACTCTTTTCTTCTAGCTCAACCACTTTTCCAATACAACTCTCTTCTTTTAGATGCTCCATAATTGTCTTAATGTGAGCCTCTACATTCTTACATGAAGCTTCAGAGTTGTCACGATACACCTTCATATACTCAATGGAATGAGCTAAGAGTTCTTTTAATTCAAAGTTGTCCTCAAGTAATCCTACGGTTTGAGCTTGAGGATATGAATCTTGCTCACACACATCATTTCCCATTCCATAATCCATATTTTGGGCAGTCATGGGCATGAAATTTGTCTCATAACAGCCCCTTTGATATTTACTCTCATGGAAATCATAATTGAAACATTCTTGTTGAGCATTCAATTCATTCATTTCTTGCATAAAGTAAAAACTCCAATGGTCCATGGCATAAAAGTGGATTTTTCTCTTTTTTTTTTTTTTTTTAAAACACTAAACACAAACAATAATAGTAATAACAACAAAGAAAACACACTACAGACATAAAGCACAATGCAAATTCACTCCCTGATTCAGTTGAATTAGAGCTTGAATTGGAACTAAGCATACGCTGTAACGTTTACCTGTTCACATACAGAAACAACGAACAACACAGTAAAACTCTTTCACCTAGTGCTTTAATACTTTTGAACCATAAAAGTTAAATTTAATCCCCGGCAGCGGCGCCAAAAACTTGTTGCGTCCGTGTGTTTTATAATCGCAATGTCAGTGCAAGTATACACGTCGTACAAGTAATAAAGTGGATAAAAGTAAGAGATCGTTCCCACGAGGATTGATTAACTTTCAGAGTTCAAGTCTTTAAAACACAAGTGAAACAGGTAATAAATCGGCACTAAAAGTAGGTATTAAGACTGGTAACATAAATCAAGCAAGTAAACAAGAAGTGGTTGTGAATATGGAAGAGTATGAGTTGGATTGCTGCATGCAAATAAATCTCCTCTAGTCAGACGTTATAACGTTTACACGTTAATACGTACAAATGCTGTGTTGCATAGACGTTATAACGTTTGAACGCTGTTGCAAAAGAGCTGTGCTTTTCAGTCACAAAACGTCAGAGCTTCAAGTACTAGAATTCCTATGTCTAGGTTCTAAGTAGGCCTACTCCTGTATTTTAAGTACCCACAGCAATGTCCTATGAACTATTATCCATTCTATGTCTAGACTTAGATAAAAATGCCTAAATGTCTTTAGTGCACCTTTTCATTCACATAAATCTTTGAGTTCTTTTCATAGACCATTTCTGTACCTATGAATCTACTTATTTTAAGTGGCCAGTTCAAAACAAGTTTGGAAATATTAACATGCAAAGATTTAAAACGCATAAACATCAATACTTCATAGCATTAAACTAGAGGTTCATTACATGCAAAACAACAACCCAACTACAAATGTTTAGCTCATGCTGAGCATCTTTACAGAAAGAAGAGGAGTTAAAATCCAAATACCGTACATAGAGAAAAGGAGACTAAACGCAAAAGATACGCCTAAGAAGCCTTCCTTCATGCACGCTGTAGAGACGTTGCAACGTCTGAGCTTCACAGTAATGGGTGCGAATGGAAATAAAAATGGAGCTTGAGGAGAGTTCGAATGAAGAAGTCTGTGTCCAGAACTTCTTTTAGAAAACTCCTCTGGAAGTGGAGGAAGGTGGATGATGAATGGATTCCCCCCTTCTTTTTTCGTAGAGAGAGATAAGCTTTGTTTAAATAGCCAAAAAAAACAGAAGGTCACATGCTTGCTGATGTCATTGCCCACTTTCCCAGCTTGCTTGTAAATAAAATATTGCTGAAATGACACTGCACTGCTACAGTGCGTCAGCCGCGTCAGTGATGAGGAGAGAGAAGATCTTCTGACTTTCTAGATCTTTGACCATCATTTCTTGTGCGCCAAAAATAAGATATTTCTTTCTTGCCTTGCTGCCCTTCGTCAGACGTGACGAGAGACGCTGCCACGTTCAGTTTACTGCACAAACACAAGAAGCATCAAAACGCTCACAAAGGCGCCAATTGGTGCCAAAATGCATAGAATTTGTAATTTAGCCCCTTTCTAACTGAAAAGCAATAAACTAACAGAAACTTAATAGAAACAACCTACTATTGCCAGAGAACTTGCATGATTTAACTTTGAATAAGTATAAATAACTCATATAAATATGAGTTATCACATGTTATGCGGATGCATGCAATGCTCATGATTTTGATGTAATGATTGTTGCGCCCGAAAAAGTCCCCGAGAGAGAACCTTCCTCGTCCACAACTTTTCCTAAGACAATGAAGCCGCCACCAATATTTATTAAGGAAAATATTAGGAAAACCTTTTTTGGAAAGCGATTGGTCTTGCGAAACTAGAGATTAGGGTTCGGGGGTCGGTTACGCGCAGGGAAGGTGTTAGCACCCCACACGTCCTCTCTACTGAGAGGGAACCTTTAATTAAATGTGTGGTTCTAGTGTGTTGACTTGAAAATACTTAATTTTGCCTCTCTACTTCTTATTGAAAAAGTCTTAATGAAAATCTTTATTCATCAGGAAAAAAGGGGGGGAAATGGGTTTTTAGAAAAAAAAAACCGCTTGACGGGACATGGCCCGCTCCTACGTATCTCCCGGTGCGATAGAGAACTCAAAGCTACGTAGTTCTTCTGTTGTCTTTTTGAAAGGTTTTTGTTTTTTATCTTTTTTAGTGAGTTTTCGAAATAGGACGAGCATTTAGTGAATGATTAAACTAACCAGGGTTATGAGTAATCACCGCTAAGTACTCTAGAAAATTAGGGTCAATACCACTAGTCAGACGAACAAAGGTTCTGATTGACTATTAGTAGCAACCCGTTTTTATTTGCTCTTTTGAAAATGGTCTTCGAAAGGGATTGATTGGCACGAATGATCAAGCTAACAACGGTTATTAGTGATCATCGCTTGTTGTTCTTTTGGCAAAAAGATATTGCAACCAATGGCTAGACGAACAAAGGTTCCGATTAGCCACTAGCGACAATGGGTTGAAGATGTTTTTAGAAAGGAAAAGGTTTTCGTTCTGAAAATGATCTTGGTTTGCAAAAGTGATTCTTTTTTGTTATGTAAATGCTAAACTTTTATGGTTGCGCTTGACGAGAATGTGACTCGCTCCTACGTATCCCAAATGGGAATCAAAGCGACGTAGTTCTAACGAGCCTTAAAAATGAAAATCTTTCATGATGATCAAACTAACAAAGGTTATGATGGACCACCGCTAATAACTTGTTTTTGATTCTTTGATACTTAGAAAAGTGCTTTTTGAAATTGGACGCGTTCATGATAATCAAACCAACAAAGGCTGTGATGGATTATCACTAGTAGCTTGCTTTATGCTTACGAAAATTCTTTTGAAATTGAGGCTTTCATGACAATCAAACCAACAAAGGTTGTGATGGATTGCCACTAGTAACCGTTTTTGTGCCAGGTCGTTTAGAAATGAAAACAATGAATGCAAGAAAGAATTGGTGGATTCAAGCATAACACAATCAGTGGAATCAAATCATTAAGCAACAATATTTGAATTCGCAAACAAAAATCAAGTCTAAACTACACATAGTAGATCACAACTCATAGATAGGCAAAGAGGGAACTTGAATTGGGCATCAAGCAAAAATACAAGAGTAGGCAAGATTGAACCTAAATGCACATCTAGTGGAAGATGCTAGGCGAGAACCATACTCAAATATTTCTACAAAACGCAAGGAAATCTAAATGCACATCTAGTGGAAGATGCAATGTAAGGAATGGACCTATCTAAGTATTGATGATATTCTATATGAGAGTAGACGATGACACTGTAAGCTCAAGCAAAAGAGTTGCCTCAATCATGATCATTGGCCAGCATAAGCAAGCAAATTATTTAGCGACCAAAGTATCAAAGAATGTTGAATCACTTTGGTCAATTCTCACACTTAAGATTGAGTGCACAAGTGCACAAGTGTGAATCACATTGCCAATCATCATATAAACTAAAAGGGTTGAATCATCTGAGACCATCTTCACCACTCAGAACATGATGCACTAGGCATAAGTGGGAATCATGTGGTTCATCATCAACAATGACACTATAACTAAGTTAAATCACATAGGGCGATTTTGGCATGGATCACAATGATTAAATATTAACAAATATAAAGACAGAAATACCTCTGATGAAGGCAGATACTACCACTTGAAGAACGCAACTCCAACTAACTCTTGGCGAAGATCAGCTCAGACGGACCAACGAAACGAATAGAGCGAAAAAATAAAGCGTAGAAGAGTTTTTCTAAAATGTGTGAGATTTCGAGAAAAATGGGTTTTTTCTCTGATCTCGTGAGAATCTGTGTTTTTCTCTGATCTTGTGAAAAATCCGTGTTTTTCTCTAATCTTGTGAAAAATCCGTGTGTTTTGAAATGAAGAATGAGCGTCCTATTTATAGGAAATCAGATTTGATCTATTTTAGGAAATAGGCTAATCGATTATGTTGAAAAACACTTGGTATGCATAATCGATTATGTGCTCTGGATCTCAGATTCAATAATCGATTATGTGCCTTGGGTTTCAGAGTCAATAATCGATTATGCTCTTGACTATTTTCAGGAGGATAATCGATTATAGCCTTGGTATAATCGATTAGGTGCTTCAAAAATATGTTGACACTTTCCAAAAATACTTCATAATCGATTATAGGCTTAGTTTAAAAGATGGCATAATCGATTAGTTGCTTCCTTAATAGGTGATAATCGATTATTGGCTTGTATGGAGAGGAGTGAATAATCGATTATGCTCCTGACTGAAAGGAGTGGAATAATCGATTATTTGCTTGAATGAAGGATATGATGTAATCGATTGAGTGCCTTCCTAAAAACATGGACAACTTCCTTATTCGTCAAGAATATATTATATGCATAAAAATATTTTCATAACACATGTGCTTGCCCTATTTTATCTTGCATGCATGAGGTTTAAAAAATATTTTCATGCAAAATTATTTTTATAAGCCCTTTTGTGAGAAATGACCAAAATACCCTTTTTGACCCTAAAAACCCTAATTTCCCAAAAAGTGCATTCTAACCCTAAAAATGATTTCAAAAACTTTGGAATGGTTTCTAGGACCCAAAATGCAATGCATAATTTATTTTTGTGTGGAAAATTAGGGTTTGGGCCTAAGCCGGACAAAATTGGGGTATGACAGCTGCCCCTCTTTATTTGGATTTTACCAAGAAATATGAATTGCGCGAGACATATTTCGAAGGTAAAATAGAAATAAAGAATTCAGAAATTATACCAATTTTGTCCATTTGGAGAAATCCGAATTTTCTTTCTTCCTTTTTTTTTTTGGAAAGATAGACACTTTCGTGTTGGTGCGAAAATAGTAAATGAACACTGACGTGCGGACTGAAAGGTAAAATGGGCAATCGGCGTGCAGACAGAAAAGTAAAATGGGCACTTGGCGTGCAGACAGAAAAGTAAAATGGGCACTTGGCGTGCAGACAGAAAAGTAAAATGGGCACTTGGCGTGCAAACAGAAAAGTAAAATGGGCACTTGGCGTGCAGAAAGCGGTAAATTGCCCAGGCTGCCTAAAACCTGTAATCCTTAAACGAACTCTTGACGAATCCGAGTTTGCACGTGGCTTTGAGGAGCACGCTCTTCCTGTTGGCCTTTTCGAGCGACCGGGGGGATCGTTATCAGCTCCGGAACTGATATACTGATCAATGCACGGCGTCCACTGTATCTTAGGCTGATACAACTATTCTGTTGAACCTCACATGGGGCTGCGGTCCATCGCGTTGCTCGTACGCGACGTGAGACCTGGGCAGAAGGGAGCGATGATCTCTATGCTCCAATCCGCAATGCGCGCTTGAGCGCTCTCTTTTCTATTTCTCTCTTTCTTTTCTATTTCTCTCTTTTCTTTTTTCTTTCTGAACTCCCAACTTGGGGGAACATTTTCTGGAATCTGGGGGCGAGGGCTAACACCGAAGTGCTCATCCTCTCTTTGTACCTGTAGCTGAAAATGAACAAATGCATGCAATGCAAATGCCATGATTGCTGTTTTCTTTGAATGATGAGTTTCTTATTTCCTTTGTCTATGTTGGATGAATGCATGATCTTCTACTGTTCCTATATGCTTGATGGATGCAATGATTTTTCTTTTCTTCTCTTGTCTGTACGCAATGCATGATTTTTCTTTTTCTTTCGCTTATGAATGCATGATTTTCTACTGTTCTTATATGCTTGATGAATGCAATGATTTTCCTTTTCTTCTCTTGTCTGTACGCAATGCATGATTTTTCTTTTTCTTTCGCTTATGAATGCATGATTTTCTACTGTTCTTATATGCTTTTTCTCTTTCTCTAGCTTCTCTTCTTTCTTTTTCTTTCTTTTCTTTTCTTTTTGTTGCTCTCTTGGCTCTTTTCTTTTCTCTCTTTTGGCTTCTCTTTTTGCTCTCTTAAGAATGCGAATGCAAAGCTCGTGTATTTTAATGCAAAGGAAACTTTCTCTTCCCCTTTTTTTTTATTTTATTTTATGAAATGGGAATATTGCTATAAAATGATGAATAACATGAAATGATGAATGACATGGGATGTTCTAGCTTTCTTTTCTTCTATGAGATGCAAGTATTAATGTGATGCAACTGTATTGCTTTGATGTTTGATGCAAATGTATGCGGTGATTGATGCTTTGATGAATGAAATGCTCCTGTTCTAACTTCTCTTTATTTCTTTTTGCTTCTTCTATGAAATGCAAACATTAATATGATGCAATGCTCTGATGTTTGATGCAATGATTCTTGTTCTTTTTTTCTTTTATGGAAATGCTAACGTTAATATGATGCATATGCAATGCTTTAATGTTTGCGGCTTGAATGACAAAGGAGTGCTTGTGAAATGATGATGATGCAATGGCGCATGCATGGAATGCTTTTGGGTTGCCTTTGTGGTTTTTTTTGTTTTCTTTTGCTTTCTTTGCTTTTTCTGTGAAATATCTGATGCAAAATGTAATGCTCTAGTGATGAATGACATGCAATGATTTTGTTCTTTTCTTTTTATGAAGTGCGAACATTAATATGATGCCAATGCAATGAAAAGATTTCTGCTTTTTCTGTGCAACTGACGTAGAACGTTTTTTTTTCTTTTTGCTATGTGATGAATGCACAAAATGTGAAGATGCAAATGTAATGCTTTGATGCACATGCTATAATGCCTAGATGCATGAGGTAAACATTTTTGTGATGATGAGATGCGAGATTTTGAATGCAAGGACTTGAGATGATTATTGACCATTCTGTTGAAAAATTGAATTTGATTCAAACTCTGGTGTTCTCAAGGTTTTTATTTACAAACAACCTCACTTGTGTTCTCCTTCTTTCCATGATGACTAAATTTTAGATATCACGTAAACAACTTGTGTTCTCTCTTTTTGAAGCATTGTCTAGTAAGCATGCATAAGAGTGCAAATGTGAATGAATGAGTCAGTTAACTTGGAATTGGTTTAGGGCATGGACTTTTATGGCGAGTGAAGGAATGACCGACATGGTTATTGCCGAAGCTTATTAGGGACCAAGAGATACAAGATTGCCCCAATTCAGGTCTTTGACGAGTGAATAACTTGCCCCTGTCTAGTGGCGACAACAACTAGGGGTGTAGGAGATGATGAATTGGGAACGCTTCGGCTCTTGGGATGAAAGCTGGAATGAAAGGGGTTTTGCTTCAACCCACAGAATTTGATGTTTCCCTAGTCATAACAAGGACAAAGCTGCCCCAATCAGAATGACAAGGTCTTGTTTAGGATAGTGAGTTGAGAGATTGCCCCGGTGAGGTTTTTATGGGAATGAATGAGGTGAAGGAATGGGAATGCACTTGCCCCACTTTGGAATGACATTGACAACTGGAGTGACATGGGATGGGCATTGAACAGACTTTCCCAAGACTAGGGTGTGTGGGTGGTGAAGAGAATGCCCCAACTTTTGGGTCTGAGTGGTATTCTCAGTGCAAATCTTTGGTTCTCTACTGATGTCTTGACTTTTGGTGCGAAAGAATCCTTACCTGGTGATCACTAAACCTTGTTTTAATGCATCTTGAATGTGTTTTGGAGTGCAAGTCCATTTTTTTTTATTTTGTCAGCTTTCTTTTTTCTGACTGTTCGTTTTTGTTTCCTCAGTTCTCTTTTTTCTGAGGGTTTATTCTTTCTTGATCAGCTTTCTTTTTTCTGATCGCTTATTTTTCTTTTGAGCAAACACATTGTACATAGATAAGCTTGTTCGTCCTAAGATTAGAATTTGAGTGAACAAAAGCAACCGGTCATTGATCGGAATGGACTTTTCGGGATTGTGGTGTTTTGTGGAGGAAGGAGGGTTAGGCTTAATGAAGTGTTTGAGGCTAATGGGAGGATGAGTTTTGTTCGGCGTTGATTGACGGTTAATGGTCTACGAGGAAGATGGTTATTGGGCTTGTTTGGGCTCTGTTAAAGCAAATTCGTGTCTCATGGTAGAATGACTAAGGGGTTTGATGTTGAGGCCAAAGGAAGTGTTTGAAGGTTTTATGGAATCAGGTGTTGGAATGATGAAGTGTTTGAAGGTTTATTTAGACAAGGATCTCTTGTATTTTGTGGTAACATGTACCAGCTCACCACTTACATTTCTTTTGTATTTTCTTTTGTTTTGGGATTTTCATTTTTGAATCCCCTTTTTTTTTATTTTCTCTTTTTTTTTCTTTTTTTTTTTGATTCTTTTCCTTCTTCGACTCGGGTGAGCTGATAAAAAGTGATGCACTATTTTTTTTATTTGGGGTGATCCTTGTCTAGGGTGATTTTTGGATTTTGGTTTTTCTTGGCTCAAGGTGGGTAAGAAAGGGACTTTCTGGGATTTTGGGGTTTGAGGAGATGGCCAAACTTCATTTCAAATCCCGATTGCTTATTTCTATAAGACTTAACTTTAGAACAATAATTTATCTATCTTCATGTGTTTGCTCTTTTTTCCTTTTTTGTGCCCTAATTTTTGCCTGGACCGCTCTTTGCGAGTTTTCGGTCCACCGGGCGCTCCTTTTTGCCTAGGCCGCCCTTTGCGGGTTTTCAACCTAGCGAGCTTGTTTTCTTGTTTATTATATTATTATTATTATTATTATTATTATTATTATTATTATTATTATTATTATTTGAGAGACTTGCACTGAAGGAATATGATATTAATCAAGGGGAATTAATGATCACAGACTTGCCCCAATATGGAGGACTTGAACCATTAGAATGAACCAAAAGTCAAATACGCACTGATGGGGAGAATATGCACTTTATGGGTGGACGGGGCGGGACTAGACTTGGACGGGAAACTGTGGTAAGGGAGGAAAACCAACGGACTCAAACAAGAGAATGTACCCATAGCATGCACGCTCATTAGAAGAATGCTTCACAGAGAGTTAACATCAGTTAAAAATTTGTTTTTTCTTTGATACACTATTTCAGTCTTTTGTCATAGAATGGATGGGATGCAGTGCTTTTGAAAGAAATGCAAATGAGCCATTGATTTTTAAAACTGAGTGCCTTGGAACACCTTGAGTTTGCAACCAAGTAAGGATAAACTTTTCAAAAAGGATGATTGTTTCGCAAGAACGTCTCGCTTCTCATCACAACTCTTATTTTATGCAATGAATGAATGAACAAATTATGATATGCAAGTATGATGCAAATGCGTGGAGAATGACCACTCGAAGAGTGTGGCTTATTCTAAATAATTTTGTTACAAAATATGGAATGCTAATGCGAATGATGCAAGAATGATGCCCCTTTTTTTTCAAAATGATTTTTGATTTTGATTTTTTTATTTTTTAGAGGCGAGACAAAGTACAAAATACCAAAGCCCCCTTTTTCTTTTGAATGATGAAAGATGCAGGAATGATGCTTTTTTCTAAATGATGATTTTTTAGAGGCAAGGCAAAGTATGAAATGCCAACGCCCCTTCCTTTTTTGGGAGATGCATGTATGGAGGAATGATGTACTAAAGTGATGAGGTTAATGAAATGGTGCATGAATGCTACATTTTGAATAAATTTGATGATGATTTTTATTCATGATTATGAATGAGATGCTTTCTTGTTTTCATTTTTTTTTTGTGCAATGAACTGCATGATACTCACAATGATTTTCTTTTTTTGTTTTTTAGTTTTGGAACATGATTTTGAAAATTATTTGGAGATGCAAATGATTTAATGCAAAAAAGGTTTTAGAAAAATGTGCTTGACGGGGTATGACCCGCTCCTACGTATCCCCATCGTAAATGAGGAATCAAAGCTTGCGTAGTTCTACTGTGTCTTTTTTTGAAATAATGCTTATGCATGAATGCCTCGTCTTGGATGAACTCGACGAGGATGATTATAAATGAAATGCTTATGCTATGCAGATGATAATTGTTTTTTTTTGTTTTATCTTTATGTAATGAAAGGGAATGCAAGATGAATGGTTTTTTTTTTTTTAGATGCAAATGCAATGGTGCGAAACGATGTGAATGCGAAATGATGTGGATGCGAAATGATGTGTCATTTACATAAAAAGAGGGTAAGAAAATAAGGATATTATTTTCTACGATTTCTGAAATAGAGTTTTAGAAAAAGGAATGCCTAAACTAATGCAACAAACAAAGGCGTGCCCCCGTGTCCTACAAAGGGTGGGAATCCTAGGGTCTAAAGTCGACGAATGGGGTAATCCTCCCATGTAGGTTCTAATCACTTCCTTACAATGGCAACCAAGAGCTAAAGTCTCTCTCATGATGGCACCCACAATCGTAGAAAGCTACCGAGTGTGAGGCATCATGACAAAGTGCACTCTTGGGCGGAATTTTCATGAGAGCCATACAGACAAAGGTCTACGAATGGCAGTCACTAATCGTTCCCACTCTCCTAGGTTTTTGTTCAGACCTTGGGTTTTAGGCCCCACTCAATGCTCACAAGTATAGGATGTGAAGTGTGTGTCGAGGGCACAACACCTAGGAATAACTACCCTTCCCCACCTGCAAATGAAAATCCATAGCAGTCCAGACAAATAGCATGTTGTTTATCCTAAGGTTCAATATCGATCCAATATAAACTAACCTAGGGTGCCAATAACAATGCACTACTTACCTCAAGAAAAGGAGCAAAGAAGAAGGGGGAATGATAAGAAAGGGGAAGAAATGCATGAGGGAACTAAACAAAGAAGTAACCATCTATTGCAAAAGCGAACATAGAAGAGGAATGCACATGGATGTAACATGCTTTATGAAAAAGGAAGAAGAAGAGAGGCAAAGCAAGGTATTCAAATCAATCATATAAACCACATATTTAATTAATTAGGCTTGACCCACTTTTGAAAAAAATGTTTTTTTTTAGTCTCCCCAGTGGAGTCGCCAGCTGTTGCGCCCGAAAAAGTCCCCAAGGGAGAACCTTCCTCGTCCACAACTTTTCCTAAGACAATGAAGCCGCCACCAATATTTCTTAAGGAAAATATTAGGAAAACCTTTTTTGGAAAGCGATTGGTCTTGCGAAACTAGAGATTAGGGTTCGGGGGTCGGTTACGCGCAGGGAAGGTGTTAGCACCCCACACGTCCTCTCTACTGAGAGGGAACCTTTAATTAAATGTGTGGTTCTAGTGTGTTGACTTGAAAATACTTAATTTTGCCTCTCTACTTCTTATTGAAAAAGTCTTAATGAAAATCTTTATTCATTAGGAAAAAAGGGGGGGAAATGGGTTTTTAGAAAAAAAAATGCTTGACGGGACATGGCCCGCTCCTACGTATCTCCCGGTGCGATGGAGAACTCAAAGCTACGTAGTTCTTCTGTTGTCTTTTTGAAAGGTTTTTGTTTTTTATCTTTTTTTAGTGAGCTTTCGAAATAGGACGAGCATTTAGTGAATGATTAAACTAACCAGGGTTATGAGTAATCACCGCTAAGTACTCTAGAAAATGAGGGTCAATACCACTAGTCAGACGAACAAAGGTTCTGATTGACTATTAGTAGCAACCCGTTTTTATTTGCTCTTTTGAAAATGGTCTTCGAAAGGGATTGATTGGCACGAATGATCAAGCTAACAAAGGTTATGAGTGATCATCGCTTGTTGTTCTTTTGGCAAAAAGATATTGCAACCAATGGCTAGACGAACAAAGGTTCCGATTAGCCACTAGCGACAATGGGTTGAAGATGTTTTTAGAAAGGAAAAGGTTTTCGTTCTGAAAATGATCTTGGTTTGCAAAAGTGATTCTTTTTTGTTATGTAAATGCTAAACTTTTATGGTTGCGCTTGACAAGAATGTGACTCGCTCCTACGTATCCCAAATGGGAATCAAAGCGACGTAGTTCTAACGAGCCTTAAAAATGAAAATCTTTCATGATGATCAAACTAACAAAGGTTATGATGGACCACCGCTAATAACTTGTTTTTGATTCTTTGATACTTAGAAAAGTGCTTTTTGAAATTGGACGCGTTCATGATAATCAAACCAACAAAGGCTGTGATGGATTATCACTAGTAGCTTGCTTTATGCTTACGAAAATTCTTTTGAAATTGAGGCTTTCATGACAATCAAACCAACAAAGGTTGTGATGGATTGCCACTAGTAACCGTTTTTGTGCCAGGTCGTTTAGAAATGAAAACAATGAATGCAAGAAAGAATTGGTGGATTCAAGCATAACACAATCAGTGGAATCAAATCATTAAGCAACAATATTTGAATTCGCAAACAAAAATCAAGTCTAAACTACACATAGTAGATCACAACGCATAGATAGGCAAGGAGGGAACTTGAATTGGGCATCAAGCAAAAATACAAGAGTAGGCAAGATTGAACCTAAATGCACATCTAGTGGAAGATGCTAGGCGAGAACCATACTCAAATATTTCTACAAAACGCAAGGAAATCTAAATGCACATCTAGTGGAAGATGCAATGTAAGGAATGGACCTATCTAAGTATTGATGATATTCTATATGAGAGTAGACGATGACACTGTAAGCTCAAGCAAAAGAGTTGCCTCAATCATGATCATTGGCCAGCATAAGCAAGCAAATTATTTAGCGACCAAAGTATCAAAGAATGTTGAATCACTTTGGTCAATCCTCACACTTAAGATTGAGTGCACAAGTGCACAAGTTTGAATCACATTGCCAATCATCATATAAACTAAAAGGGTTGAATCATCTGAGACCATCTTCACCACTCAGAACATGATGCACTAGGCATAAGTGGGAATCATGTGGTTCATCATCAACAATGACACTATAACTAAGTTAAATCACATAGGGCGATTTTGGCATGGATCACAATGATTAAATATTAACAAATATAAAGACAGAAATACCTCTGATGAAGGCAGATACTACCACTTGAAGAACGCAACTCCAACTAACTCTTGGCGAAGATCAGCTCAGACGGACCAACGAAACGAATAGAGCGAAAAAATAAAGCGTAGAAGAGTTTTTCTAAAATGTGTGAGATTTCGAGAAAAATGGGTTTTTTCTCTGATCTCGTGAGAATCTGTGTTTTTCTCTGATCTTGTGAAAAATCCGTGTTTTTCTCTAATCTTGTGAAAAATCCGTGTGTTTTGAAATGAAGAATGAGCGTCCTATTTATAGGAAATCAGATTTGATCTATTTTAGGAAATAGGCTAATCGATTATGTTGAAAAACACTTGGTATGCATAATCGATTATGTGCTCTGGATCTCAGATTCAATAATCGATTATGTGCCTTGGGTTTCAGAGTCAATAATCGATTATGCTCTTGACTATTTTCAGGAGGATAATCGATTATAGCCTTGGTATAATCGATTAGGTGCTTCAAAAATATGTTGACACTTTCCAAAAATACTTCATAATCGATTATAGGCTTAGTTTAAAAGATGGCATAATCGATTAGTTGCTTCCTTAATAGGTGATAATCGATTATTGGCTTGTATGGAGAGGAGTGAATAATCGAATATGCTCCTGACTGAAAGGAGTGGAATAATCGATTATTTGCTTGAATGAAGGATATGATGTAATCGATTGAGTGCCTTCCTAAAAACATGGACAACTTCCTTATTCGTCAAGAATATATTATATGCATAAAAATATTTTCATAACACATGTGCTTGCCCTATTTTATCTTGCATGCATGAGGTTTAAAAAATATTTTCATGCAAAATTATTTTTATAAGCCCTTTTGTGAGAAATGACCAAAATGCCCTTTTTGACCCTAAAAACCCTAATTTCCCAAAAAGTGCATTCTAACCCTAAAAATGATTTCAAAAACTTTGGAATGGTTTCTAGGACCCAAAATGCAATGCATAATTTATTTTTGTGTGGAAAATTAGGGTTTGGGCCTAAGCCGGACAAAATTGGGGTATGACAATGATGAATGTAGTAGAACGTTCCTGCGATTCTTTTCTTGATTTGACCGTTTTTCTTGATCAGCTTTCTTCTTTTTTTCTGATCATCTGTTTTTCCTTGTTTGTTGTTTTTTCTTGAATGATTTTGCCTGATCAGCTTTCTTTTTCTGATCATCTGCTTTTCTTTGCTTGTTTTCTTTTGCTCTTTATGAAATGCGAATATGCAAATATAGTGCTTTGATGTTTGATGCAAAGATTGACACTTGTAATGCAAGTGTGCGATGCAATGACAGTGATTCATGTTTTGATGAATAGAATGCTCTTTGTTTTATTTTCTGCTCATTTCTTTCTCTTTTCATGAAATGCGGGCATGCGAATGCAATGTTTCGATGAGTGGCATGAAGAAATGAACGATAATAGAATGACGAATGACATGGGGAGCCTTTGTGTTGCCTTGCATGATACACATGTAATGCTTTGATGCAAGGGCTTTGGTTCTTTCCCTTTTATGAAATGCAAACATTAATATGATGCAAATGCAATGACATGGGATGACGTGTTTTTGCTTTTTTTTTTGGCATAGGGACTTTCAGATTCTTGAGTGATCAATTCAAACGTCCTGATGACTATCCCGAATGTGTATTCGACTTAGCCCCCCATTTATTGAAAAGGAAATGATGTTTGATACAATGATGTTGAAATATTATGGAGTGCTTGTGTTTTTGCTTTTTCTTTCTTTATGATGCAATGCTATGCTTGATGGAATGAGATGGAAGATTTTTTGCTTTTATCCGTTGCTTCTTTTTTTTTTGCTGCCTTTCATGAAATGGTGATGTTGGTACGATGCAAATGGGACACTATGATAGACAAAATGGAACGCCTAAATGCATGAGGCGAAAAATAAGATATGAGTGATTAAACATTTTTGTGGTGATGAGATGCAAGACTTTGAATGCAAGGAATTGGGATGATTATTGACCATTTTGTTGAAAAATTGAATTTGATTCAAACTCCGGTGTTCTCAAGGTTTTTATTTACAAACAAGCTCACTTGTTTTCTCTCCCTTCCAATGACGACTGAATCTTAGATATCACATGACTAACTTGTGTTTTCTCTCTTTGAAGCATTGCCTAGTAAGCATGCATAGGAGTGCAAATGTGAATGAGTGAGTCTGTTAGCTTGGGATTGGTTTAGGATATGTATGACAATTGAAGGGATGACAAACATGATTATTACCGACGCTCATGAGGGACCAAGGGATGCAAGACTGCCCCGGTTCGGGCTTTTGATGAGTGAATAAGCTTGCCTCTGCCTGGTGGTGATAATGACTAGGGGTGTAGGAGATGATGAATTGGGAACACTTCGGCTCTTGGGATGAAAGGTGGAATGAAAAGGGTTTTGTTTCAACCCACAGAGTTTGGTGTTGCCCCAGTCAGGACGAAACAAAGTTGCCCCAATTAGAATGACGAGGCCTTATTTAGGATAGTGAGTTGAGAGATCGCCCCGGTGAGGTTTTTATGGGAATGAATGAGGTGAAGGAATGGGAATGCACTTGCCCCACTTTGGAATGACATTTCAAACGGTTTCTTTGAGTGAGGTTGTGAAAGGTGATAGAGTTATGGTGACGGTTATATACGGAGGGTGGTATGTGAACGGGATAGACGACGAACAAGTCTCCCCATGGTTGAGTGGAGTGAGAGGTGAAGGAAATGTCCCCTAGTACACATCTTTGATTCTCTTTAAGAAAAACTCAAATGCAATGAAAGTTTAGACTTTTAGTATGAAAGAAACCTCACTTGGTGATCACTAAACCTTGTTTTAATGCAACTTGAATGCGTCTTGAAGTGAGGGTGATTTTTGGATGCAACTTGTCTAGGGTGATTTTTGGATTTTGGTTTTCCTTGGCTTAAGGTGGGTAGGAAAGGGAACTTTTGGATGGCCAAACTTCATTTCAAATTCTGATTGCTTATTTTTTCGTAAAACTTGACAACAATTTATCTATCTATATGTGTTTGCTCTTTTCTTTGCATTTTTTTTATGCCCTAATTTTTGCCTGGACCGCTCTTTGCGAGTTTTCAATCCACCGGGCGCTCCTTTTTGCCTAGGCTGCCCTTTGCGGGTTTTCAACCTAGCGAGCTTGTTCTTCTCATTTATCTCTTCTTTTCTCTTTTTTTGGAAAGACTTGCACTAAAGGAATATAATGCCGATAAAGAAAGTTAGTGATCACAGAATTGCCCCAGCATGGAGGACTTAGAGTGTTAGTGAGAATGATCCAAAAAGTCAAGCATGCACTGATGGGAGAGAATATGCGCCTTATGGATGGACGGGGCGGGGTTAGACTTGGATGGTGATGATGACAAGGAAGGAAACTGACTGACTCAAACAAGAGAAACTGCACGTGTCATGCACGTTCACTATAGGAATGCTTCACAGAGAGTCAACATTAGTTAGAACAATGAATTGATGAGCTGCTTCAGTTTTTTTTGTCATGGAATGGATGGGGTGCAGTGCTTTTGAAAGACATGCAAATGAGCTATTGATTTGAAAAACTGAGTGCCTTGGAACACCTTGAGTTTGCAACCAAGTAAGGATAAACTTTTTCAAAAAAAGGATGATTGTTTTGCAAGAACGTCTCGCTTCTCATCACAACTTTTATTTTATGCAATGAATGAATGAACAAATTATGATATGCAAGTATGATGCAAATGCGTGGAGAACGACTACTCGAAAAGTGTGGCTTATTCTAAATTATTTTGTTGTTTTTAATGCAAGACAAAATATGGAATACCAATGCGAATGATGAAAGAATGATGCCCCCCTTTTTTTTTCAAAATGATTTTTGATTTTTTTTATTTTTTAGAGGCGAGACAAGATGCGAAATGCCAATGCCCCTTTTTTGAATGATGAGAGATGCAAGAATGGTGATATGAGGCAACTGATTGTCGTTACCCTGAGTAACTTGCCAGAAACATTGAGTGGATCCTGACTCAATACTTCACACAATGTACTGAAACGTTTCGACAATTAGTTGACTCAATTTAATTTCCTACTTGAAATTAAAACACGTGCGACTGGGTCAAAGTGCTCTGACATCGTAGAGTAACATCTCAAATTTGTAGTCGACAAACAAATTTGAGACATTACCCTTCGTCGTTCAAAGGTGCACTTCTATCCATTAAGCCATCACATGAGAAATTTTTCTTTGTTTCGAAAGGATGCATGCAGGGAGAAATGATGTATTCGAACAAAGTGATGAGGTTAATGAAATGATGCATGAGTGCCACATTGACGCGATGTCCGTATTATTTGATGATGATTTTTTATACATGCACCCGGATGAATGTGATGCTTATGCAATGCGGATGATAATTGCTTCCTGTTTTATTTTGTTTTTATGCAATGAAATGAAATGCATGATCGATACTCACAATTATTTTTAACGCGTGGAAATGCATGCAAAATGAAACGTTCAAGTGCTTATTTTTTATGCCATGAAAAAGGGAAAAGGGGTACATGCGATGCATTTTTCTAAATTCTAGTAGAAAACATACATTTTTGGATTTTTGTTTATTTGTTATGATATGGAAGAGAAAAATAATAATGCATGCAGAAAATGGTGCATTTGAGCTAAGGCTGCATGCAATATTGATGTGATGCCCACCTTTATTTGATGACAGCTTTTGCATAATCAAGGATGAATGAAATGCGATATGGATGATAGCTGCTTCTGGTTTTCATTTTTCTTATGCAATGAAATGAAATGCGTGATGCGTGCAATTACTTTCCTAATGCATGAGAGATATTGAATGAAGGTGCATGTGAGATGAGTCGTTAATGCTTATTTTTGATTTGCGACACAGAAAAGTATTAATGCGATGATGTGATATGGATGGACGACGGAATGAGTGGGTGAATGAATGAACGAATGTGCATTTTGAATGAGGATACCGTAAATTGCATCACTTGATGATTTTTCATGATTATGAACGAATGAAATACCATAGGGATGATAATTGTTTTTTCCAAAATTTTGTTTTATGTAATGCATGATGCCATGATGCAAAGAGTGGATGATGAGGATGCTTTTTCATGTTATTTACATAAAGAAAGATATTTACAGGTGGGGATTTGAAAATTTAGGGTAGTATACCCTATATGCCACCTCATATAGGTATTTATGAAAGAGAAGGAAAAATATATTCTTTTTGATTTTTTCAAAAAGTTTGGATGCGGGGGTATGCAGCTCCTTTGTGTCCTACAGGGTTTCTTAGCGACAGGATCTAAGGCTATTTTTAGGGGTTCACACTTCAAGGATAGCACTAAAAGGGCCCTAGATAAGGTTCCTAGAGCCAACGACCTCATCTGAGAGCACCGATCACAAGACCGCACGTCCAAGTGATGATGTCATCAAACAAAGCCAAACTCTAGGTGAAGTCTTCGCAATCACACAACAAGACGTACGTCCAGTGAGCAACCACTAATGACTTCGTTCTAGCCTAGGATATACTCTAGCCCGGGTATAGGGCTGTCTCACCAAGAAATAAAAACAAAGGGAGTGCAACGTGTGTGTAGGAGCACAATGCCAAACATACCCCCCCACCTGCAAAGAAAATCCAGAAACAGTCCAGCCAAAGAAAATCATCTACCCTAGGGTTTTGCATATATCATTTCAATACAAGCAAGAAAACAACCTAGGGTACTAACAATCATCTGATGCTCCACTTATCTCAAGAAAAGGAGCCAAGAAGAGGGGATCATGATAGAAAGGGGGAATACATGAACTTACCAAAGAAAGGGAGCGAAGAAGAAGGGATCATGGGGATTGGAGGAATGCATGAACATAAGTAAAGAAAGGAGTAGAAGAAACAAGAAGCAAACATAGAAGAAGAAAGAGGCAAATGCACATGAATGCGACACATTGAAAATGCAAAGAATGCTCAATCATTAATTGGTAAAGAAAGAGGAAGAGGAAAGAAAAAGAAAGAGGAAGAAGAAAAGAGGGAAATAGAACAATCACTCAAATCGAACAATTTTAAACCACACATCGAGTTAATTAGGCTTGACCCTCGTCTTTTTTTTTTTAAAAAAAAAAGGTCCCCAGTGAAGTCGCCAGCTGTTGCACCCCGAAAAAATCCCGGTTTGGGTTTCTCAATGTACAACGTGGAAAAATTTTGAAGCCGCCACCAATATTTTAATTTTAAGACCAAAACATTGAAAAAAAGTCTTTTGAACAAGGCAGATGGTCTTTTGAAAACTAGAGATATAGGTTCGGGGGTCGATTACGTGCGAGGAAGGTGTTAGCACCGCGCACGTCCTTTCTACCGAAAGGGAACCTCTAATTAAATGTGTGGTTTTAACGTTTGATTTGAAAAATATCTAGATTTGCCTATTTATTTGAAGAATGAATGGGAAAACTTAATAAAAAATTTATTTTTGGCGAGAAAGGGGGGAAAAAAGGGTTTTTAGAAAAAGTGCTTGACGGGACATGGCCCGCTCCTACGTATCTCCCGGTGCGATGGAGAATTCAAAGCTACGTAGTTCTTGGCGTTTTGGCTTTGAAAATGTTTGAAAAGGGGAAAAGCTTTCATAATGATCAAGCAAGCAAAGGCTTTGAGTGATCATTACTGATGACTCTGGATAGTGTTCATGACAATCAAACAAGCCAAGGCTTTGAGTGATAGTCACTAATAACAATGGGTTTGAAAATGACTTTTTGGTTTGTTTTGTGAAAATGATTGGTTTAGGGTTGCGAAAAGGATTTTTATTTGTTGCGCTTGACGAGAACGTGACTCGCTCCTACGTATCCCAAATGGGAATCAAAGCGACGTAGTTCTAAGTTCTTTTTCTGAAAGGTTTTTGTTTTGTCTTTTTTGGTGAGTTTTCGCAATAGGACGAGCATTAGCGAGTGATTAAACTAACAAAGGCTATGGGTAATCACTGCTAAATACTCAAAAAGAGTTGTTACCTCTAGTCAGACGAACAAAGGCTCTGATTGACTATTAGTAACAACTTGCTTTTATTATATTTTCGAAAAGGTTTTCGAAGTAGGACGAGCATTAGCGAATGATTAAACTAACAAAGGTTATGGGTAATCATCGCTAAGTACTCATGTGAAATTGAAGAGCGTTCATAGAGATCAAACTAACAAAGGTTATGGGTGACCTCCACTACTTGCTTATTTTTGTTTATTGAGAATGCTTTGAAAATTAATTGGTTTGGAAAAGAGTTTTTTTAGAAAATAAATAAATCATTTTCAATTGAATTCTATGTCCAAAACCAAATGCAAAATGAATGAATGAAGTTCAAACATATTCAACTAATCAAGCAATCATGAACATGTTGATCATCAACTAAGATTAAGCATGCCAATATAATCAAGAAATTTAATTGTCAAAGATGCAAGACAAAGTTCTCAAAACAATTGTGCTTGTGTGTGAAGGGGAATTGCTACACAAGTTGGAAGCAATCTCAAGAGGGGCACATATGCCTCTATGCTACACATGTTGGTAGTCTTATAAGGGCACATGATTGTGTAAAAGGGTTTGCGCACAATTAAGTCAAGACATTCAAATGGCATCAAGAATGAAGGAATACAATTGATCATAGGCATAGAGTATTCTAGGTTGGGTGAATGAACATGTGAGCGATGATGCATGATTAGGCAAGCATGTGGATGCATGAGCATACAAGAATGAATGCATGAATGAGTAGACAAGAGGATGCATGAGCGTGTCGCATAAATAGGGATGGATGAAGATGCATGAGGGTGAAAATGTTTTGGTAAAAGGTTTAGGTAAAATGTTTTTGGGTTTTGGTGTTTTGGAAATGAGATGAAATGTTTTTGGTCCTTGGAAGTGGTAAAAGTATTTTGGGGTTTGTTTTATAAAGTTGAAAAAGTTTGAAATGCAAATGAGAAAATGTTTTGGGGTTTTTATGCAAAGATGCAAGTGGTAAAAACTTTTAGTAAAAAGTTAGTGAAATGGTAAATTTATTTTACTTGGAGTAGAAAGTAATTTTTGAAAATTAGTAAAGGTAAAAAGTGAAAAGTAACTTATTAATGAAATGGTACATGTGAAATGGTAAAAGTGAAAAGTTAATGAAATGGTAAAGTAAAAAGTAAAAAGTGAAAAAAAACACAATTACACAACTTGTATTTACAAAAACACAATCAAAATGACACATTTCATGCAATCAAAGAGGGCAAAAAGGGCCTTATGGCCGAATGCTATACTAATCAACATCACCATTTTATTTCATGCAAATCTTAGCAATTAAGACATAGAACAACACAAGATAAAAATGCCTAACCTATCATGCATGTTCCTAAAGTAAAACCTCACTTAAATCATGTTTTTATTCACCTTAAACAAACATAAATGGACAAAGAAATGCATGAACACACAAAGTCACAATATGGCCGAAAACATCTTTGAAGTAAAATGGTGTTTTATTTCATGAAAATTTAGTGAAACATGTGTAGAAATGCAAAAGAAATTATTCAAGTAGAAAAGCAACTCTTTCAAGGCCAAGGACTCATCTCAAACACCCAAGGCTCCCAATGTCCTTGTCATAATGTTTGAAATGAGTCCTCTAAGCCTTTTTCAAGAAGGGAAGGAGGAGTAGAAGAGAGATTACATGTTGATAATTAAAGAAAATGCAAGAGACAATGAGTTTACCTCTAAATCTAACTAGAAAAGGAAGAAGGATGAAAAATAGAAGCAAGAACACTTGAATAACACCTCTAACAAGTGTTGATCCTCTCGCAAATCCTCCTCCCTTGGTGGATTTTAGTGAAACTTGGATGATTATGGAAGCTTAGAAGGAGATCTATTGAATGAATGAAGGATTATCAAGCTTTGGTGGTTGATTGTGGAAGAATTTGTGTGGAGAAGGGAGGAAGAGAATTCGGCTGAACAAGGAGAGGAAGGGAGAGTATTGTGTGCTAGGGTAAAAAATGAGAGCCTCCTCCCTATGGTTTCTTATTTTTGGGTTTTATATGAGGTGCAAAATTAAGGGTATATAGGACATTGTGCTTTTGCCAACCATTGAGATTTTAGATAGAATTTGAATCAAGGGCCAAGATTGCAATGCACATGGATTAGGGACAAGGAGAAAACACAAATGAGTGAGGAATAGTTAGTGAAATCGAAAATTAGGAGTTTTTTTGTACACAAAAATTGTTGAGGGCAATTAGGTCAATTTGCACATAGTTGTAGCCTAGGATTTGATCTAGAATTTTAATCAATGGCTAGGAATACACCTCACATGGATTAAGGGCATGAAGAAACACAAAATGAGGTAAAAATGGGCTGGAATTCGCAGCCATGAGGAGGGAAGGAGAGGAAAAAATGCAAGCTTGCACAAAATAGTACATTTTGTCTTATTGAGAACACTACATTATTTTCATTCTTTTTGATTTTTCTTTTTATGATTATTCTTTTATTCCATGAAGATTCTTTTTTGTATTTTGGGCTCATCCTAGGATTCAATCATTGGGCCCAAAATTCCATGACAACACCATTCCCAAAATTGATTTTGGGCCTCACTCTAGCGAAAATGACCATTTTGCCCTTTTGTTCGAAAATTGAGTTTTATGCTAGGAGACCTAATATTTATGCGCACAGAAAAAATCACAACTAAGCACAAATCTTCCTCAAATAATCCTTTGGTGATGGTTCGGTGATTTGGGACGAAAAAACCGCTTTTAGCGTGAAATGACCAAAATGCCCTTTCACCCTAAAAACCCTAGTTTTTGCCCAAAGCACATTTTCACTTTAAAAATGACTTTTCCCCCTAGGAATGACCTCTAAGACCTTGGGATGCATGTTAAGTGGCTTGTTCTGAGAAAACATCCCTTATTTGCGAAATGACTAAAACACCCTTTTGCACTGAAAAACCCTAAATTGTCCAAAAGTACATTCCAACTCCAAAAATGATTTTAGAAACTTTGAAATGACTTCTATAACCCTAAATGCAATGCATGATGCTCTTTTCTCTTATTTATTTATTTTTTTGGGGGAAAATTAGGGTTTTGACCTAAGCCGGACAAAATTGGGGTATGACACCAACCAAGAAGAAACTATTCAGAGCGGCCTAGACGACGGTCGTCGCCGCATGCTCCACAATACCATGGACCCCCTCCAATTGCCGACGGATTCCTTGGTCAGCCGGTCGGCCTTTACGGTCTGCCCATCGACCAAACTTATGCCGTCGTGCAGCCCCATGGGCAGAATTACATCCCGACCGGACAAGGGCCCTTCACCAGCGAAATCAGACGTTATCGCATTCTAAGGGATCTGAGGAAGCCCCCGAACCTGAACAAGTTTAACGGCCGCGGGGATCCCGATAAACACCTCATGTACTTCAACAACTACTGCAGCTATTGAGAGCTAGGTCGAACGATGAAGTGCAGACTTTTCCCTCAGTCGCTCGAAGGTCGGGCGTTAGAATGGTGGGAATCCCTACGTCCCAACACCATCTCTTCTTGGGAAGGTCTTGTGGCAATATTCTTGGCCAATTACACAGCCAACCGTTGTCAATACCGTTATGAAGAGCACTTGGACTCGGTCGTCCAAGGAGAAAACGAACCATTGAGGGAGTTCATCGATCGGTTCATGTCAGAGGCTGACACAGTCCGCAACCTATCAGACACGGACAAACTGAAATATCTCAAACGTGGTATAAGGAAGAACCACATATTTGCTGAAGAATTCTCATTGAACCGCTACTACGACCTCGGCCTGTTCCTTAGAAGGGCCAACGACCATATGGGCTATGAAGAGCAATTGGCCTCTGACAAGGGCGTCCGCGCGCGTCCCAAAGAAGAGAATAGCAGGCCGGCCAAGGGGCAAGAAAACTATCGTGACAGTAAGCCCGAGTACCGGCCTAAGAAGTACGAGCATCGTACAAAGTTGAACACTCTGATCGCGCAGATCTTCACGGAGTGCCAAAACAACGAGTTCACTGGTGTTAGGCGACCTGATCCTCTAGTGTTGAAGAAAGGAGGTCGGCCTACCAAGAAATACTGTAGATACCACAAGAGTAAGGGGCATGATACCAATGACTGTATGGCCCTAAAAGATGACATAGAAGATCTTATTCAGAAAGGCAAGTTGAGGCAATATGTCAGAGATGAAGGTAACGATCGCCCTGAAGAAAGAGCCGTTGGCCAACCCGCCAATGACAGAGGCAAAGCGATCGTCAACTCGACGGTCGAGCGACCGCGTGATAATTCTGAGGAAGATTGCGACCCCAGACAGTCGAAGGGCCGCAATGTAGCCATGGTCATCCATGGAGGTAACCCGTTGGATATCAGAGAGTCCAACAAGGCAATGAAGAGGAAGTGGAATGAACTTATGATGGTCGGCTCAACTTCAACCCCACGGCCGGCCTCGAATAGGTCGCCCATTTCTTTTGGGGACGAAGACTTGCTCGATGGCAAAATCAATAATTACGTCCCTTTAGTAGTATCGGCCGTAATGGCCAACACTGAGGTCAGAAGAATACTGGTCGACCAAGGGAGCTCGGCCGACATCATGTTTGAGGAACTGATTGACAAATTAAACGTGGACAGGAGCGAAATTATTCCGCAAGCCGTACCAACCCCATTGACCGAGTTCAATGGGGCGACCACCTACCCCCTGGGGACGATAGAATTGCTTGTTACTTTTGGAGATGATACGAACGGCAGCACGTTGTACAGGACGGTCAGGACGACGTTCTTAATTCTGCCAATCAAATCGTGTTACCACTGCATCATCGGCAGGCCAACACTGGGAAAATTGGAGGCCGTAGCCTCAACTGTGCATTTAAAGATGAAGTTCTACAATAAAAGCGACCAGGTTGTGACAGTAATAGCCGACATGGAAGCGGCCATGAGGAGCCATTTCCTCTATCAAGAGATTTGTGATATGGAGGTGGTAAGTGCTAAACCGCAGGGATCTCGGAGAGGGGCATCAGGTCAATGTGGCCGACCTGGATGCTCGTTACGACCCAGATAGCGACCCTGAGGACAACGACGACGATTTAGCCCGCGAGCTAAAGAATAAACTGAAGAGGCCTGAGCCCCACGGGGAATTGGTCGATGTTCAGTTATCAGACGACCCAACTAAGACAGTTAAGTTGGGGAGCGACCAACCTGAACAGGTTAAGCAAGATCTCATCACCTGCCTCAGGGATTACGCAGACCTTTTTGCATGGCGGGCATCAGACATGCCCGGGATCCCAATAGAAACTGCTTGCCACCAACTGTCCGTTGATGAGACAGCCAGACCGGTCGCACAAAAGAGACGCACTTAGAGCGAAGAGAAAGCATTGGCGGCCGCACAGGCAGTTGACGACCTCATCAAGGCCAATTTCATTGAAGAGATTAAGTATACGACTTGGCTTTCCAACGTCGTGTTAGTGAAGAAGAAAAATGGTAAGTGGCGCATGTGCGTCGACTATACCGACCTGAATAAGGCATGCCCAAAAGACGCCTTTCCCCTGCCAAACATTGACAAACTGGTCGACGGGGCTGCGGGCTACAAACTCCTGTCTTTTTTAGACGCTTATTCAGGTTACAACCAAATCACTATGTACCCACCCGATCGGCATAAGACCGCGTTCATGACCGATCGTGGAAATTTTCAGTACAAGGTAATGCCCTTTGGTCTGAAGAACGCCGGCGCGACGTATCAAAGAATGATGAACAAGGTCTTCAGGCGGCAGATCGGCTGGATATCAGAGGTCTACTTGGATGATATGATCATCAAAAGCAAGACCGACCAAGACCACATTGACGACCTAAGGGAAATTTTTGAGGAAGCAAGGAAGAATTCCTTGAGGTTGAATCTAGAGAAGTGCACCTTCGGAGTAAGGGCGGGCAAGTTCCTGGGTTTCCATTTAACAGAGCGAGGGATCGATGCAAACCCTGATAAGTGTAGGGCGGTCGCCGACATGAGGCCGCCCACTACGAAAAAAGAAATTCAGCAATTGAATGGCATGGTCGCTGCCCTGTCACGATTATACCCAAATCAGCGTGCAAATCGCTTCCACTGTTCAAGCTCTTAAAGAAGGAGGTCGAGTTTGAATGGACCGACCAATGCCAGCGAGCATTAGACGAACTGAAGGCGGCACTCACCAACCCACCCATCATGACCAAGCCGCAACCAGGGGAGACGCTTTACTTATACTTGGCCATAACGCACGAAGCCATGAGCGCTGTTCTCGTAAGAGAAAGCGACCTAAAGCAAAACCCAGTCTACTTCATCAGTAAAGTATTTCAAGGCCCAGAGATCAGATACCAGAAGATCGAGAAGCTAGCCTTAGCGTTACTTGTGGCCACTCGTAGATTGCGCCCTTATTTCGTGGCCCATCAAGTCGTGGTGAGGACCGACCAACCTATTAGGAAAATCCTTCACCGACCTGACCTAGCAGGGCGTATGATCAAGTGGGCTGTGGAACTCAGTGAGTTTGGGATCAAGTTCGAGGCAAGATCGGCCGCTAAGGCCCAAGTGTTGGCCGACTTCATCGCTGAGATGACTCCAATACCAGACGGTCAGGCCATCACGACCTGGACTTTGCACGTAGATGGATCCTCCAACAGCAAAGGAAGTGGGGCCGGTCTGATACTTGAGAATTCAGAAGGACTTACCGTTGAAGTGTCATTGACTTTCGCATTTCACACTTCAAACAACCAGGCCGAGTATGAAGCGTGCATTGCCGGGCTGCAGCTAGCCAAAGAGTTCAACGTCGACCGTGTCGAACTTCACTCTGACTCTCTACTGGTAGTCTCCCAAATTCAAGACCTATACGACGCAAATGACGACGTCTTGAAGAATTATTTGGCCAAGGTAAGGGATCTGCTCAAGCAATTCGACCGAGCAGAAGTTAAGCACGTCCCCAGAACAGAGAACGTTCGGGCTGACATCCTATCGAAGTTAGCCAGTACAAAGACTCCTGGGAACCACAGAAGCCTTATCCAAGAAACATTAACGCGGCCGAGTGTATCGACCAAGCCTGCCCAACCGTTAGCCATTCTAGCGGTCGACTTGGACAAAGACTGGATCACTCCTATCTTGCAATATATTCTCAATGGAGTAGAACCTTGTGACCAGAAGGCAGCAAAGCTCCTGAGGTTGCGGGCGACCAAGTACTCAGTGATCGAAGGAAGACTGTATAGAAGGGGCTTTTCATCCCCATTGCTGAGATGCCTTACGTCGGTCGAAGCCGACCATGTACTGAGGGATATACATGAAGGCGATTGTGGTAGCCATCAAGGTGGTCGGTCGATTGCCAAGAAGGCGCTCAGGGCCGGATACTATTGGCCGACCATGGACGAGGATGCTAAGATACTTGTTCAGAAGTGCAAGAAATGCCAAATTCATGCCGACGTACATATAGCGCCCTCATCAGAACTACACAGCCTAACCCCACCATGGCCGTTCGCTTGGTGGGGCATGGACCTGCTCGGCCCCTTTCCACCTGCACCAGGTCAGTTGAAATTTCTGATCGTTGCGATCGACTATTTCACTAAGTGGATAGAAGCAGAGCCACTTGCAACCATTACCTCAGCGAAGGTATCTAAGTTTTTTGGGAGAAACGTGCTCGCCCGCTTTGGAGTGCCCCAACAACTGGTGACTGATAATGGAACTCAGTTCGCAGACAGAAAGTTCAGAGAAATGCTGGCCGGCCTAGGTGTGAAACAGCGTTTCACCTCGGTCGAGCACCCACAAACCAATGGCCAGGCAGAAGCAGCCAACAGGGTAGTGCTACGCGGACTGAAAAGAAGGTTGGATGAAGCCAAGGGCAATTGGGCGGAAGAACTACAGCCGGTCCTTTGGGCCTACAGAACGACCCCCCACTCATCGACCGGGGAGTCACCATTTAGACTTGTCTACGGAACTGACGCTGTCATCCCGATTGAGATGGGAGAGCTAAGTTGGAGGACGACCAACCCACCAACCCCGGCCGCAAATGAGCGAGCAACAAGAGAAGAGCTCGACCTGGTTGATGAGCTGCGAACCAAGGCGTCACTTAGGGAGCAACTCATCAAGCAGAAGGTCGCTGCCAGGTGTAACGCCCGCGTTCAGAAGAGGGAGTTCTCCATTGGACAGCTCGTCCTTAGGAGGGCTGACGTGGGGAATAAGAACGCTCGCCAGGGAAAGCTCGCCCCTAATTGGGAATGACCATACCGTGTTATCAGCAAGACTGGAAAGGGAGCTTACGAGCTAGAAACCATGGAAGGGGCGACCATCCCCAGAACATGGAATGCTGACAAGTTAAGAAAGTATTATGTTTAAGTTGTAAACACTAATTGATCAATAAAGAACAGGCGGTCGCTCTTTTTCCCCACAGGGGTTTTTTACCGAGGACCGACCTTAAAATTTGACTTGTGTACTTTATTTCCTGCAAATTGTATGCACGGTCACCCACCATGCGAGTAGCAGTCGAGCGACCAGTAGCGTGCCATCGAATGGCCCAAACGAGAGCCGCCGAGTGGCCTAAAAGAGTGCCATCGAATGGCCCAAACGAGAGCCACCGAGCGGCCTAAAAGAGTGCCATCGAATGGCCCAACGAGAGCCGCCGAGCGGCCTATACGAAAGGCCATCGATTGGCCCAAGTGTGGACAAACAAGCGACCCACAACGAACAATCTGCCACAACGAAGGACCATCAATTGGTCCACAAAAATTGTGTCGGGCGCGACCGACCATAGCAAAAAAGAATCGAATTCAATTGAAGAGCAATTAAACAGGCCAAAGTTCATTGAAAATAACGGGCGAACAAAGCGCTAAATTGTCATTAAGTATAAATGAGGACGCCTTGGTCATATCCTAGGGCGCCCATTAAAACACCGCTCGCAGGCGGGCCAAAAGCGCAAAATCTGAGATTACAGAATTCAAAAGATTACAAGTTTAAGAGTCGCTAGGGGCCTGGTAGATGACCGCCTCTTCTTGAACGACCTTCCCCTTCAGCATTTTCTTGGGACGCACGATTTGCTGCCCGATCACACGATGTGTGCATTGCACGATCTCGCGATCGACCACCAGATCAGGGTAGAGGAGCTTAATCTGACTGACCGCATTCTCAAATTGACCCTCTGCAGCTCCCTTTGCCCGGTCAAGAACGTCTTTGTAACGACCTCGAACCTTGTTCTTTTCCTCCTCCATCACATCCAGGTCATTTTTTAGTCCAGCGATCTGGTTCGACAGTTCTGTATTCTTTGAAGTGAGGCGTTCGACCTCTTTTTCAGCTGTTTCCTTGTCGACGATCGCCTTGTCTAAGGCAGACTCGGCCGCAGTTTGAGCAGCAACAGCGGCCACAAGTTGGCGTTCTGCATCGTCGAGCTTCTTCTCGTTTTCAGCGATCGCCTCGATTTTCGGTTCAAGATCCTTCATCTTCTTGAGCAAATCATCTCGCTCACCCCTCACTTCTGCGAGCAACGACAAGGCAGAGTTCAGTTTAAAAATTTTATCAACTAGATCGTCTTCAAGCAACGAATATTTATTGGCAAGGCGCCTACCTTCCATGCAATATGCTTCCTCATCTTGGTATTTTTTGAAAAGAATACCAGCGGCCTTCATCGCATCGGCCATCACCTCGAACGGTTCTTCTTTGAAACGAGCGCAGTCCTGATCGCCCAATCCAAGCAGGTCGATTTTAGGCGACCGGTAGTGCCCATGGCTTTTGCCACTCTTGTGCTTCTTGTTCTGACCCCCACGATCAACCGACCGATCCCTCTTGGACCTTTCTTGATTTTGAAGTGGGCTTCCCAAGTCAACGGCTTGATTCGATGTGCCCGCTCGAGGAGTCTAACGATCAGGCTGAGATCCGGTCCCGGCAGCTTGGGGCATATCCCCAGTTTGAGTTTCAGGAATTCCGCAGACGGGCGAATTCTCACCATCCTCAGCCGCCCATTGGTCCAAGAGGTCGAAGTCGTTCATGTTCGCCATGTCAACTGCAAAGACAAAAGTAGATGGTTAGAAACAGTCGAATAAAACGAAATTCCAGAAAATAAACTAGGCGAGCGACCACCAACCAAGAGCGGCCTTGACTTTCTTCTTGCCACGAGCATCCACAATGTTCTTGACCTTGATGCGACCCTCAGGGACTAGGGACGCAATCCTTTTCAGCCTGTGGATCGTCCCCCTATCCAGGTCGTCAAGTTCTGTTTCCTTAAAGGCGTACTCGCCCGGTTTTTTCAAGAAATGGGTAAAACTCCACACCGTGGGAAACAGGGGCGTTCCTTCCCGATCATCTTTTGACATCTGGGCGATCCCTCGATGGGCCTCGGCCGAGTTTGGAACGACCCAAAAGAATTCTCTCTTCCACCCGGTCGTCAGTGATTCCATATAAGGCTTGAAAAAGTTGTATGACGAGCGGTTTTTGAACGAAACTGCTTCCTTACGGGCACCCTTGGAGCCTTTTTCATAAATGTAGCTCATTTCAAACAATGTGAAGAATAATCTTATGGAGACCGGTCGTTTCAGAACTACAAGGACATCTTCGTACGCCTGCAAGAACGCCCAAGCGTTTGGGTTCAGTTGAGAGGGGGCGACCTGAATATAACGTAAGACCTGGCGTTGGAACTTGGTAAACGGCGGAGTTATGCCCATGCGTTCGAAAACGATGCGGTGCATCGTGAATTTTAGCACGTCTGTCCAGGCCGCGACGTCTTCCCCTTTGCCCATGCCTTCTATTCTCCATCCTTCGTTTAGGCCGGTCGCAAGATACGCTATGTCCTGGCTCCCCGGTTGAATTTTGCTACGTTGACCTCTCAGGCTAAGTGAAACCCAAGACATATCCTTTGCAGCTGCGACCTCGGGATCTTCTCGCTGGTCGCCTTGTTGGCCTCTGTCGGCCGTCGTAGAGCCTTCGGCCGCGGCCTGATCAATACCTTCGTCAGTGGCAACTCGTGCGTTGCCTTCTGCGGCGTCATCGACTACAGCCTTAGTTAAGGGCGCCCCATCTTTGTCCGGCCGAGTACCGGACTCACCAGAGGAAGTCCAATTCAGGGTTGAAGACCCAGAGGAAGACTCGTCGTCAGAAGAGGACGACCGGACTTGTACAGAACTTTTCTCCACTGGTCGTGTCATACTATGTGCAAGAGAAACGGCCGGACTCCCAGAAATACGGCGGGTTTGTTTGGTCCGCGCCAGAATGAACCTGTGAAGGGGAATAACGGTCAAGGTCTTGCTCGCACGTGGAGAAGGGGCAACGTGGTCGTCCCCAGACCTGACACCCCCTCCACCAGGTGGAACATAAAAACAGAAATAAAGAAAGGGCTTTGATAGGAGCGACCGATCCAATACCTCTGCAACGAGCGATCAACGAGAGCGGAGAGAAACGTGCAAATGAGAAACTCCCTTGAACCCCATATATAATGGGCCAACCATCATCATGGGCCGAAAGCGAAGAAGCGCGACTCTTCGCGTACCATCATTACTCAAACGCTTCGAGCCTTTAAACGTCACCTCGAAGAAACCAAAGGTCACCTCAGTAAAGTAACTATCGCCTCAGCATTTATGACAATTGATTGTCAGGCATCAAACCCGAGACGGCACCTGGCCCCGTGTGACCAGGCCACGTGGCAGCGACCACGCAGTCAACCAATTAGCGATCGACCAGTTAACAATCGACCAGTTAACGTTCGACCAGTTATCGTTCCAGAACGGTCGTTTGTGACCACGCTGGGGGGCAAGGAATCAAGCCTCAGCCCGTCCCCAGGCGACCTAGGCTTGGGGGGCAACTGTTCCGGAGTGGGCTCGAAGCCCAATTTCACCCAACAGGCCCAGCGCGGCCCAATACATGGCTTGCTCCGCAAGACGCGCCCGGCTCCGAGATAAGCGCAACGGCTAGAACGCCTGCGCAGCCAACAGTATATATACCACACTAGCATGTGGCTTCAGGTACGTTTTACTCACCTTGTGACCCTGCCCGTTGAAGCACCTCTGACTTGAGCGTTGGAGTGCCTTTGCAGGTACCACCCGCGTGCGGCCCAGAGCTCGGTCCTTCATCCCAACGACCGAGCGACATCATCAGACAGCATCAACTCATCGTATTGATCAGGTACGATCAGGACTGTTCCTAATTTTCAACTTGAATCCCAAGCATAAACTTTGTCTGCCATTTGGTGCAATCAGAATAGGTTGCTGGTTCAACTTCCACATGGGCCATCAATCCAACAGAGAGTGAATCGCTAAACTGTGACACTGTGTGAGAACAATGTTTTGGGGAAAAAACTGCAACACTCAGAACAATGATGAAGATGATGAGACCGTACTTGATTCTAAAGCGTGTGTAAACACACTAACCTTCAGGTTCAATTCGCCCCCACCAATTCTAACCAATTGGATACAATAGGGTGTCCTGCGAATCCCTTTCAGGATACTTTAGAAACAGCTTGATGTGTCTTGCACAACCACACCAAGCGTATCTTTCAATAATAGTTTACGGAATAAAGTCTCCTTACACACTCTTGTGCACTAGAGAAGTAAAGAGATGATATAGACTAATAAAAATGGTGGAATTTTGTGTTGGAGAGAAGTAAAAATGCGTATGTTAATAAGTTCAGAAAGTCTCTTTATATAGAAAAATTCATGCCTTTTGATGAAAGAAAACAACCTTTAAAAAAATAATTTCTGTCAGATAAACAATTAGATAGCATTGGTTTTCACATTATTTCACAAAAGTCATGTTGGTTTGTTGGCTAGGTGTTGTATCTGTTTTAATATGGTGATCCAAGTTCAAATCCCGTTAGGTGCCATTTTGCACCTTTTAATTTCCCTTTTGTCCGTTAAATAAATCGCGCACAAAATAAAAAATTCCATTGCACTGATTCGATCTTGTGAGCTTCCACTTAATCAAAAAGCGCCCAACCAATAGGCCATTCGCAATAGTATGAGCCATAAACAATTTCACATTTATTTAGTCGATTACAAAACACTTCAAATAAATATTTTAGAAATTTCTCCAAGAAACCGTGTCCAATTAATAAGAGAGCAGAGCTAGAAAATGTATTTCAGAATCATCTTTTAATGAATGGATAAATAACACACTTAACAATAAAATTGTGTTCTTTGAACACTTGAAATTAACAACACATGCAAAACCTGGTTAACGTGGTTGAAAATTATGGAACAATTTACTAAGTGTTTAATAGGTGAATAACTCATTAACCATTCACTGAACTAAGTTAACTGTGTATTACACGCCATTAGACTCTGATTTGAACAGAAACTGAAATATAAAACACAATACATAATGGATCATATTTTGAAAGCAGCATACTTTATCATAAACAAAATCTTCTATACAGTGTCACTCATAGAACAACCTTTTGCTCATGAAGTGAAACAGATATTTCCCTCATTTTCTCCATCATCTCAAGTCTTTTACAGCAAGGGAAAATGCAAAGATAAGAAATGATTGCTATCACAGCAATTGGTGGCACGTCGTTTCTCAAAATATTTCTTTAATTATCCTCCTCATCTACAGAATATCCATTAGCTGATATACATCTAAGTAGGTACATAATACATATACATCCACTACAATATTCAGAGGTAACGGTACTCCTATCTTGCAGAAGATTACGAGGAATGCAAATCGTGTGAAGAAGACTCGATATCCCAATCAATGTCTACGCAATTGATGCCTCCACACGCAGTAAAAACTGTTGCAAGGATATAATCATCCACCACAAAACCTTCAGCTTGCATTCTATATAAGAGCTTCAGAGCCTCTCTACAATGCCCATTCCTTACATAACCCAAGATCATGGCTTTCCAAGAAACCAAATTCCTCTCTGGCATGTCGTCAAAAACTTGAAAAGCATCCGCAATGTATCCACATTTTGCATACATATATATTAAAGCACTATTAACAAATACATTTGACAAAGCAGGGGTCTTGCTTGCATAGGAATGAATCAATTTTCCTTGCACTGGAGCTTCTAATTTTGCACATGCTTTCAAAGCTGATGAGTAAGTATAGGAATTAGGAAACACACCCTCCTCCATCATTTCACGCAAAAATTCAAGAGCTTCGGTTTCAAGACCAAGCCTAGCACACCCAGAGATAATGGCAGTCCATGAAACAACATCCCTAAAAGGCATATGTTTAAGCACATTGAAAGCATGAGAGTATTCTTTACATCTGCAATAGAACCATACCAAAGTGCTTTCTATGTACATGTTAGTATGGATAAGACTTTTGATTTTCTGTGCATGAACCTCTCTTCCAATGAGTGAAGCCTTGATTGTGCCACAAGCCATCATGACACCTACAATTGTCAATTTATTAACATATACTTTTTTTCTCTTCATCAATCGAAACAAGCTTATGGCCTCTTCGCCAAACCCATTTCGAGCATATCCCGATATAATGGACGTCCACGTAGCTGTATTTCTAACCTTCATTCTGTCAAAAACTTCTTTAGAAGTCATAATCTCCCCACATTTTGCATACATATCAATTAGGGAAGTTCCTATAAAAACATCACTCTTACAGATTTTCTTTATGATGGCACCATGCAGCTGTGTCCCAAATTTCAATGCTTTATTCTCCCCACAAGCCTTTAGTGCACTACATATAGTATATTCATTAGGAAAGAACCCATCACCAAGCATTTGTGAAAACATTGACAAGGCTTCATGTCCAAGGCCTTGTTGGGAACAAGCAGTAATCATAGTTGTCCAACACACCACATCTCTCTTTGTCATTCGATCAAAAGTTCGAAATGCACTCGATATCTTACCACATTTTGTGTAAAAATTAACAACTGCACTGTCAACAATTAAATTTCTCCAGTTGCTTTTCAAGATACAAGCATGGATTTGTTTCCCCAATGCTAAATCCATTCTTTTACAACACAAATTCATGAAACAGACAAACATATTACTGTTTGCTTGAACCCCGTGCTTTGTTGAATCATGAAACAACTTAAAAGCTTCATCATCCAAGTTAAATTTTAAATACCCATCAATAATAGCAGTCCATGTAACTGTATCCTTTCTTGACATGCTCTCAAACATTCTACGAGCTTGTGCTAACTTACCCAATCTCAAATAACTACAAATCAAATTATTATCAACATAAGTACTTGAATATCTAAAATATTTCAAGACAATTGTGTGCACCCTTCTTACTTCTTCCACATCACAACACAACTGCAGCCAACGAGCTACTAATTCTGGATTGAAGTGTTGACCCTTCTCAGTGAAATCGTCTATCTTCTGGCAGGAAGCATCAAGGGGAGAGTTCATAATATCTTGAAAGTTCAAGTCTGCATCATTTAGTGCGTTGATACTTTCAGTTGCAGTGTCGTAGACTTTTACAGCAGCCAAGCATGTGTTCCGAAGTTTTACCAAATCTTGTCACATAAACATAACGGTTGGACAATACCAGATTAAGTAAAGAGCAAGTATGAACTACCGGTAAAACTGACTCACTTATTAACATATGGCAAGTACTATGTTGATTCTAAAGAAGCATCAACATCTAATCTTACTTGTAGTATAAAGTATAAACTAATTGATTTTAGAGACTGGAAAAAGCACTACCATCCAAAGGGGTAACATTCTGTTCTGTAGGTGATCAAAAATTTAAAAGCTAAAGATTGAAAAAAAATGACTCATAATTCAAAGCATTCAGTCTCACCATTTTGTGCTTTTGGATTATCGTTATGAGATTCAGCTACAGTGTGAAAATGCAAAAAGAATTCTTCTGTGAAATCTTTACGACTCCTGGAGACGATGTCGCTAATTTCCGAAGGAGTCCGTTTGATCATTTCAATAAGTCCATTGTGCCTCCGCATATCTTCATCTATCTGCAGAGGAGAAGTAGTTAATTGTGCATCATAGAAGCCACAAACAAGAGACTTAAAGGAATCATATCATCTCTAAATATACAAAGTTTCACTACACCAATCACATTTTGTATTCTGTAAAAAATAATAAAAAAGGGGGCTGAAGATTAGATGCTTATCAGCTAGCTTGTTTTGCATTAGTCACCAATACCATAATGACATAAAGTGATAGTGATAACACCGGTGAGTATAAATAAATTTCAATAAAAAATGAGGGACCTTTTTAAGCTTCTTTCTAAGCCAGAGCAGCTTGTTCTTCACCAAAAGATCATCTTCAGAATTTGCTCTATCATGACAGTGTCTCAAAAAATGGAGCCTGATGCTACTCCACTTCTTGTTAAAAACTAACAGCCTTCTCCAACTGGCCAAGGCAGGCTCGTCCACCATGAATGTCTCAATTAGCTTGTCACAATCTCTAATCATTTGTTCATTATCATTGTAATCCCTTTTCTCATAACCCCCATTTGGATCATCATAAGAAGAAGCAGAACCAGAGGTATTAGTACAGGACAACCCTTCTCCAATGCAATTCAGCACCAACCTCGCGCCTCGGGCATCATCAGGAAATTCTGCTTGATCAACTAATATAAGTTAGCATAACAGGAATTACTAGGACCCTAAGTGTAACAGGACCAACAAGTTCAAAAGAATTGTAAAGTGTCCAGCCATAATTGGTTACCAAGTCTACTAAATATGTTACAAATTAAGCTCTTGCTAACTATGGATTAACAAAACTGATTCAATGTATTAAATTACCTCAATAAACATTCTAACAAGCCTCTAGTCATCTAACAGAAAAAATATACCTATATGGTAAGATACCTATTTAGGCACACACGCTACAAAAAAAAAATACACATAATTTAATTATATATTATTTACTTCATTCATCTTCTCTCCTTATTTATGTGTGTGCGCCTAAAAGTAAATGACTGACCTTTGTAAGTTAAAGGGAAACATGAATGGCGAAGTGAAGTAGTAGTAATGAAGGGAGAAGTGAAATCTGGAGGGGGTTTAAGAGTGGGGAACCTTGGCGAAAGTGAATAGCAGGACTGAAGAATAGCGGTTCGTAACTCCATATATATGATGCTTTGGTGTGTTAGAGAGGAGGGAAGGGAGGAGAATAATGAAGTAGAAAGATGAGAGAGTTGGAAAAAAGGAAAATAAAGTGGTACAATAGTACTTCCAACCTGGTGGCGGTGAGCTTGAAAATATCTCAACTCGCTTTCAGGTTGCAGACTTGCAGGAAATGGGAAATAGGAATTAGTATCAATGGAGTTCCATGGCGGAAGACCACAGAGGGAAAGGGGCTGAGCTGAACGGAACTGAAATGAGGCAAGGAGGATAACGAGTCCTTGGCTTCCCTCCCTCCAACACCTTTTCCTCCAAATCTATTTCTAATTTTATTATTATGGTCAGTCTTAAATATGTTTCTATAACTCATTCTATCCCTATAAACAACTATCCTTACTTATAGGTTGTTTATAGACTTAATAGCCAATTTGCTACTTAAATTTAAGAAAAGTTTAGTTTAGTATACTTGAAGTTAATAATATTTCTATTTAGTTTTTGACATTTTTAAATATTATTCGGTTTGGTCTCTATAATTTTCGATATTGTGTTTTGTCTTCGACTTTAAAACTTAATATATAATTATATGTAGATAAGCTTTATTGGCGCCAACCTTATATTGAGTTAATTGCTTATGTTCAGGACTCGGCCAAGAGGCCAGGTCCGGCTTTGGGCCCTAGACCAGCCACTCGCCTGAGGCAGGCTCCAGAGCAACTCAGCGCCAAAGGCAATCCCTACCTACAATCTGTGTCATCCAAGCATCAACGGCATGGATGCACTCGGACGATCCAACAAACCAAGACGCGTCTGATGCCTATAAATACGGGCCCACCCGACAGAAAAATGTACACTACTAATTCCCTGCTTCACTCTGAAATTCTCATACATTGACTTGAGCGTCGGAGTGGCTTTACAGGTACCACGTCTAGGGTATAGACCCTGAGAGACAACCGCTAAACTCGAACCGACTCGAGCTAAGGCAAGGTACATTACGGCCTACATTTTGGTAAGCTAGAATTTACCTTTTGTTAATCTTCCGTCTGATAATTTTTGGTTGTAATTTTGTTTCAAAAAATTGACAGCTTAGCTGTGTAAAAAACAGTAATTAGTTGCTGTAACTTCTGATTAGAAAAAACCCTAAACTGCAAAGGGCTAAGTAGTTTCATAGAACAGATTTAGCATAACAGATTGGTTGTTATAAAAGCTGCTAATAACAATTTAACAGATCTGTTGCTATTAACATGTATATATACAGATCCTATGAATGAAATAATATACAGAGTTTTAGTTTTCCTTTACATATTATAGCGTAGCTTTTTCGCAGCATCATCCTTTCGCGAAATCTGCTTCTCTTTGTTCTTAGTAACCACAGCAACAACTCCTCTCCTTGCGTGACTCTGGTTCCCATTTGAACACCAGAAACCATGAATCCTGTCTTCTGAACGCGTGCGTTTGATTGGCTTGTTGAATCCAAATAAACCTGCAAATAAGAAACAAGGAATAAAGGTTCAGATCGCAGCAAGAAACGCAAGCAAGAAGAAACCAGAAAATCAACAAGAGAAGGAGGAAAGGGTGCTTAGCTTTCAGATCAGAAGATCGCAGCAGCAGTGAAGAAGATCACAGCTGTGAAGAGGGTAGCTTGCTGTTTCTTTCGCAAAGAGAAGAAGAACCCAGCGAG
The DNA here is from genome assembly GCA_039519185.1 of Astragalus membranaceus. Lineage (NCBI taxonomy): Eukaryota > Viridiplantae > Streptophyta > Magnoliopsida > Fabales > Fabaceae > Astragalus > Astragalus membranaceus. The sequence goes on from CM076850.1 coordinate 135,770,862, forward strand.
ATCTAGAGAGAAAGAGGGGAAACCCATTTTTCAGTGGAAGAAGGAAAATATCTGTTTGTGAAAAGAGGCACTTAGGGTTCAGTTGTATCACTTAACCCTCCTCTGCGTGAACTGGATTGGACCGGGTCAGTGTAAAGCCCAGCTAAGTGTACCTGTTAAAACAAAAGAGAACTGGGTCAGTTTAATAGACAAAGAACTGGGCTTAGTTTTTTTTTTTCTATTAACACCTACAACATTTCAAGCAAATACACCAACAAAAAGTGGTATCTAAGAGCTTCAGCTACGATTCTTGGGAGTCAAGATTCAAAAAGAATTCAGAAAGAATTCAGCAGTAAGTTGTGGAGTGTGTGTTCAGTAACAGGTTTAGTCAGTGTGACAGACTACAAAGTGAAAAACAGTAAGAAAGACTGTTCTTTCAAGTACCAAGAAAGGCAGCAGCTAGTCTACCTACAAACATACCAAAACTTACAAATAAGAACTATGACAGATGGTGTATTGAGATGGAAGCAATTTTTGGCTTCCAAGACTTGCTTGATATTGTCACAGATGGGTATGAAGACCTACCTGAAGAGCCTACAGTGGCTGAGAGGGCCAGTTATGCAGAAAACAGAAGGAAAGACTGTAAAGGGAAATACTTGATTCATCAAGATTGTGATGAATCCAACTTTGACAAGATAAGGAATGCAAGAACTTCAAAGGAAGCTTGGGACATTCTGAAGGTCAGCTTTGTGGGAGATGCACAAGTCAAGAAGGTCAAACTGAATGCTTTAAGGATGAAGTATGAAGGCACAAAGATGCAAGACAAGGAAAGGGTCACAGAGTATGTGGCTAGGCTAAGGGCCATTACAAATGCAATGGCATTGAATGGGGAACAACTCACAAATCAGCAAATTTGTGAGAAGATTGTTAGATCCCTATCACCAAGATTTGGATTTGTGGTGAATTCAATTCAAGACACTAAGGACCTATCAACAATGACAGTTGAGCAGCTGCAAAGTACACTAGAGGCCAAGGAAATCAATCTTGATGAGATGGAGGGACAGGTGAAAGAGAAGGAGACGGCCTTCCAAGCAAAAACCTCCAAGTCAAATTGGTCCAAAGGGAAGAAGAAGGGAAACTGGAATCCTAGCAAAGGCAAAGGGAAGGGTTCAGATTCTACTAAGGCAGGAGGATTCAGCAGCTCTAAAGCTAAGAAGGAACCTGCTGACAAGAAGCACATACAATGCTGGAATTGTGAAAAATATGGCCACTATGCGAGTGATTGCTGCTCCAAAGGCAAGAAAGATAAGGATAAGGAAGAGGAGGCAAATGTGGCTCAAGAATCAGATTCAGATTCTGACCCAATAGCCTTCATGGCTACAGTTCATGACAAGGCAGATTGTGTGGCTTTCATGATTACCACAAGTGATGGTAAAACAGTGGTTGATATTTGGTACTTGGACACAGCATGCTCAAATCACATGACAGGCATTAAGGAGTGGTTGATCAACTTTGATCCAACCAAGAGGACATCCATTAGGTGTGCTGACAATGAGAGTATGATGGCAGAAGGAATGGGTGGCATACTCATTTAAAAATCAGATGGTAAAAAGGTGCTAATTTAGAATGTGTGGTACATTCCCAAGATGAGGAATAATCTAATGAGTGTGGGGCAGCTGATTGAGAAAGGGTTCTCTATTACCATTAGAGATAACCTACTGAAACTTTATGACACTAAGGAGCAGTTGATTCTAACTTCTCCATTGTCTAAGAACAGAACCTTCAAGACAAGTCTTGAAGCAGCTGATGCAGAATGCCTACACACCACTGAGACATATTCAGAAAGTCTACTATGGCACCAAAGGTATGGTCACTTAAATTTCAGAAGTCTATCTTCATTGCATACTAAGGGTTTGGTTCATGGACTACCTAAGATAGAGTCACCTGAGAAGGCCTGCACAGTGTGTTTAGTAGGCAAACAGGCAAGGCAGAAATTCAAATCTGATTTGAAGGGAAGGGCCAAGGAAGTGCTTGAAGTGGTGTATTCTGATATATGTGGTCCTTTTGAGGTTCAATCCATTGGAGGTAATAAGTATTTCATATCCTTTGTGGATGAATACTCAAGGATGCTTTTGGTGTACTTGATAAAGGCTAAGAGTGAGGCTCTTGAGAGCTTCAAAAGGTTTAAGGCTATGGCTGAAAAACAGAGTGGCAAGGCCATCAAAATTTTGAGGACTGATGGTGGAGGGGACACTTCAAATGAGTTTGAAGTGTTGTGCTCAAATGAAGGAATTATCCATGAGATAACTCCTCCCTACACTCCACAACACAATGGTTTGGCTGAAAGAAGAAACAGGAGCATTCTAGACATGACTAGAAGCATGCTGAAACATAAGCAATTACCTCACAAGATATGGGGAGAAGCTGTGATGACAGCCACCTATTTGCTGAATAAGTGTCCTACAAAGAAGCTTGAAGGGAAACTGCCTGAAGAGGTTTGGTTAGGCAGAAAACCTATTGTGTCACACCTAAAGGTATTTAGGTCTTTGTGCTATGGACACATACCTGATGCTACTAGGAGGAAGCTAGAGGACAAGAGCAGGCCTCTAATTTTAGTAGGCTACCACCCTACAGGAGGCTACAGAGTCTATAATCCTACTAGCAACAAAGTAGAGATTAATAGAGATGTGGTTGTTTTGGAGAATGAGTGCTGAGATTGGAACAAATCCAATCAAACCAGCCCTCAACCTACTGTACAGGTGAATTTAGACAATGTTGATGCTGTTGCTGAACCTGCAGCTACTCCAAATGAAGACACCAGCAGCAATGAGAGTGATGAAGATGGAGAACCAGCACCTGCTCCAAGGCCACAGAGGCAGCTGCTAAGCAGATTCAATGATTTTGAGGTAATCAATGATGATGATATTACCAATGATGGTGACCTAGTTCAGCTTGCCATGATGGCTGATGCTGAACCAGTTAGTGTGAAAGAGGCTTTGGGTAGTAAAGCTTGGAAAGATGCAATGGAAGAGGAGCTCAAGTCCATTGAAAAGGATGGGACTTGGGAGTTAACTAAGTTGCCTAAAGGAATGAAGTCTATAGCAGTTATGTAACATCCTCAAAATAATTAACCGAATTATTTGGATGTTAACCCAATTGAATTAATTTAGTACTTAATTGGTAAAATTATTTAGTGCTAAAATTAATTATTGACTGATAGGATCGTTAACCAAATAATACGGGTCAAGGACGTTTTGGAATCGAAATAAGAGATTAAGATTAATATGGTAATTTGACCACATTACCACTTAATATATAAAGGAAGGAAGGAAATAAAGAAGAAAAGAAAGAAAGAAAGAGGAGAACGAGAAACAGAGAGAAAGGAGAGAAAAGAAGGGAGAAGAGAAAGAATGGGTAAGGAGGAAGAAGAGGAAAAAGGGAGGATTTAGGCTCATCAAAACGACTTCCTTCCAACATGAAAAACGTTCAGCGTTACTTCCTCTTCGATTTGGTACCAAAATCATCATCATCAACCCACCCTCTCTCACTTTTCCATTTTCGAAAATTTGAAGGGAATGGAGGTTTTTGATGGTTCAAGCTCAAGGGTAGCTTGGGATGGTGTTTGGCGCGAACCCAAGGATGATGGATCGTTGATTGAAGTTCGATTGAAAGATTGGAAGCTAGTTGGGTGAGTTTGGGTTGAAAAATCAAGATTTGGGGTTATGTGTGAATAGTGATTTGAAGGTTGATGATGATGAATAGTGTTTGATGATTCAAGGATGATTAGGAGCGAACCCGAAGCGTATTGAGTGCGGAACGAAGTTCAATTTCGCGAATTGGAAGTTGGTTGGTGATTAGGGTTCGAATGGGGGATTTCGAGGAATTCGATATTTCGGCCAAAGAGATGTCTCGGGATCAAACAGAAAGATTGGAAGCGGATTTGGGCGTTGTCGGGGCGTGGAAGTTTATGCAGGGATTGTTCGTGTGGACGTTATGTGGAGATTTTGAAGTCTCGGTGATTTCGGCTCGGTATCGACTCTCGCTTCAAGGGTGAGTTTTACTCACGCTTAGGATGTTTTCGTTTTACAATGAATTTTACGTGACTTGATTTCAAGAGATTTTGACTTAAAAACCGGTTTACGATTCACGATATATATATTATATCGACTATAGGAAACGGCCCGATGCGGGTATTATGTTCGATTAACGGTCAAATGTAGATGGACTAAATGTTCATTGAGTATAGGTGAACTAACAGGTCATCGAGTGTAGATATAGTTAACATATATCGAGTTGGGTGACGACCCATGTTAACATACTAGGCGGGACAGTCATGATCCCTTACCCTAGACTCCGTGCCATTAGGAAAAATGCTATTGGTAACGGGGTTCACCGGGATTATAGCAGTGGATTGCAGTCGGTGTTATGTTAAAAGTTGTTGTGCGATACACCGGGATTATAGCAGTGGATTGCAGTCGGTGCCGCTCTTTATTTGTTGTACGATACACCGGGATTATAGCAATGGATTGCAGTCGGTGCCGTACTTTATTTGTTATGCGATTGACAGGTTCACCGGGTATGTAGCAGTAACGCAGTCGGTGATCTGTTAAAGTTAAATAATACGGTTCACCGGGTTTGTAGCAGTAATGCAGTCGGTGCCGTGTTAAGTTAAAAAGGAACTCATAATTGAACCGAGAGTGTTAGTAGGGGTCTCGGTAGAACTCACTGAGATTGTATCTCATTGTTTATATGTTGTTGTTTTACAGATAAACAGGGAAAGTGGAAACCCAAGAGGCACGAGTAGGTTGAGCTCGGATGGTTGCTGATGACTTAGCTTTATGCTTAAGTTTATATTTCCTTTGTTGTCTATGTACTGCAACACTATGTATTTAGTGTTATATCTTTCTCCCGCTTTCTTGTATGATACTGAATACTATAGTTGCTGATGGTTTATGGTTTGAGAACCGTATCGTCTTGTATGTGTATAAGACTGTTTGGTTTATATTCAGCAAAAAATTATAGTGATATTCAGTGTCTAAGCAGGAAATATATCTCTGATGTTTTAGGGATGGTGCACTTGGGTATTTTTACTAAATAAAAATACCGGGGTGTTACAGTTAGTATCAGAGCAGTTCGACCTAGTCGGACTTAGTTTAGGGTTGAGTGATTCCTTGTTAGTCCTTGTTGTAATTATACTTGTGATGCTAAGAGACATTGAGCCTGATCAACTTAATACTTAGTGCATCATAAGCGGAATTATGGCAGGATGACCAAGACGCAATCCTCGACCAAGACCGGAATCTCCAACCGGTGCATCCTCAGGTAAGGTGGCATGACAGTTGAAGAATACATCGATAAGTAGGAGAAGTTGTCTCAGTTTTACCAAGTGGTAAAGTATGCTCCAAATGAAGAATGGAGGATGCAGATGTATAAGAGGGGCATAAGTGCTTTTATGACTTAAGGTCTCAATTCTTATACTATTACCAATTATGTTGCCTTAGTGCAATCAGCCTATGTCGCCGAGGATGATCTCATAGGGAATTTGGAAAAGGAAAGAAGGTAGTTGAATTGCCAACTCGGAATGCAAAGTCCTAAGATAATTTCATCAAAAGAGAAGCACGTGCAATTCTTCGATTCTTCAAAGGTCAGAAGATGTTCTAACTGTGGAAAACGTCACGGTGGTGATTGTAAGCAAAGATCTAATCGGTACTTTTATAGTAATGTAGTGGGTCACTATGGTAAAGAGTGCCCAGCAAGGAATAGTTTCAAAGAAGCTCAAGCTGCTCCAACACGAGGACGAGTCAACACTCTGGATGTTTAGACGGTTACAACTGCAGACAATCTACTGAGGGGTATGAGATCAGTTTTTTAATAACTCCGTCAGTATATTATATGATTCGGGTGCAACCCATTGTTTTACAGCACAATCATGTGTGGATCGGTTGGGACTAACGTTGTCTCCGCTGTCCGAGCCAATAACTATTTTTACTGCTGCTAAGGGTCGTGTCTAGACCCAATCTTTGTGTCAGAAATTGTCTACTTGTCATAGGGGACAGAAATTTTGTTGTGAAATTTATTTGCTTGCCTACGAGAAGTATGGACATTGTCCTGGGTATGAATTGGATGACTGCAAATCATATTACAATCGACCATGCCAAGCGAACTATAAATTTCGCCTATGAGTCCGTGGAATTGACGAGGGAAAATTCCGAAGCAGTTATCTCTTTCACCTCAGCGAGCCAGTCATTACTTTAAGGTGCGAAGCTTATGTTATTATGTTATCTGCGTCCACTGAAACAGGTTTATATTTGTTATTTGTACAAGTGGTAAATGAATTTTTGTTGATGTTTTTCCGAATGAAGTTTCTTCTGTACCTCCTAATAGAGAGGTAGAGTTTTCTATAGAGTTGGTTTCTGGCACAGGATCAATATCTATTGCACCTTACCGAATGTCTCCTTTAGAATTAAAGGAATTGAAATCCCAACTTGAAGAGTTGATATCTAAGAAGTTTATTCGACCGAGTGCTTCTCCGTGGGGGTGCTCCAGTGTTGCTAGTCAAAAAGAATGACGGTAGCATGAGGTTGTGTATTGATTATCGACAACTCAACAAAGTGACGATCAAGAACAAATATCCTTTGCCAAGGATACACGAATTAATGGATCAACTTTGAGGTGCTGCTGTGTTTTCTAAAATTGATCTAGGGTCGGGTTATCATCCTATAAAAGTTAGAGCCTTAGATATTCCGAAGACAGCTTTCCGTACTAGGTATGGACATTACGAGTTCCTAGTGATGCCCTTCGGTTTGACTAATGCTCCGGTGGTATGCATGGACTACATGAACCGAGTTTTCCACACGTACCTGGATCAATTTGTAGTAGTTTTTATTGATGATATTTTGGTGTACTCTAAGACCGTTGAGGACCATGTTCAACATCTCTGCATTGTTCTGAATATACTCCGAGAAAAGAAGTTGTACGCGAAACCTTCGAAGTGTGATTTCTGGATGCCGATTATGAAGAATGTTTTCATGAATTGAAAATTCGGTTGACGTCTGCTCCGATCCTGATTCTTCCGGATCCGCCTTTGGGATTCCAAACTTACAGCGATGCTTCCGGGAAGGGTTTAGGATGTGTTCTCATGCAGAATCAACAAGTGGTGGCATGTCATGAAATTAGAGATTGCTGAATTTGTGTCTCAATGCTTAACTTGTCAGAAAGTTAAGATAGAACATTAGAAACCTGCTGGTCTGTTACGACCACTGGAAGTGCCCGTGTGGAAATGGGAAGGCATTTTGATGGATTTTGTAATGGCGTTGCCAAGGTCCCAAGTCGGTAACGACTCCATTTGGGTAGTTGTGGATCGGTTAACCAAATCAGCTCGTTTTATTCCAATTCGTTCTAACAGTAAGGTAACTACTGACTGTTTTTCACACTGCGAATAACTATCAAATGATTAATTGAGAGATCCGCTTACAAGTGACTGAAATTTCCGAAGTGAAGCTTGGCGTGCGGTATAGTAGTTTTGAAAAATCATTTTTGTGAAAACCCGCATGCTAAAGTTAATTTTGGGAACGAATCAAGAGGCTAATAAAATCTGATTGAGGAAAATCATAGGAGGCGTACTTATGTTGAGGGGAAACTCAACGCTATTGGCTAATTCGGAAAGGAATTGGGTGCGGCGTAGATAAATATATTGTGAGGAAAGTTACAATAAAGGAAGAAGGGTTCTGAGTTCTGTTTGATAGTTGTTTTGAGAACAACTGAGGTGATTTTCATTGCTTTCAAAATTAATTGATGTTCCCACGGTTTATTTCTACGTTTAAGGTCAAAGTTTTTAGTAAAACCCTCATTCCATCTTTTTGAAAAAGTTTTACTTCGAAAACTTGGAAGCGAATCAAGAAATTTCAGTGACTTTCTGTCACATTTTTCAATGTGTACGGGAACTGTTATGGATTTTTAGAAAATTTGCGGAGAACGTGTTTGTTTTTACCTCTACCGAGGAGTACCAGTTGTGGATCTCATTTTCAACATATATTTCTATCAAGCGTCTTGTATTAGACCCTTTGATTTAGATTAATCAAAGTTGGGGCGCAAGCGAGGATAATTGGAATGAAGCTTCAGAAGTGTTTTCAAATGCGGTACCAAGCCTATGAAGGCGGAGGATGAGTTTCTCGTGTTGATTCGTAACAAGAGAGTTCAGACTATAACCTTAGAAGCGTTCTGGGGTAGTAGTAGATCATACCTGGAGATTGATGTGCCAACTTGGGAAGATTTTCTACACTCATTTCGTTAATTCAAGATTGTGTTCCAGCAACTTAAGACCTGTAAGAGAGTGTCGGTTCTCGGTTAGTCAGATGAAAGACTTGACGAAATTTTGAGACCAAAATTCTTTCAAGTTGGGGAGAATGTAACATCCTCAAAATAATTAACCGAATTATTTGAATGTTAACCCAATTGAATTAATTTAGTACTTAATTGGTAAAATTATTGAGTGCTAAAATTAATTATTGACTGTCACAGGATCGTTAACCGAATAATACGGGTCAATGACGTTTTGGAATCGAAATAAGAGATTCAGATCAATATGGTAATATGACCACATTACCACTTAATATATAAAGGAAGGAAAGAAATAAAGAAGAAAAGAAAGAAAGAAAGAGGAGAACGAGAAACAGAGAGAAAGGAGAGAAAAGAAGGGAGAAGAGAAAGAATGGGTAAGGAGGAAGATGAGGAAAAAGGGAGGATTTAGGCTCATCAAAATGACTTCCTTCCAACACGAAAAACGTTCAGCGTTACTTCCTCTTCGATTTGGTATCAAAATCATCATCATCAACCCACTCTCTCTCACTTTTCCATTTTTGAAAATTTGAAGGGAATGGAGGTTTTTGATGGTTCAAGCTCAAGGGTAGCTTGGGATGGTGTTTGGCGCGAACCCAATGATGATGGATCGTTGATTGAAGTTCGATTGAAAGATTGGAAGCTAGTTGGGTGAGTTTGGGTTGAAAAATCAAGATTTAGGGTTATGTGTGAATAGTGATTTGAAGGTTGAAGATGATGAATAGTGTTTGATGATTCAAGGATGATTAGGAGCGAACCCGAAGCGTATTGAGTGCGGAACGAAGTTCAATTTCGCGAATTGGAAGTTGGTTGGTGATTAGGGTTCGAATGGGGGACTTCGAGGAATTCGGTATTTCGGCCAAAGAGATGTCTCGGGATCAAGCGGAAAGATTGGAAGCGGATTTGGGCGTTGTCAGAGCGTGGAAGTTTATGCGGGGATTGTTCGTGTGGTTATGTGGAGATTTTGAAGTCTCGGTGATTTCGGCTCGTTATCGACTCTCGCTTCAAGGGTGAGTTTTACTCACGCTTAGGGTGTTTTCGTTTTACAATGAATTTTACGTGACTTGATTTCGAGAGATTTTGACTTAAAAACCAGTCTACGATTCACGATATATATTATATCGACTATAGGAAACGGACCGATGCGGGTATTATGTTCGATTAACGGTCAAATGTAGATGAACTAAATGTTCATTGAGTATAGGTGAACTAACAGGTCATCGAGTGTACATATAGTTAACATATATCGAGTTGGGTGACGACCCTTGTTAACATACTAGGCGGGACAGTCATGATCCCTTACCCTAGACTCCATGCCATTAGGAAAAATGCTATTGGTAAGGGGGTTCACCGGGATTATAGCAGTGGATTGCAGTCGGTGCCGCACTTTATTTGTTGTACGATACACCGGGATTATACTAGTGGATTGTAGTCGGTGCCGTACTTTATTTGTTATGCGATTGACAGGTTCACCGGGTATGTAGCGGTAACACAGTTGGTGATCTGTTAAAGTTAAATAATGCGGTTCACCGGGTTTGTAGCAGTAATGCAGTCGGTGCCGTGTTAAGTTAAAAAGGAACTCATAATTGAACCGAGAGTGTTAGTAGGGGTCTCGGTAGAACTCATTGAGATTGTATCTCATTGTTTATATGTTGTTGTTTTACAGATAAACAGGGAAAGTGAAAACCCAAGAGGCACGAGTAGGTTGAGCTCGGATGGTTGCTGATGACTTAGCTTTATGCTTAAGTTTATATTTCATTTGTTGTCTATGTACTGCAACACTATGTATTTAGTGTTATATCTTTCTTCCGCTTTCTTGTATGATACTGAATACTATAGTTGCTGATGGTTTATGGTCTGAGAACCGTATCGTCTGGTATGTGTATAAGACTGTTTGGTTTATATTCAGCGAAAAATTATAGTGATATTCAGTGTCTAAACAGGAAATATATCTCTGATGTTTTAGGGATGGTGCACTTGGGTATTTTTACTAAATAAAAATACCGGGGTGTTACAAGTTAAATGGGTCTTTAAACTGAAATTAAATCCAACAGGGAAGGTAGTGAAGCACAAGGCCAGATTGGTGGCTAGGGGGGTTTCAACAAAGAGAGGGATTTGATTTCTTTGAAGTCTTCTCACCAGTTGCAAGGCATGAAACCATAAGAATGGTCATTGCTCTTGCAAGCAGCAGGGAGTGGACTTTGTCTCACCTTGATGTGAAGTCTGCCTTCCTCAATGGTCGACTTGAGGAGACAGTTTTTGTGGATCAGCCACCTGAGTTTGAAGTCAAAGGTAAGGAAGACAGAGTATTTCGGTTGCATAAGGCCCTATATGGTTTAAAACAAGCCCCAAGGCTTGGAACAAGAGGATAGACCAGTTTTTCTGTGACTTAGGACTGAAAAAGTGTATAGTGGAGTATGGCTTGTATGTGAGGCAGAAACAAGCTGCTGATATTCTGATTGTGTGCTTATATGTGGATGACTATTAGTGACAGGTAGCAATAAGGCAGAAATTGCAGAATTCAAACTGCAAATGAAGTCAGAGTTTGAGATGACAGATTTAGGGAAATTGTCCTATTTCCTAGGGCTGGAACTGCTCTATACAGAACAGGCTCTGATCCTACACCAAGCTAAGTATGTTGCAGACATTCTAAAGGCGTTCAACATGCTGGAATGTAACCCAGCAACTACACCTACTGAAGGCAGTGCTCAAGTGGCTGAAGAGGAGCATGAGGCAGTGGATCCTACTTTGTATAGAAGCACTATTGGTTCACTAAGGTATTTGTGTCACACACGGCCTGATATTTTCTATGCTACAGGTTTGGTAAGCAGACATATGAGTAAGCCATTAAAACCTCATTTGTTTGCTGCAAAGAGGGTGCTTAGATATGTTAAAGGTACACTACACTATGGAATTCTATTTCCTAGAGGACAAAGTGCTAAGGGGGCGGAACTGATAGGCTATTCAGATTCGGATTGGTGTGGTGATAAGGCAGACAGAAGGAGTACCAGTGGTTATTTGTTCAAGTTTAATGAAGCTCCAATTTCTTAGAGCTCCAAAAAACAAAGCATTGTAGCTTTGTCCAGCTGTGAGGCAGAATATGTTGCAGGCTCTGCAACTGCATGTCAAGCAAATTGGCTTGAATCCCTATTGGAAGAGTTATTTCTAAAGGGTGACAAACCTATAAGATTGCTGCTTGACAACAAGTCAGCAATTAACTTGGCTAAAAATCCCATTTCTCATGGGAAGAGCAAACATATTGAAACCAGATTCCATTTCCTAAGGGATCAGGTAACTAAGCAGAAAATCAAGTTGGAATACTGTTCTACCAAAGAACAGCAGGCAGACATTTTTACTAAAGCAGTAAAAGGGGAGCAGTTCAGCAAATTACGAAGGGACATGGGAATTGTTCAGTTCAAAGAGAATCAGAATTAAGGAAGGGTGTTAATTTTTGGTTGTAATTCTGTTTCAAAAAATTGACAGCTTAGCTGTGTAAAAACAGTAATTAGTTGCTGTAACTTCTGATTAGAAAAAACCCTAAACTGAAAAGCGCTAAGTAGTTTCATAGAACAGATTTAGCATAACAGATTGGTTGTTATAAAAGCTGTTAATAACAAATTAACAGATCTGTTGCTATTAACATGTATATATACAGATCCTATGAATGAAATAATATACAGAGTTTTAGTTTTCCTTTACATATTATAGCGTAGCTTTTTCTCAGCATCATCATCCTTTCGCGAAATCTACTTCTCTTCGTTCTTAGTAACCTTAGCAACAACGTCCTCTCCTTGCGTGACTCTGGTTCCCATTTGAACACCAAAAACCGTGAATCCTGTCTTCTGAACGCGTGCATTTGATTGGCTTGTTGAAGCCAAATAAACCTGCAAATAAGAAACAAGGATTAAAGGTTCAGATCGCAGCAAGAAACGCAAGCAAGAAGAAACCAGAAAATCTACAAGAGAAGGAGGAAAGAGTGGTTAGCTTTCAGATCAGAAGATTGCAGCAACAGTGAAGAAGATCGCAGCAGTAGGTAAGCAAAGAACGCAGCTGTGAAGAGGGTAGCTTGTTGTTTCTTTCGCGAAGAGAAGAAGAACCCAGCGAGATCCAGAGAGAAAGAGGGGAAACGCGTTTTTCAGTGGAAGAAGGAAAATATCTGTTTGTGAAAAGAGGCACTTAGGGTTCAGTTGTATCACTTAACCCTCCTCTGCGTGAACTGGGTTGGACCGGGTCAGTTTAATAGACAAAGAACTGGGCTTAGTTTTTTTTTATATTAACACCTACAACATTTCAAGCAAATACACCAACACCGTCCATATCAATTTTACTCAACCCACAAGTTTGAAAATTTCAGAGTCTCAAAATGAATTAAGTTTCTAACGCCGTATATTCTCCCCCCTTCTATAGTTTTTAACGCCACCGGGCGTTTGACATAAATCCAATTAGTCACTTTCATTCTAATTTCAACCCAAAACAATCACTGAACTGAGGTGAGCCAGTTGATCCAACACTTTTCTTGGCCTTCACATAGCGTTACAACGGATAAACCTCAAAAGATCCACCATTGATGATTGATTATTAACCCAACACAAACACTTTGTCTTGATTTCCACGCTCACTCTTCTCTCTTAATTACCTACCTAGTTGCCTGTCTCTCTCTGTTCTCTGTCTTGGTTCTAAATTCTATACCACAAATTAAATTTGTGTTCCACTCATCTTCACACAAAAAGAAAGAGATGTCTTCCCTAATAGAACTTCTCACCGAAGAAGGCTTCAACCAAACAAAACTTTCCCAACATTCAAACCTTAAACCACTAAGGCCAAAACACAAACTTTCACTAGAAACAAATGAAATAACACACATCAAAAGGGTTTGCTCAGCCTCTGATATATCGAATTCAAAGTCATTGGTATCACCTGATTCAAGAAGAGAAGGACCTCCTATTGATGAAGTTGCCATCAGAGCAGTGATTGGTATTCTTAGTGACTACATTGGAAGATATATAAAAGATGCTTTTTTCAGGAAAACAATCCAACACAACTGCAATTCTTACTTAGTCAGACTCAGAAGAAGAAACGGTTCAGAATCATATTCATATTCAAATTCAAATGATGATGAGATTCTTGTGAACATGAAACAGTGCCTGGAGAATATTGACAAGTTAGTAAGTGATCAAGGGACTAATAATAAGGAGCTAAGGCTCAAAAGCTTGAAGAATTCCATCGACCTTTTAACAATAGCTGCTTCATTGAATTCTAAGACCTCAAAAGAAGCTGCAAAAACAACACGTGGAATACCAAATTCCCATCTTTCTTCTTGTGCTCAGCTCTATTTGGCAATAGTTTACAAGCTTCAGAATAGTAATAGAATCTGTGCAAAACATCTAATGCAAGTGTTTTGTGATGCTCCATTTTTAGCTAGAACCTACTTAATTCCTGACCTTTGGGAGCGTTTGTTTCTTCCTCATCTTATCCATCTTAAAATTTGGTATACTGATGAGCTAGAGACACTTTCAACTTCAAATGAATTTGGTGGTGAAAAGGAAAAGAAAATGAAGTCGTTGAGGAGAGTGTACGATGAAAAAATGGACATGGGAACTATTATGTTTGGTTTGTATTACAAGCAGTGGCTTAAAGTTGGGGCTAATGAGCCTCCTTTTCCTGTTGTCCCATTGCCATTTTTGCATTGATCGATCAGCACAAACTTGTAAGTGATATGGATATATTACATTCACTAGTCCACCTTTGTCATCATTTCACAACAAACATGTGCGTACTGTAACATGGTAGTTTATGTGATTTTATGTTTTGGTTGGCTGCGATAGATAATACAAGGATATATATTAGAGAATAAAAATCTATCTATCTCGTCTATCTAATATCTATTTATACGATCTATTTATACAAACAAACCTCCTATGAAATTACCAATTTGAATATCTTAATTTAGGGGTAAAAATGTCATTACCCTCTCTTTCTTTCTTCTTCTTCTTACACTTTCTTTCTTACTTTTTTCTCTTTCTTCTTACATTCTCTTTCCTCCTTTTCACTTTTCTCTTACACTCTCTTGTTTTTTCTTTTTACTTTACTTTTACTTTTCTCATAAACAATTCTTCACTTTCTCTCTTATTACTTCACTTTAGTTTTTTAACTAAATTTCTATAAATTACCTATAAAAATTACCTATAAAAATGTAAATGTGCCACACTAAAAAAACAAAAAAAAAACTATCACCTTTTTTTAGAAAAAGTTATCACCTTAAAATTTAATTTTTTCTCTCCGAAATTTGTTTACACTCTTATTGATAATATATTATCACCTCTTATTGATAATCTACTATCTATGTCTTACTATCTACTATAATCTACTAATCAGCTAAAATAATCAATTGAAACTACGAGATAACTGTAATGATATAAAAAAAAAACACGGGATAAATGCACTGATATATAAAAAACACAGAATTAATATTTGTCATTGATAATTAAAATTTTTGAAGACTACTATAAACCTACTATCTAAAAAACAAGAAGATTTAATGACTATTTAAACTTCTGATTAATATTTAAAACAAATATTTTTATTGATAATCTACTATCTTTCTTTTACTATCTACTAATCAACTAAAATAATCAATTGAAACTACGAGATAACTACACTGATATATAAAAAAAACACGGGATAACTGCACTGATATATAAAAAAACACGAGATTAATATTTGTCATTGATAATTAAATTTTTTGAAGACTACTACTACAAACCTACTATCTAAAAAACAAGAAGACTTCATGACTATTTAAACTTCTAATTAATATTTAAAACAAATATTTCTTATTGATAATCTACTATCTAACTTTTACTATCTACTATAATCTGCTAATCAACTAAAATAATCAATTGAAACTACTAGATAACTACACTGATAGATAAAAAACACGGGATAACTGCACTGATATATAAAAAAAACACGAGATTAATATTTGTCATTGATAATTAAATTTTTTGAAGACTACTACTACAAACCTACTATCTAAAAAACAAGAAGACTTAATGACTATTTAAACTTCTAATTAATATTTAAAACAAATATTTCTTATTGATAATCTACTATCTAACTTTTACTATCTACTATAATCTACTAATCAACTAAAATAATCAATTGAAACTACTAGATAACTACACTGATATATAAAAAACACAGGATAACTGCAGTGATATATAAAAAAAACACGAGATTAATATTTGCCACTGATAATTATAATTTTTGAAGACTACTATAAACCTACTATCTAAACAAACAAGAAGGCTTAATGACTATTTAAACTACTTATTAATATTTAAAACAAATATTTATTATTGATAATCTACTATCTCTCTTTTACTATCTTCTATAATCTACTAATCAACTAAAATAATCAATTGAAACTACGAGATAACTGCACTGATATATAAAAAAAACACGAGATAACTGCACTGATATATAAAAAAACACGAGATAACTGCATTGATATATAAAAAAAACACGAGATTAATATTGGTCATTGATAATTAAATTTTTGAAGACTACTACTACAAACCTACTATCTAAAAAACAAGAAGCCTTAATGACTATATAAACTACTAATTAATATTTAAAACAAATATTTCTTATTGATAATCTACTATCTAACTTTTACTATCTACTATAATCTACTAATCAACTAAAATAATTAATTGAAACTACGAGATAACTGCACTGATATATAAAAAAACACGGGATAACTGCAGTGATATATAAAAAACCACGGGATTAATATTTGTCATTGATAATTATAATTTTTGAAGACTACTATAGACCTACTATCTAAACAAACAAGAAGGCTTAATGAGTATTTAAACTACTTATTAATATTTAAAACAAATATTTCTTATTGATAATCTACTATCTCTCTTTTACTATCTACTATAATCTACTAATCAACTAAAATAATCAATTGAAACTACGAGATAACTGCACTGATATATAAAAAAACTCGGGATAGCTGCACTGATATATAAAAAAACACGAGATTAATATTTGTCATTGATAATTAAAAATTTTGAAGACTACTACTACAAACCTACTATCTAAAAAACAAGAAGACTTAATGACTATTTAAACTACTAATTAATATTTAAAACAAATATTTCTATTTATAATCTATTATCTAACTTTTACTATCTACTATAATCTACTAATCAACTAAAATAATCAATTGAAACTGCGAGATAACTCCACTGATATATAAAAAAACACGTGATAACTGCAGTGATATATAAAAAAACACAGGATTAATATTTGTCATTGATAATTATAATTTGGCTTAAATATGTTTTAGGCCCCTGCAAATATAGGGTGTTTTGGTTTAAGCCCCTGCAAAAAATTTTTTTTGTTAAAAGCCCTTGCAAAATGACATATTTTGTTAAAAGCCCTTCTATGACTAAAATGTTAGCCTTAACATGGAATGCTATGATTGCTGGATATGTTGAGAAGGGCTTATAACAAAATATTTCATTTTGCAAGGGCTTTTAACAAAAAAAATTTTTTGCAGGGGCTTAAACCAAAACACTCTATATTTGCAGGGGCCTAAAACATATTTAAGCCTTATAATTTTGAAGATTACTATAAACCTACTATCTAAACAAACAAGAAGGCTTAATGATTATTTGTTCCGGACTGGGCCGATGGTCCCAACCCTTGCAATGGGCCCAAACCGGTCCACCTTGCTGCAGCTCAACTCGCCAGGAACGCACCAAAGGCGTAGGAATCACGATCAACGGCCAAGATCGACTCGGTTAATCCTACAGGCTTAGGGGCGTCGCCTCGCTCTATAAATAGGGGTCAACCCCCTGCTGCCAGATACACATTCTGACACATTTCTATACTCTGCTTTGACTTATCCCTTCGTGACTTGGGCGTCAGAGTGTCGTTGCAGGTACAACCCGACCTGAGCTCTGCTCCCGACTTCATCATCAAGAAGAGCGACCAAGCATCAGATCGACCTACCCTGAGACGATCAAGGTACAGTTCACTATTAAACTGATTAATGTTTAAAACACACGTGGCAAATATTTGTCACTAATACCTAAAAAAGGACAAATAATTGTCACTGATATATAAAAAAACACGGGATAAATATTTCTTATTGATAATCTACTATCTATCTTTTACTATCTACTATAATCTACTAATCAACTCAAATAATCAATTGAGTTTATGAGATAACTGCACTGATGCATAAAAAAAACACGGGATAACTGCACTGATATATAAAAAAAATACGAGGATAACTGCGAATATATAAAAACACGGGATAGTTGCACTGATATATAAAAAAACACTGGATAACAACACTGATATATAAAAAAAAAACACTGCACTGATATATAAAAAAACACGGGATAAATGCACAGATAATTTTAAATGATACTTTTACATTTTTAGATTTTAATATTTATCTATTTTTTATTTGAATCTCCATTTTTATCTACTTTAAATTTGTCTTTATTTTCATGGAGTAATATTCAAACTATTTAAATATTGTCTAAGTTTATTCATAAAAAGAACACGACAGCACCCGTGTGTATGCACGGGACGCACGGGTATCCTACTAGTTGTAAAATGAAAGTGAAAGATAAATGAATCAAAAGAAAAAGACTATGACACTTAACTTATTTTCAGGTAATGAATAAGTCCCTTAACTTTTTTTATAACGTCTCTTAAGTTTTAAAAACGTTGTGTCATTGCCCTTTTTAACAGTTTTTGTTTAACTCCGTTACAAAAACACCTATCTGACTTTTAGAGTGCTTACGTGGCTTTTTTTTATGCTCAGTGGCAATTTTATTTGTTGACTCATTATTTTAGAATTATTTTTAATTAATTATTTCTTGGGATTTCCGGATAACTACCATGTTACAGTACGATAGGTTATGCAAATCCCAGGAAATTCCAGGAGTATGACCCACAACACAACCAAGCCACCATTTTGTTTATCTTAAATAGGAAACAGAAATTGAAACCGAACGGTAGGTTTTTTTTTTTTGGTAAACCCGGGTATCCTCCACGAGAGATTAGGCGACTGTGGAGACTAATCTCTCGTGGTATTGGAGTTATTTAAGGGATGACCTCTCCCAAGCGATGTCTCTCCATACACACCGGCGAGGGATCGAACTCTTGACAAAATGCTTAAGGGATCAACAGAACGGTAGGTTATGTACATCTTTCCTTCCCTTTTATATTCATATATTTCATAGATAGTTAGATCTGATCTGAGGTTCCTTCAAATTATTCTCCATTCTCTCTCTTTGTCTAATGTATTAATTGTATCAAGATTCATTCAAACCCTCTCTAAGGTGTTACCATCTCGATTCACCATTCTTTTCAATCTTCATTATCTTTATATAAGGTTACAGAAGGACAGATGATCAGATCCATTTCTATAAGATAATCACTGCCGGTTGGGTTGAAGAATTTCTGCGTTTAGGGTTTCAATGAAAAGGAATTGTTGTGGAAGATGATGAATAGTAACAGAGGGGTAGTATTTTGGGTTATTTTAGTTTTGAATAAAAAATTAATTTTTAATTAAAATCCTAGGTGGACCTAGCACATCATCACCATTTTGCCACGTCAGCAGCGTCAGCCACTTAAGTTTTTTTTAACAGAGTTAAAAGGAAATTATAAAAAATGGCAACGGTGCAACGTTTTTAAAACTTAAATGACCTAATCGTTACAAAAAAAAATTAAGGGACTATTCGTTACCTGAAAATAAGTTAAGGGACCTCAGAAGATATTTTGCCTAATTTGAATGATATAGAAAATTGATGATTCATGATTTGAAAGTACTGAATGGTTATGTTATTGTATAGTTTATAAATTTTAGGCTAAAGTGCTCCCGGGGTCCCTTATCTTTATTTAAAGTAACGAATTAGTCCTTTATGTTTTTTTTGTCCCAAATAAGTCCTTTATCTTTCAAATTTTTGACACATAAATCCTTTTCCGTTAACAGTGCTGATTTATGTGTCAAAAAAAAGGATTTATGTGTTAAAAATTTGAAACATAAAGGACTGATTTGGGACAGAAAAGGATTTATGTGTCAA
This sequence comes from Astragalus membranaceus, assembly GCA_039519185.1. NCBI lineage: Eukaryota > Viridiplantae > Streptophyta > Magnoliopsida > Fabales > Fabaceae > Astragalus > Astragalus membranaceus. The sequence continues at coordinate 135,790,295 of CM076850.1, forward strand.
AAATTTAAAACATAAAGGACTGATTTGAGACAAAAAAAAGATAAAGGACCAAATCGTTACTTTAAATAAAGATAAGGGACCTCGGGAGCACTTTAGCCTAAATTTTAATTGAGGATTTGAAAAGGTCTAATAGCCAAAGAAATGAGTGGAGTATCTTAAATCAGTCGTAAAACAAATTTCTGTATAAAATCATATAACATAGGTTCAGTGTTTTGCATATAACTATTTCTGTAGAACTCTATTCAGAATAATGTTTGTCTTGTTCGAAACTAGATTTGTTTTGCTAATTCAGTTGTAACACAAATTTCATATAATTTGATTGAATTTTGGTATTTTAAACTGTGTTACAAGTTGAGCTACTAATTCTGTGTTGTTTCTGAACTTATGTACATTGTTTTATTAAAATGAACTTCTTGGACCATCATTATTCTGTAAAATAAAAATTATATCATAAACTAGACTTCACAGCTTTCAAATGAAGGGTCATTTACTCATTTTCGTCATCGTTCGATATTTTAATAAAATATCCGAAGCTGACATACAACTGCTGAAAAATGAAATCTACACATTGGCACGGACCATGCCACACAATAGTAGTCAAGATGTATTTGAAGGTTTAGTAATATTAAGGATAAATTATAGTTTTAGTCCCCCTATTTTCACAAATTCAGACATTTGGTCACCCTATTTTAAAACTCAGACGTTTAGTCTCCCTATTTTTAAAAACTCAGACATTTAGTCCAAATGGGTTTTTTTAATTTTTTTTTTCAACAAAAAAGGGAGACTAAAAAGGGTTATAATTGGTTGAATTTTAAAGGGAGACAAATAATGGGAGACAAAAAAGGGTTATAACCACAACCAACCAATTATAACCCTTCTTAAAGGGAGACAAAAAATGTCTGAATTTTAAACCCTTCTTAAAAACCACAACCAATTATAACCCTCCATTTAAATGAACACCAAGACTTAATTATCTCCTTAAATTCAAACACCCTTTATCCCAAAACAATGACTTCAACAAACTCTACTTCAGCAGACCCACTTCCTTCTTCTTCCAATGATATCGCTGTTAAAGATGTTAACAAACGTTATGAAGGTCTTACCAATGTTAGAACTAAAGCCGTTAAAGGTATTGGGTTTACCTTGAACCTATTCTAATTCGAAATCCAGATAATGGTCTTCCTAAATTTGTGAAACTTTCTTTATGTGATGTTGTTTTCTCGGCTTCTAATTCTTCAAGAACAGCTTTTGAACACTTAAAGCGTAGAACTTGATCTTTTTTTGGTTCAGATTTGAAACCCGAACCAACTTATGTTGCATGAACTGCCGATTTTCATGCAGATGAAAGGAAGAAGATGAAGAGAGTGGGAGAGGAAGAATGAATCTGGAATTAGGGTTCAATCATATGAATTGTGTTTAATTTTTTATTTTGTTTTTAGTTTTAAAATTTTATTTATAAATTAAATAATGATGTGGCATGCTGATGTGGTTCATTAATTGACATGGCAGCCACATGTGGTGCCTATATCAGCTGCCATGTCATTTAATAAGGTCCACCTCACCTTTTTTTGTGGCAAAAAATGAAAAACCCCCATTTGGACTAAATGTCTGAGTTTTTAAAAATAAGAGGACTAAATGTCTGAGTTTTAAAATCGGAGGACCAAATGTCTGAATTTGTGAAAATAGGGGGACCAAAACTATAATTTAGCCTAATATTAATGATTATGTAATTTGCTCTGTAAGTGAGCATATTGTATTTTAGAAAAGAATCAAGGTTTTGATATGGAAGATTACAAAGTTATAATCTTCTGTTTTAAGATTCATTATTATTATTATTATTATTATTATTATTATTATTATTATTGTTATTATTATTATTATTATTGTATTATGGTATTTTGAAATAAGAGTAATGGTATGTTATTTGAAGAAAGTTCAAGAAGTTTGTATTTTATAATGTATTTTTTATTACAGGAAATTCAAATGTATTTTATGTTGTAACATCCTAATCTTTGTTCCTCAACCAAATTTAGAATATTAATCATTTTAATCAATTAGAGAATATGCAACTAAAATTTTGGATTTTCAATTAAACGGAATTCATTATTATTATTATTATTATTATTATTATTATTATTATTATTATTTTTTGACAACATTATTATTATTATTATTATTGTATTATGGTATTTTGATATAAGAGTAATGGCATTTTTTTTGAAGAAAGTTCAAGAAGTTTGTATTTTATAATGTATTTTTTATTACAGGAAATTCAAATGTATTTTATGTTGTAACATCCTAATCTTTGTTCCTCAACCAAATTTAGAATATTAATCATTTTAATCAATCAGAGAATATGCAACTAAAATTTTGCTCAATTAAAAGGTTAGGCCAAAGCCATACCCTAAAAACCTTCGTAACATAAGATTGTTGAGATACTAATGAGTCAACAACAAAATATCCATTTTGTCAAAAAAAGAAAAAAACAACAAAATATCCATGAACTTAGTTGCAATATCCTAATACAAACTTTGATACCCAATTTGGTACTAATAACCAAACTATCAGAGTTCTAGAAAAAAGCCTAAAGATACAAAGCATAACAAGACAACATCAAGTCTTCATCACAACTTCAAGTGAAGTAGCAAGCATCCTTAGCATGATCTTTTTTTTTGTCTTGCTATCTGTAAAACCACGTTAATATAAAGAGTGAGATAATAATCTCAATGAGTTCTCCACTCGACACCTCACCATATCTCTCGGCATCGTATATATATACATATGTTACCAACTACTCTTGTGATGTTGCTAAATTACCAAACTTGTGATGTTACTTTTCTCTTGTGATGTTGCTCAATTACCAAACTTGTGATGTTGCTCAATTACCGAACATGTGATGTTACTTTTCTCTTGTGATGTTGCTCAATTACCGAACTTGTGATGTCGTTCTTATACACATACAAATATATAACATATCGATTCTCATAGTATCAAAATAATGAAGAGAATTCACTCAAACAAAGCGCATGAATCACATGGAACATGTGAGAATTCCTCATATCAACAAATGGGAGTAAATAATTAAGCATTTAATCCATATTTGTGTGTGTAAGATTCATGTTACAAATAAGGGATTCAAATAGACTAGTACTTGTATCAATATGGAAGAATCAAAACAAAGACATCATTCAAGTATTTTAATAGATATTTTATGTGCAGTATTTTTCTGCAGTGGTATGTCTACTTCGGTGATTTTATTAAAATATCAAATGATGACGAAAAAGAGCAAACGACCATACATTTTAAAGCTATGAAAGTCTAGTTGATGAATATAATTTTAATTTGACAGAATAATTGTTGGTGTATTTGCTATTTTGCCTTATGTTAATAACAAAAGATAGGCCCAGGATTGAATCTTTATTAATCCACCTTTTTGCTTTTACTTGCAGGTAACTGTGCACTAATGCACTATGGGCCTTGACCCGGTCCAGCACTTCAGGTCACGCAGAGAGGGTTAATTGAATCTGAAACCCTAAGTTACTTTCACTTAGATGTTTCTTTCTCTCACTTCACCCGTGTTCTCTCGTTTCTCTCCTCTGGGTTTCGCTCTTCCAAAAGCTACGAAACCCTTTCTTTGTTCTTGCTGATTTCTTCTGCGTTTTCCTTCTACGTTTTCTTCCTTGGTACTGACCTGATCTTTCTCTCTTATTTGCAGGTTTATGTGGCTTCAACAAGCCACAAAACACAACGTTCAGACGAAGAAGATTCACGGCGCCTGGTGTTCAAATGGGAACCACGCTTGTGCGGGAAGAAGAGCGCAGTTGCTGCTGAACGATGGTTGCTTTGGTTACTGAATCAAAGAAACGCAGATTTCGCGAAAGGAGAAAGTGAAAAAGACTATGCTACAGAAGAACAAAAATGTAAAGGAAACTTTTTTACTTCACTGTACATTATTTCATAGTTCTGTATGTATATATATACATGTATTAGAGTAACTAACCATAGTTTGTTACTAACAAACTATTAACAAACAATTGGTAATCTGTTTTGCTAAACCTACTTGTTACAGAGGTAATTTCAGTTTTCTGCAACAAACTATTACAAAAAAATTACTTTTACTCTTTTTTACTAAACTGTTTTAGAGAAACAGAATTACAACAAAAAATAACACCCTTTCTTAATTCTGATTCTCTTTGAACTGAACAATCCCCATGTCCCTTCGTAATTTGCTGAACTGCTCCCCTTTTACTGCTTTAGTAAAAATATCTGCCTGTTGTTCTTTGGTAGAACAGTATTCCAATCTGATTTTCTGCTTAGTTACCTGATCCCTTAGGAAATGGAATCTGGTTTCAATATGTTTGCTCTTCCCATGAGAAGTGGGATTTTTTGCCAAATTGATTGCTGACTTGTTGTCAAGCAGCAATCTTATAGGTTTGTCATCCTTTAGAAACAAATCTTCCAATAGGGATTCAAGCCAATTAGCTTGACATGCAGTTGCAGAGCCTGCAACATATTCTGCTTCACAGCTAGACAAAGCTACAATGCTTTGTTTTTTGGAGCTCCAAGAAATTGGAGCTTCATTAAACTTGAACAAATAGCCACTGGTACTTCTTCTGTCTGCCTTATCACCACACCAATCCGAATCTGAGTAGCCTATCAGTTCTGTCCCCTTAGCACTTTGTCCTCTAGGAAATAGAATTCCATAGTGTAGTGTACCTTTAACATATCTAAGCAGCCTCTTTGCAGCAAGCAAATGAGGTTTTGATGGCTTATTCATATGCCTGCTTACCAAACCAGTAGCATAGCAAATATCAGGTCTTGTGTGACACAAATACCTTAGTGAACCAATAGTGCTTCTATACAAAGTAGGATCCACTGCCTCATGCTCCTCTTCAGCCACTTGAACACTGCCTTTAGTAGGTGTAGTTGCTGGATTACATTCCAGCATGTTGAACCTCTTTAGAATGTCTGCAGCATACTTAGCTTGGTGTAGGATCAGACCCTGTTCTGTATAGAGCAGTTCCAGCCCTAGGAAGTAGGACAATTTTCCTAAATCTGTCATCTCAAACTCTGACTTCATTTGTAGTTTAAATTCTGCAATTTCTGCCTTATTGCTACCTGTCACTAACAAGTCATCCACATATAGGCACACAATCAGAATATCAGTAACTTGTTTCTGCCTCACATACAAGCCATACTCCACTGTGCACTTTTTCAGTCCTAAATCACTGAAAAACTGATCTATTCTCTTGTTCCAAGCCCTTGGGGCTTGCTTTAGACCATATAGAGCCTTATGCAACCGAAATACTCTGTCTTCCTTACCTTTAACTTCAAACCCAGGTGGCTGGTCCACAAAAACTGTCTCCTCAAGTGGACCATTGAGGAAGGCAGACTTCACATCAAGGTGAGACAAAGTCCACTCCCTGCTGCTTGCAAGGGCAATGACCATTCTTATGGTTTCATGCCTTGCAACTGGTGAGAAGACTTCAAAGAAATCAAATCCCTCTCTTTGTTGAAACCCCTTTGCCACCAATCTGGCCTTGTGCTTCACTACCTTCCCTGCTGGATTTAGTTTCAGCTTAAAGACCCATTTGACTGCTATAGACTTCATTCCTTTAGGCAACTCAGTTAGTTTCCAAGTTCCATTCTTTTCAATGGACTTGAGCTCATCTTCCATTGCATCTTTCCAAGCTTTACTACTTAAAGCTTCTTTCACACTAACTGGTTCAGTATCAGCCATCATGGCCAGCTGAACTAGATCACCATCATTGGTAACTTCATCATCATTGATTACCTCAAAGTCAGTGAATCTGCTTGGTAGCTGTCTCTGCCTCTGTGGCCTTGGGGCAGGTACTGTTTCTGCTGGTTCTTCATTGTCATCACTCTCACTGCTGCTAGTGTCAACTTCTGGAGCAGCTGTAGGTTCTGCAGTAGCCTCAATAGTGTCTAAATTCACCTGTACAGCAGGTTGAGGACTGGTTTGATTGGATTTATTCCAATCCCAGCACTCATTCTCAAGTACAATCACATCTCTATTGATCTCTACCTTGTTACTGGTAGGATTATAGACCCTGTAACCACCAGTAGGGTGGTAACCAACCAGAATCAGTGGCTTGCTCTTGTCCTCTAGCTTCCTTCTAGTAGCATCAAGTACATGTCCATAGCACAATGACCCAAACACCTTTAGGTGTGACACAGTAGGTTTTCTGCCTAGCCAAGCCTCTTCAGGAACCTTTCCTTCAAGCTTCTTTGTAGGACACTTGTTCAACAAATAGGTTGCTGTCATCACAGCTTCTCCCCACAGCTTGTGAGGTAACTGTTTCTGTTTCAGCATGCTCCTAGTCATATCTAGGATGCTCCTGTTTCTTCTTTCAGCCAAACCATTGTGTTGTGGTGTGTAGGGAGGAGTTACCTCATGGATAATTCCTTCCTTTGAGCACAACACCTCAAACTCATTTGAAGTGAATTCCCCTCCACCATCAGTTCTCAATACTTTGATGGCCTTGCCACTCTGCTTTTCAGCCATAGCCTTGAACCTTTTGAAGCTCTCAAGAGCCTCACTCTTAGCCTTTATCAAGTACACCCAAAGCATCATTGAGTATTCATCCACAAAAGATATAAAGTACTTATTACCTCCAATGGATTGAACCTCAAAAGGACCACATATATCAGAATACACCACTTCAAGTACTTCCTTGGCTCTTCCCTTCAAATCTGATTTGAATTTCTGCCTTGGCTGTTTTCCCACTAAACACACAGTGCAGGCCTTCTCAGGTGACTCTGTCTTAGGCAATCCATGGACCAAACCCTTAGTATGCAATGAGGATAGACTTCTGAAATTTAAGTGACCATACCTTTGGTGCCATAGTAGACTTTCTGAATCTGTCTCAGTGGTGTGTAGGCATTCTGCATCAGCTGCTTCAAGACTTGTCTTGAAGGTTCTATTCTTAGACAATGGAGAAGTCAAAATCAACTGCTCCTTAGTGTCATAGAGTTTCAGTAGGTTATCTCTAATGGTAATAGAGAACCCTTTCTCAATCAGCTGCCCCACACTCATTAAATTGTTCCTCATCTTGGGAATGTACCACACATTCTCAATTAGCACCTTCTGACCATCTGATTTTTGAATGAGTATGTCACCCATTCCTTCAGCCATCATACTTTCATTGTCAGCACACCTAATGGATGTCCTCTTGGTTGGATCAAAGTTGATCAGACACTCTTTAATCCATGTCATGTGATTTGAGCAAGCTGTGTCTAAGTACCAAATGTCAACCACTGTTTTCCCATCACTTGTGGTAATCATGAAAGCCACACAATCTGCCTTGTCATGAACTGTAGCCATGAAGGCTATTGGATCAGAATTTGAATCTGATTCTTGAGCCACATTTGCCTCCTCTTCCTTATCCTTATCTTTCTTGCCTTTGGACCAGCAATCACTAGCATAGTGACCATATTTTTCACAATTCCAGCACTGTATGTGCTTCTTATCAGCAGGTTCCTTCTTAGCTTTAGAGCTGCTGGATCCTCCTGCCTTAGTAGAATCTGGACCCTTCCCTTTGCCTTTGCTAGGATTCCAGATTCCCTTCTTCTTCCCTTTGGACCAATTTGACTTGGAGGTTTTTGCTTGGAAGGCTGTCTCCTTCTCTTTCACCTGTCCCTCCATTTCATCAAGATTGATTTCCTTGGCCTCTAGTGTACTTTGCAGCTGCTCAACTGTCATTGTTGATAGGTCCTTAGTGTCTTGGATTGAATTCACCACAAATCCAAATCTTGGTGATAGGGATCTAACAATCTTCTCACAAATTTGCTGATTTGTGAGTTGTTCCCCATTCAATGCCATTGCATTAGTGATGGCCCTTAGCCTAGCCACATAATCTGTAATCTTTTCTTTGTCTTGCATCTTTGTGCCTTCATACTTCATTCTTAATGCATTTAACTTGACTTTCTTGACTTGTGCATCTCCCACAAAACTAATTTTCAGAATGTCCCAGGCTTCCTTTGAAGTTCTTGCATTCCTTATCTTGTCAAAGTTTGATTCATCACAACCTTGATGAATCAAATATTTCCCTTTACAGTCTTTCTTTCTGTTTTCTGCATAGCTTGCCCTTTCAGCCACTGTTGGCTCTTCAGGCAGGTCATCATAGCCATCTGTGACTATTTCTAGCAAATCTTGGAAGCCAAATATTGCTTCCATCTCAATACACCATCTATCATAGTTCTTGTTTGTAAGTTTTGGTATGTTTGCAGGTAGACTACTGGCTGCCATTCTTGGCTCTTGAAAAAACCTTTTCTCTTACTGTTTTTTCGCCTTCTGTAATCTGTCACACTGACCACACCTTTCAGCAACACACTCTGCACACTTACACTAAATCTTTATCAGAATCTTGATCCCAAGAACGTAACTGAAGCTCTTAGATACCACTTTGTTGGTGTATTTGCTATTTTGCCTTATGTTAATAACAAAAGATAGGCCCAGGATTGAATCTTTATTAATCCACCTTTTTGCTTTTACTTGCAGGTAACTGTGCACTAATGCACTATGGGCCTTGACCCGGTCCAGCACTTCAGTTCACGCAGAGAGGGTTAATTGAATCTGAAACCCTAAGTTACCTTCACTTAGATGTTTCTTTCTCTCACTTCACCCGTGTTCTCTCGTTTCTCTCCTCTGGGTTCTGCTCTTCCAAAAGCTACGAAACCCTTTCTTTGTTCTTGCTGATTTCTTCTGCGTTTTCCTTCTACGTTTTCTTCCTTGGTACTGACCTGATCTTTCTCTCTTTTTTGCAGGCTTATGTGGCTTCAACAAGCCACAAAACACAACGTTCAGAAGAAGAAGATTCACGGGGCCTGGTGTTCAAATGGGAACCACGCTTGTGCAGGAAGAAGAGCGCAGTTGCTGCTGAACGATGGTTGCTGTGGTTACTGAATCAAAGAAACGCAGATTTCGCGAAAGGAGAAAGTGAAAAAGACTATGCTACAGAAGAACAAAAATGTAAAGGAAACTTTTTTACTTCACTGTATATTATTTCATAGTTCTGTATGTATATATATACATGTATTAGAGTAACTAACCATAGTTTGTTACTAACAAACTATTAACAAACAGTTGGTAATCTGTTTTGCTAAACCTACTTGTTACAGAGGTAATTTCAGTTTTCTGCAACAAACTATTACAAAAAAATTACTTCTACTCTTTTTTACTAAACTGTTTTAGAGAAACAGAATTACAACAAAAAATAACAATAATGAGCCAAAAAAGTTCAGTTTAATAAAACAATGTACATAGATTCAGAAACATGACAGATTTAGTGGCTCAGTTTGTAACACGTTTTAAATTATCAAAACTCAGTCAAATTACACGAAATTTGTGCCTAAACTGAAGCAAAACAAGTCTAGTTTCCATAAATATAAGAATCGTTAAAAATGGAGTTCTACAGAAAACTTTATATGCAAAACACTGAGCTTATATTATACGGTTTTCTGCAGAATTTTTGTTTACACCTAGTTTAAAATACTTCTCACATTCCTTTAACAATCTGATCTATTCCAAACTTTAACGGTAGATAAATGTAATTCAAGCACTTGGACAAATCATAGTTCAACCAATTACAAAGCAACTAACTTCAATGCTACACACATAGGACTTCAAACTCATCACTTTGTTCCAATCATCATTTATCATTTTCAGCAAACAACAAAATCAGCAAGCATATACACACACTAAATCAATTTTGTTACCAACACATAGGCACGCAATCAACACCAATCAAACTTAACCAAAGAAAGGAATGAAGGGGTGAAGAGGAAAACTCACCTTTGAAGTATGCACTATCTAAGGATGGGAAAAATGCTTTCACACAAGAACAATGAGCTCCTAAGCTCCAAAATCAGAATGACTTCAGCAATGTCTCCTCAATAGTGCTCCTAGACCCACGTTTATCTTCCAAATGCCCAAATCAAAAACCCCATAGAATACCAATTTACATGACTTGGGACATTCGTGTTCCACATAGAATACCAATTTCCAACAACTCTCAAATGATGATTGTCAATGATTTCTTCCATTAGAAGCCTATATGCACTGCGGACGGTGTAATTGCCATCCGGATTGAAGATCCACATAGGCAAATCTTCTCCATTGGTATTTAGCAGTGGGATTTGCTTGATCCTTTGGGCATCTTGTTCAATAAAAGTTGCATCTATCATATCATAATTCCATTCCTTTGAGCCTGGATTTATTAAATCAGCCACACACATTTCATAGTTTACTAAGCTCGATGTGGTGGTAACCGTGGGGTGATTCTTGTCTCGTAACCAAGGTTGAGACCAATCTTTAATATTTTTCCATCACCAATCCTCCATCGAAATCCTCTTTGTACCAATACCTGTGAACAATGGATACTACGCCACACATAACTGGGATTATGACCCAACCGGGCCCCCAAGAAATCACCGTCCGGGTAATATTTAGCTTTGAAGACTCTTGCTACTATAGCATCAGTGTTGGTTAACAATCGCCAACCTTGTTTCACTAGCATTGCAATATTGAAGCCATAGAAATGACGGAAACCCATACCTCCATGCGCTTTTCTGACTGTTAGTTTTTCCCACCTCATCCGATTAATACATTTTGTTTGACTACGGTTAGAACCCCACCAAAAGGAATTTATCATTTTTTCCATTTCCTCCCCAAGTGAGCTAGGAAGAAGAAACATGCTCATACAATAGGTGGGGATGGCTTGTGCAACCGATTTAACCATGATTTCCTTGGAGAGATGCTTCCCTGGCCAGCTATGTATTTTCTTCCACAACCGGTCACGAAGGTAGTTGAAAATAGACTTCTTATTTCTGCCGATCATAAAGGGAAGACCAACATACATACTCTTTATAAAATTTTATAAAATCATACAAATATTTAATCTAACCTTTTTTGTATATTTATATTAAAGATTGGGGTATTAGTCTTTTTTTTTTGTTACCATGTCATTGGTGCGTAGTTTCCACCGACTTTGTCGATGACTAAACTATACCGGAGAACTTGGCTGGCCACGAGTACCCGGCTTTACCGGCCCGTGTGGTTCTCCCCTCCCAACAGAGTTTTTACCACACCAAATATTCGAACCCGAGACCTTGGGGTGGAATCCAAGTTCGGTTACCACTTGAATCAACCTTTGTTGGTGGGGTATTAGTCAATATTAGTCATTAATTACATGTACAAATAGAATATACAATATAATATAATAATATTACCCGTATAAACTTGTATACTTGGTCAAAACAAAAAAAACTTTGTATACTTAATCATACATAGAAGAATTAAAAAGATTTATTTAGCATTAAATATTGCATATTCAATAAATTAATTAATTGCCAATAAAATACATATCCTATTTATTTAGATGTAATAAGTATAAAAGTGTATAAAATTTAAATTAAATATAAAATATATATTTATATATTTTAATTATGAGATTTATACATTTTTGGTATTTTACAAAATAAGAACTAAATAAAAAAATTGATTTTTGTACCAAATTCAAATACATATTTTCTTAGTTTAGATGTAATAAGTATAAAAAAAGTATAAAATTTAAATTAAATATAAAATATATATTTATATATTTTAATTATGAGATTTATACATTTTTGGTATTTTACAAAATAAGTCAAAAAATTGATTTTTGTACCAAATTCAAATACATATTTTCTTAGTTTAGATGTAGTAAATATATAAATAGTATAAAATTTAAATTAAATATAAAAAATATATATTTATATATTTAATTATGAGATTTATACATTTTGGGTATTTTACAAAATAATAATTAAATCAAAAAATTGATTTTTGTATCAAAAAATGAAATTTTTACTTCGTTATTTGGTTAGGATGCAATTTGAGATCTTTTTTATCATACACATATTTAATCTAACTTTTTTTTATATTTATATTAAAGATTGGGGTATTAGTCATTAGTCATTAATTACATGTACAAATAGAATATACAATATATAATAATACTACCCATAAAACTTTTATACTTTTGGTCAAAAAAAAATCGCCCTTTATTAATACAATATCGACTTTACGGTATGCAAGGCAGGAAAAAATGCAATATGAGAATTCATTATTTGGGCTATGATTCCATGCAACAACTTTATTTCAAAAATAAATAATATAAAGATATTATGTTGTACAATCGTTGAACCGGATGGAAGTAGCGAGGATTCTCGTCAGTTGATTCACGGGCATACAAATGGAATGCAGTGCTTCACATTAATTGCATGAAATTTAACCCCTCAAACTTGTTTTTCCGTGTGCATACGCATGTGTGATACTGTATGGTAGGTGTATTACCATGAAGTCATAATAGTAATTTGGAAGATATTGATAAGTTGTGAATAATGTTCAAAATGTATTATTTGAAATTCAAAGTGGAATATGCATCCCTGTTGACAATCAGAATTATATTGATCCATAATAATGTATTGGCTAAAGTGCTCCCGGGGTCCCTTATCTTTATTTAAAGTAGCGATTTGGTCCTTTATCTTTTTTTTGTCCCAAATCAGTCCTTTATGTTTTAAATTTTTGACACATAAATCCTTTTCTGTCCCAAATCAGTCCTTTATGTTTTAAATTTTTAACACATAAATCCTTTTTTTTGACACATAAATCAGCACTGTTAACGGAAAAGGATTTATGTGTCAAAAATTTGAAAGATAAAGGACTTATTTGGGACAAAAAAAACATAAAGGACTAATTCGTTACTTTAAATAAAGATAAGGGACCCCGGGAGCACTTTTGCCTAATGTATTTGGACATTAGAGCCCCAAATATATCCTTTATATTTATTGAGTATTTTAGAGCCCCAAAGTATGGATTAATTGTCCCCAGACTCTTTTAATTTGATTTTGGTTATTCCAAGACAACTCTAAAAGAGGTATTTTAGTACTTAGCTAACACAAATTAATAGTTCTTAATTTGTGTATAACAAGCCAAAAATACCAAATATTAGGAATAGAGTGATACAACTAAAAGCACAAATTAATAGTTCTTAATTTGTGTATAACAAGCCAAAAATACCAAATATTAGGAATAGAGTGATACAACTAAAAGCCAGTGCATAGCACGTGCGCAAGGCCTAGTTATACTTAATCATACATAGAAAAAATTAAAAGATTTATTTAGCATTAAATATTGCATATCCAATAAATTAATTAATTGCCAATCAAATACATATCTTCTTTATAATACCCCGAATGGTGGCCTTCTAGGTTAAGGATAAATCCTCAAAGGAGGATCATGGGAATCAAAGATCATGTATAATTGTCCAACAAGTTTGTATAATTCATGGACTATATTTACTTGCCCAAGTTATATATCATGGAATACTAGCAAGTCATGAGATCCAGGATATATATTATTGTACAAGTTTGTACAATTCATGGATTGTGATTGATTGATCAAGCTTTGGGATAATGGATTCGTAATTGTACTAAAAACTAGTACAATTGTCATGGAATTATGTGTTAAATGATTTTTTTTTTTGAGAAAATGTGAGAATTGATGAATTTTATTTAATTGATTGAATTTCTTTTAATGAATGGATTTGATGTGTTATTTGAGATATTATATTAGTGTTGGTGTAGAGCTATCCTTCATTATTAACAAATAGGAACAAATCCTTTAGGGTATGTTTGGGAGGGGGTTTTGGGAGGGGAAGGGAGGGGAGGGCTTATTTTTCAAATTTAAATTGAATAAGCTATAAAATGTTAATAAGCATAAATGAAGTGTGACTAAAATTGTTAGATTGTTATCTACCATGTTATTCTTTTAGCTTTTTAAAATCTCAAATGCATATTAAAATATAGACTAATCTTTTCTAAGCCTTCCCCTTCCCTCCCCTCCCCACCCAAAACTCCCTCCCAAACATACCCTTAAGTAAGGATGGGAGGTGTTCCTAGTAATTTCTTTTGACACCATATTGTGGGCCGGGCATTTAGCAAACCCAATTGACCCAAAGTCCCAAACCCACTCGATTGCTCAGCTGAACCATTAAATATGAGAAGGAAAAACACTTTAGTTGCATTTCTCATTTATTCAGCTCAAGCTTAAAAGATAAAGGGGAGAGTATTCGAGGGAGAGGAAAAAGAAAGTGGAACTTGAGAGAATGGAGCTTTTCTTTCTACATTGTCTCCAAACTCTTATATTGTGTTATCTCCTTAATCATTCTTCTCTACCACACATTTCTAGAACTCAGAATCTAAGCACTAGATTCTACCTCCATCAAACCAGAAAATACACTCACCAAAACCCACCCTTTAAACTTCTCATCATTTGACTTTGTATGTAACTTGAGGAGCTAAGATTGGAGTTTCTAATGGATTGCATGTGAGTGCAGAAGCTTAGGTTGAAGATTTTGGAGTTGCATGTGGGTAGAGTACATCTCAAAGTAAAGTCTTGAAGCTGGAGTTAGTGATTTGGATTCACTTTAGGGTCATTCATGTCTAGGAAGAGATTATGGTGTTGTCAAGAAAGTAAAACAAGTGAGTTCCTCTATCCCTCTTTGTATGACATTAGGGTTCCAAGCACAATTGTGCTCACTAGTACTATATTTATGATGATGCATATTATGTTTAATGTGTTTGGTTTCTGATTAAAGATTTAGTTAGTTGGACATTGAACAATTAAAGTTGAAAAAGGTAAAGGAGTGATGTGTTATTCCTCAAACCCGTTTTTACACCAGATGTTTTGATCGTAACTTCCTCCATAGACACTATTTTATGTTGGTTTTTGCTCCATTAAAAAGTAGATTAAATTTCCTTCACAATGGACACTGGAATCACAAAATTTCATTAAGAATTGGTAGAGAAATTGTGGTTACAAACTGCACGCAGTAACTATAAACTCATAAAGACCCTGTTGCAGTATTTTAAGATAAATCTCTGTGTAAAGCTTCGATTGAAATGGTTTTTGTTATTCTGGAAACTATACTTCTAAATCTTTTCCAAGAGTATTTTTTTTGTCTAAATCAGATAACGTTTGATATTTTTTAAAAAAATTCAAAGTCAGCGTATAGCTGCAGAAAAGTTCTGCACTATAGTTGTCTATATGTATGTCATGTTTGAGTTAGATTTGTTTGGAAATAGGTTGCTTACTATGTTTTTTAGTTATTCATTTTTATTGATTGAATTGCTGAACACATTTGAGGAGTTCTATCTATGATGCAATGTGAAAATGGAAGTATGTTATAAGTGATGATGCTGGAAAATGGATTAACTAATTATATGTCACATTGTTTGATTTGTTAGATGTTGATATGTTAAAAGTGATAGAATGTGTTGAACCCGAATTCGTTCTTCCCATTGAACTTCTCGACTTCGTACTTTGTTGAAACCATCGTTTCTTGATCGCGAACCAAAGCTCTTGATACCAATTGTTGTTCCCTGAAACGATAAATCAACAAAAGCCAGCAGCCAATTCCAGAGAAATTTAAAAAAAAACAGAAACATAGATTAACGAAATAACGAAAAGACAGAATTAAAAATGCGAAAACCGAAATTGAAAACAAGAAAGGGAGAAGGAGAAGAACACAAGAATTTGTTAACCCAGTTCATATTTATCCTACATCTCGGGGTCTGAATCCGAGCAAAAATCCACTATGATGAATGAGTATTGATTTACAACGAATTCGGTTTCCTCTTTCTTGAAACCGAAACTGATCTTTGCGCAAAACAAGAACAGAAATCGCAGAAGAAGAAAAGAAATCAGTGTTTACAAAGATGAAACTCCACTCTGTTGATTCTTTCTCACTCCTCTCTCGCGATTCTCACTGTTTCCTCTCACTGTGTTTTTGACGTTCTCTCCTCTGTTCTTCGTTTCTGAAAACGCGAAGAATGAATATAAACTCAGCTTCTGTTGAGATGAAGAGATGACCCGGCCCACCGAACACAAACTGCGAGGCCCAAAACAGCAACACATCAAACAGCCCAATCATTTTAATAATAGCACCACCGAAATTACTTTGCACCACACCACAAATCTCCACCTTGGTGCAAATTCCATCATAGTAGAATAACTTCATTAACTCGAATTCAAAGACCATGACATCTCTTACTTGATGTCAACACCGAGCAAGTCTAGACAATACCTAAACTTACTTACGGGAACCGGTTTGGTGAGCATATCTGCGGGGTTCTCACTTGTGTGAACCTTGACAATTTCGACTTCCTCTTTCTCCACAATGTCCCTAACAAAATGGAACCTAACGTCTATGTGTTTGGTTCTCTCATGGTACATTTGGTTTTTGCTCAAGTGAATAGCACTTTGGCTATCACAAGATATACATACAAGATTATCACTTATGCCAAGCTCACTAACCAAACCTTGAATCCACAATCCCTCCTTGATTGCTTCTGTGAGAGCAACATACTCCGCTTCGGTAGTTGATAATGCCACAATGTGTTGTAGGCTCGCTTTCCAACTAATAGTATTTCCATACAAGGTAAACACATATCCGGACAACGATCTTCTTTTGTCAAGATCGTTAGCATAGTCGGAGTCTACGAAACCATGAACCGTCTTTGCATCTTCTTCACCCTTGCCATACACCAAACCAACCTTGGTTGTCCCTTTCAAGTACCTTAGAACCCATTTGACCGCTTGCCAATGATCCTTGCCAGGATTTCCCATAAACCTGCTTGTCACACTCATTGCTTGAGCTACATCCGGTCTACAACAAATCATAGAATACATTATACTACCAATTGCATTGGCATATGGAATTGCCTTCATGTATTCTTTGTCCTCCTTATTTGTAGGAGCTTGAGTGCTAGACAACTTGAAGTGTGGTGCTAAGGGCAAAGAGGTAGCCTTAGCATCACACATGTTGAACCTTTTGACCACTTTATTCAAGTAACTCTCTTGAGATATGACTAGCTTCCTTTTGTCCCGGTGCCTTGTTATCTCCATACCTAGAATTCTCTTAGCCGGACCAAGAACCTTCATATCAAACTCACTTTTAAGTTGATTCTTTAATTCTACAATAGGAGTCATACCCTTGCTTGCAAGCAACATATCATCAACGTACAATAACAAGTAGATACCATTATCATGAGATAGATGTTTAAAGTAAATGCAACAATCAAATTTACTTCTAACATACTTATTCTTTGACATGAAAGAATCAAACCTTAGGTACCATTGTCTAGGAGATTGTTTGAGTCCATATAGAGACTTCTTTAGATGACACACCCAATCTTCTTTCCCTTTGGCTTCAAAACCTTCCGGTTGTTGCATTAAGATACTTTCCTTCAAGTCTCCATGGAGAAATGCGGTTTTTACATCCATTTGCTCCAATTCCATGTCATGGTGAGCAACCATAGACAAGATGATTCTAATAGAGGAATGTTTGACTACCGGTGAAAAAATTTCGTTGTAATCCAAACCCTCCTTTTGAGTGTAGCCCTTTGCAACCAACCTTGCCTTGAACCTTGATTCTTCAACTCCCGGAATTCCCTCTTTTCTCTTGAATATCCACTTGCTACCAACCACCCTAGCTCCTTTTGGCTTAGGAACTAGTTCCCATGTGTTGTTCTTATCCAAAGAATTTATTTCTTCGGTCATGCCAACAACCCATTTATCACTATACTTGTGATTAATAGCTTCATTGTAGTTCCTTGGTTCTTCATTAATAACCTCTTCCGCGGTATAGAGAGCACAACTTACCATATCTGCATAGCCAAACCTTTGGGGAGGTTTCACCATCTTTTTGCTTCTATCTTTAACTAAGTTGTAATCCGTGAGATCTTGATCACTGTCTTCACCATCTGTTTGATGTCCCGGCTCCGGCTTCACTACCTCTTGAGTTTGGGGTGGGGCATTGTTAGTGGCTTCATGCTCCACCTCAAGCTCAAAACTCTCTAGCTCTTGCATGTCTTCACCTAGCTCTTGATTGTCTCTAGTCCCCTTGAACAATTCTGCTTCTTGGAACTTCACATCTCTACTAATGATGCACTTTTTGTCTTCTTGGCTCCAAATCCTATAGCCTTTCACACCTGCAGGATAACCAACAAAATACTCTTTTCTTGCCCTAGGGCATAGCTTTCCTTCATTCACATGATAATAAGCAACACAACCAACAACTTTCAAATGATCATAACTAGGAGTCCTATTTAACCAAATTTCTTGAGGTGTTTTTAGTTTGAAAGCGGTGGAGGGGCTCAAATTAATCAAATAGCAAGCCGTATAGACGGCGTCGCCCCAAAATTTAGTAGGCATCCCAGAATTGGAGAGAAGGCACCTCATTCTCTCCAATATGGTCCTATTCATCCTCTCAGCAAGGCCATTTTGCTGAGGTGTGTGCCTAACAGTTCTATGCCTAGTGATTCCATGTTCTTTACAATAATTTGTAAACACATCATTACAGTACTCTAAGCCATTATCTGTTCTTAGCACCTTAACCTTTCTATTGGTTTTATTTTCAACTAAGCTTTTCCATTCCTTAAATGTTTTAAAGGCTTCATCCTTAGTTTTTAAAAAATAAATCCATACCTTCCTACTACAATCATCAAGAAAAGTAATGAAATACCTGTTTCCCCCAAGTGTGGGAATCCTTGCCGGTCCCCAAATTTTGTTATGCACATAGTCCAACAAGCCTTCCGTATTGTGTTGTCCCGTGTTGAACCTCACCTTGTGCATCTTGCCAAATACGCAATGTTCACAGAAAGGTAACCCTTGAAGCTTGTCCTTTCCGAACACACCAAGCTTTTCCAATATCTGCATACCCTTAGAACTCACATGCCCGAGTCTTTGATGCCACAACCTTGCCTTTTCGGAACTCACCGATTCCGTGCTTGAGGTAGCCACATCTACACTACCGGTAATTGTTGTACCTTTGAGAATGTATATGCCATGATCCCTATATCCTCTCATAACCACTAGAGAGCCTTTGATCACCTTCATAATACCATCTTCCCCCTTAAACGAACAACCCGCCGCTTCAAGCATACCAAGAGAGATTAAATTTCTCTTTACACCAGGGACATACTTCACCTCCGAAAGTATCTTTATAGTGCCATCATCCATTCTAAGTCTTACAGAACCTATCCCTTCAATCTTGCACACTGTGTTGTTTCCCATTACTACTTGTCCGCCATTCACTTGCATATAGCCAAACAACCACTCCTTATTGGAGGTCATCTGAAACAACCTGTATCCAACACCCAGTGATCCTTGTTGATGGATGAAGAAGCCATCAACACATCACCATCACAATACCCTATAACTTCGCTTCTTGAAGTTATATGTTGACCAAAGCCAGAGTCCAAAATCCATATTTTCTCACTTGTGGAATTTGACCCAATGACTTCTTCCGCAATCAAAACGTCTCCTTCATAGTACTCGGAAGCAATTGAGACACTTCCTTCATCATCAGTGGAATCAACCTTTTTCTTGGATTTCCATTTTGGACAATCCTTCTTCCAATGACCCTCTTTCTTACAAATGTAGCACTTGTTGTCCTTCTTACCTTTTTCTTTATCCCATTTCTTGTTCTTCTTATTCTTGCCTTTCTTTTCAAAATTCCCTTTCACAAATAGACCTTTCATTGTGTTCTTCTTTAGTCTCGGATTTCCTCTTAAGTTCCTTTGATATTAGTGCGGATTGCATATCATCAAGGGTTAATGTTTCCTTACCATAAAGTAGAGCATCGGTGAGATGTTCATACGTTTTAGGTAAAGAATTTACAAGTAGGATAGCCTTATCCTTATCATCAATCTTGACACCAATATTTTCGAGGTCAAGAATGACTTTGTTGAATTCGTCAATGTGCTCTTCTATGGACTTTCCTGGTTGCATCTTGAATGTGTAAATCCTTTGCTTCAAATACAAACGGTTGGCAATTGATTTTACCATATACAAGTCTTCCAATTTCTTCCAAATAACTACTGCCATGGTTTCTTTTACCACTTCCCAGAGAGGCTTGTCACCAAGACTCAAGATTAGCGCACCACGAGCCCTCTCTAAAGCCTCCGCCTTTTCTTCCGCAGACTTCTTTACCGGCAAACCCCTTTCTCCAAGTAGCGCACCCGCGAGACCTTGTTGGCCTAGCATTGCTTTCATCTTGACACGCCATAACCCGAAGTCGTTCTTCCCATTGAACTTCTCGACTTCGTACTTTGTTGAAACCATCGTTTCTTGATCGCGAACCAAAGCTCTTGATACCAATTGTTGTTCCCTGAAACAATAAATCAACAAAAGCCAGCAGCCAATTCCAGAGAAATTTAAAAAAGAAACAGAAACACAGATTAACGAAATAACGAAAAGACAGAATTAAAATTGCGAAAACCGAAATTGAAAACAAGAAAGGGAGAAGGAGAAGAACACAAGAATTTGTTAACCCAGCTCGGATTTCTCCTACATCTGGGGGTCTGAATCCGAGCAAAAATCCACTATGATGAATGAGTATTGATTTACAACGAATTCAGTTTCCTCTTTCTTGA
Organism: Astragalus membranaceus; assembly: GCA_039519185.1. Lineage (NCBI taxonomy): Eukaryota > Viridiplantae > Streptophyta > Magnoliopsida > Fabales > Fabaceae > Astragalus > Astragalus membranaceus. Next base: position 135,810,794 of record CM076850.1, read on the forward strand.
AACCGAAACTGATCTTTGCGCAAAACAACAAGAACAGAAATCGCAGAAGAAGAAAAGAAATCAGTGTTTACAAAGATGAAACTTCACTCTGTTGATTCTTTCTCACTCCTCTCTCGCGATTCTCACTGTTTCCTCTCACTGTGTTTTTGACGTTCTCTCCTCTGTTCTTTGTTTCTGAAAACGCGAAGAATGAATATAAACTCAGCTTCTGTTGAGATGAAGAGATGACCCGACCCACCGAACACAAACAGCGAGGCCCAAAACAGCAACACATCAAACAGCCCAATCATTTTAATAATAGCACCACCGAAATTACTTTGCACCACACCACAGTTGGTTGTTTTACAGACTCACTGGGTATCATGGATTCTCTTAGAGACGAAGAAACACGGCCTAAAGACAAGCAAGATTAGGGTTCATAGTTGATGATATCACGAGCATTCTATATCATTGTATTTCGTTTTATTGACAAACCCTTATGTATTTGATTGAGTGGAAACTCAATCATGTATAAGAAAGTTATGTATTTTCGTATTATATTCAAATTTTGATTACACCCCTATGTATATATAACTATTCTGTATTTGGACCTCATGACTCTTGTATGATACTGAATGTTGATTTCAATTTATTGTATCTGTAAGGATATGCATGGTTTATTTCAACAAGTCAATTGAGAGTCGAAGTAATTCGCTCGGTCTAAAACGCTTACGCGTTCTTTGATATTCAAACTGAAAGCTATTTTTAATCTTTATGTCAACTAAAAGATTAGGGATATTACATTCTTAATTTAGATGTAATAAATATAAAAAGAAGTATAAAATTTAAATTAGATATAAAATATATATTTATATATTTTAGTTATGAGATTTATACATTTTTGGTATTTTACAAAGAACTAAATCAAAAAATTGATTTTTGTACCAAATGCAAATACATATTTTCTTAGTTTAGATGTAATAAGTATAAAAAGTATAAAACTTAAATTTAATATAAAATATATATTTATATATTTTAATTATGAGATTTATACTTTTTTGGTATTTTACAAAATAAGAACCAAATCAAGAAATTTATTTTTCTATCAAAAAATGATTTTTTTATTTATTTCACTATTTGGTTAAGAATCAATTTGAGATCTTTTTTTATCATACAGATATTTAATCTAACTTTTTTTTTTATATTTTTATTAAAGATTGGGGTATTAGTCATTAGTCATTTTTTGGTTACTATGTCATTGGTGCGCAGTTTTCACCCTATTTGCCAATGACTAATCGACACCGGGGAACCTGGCTGACCACGAGTACCCGACTTTGCTGGTCCGTGTGGTTCTTCCTCTCCCAAAAAAGTTTTTGCCACACCCAATGAGACCTTGAGGTGGGATCCAAGTCCATTTACCACTCGGACAAATCCTTGTTGATAGTCATTAGTCATTAATTAAAACCTTGAATACTTAATCATAAATAGAAGAATTTAAAACATTTGTTTAGCATTAAATATTGCATATCCAATAAATTAACTAATTGCCAATCGAATGCATATCTTCTTAATTTAGATGTAATAAATATAAAAAAAATAAAAAATTTAAATTAAATATAAAATATATATCTATATATTTTAATTATGAGATTTATCCATTTTAGGTATTTTACAAAATAAGAACTAAATCAAAAAATTGATTTTTGTACCAAATTCAAATACATATTTTCTTAGTTTAGATGTAATAAGTATAAAAAAAAGTAAATATTTATATATTTTAATTATGAGATTTGTACATTTATGGTATTTTACAAAATAAGAACTAAATCTAAAAATTTATTTTTCAACCAAAAAATGATTTTTTTTTACTTTATTATTTGGTTAAGATAGATCTTTTTTTATCATACACTTATTTAGTCTAATTTTTTTCTTTTGTATATTTATATTAAAGATTGGGATATTTGGGCATTAGTCATTAATTACATGTACAAATAGAATATACAATATATAACAATAATATTACCCATACAAACATTTATATTTAATCATACATAGAAGAATTTAACTGATAAAAAAATACATGAAGAATTTAAAAGATTTATTTAGCATTAAATATTGCATATCCAATAAATTAATTAATTGCCAATCAAATACTTATCTTCTTAATTTAAATGTAATAAATATAAAAAACTATAACATTTAAATTAAATATAATATATATATTTATATATTTTAATTATGAGATTTATTCATTTTTGGTATTTTACAAAATAAGAACTAAATCAAAAATTTGATTTTTGTACCAAATTCAAATACATATTTTCTTAGTTTAGATGTAATAAGTATAAAAAAAGTATAAAATTTAAATTAAATATAATATATATATATATATATATATTTTATTTATGAGATTTATACATTTTTGGTATTTTACAAAATATGAACTAAATCAAAAAAATTATTTTTCTACCAAAAAATGATTTTTTTTTACTTCATTATTTGGTTAAGATGCAATTTGAGATCTTTTTTTTATCATACACCTATTTAGGCCTTGCTTGACGCGTCCCATCCGCTAGAGGATAGCGGACGAAAGTAGCAGATGAAACTAGCGGGTGAAGAGTACACGTGTTTGGTAAGCACTGGCGTTTAGCGTTTTTCGGGTAGTGTTTAGTGTTTTTTCAAACGCTACTTCAAGTAGCGTTTTTTCAAACGCTAGCGGATAGCGTCTCACTTTTTTTTTGGCTTTTTTACCCTTTTTATTTTTATTAAATTACTTCTCTATCCTTATTAAATAATTGTAATAATTAATTAAATAAATATGTCATTTTATGACATTTTACATTTATCAGCTATTTCAAGCGCTAGTTTTACCAAACACATCATTTGCTATCAGCTACCTTATCCGCTGTCCGCTATCCGATACTTTTTACCAAACAGAGCCTTAGTCTAACTTTTTTTTTTTGTATATTTATGTTAAAGATTGGGGTATTTAGTCATTAGTCATTAATTACATGTACAAATAGAATATACAATATATAACAATAATATTACCCATACAAACTTTTATATTTAAATCATACATAGAAGAATTTAAAAGATTTATGCATATCCAATAAAGGAGCGAATACAATTTTGGCTAAGAAAGGAGCGATTAGTTCAGTTACCTGACAAGAGTTGAAAGACCCCCTGATGACATCAGTCTGTTTCTTCAATCCGATGACGCTAGAGTCCTCTTTATGAGGATGTAATTTTGTTTTTATTTGCTTTGTTTTCTCTTTTTTTATTTTTCCTACTCCTACCAAAAAAAATATCCAATAAATTAATTAATTACCAATCAAATACATATCTTCTTAATTTAGATGTAATAAATATAAAAAAGTATAAAATTTAAATTAAATATAAAATATATATTTAGATATTTTAATTATGAGATTTATACATTTTTGGTATTTTACAAGATAAGAACTAAATCAAAAAATTGATTTTTGTACCAAATTCAAATACATATCTACTTAATTTAGATGTAATAAGTTTAAAAAAAGTATAAAATTTAAATTAAATATAAAATATATATCTTAATTATGAGATTTATACATTTTTGGTATTTTACAAAATAAGAACTAAATCAAAATTTTGATTAAAACACGATTTGAGACCATGATAATATTATAGTGGTATTTTTTGGAAAACCAATGTATCCTCCACGACGATGGTGGAGACTAATCATTCGAGGTATCTGAAATCCATTTAAGGGATTGACCTCTCCCAACAAATGTTTTTCCATACGCACCGACTTGGGATCGATCCCAGAACCAAATGATTAAGGAACCCAAGTATCTACCACTTATGTCACATCATGTTGGTGCTGACCTCTCCCAACAAATGTTTTTCCATACGCACCGACTTGGGATCGAAACCAGAACCAAATGATTAAAGAACCCAAGTATCTAACACTTATGTCACATCATGTTTGTGCTATATATATATATATATATATATATATATATATATATATATATATATATATATATAATAGATATAGATTCATCGAAACAAACACATATCCAAGATGACTATAGGGGTCAGTTAGTATAAGATTGTGTCACGATCATATAGGGTCCCACACCAGCACCACCACCCCGATAGCTCCGTTATTTCGTTCCACCTTCCTCAAGTTTCACTCTCGTTTACACCGTACTAGTTTACTTTCCCACTAAGTCTCCGTGTTAAGGATATTTCCGTAATTTCCTCGAAATAAAAACTCAGTCTCCCTCCGTGTTCCTTAAGTCGTGATACGGTTGTAACTGTTCTGCTTTTGTTTTTGTTTTTGTTTTAGTTTGCTTGCTCCTCTATACTCCAATTTTCCTACATGTAAAAGCAGCTTTACCAATTGTGTACTAGTTTACTTTCCCACTAAGTAAAGCCAAAACACTATTAAAGACATTTCCGTAATTCCTCCAACCCCTATATAATAAACTCAATCTCCGTGTTTCTTAAGTCATACGGTTGTAACTGTTCTGCTTTAGTTTTAGTTTTAGTTTGCTTACTTGTTTGCTCCCCTGTACTCCAATTTCAATTTCAACCAACCATGGAAAGAGACGGTTACGGTTACAGAAGTAACACCGGTAGAGGAAGCCGTTACGGTAACGGTGGCAGAGGAAGAGGGTTTCATCAGCAACCACAATCTCGTGACGATGGCTTCCACAACGGTAACGGTGGAAGAGGAGAAGAGTTTTATCAACAACAACGTCAATCTCGTGGCGGTGGCTTTCATGGCGGTAATGCTGGAAGAGAAGAACTTTATCGGCAAAATCAATCTCGTGGTGGTGGCTTCCATTATGGTAATGGTGGAAGAGAAGAGTTTAATCAGCACCAACAATCTCGCGGTGGTGGTGGCCCTCGTGTTAGAAGAGGTGGAGACAATTATCAGCGACACCAACGCGGTGGTGGTGGTGGTGGTGGTGATGGAAGAGACTTTCATTCTCAACCGCAGCGGCAATCAAGGGCAAACCCTCGTGCAAACCCTCATACACACGACATAAGTAGATCTCCAAGTCCTATTCCCCGCACGGAGCCCATCCACCATCAATCTCAAACCCAAACTTATCCCCTTCCAGGTATTAAACTCAATTTTCAATTTTCACTTACTCACTATTTTATTTCAATTATGATTTTTTTCGAGTTTAATTTTCATTTTAGTGGCGTTGTATCAATCTTATATATATATATATATATATATATATATATATATATATATATATATATATATATATCAATATATCTTTTTTTGTGTAGATTTTCATTTTCAGTCACCGGATTATTTAGCAAATCAATGTATCAACAAAGAATGATTTTTTTGTTTGTGTTCAGATATTGCATCTCTGAAATATATATATCAATATATCAACATTTTTTGTGTAGATTTTCATTTTCAGTCACTGGATTATATATCAAATCAATGTATCAACAAAAGAATGATTTTTTTTTTGTGTTCAGATGATCCGCAGATGGAGAAAAGCACACTCGGACCAATACACAGACCAGATCAAGGAGGAACAGTAGCTATTCGAAGTTGCAGACTGCGGGTTAATCATTTTCCCGTGTCCTTTAATCCACAAAGCATAATAATGCACTACGATGTCGATGTGAAGCCCTCTTCACCACTGAAAAACGGTCATGCTAAGAAGATTTCCAAGTCAGACTTGTCCATGATTAGGGACAAGTTGTTTTCAGATCAACCACAGATATTGCCCTCATTGATGACCGCGTATGATGGAGAGAAGAATATATTTAGTGCTGTAACATTACCGGAAGAAACTTTCATTGTAGAGGTGTCTAAAGGGGAAGATGAAAAAGCTTTTTCCTATGCTGTTACTCTGACACTTGTGAACAAACTCGAGTTTCGCAAGTTGAAGGATTACCTCAGTGGCAAAGTGTTTTCCATTCCTAGAGATATCTTACAAGGAATGGACTTAGTGATAAGGGAGAATCCGGCAAGACACACTGTTTCTCTGGGACGATGTTTCTTTCCCACCAATCCTTCCATGATAGAAAAGGATCTTCAACCTGGAATAATTGCAATTGGAGGGTTTCAACACAGTCTAAAGACCACTGCACAGGGTTTGTCTATGTGTCTTGACTACTCGGTTTTGTCTTTTCGAAAGAAAATGTCAGTCTTGGATTTCCTCCATGCTCATATTAGGGGTTTCAATTTGGGGGAGTTTCGAAAATTTAGGAGAGATGTTGAGGCGGTACTTGTTGGACTAAAAGTAAATGTCACTCACAGGAGAACCAAACAGAAATACACCATTGCTAGGCTCACATCTAAAGATATACGCCACATCGATTTCCCTATTTTGGACCCAGACGGCCAAAATACTGGAAACGCCACTCTCCTTGCCTACTTTAAAGAAAAATACAGCGTTGATATTGAATACAAAGATATTCCTGCCTTGGATTTTGGGGGAAAAAAGACTAACTATGTACCTATGGAACTCTGCGTCTTGGTTGAGGGTCAGAGATACCCTAAAGAGGATTTGGACAAGAATGCTGCCAAGGACTTGAAAAATATGTGCTTGGCTAGTCCAAGGGAGAGGGAGTCTACAATACAGATGATGCTCAAGTCTAATGATGGACCTTGCGGGTAAGAGGAACATAACTCTATGACAATGCTTTTTAAACTTGATTTGTTTCCACCACATGATTTATAATTATATGTTGCACTCTTCATTAAACTTGGGCTTTAACTTGAGTTAACTTCCCTAATTCAAGGATTCAAATGAATGAGATGCTTGTTGAGATGATTATGAATTTTTTTTTGAATATGGAAAAATAGCTTAACATATCAGGGCCCGAGCCCAACCACATTTACAGAAAATTCACGTGTTTCTTCATACACTCACTTTCTACTCATTTGTTTACTATTTGTCAACTGTTGTTGTTGGGGTACCATTTATGTTTTTTGATAGATTTCACCTTGCTAGATATATTACCCTAAACATATTATTGAATTTGTGTTTTTCTGGAATTTGGGCTGCTGCTTTTCCTGATTCTTACTTGCAGATGATTGCATGATGAAGTGGGATAATTAGGTTCTTTGCATGTTTTTCTGGAATTTGGGCTGCTGCTTTTCCTGATTCTTACTTGCAGATGATTGCATGATGAAGTGGGATAATTAGGTTCTTTGCATGAAACTTGTCCTAGCTTGCATAGCTTTTTCTATAACCACAGCCAATCACACTTCATGGAATTGTTGGTTACCAGTTGGCTAACTGGTGGTTACCAATTGACTAATTTGTTTTTAATGTGTCAACCTGGAATTGGTAGATATTGTAAAACACTTATACATCTACTGTGTATATAAATTAAATCTTTTTAAAAAACTCAAAACCATCTTTTATTTGTTTTTGTAGTAAGGAGTACTGATTTATAATATTGTAGCTGCGCATTATTGTGTATGTTTATAATCAGGAGTACTGATTTCCTTCATTTATACTTTGTAATTTTTGTATGTTTATAATCATCAGTTTATCTCCTTGTGTAAACAAGTCACCATATTATTTTGGATCACCCCGTCTTTACTTTTTTAAATTTCTATGGACAAGTGTCTGACAAAATCTTTTATGACAGTGGCGGTATTCTTCAGAATTTTGGAATGAATGTCAACACTTCCATGACAAATGTGACAGGACGTGTAATTGGACCTCCAATATTGAAGTTAGGTAATCCAAATGGAAAGATTACCCACATGAATCTGGATCCAGAAAAATGTCAATGGAATCTAGTTGGAAGATCAATGGTTGAAGGCAAGCCAGTTGAGTGTTGGGGGATTCTTGATTTTACCAGCAGATCATCTAATTGGAGCAGATTAAGAGGCACACAATTTATTCAAAGGCTTATCGGTAAGTACCAAAAATTGGGCATTGACATGAAGGAGCCAGTTTGGTATGAGAAATCTGCAATGGCGGCACTTGGGGACTATAACTTCCTATGTGAATTACTTGAAAAAATTAATATCCAAGTTCAAAAAAGATGTCGCCGGCCTCTGCAATTTCTTCTTTGTGTGATGGCCAACAAGGATCAAGGTTACAAGTTACTCAAGTGGATTGCCGAGACCAAGGTTGGCATAGTGACACAATGCTGCCTTTCTGGTGGTGCTAATGAAGGGAAAGATCAATATCTCACAAATCTTGCTCTTAAGATCAATGCAAAAATGGGAGGCAGTAATGTAGAGCTCAACAACAGCCTCCCGCACTTCGAGGGTGAAAGTCATGTTATGTTTATAGGGGCTGATGTCAATCATCCAGCTTCTCGAGACACCAACAGTCCATCAATTGCAGCTGTGGTTGCCACTGTTAACTGGCCTGCTGCAAATCGCTACGCAGCACGTGTTTGCGCTCAGGACCATCGTGTTGAGAAAATTTTGAACTTTGGAGAAGTTTGCCTTGACCTTGTTGCATGCTATGAGAAGTTCAATAAAGCCAGGCCGCAAAAAATAGTCATATTCCGTGACGGTGTAAGTGAGAGCCAATTTCATATGGTTCTTAATGAGGAATTGCAAGATTTGAAAAGGGCATTTCAACGCTCGAATTACTTTCCAACCATCACTCTTATTGTCGCTCAAAAGCGACATCAAACTCGATTTTTTCCTGCAGGTGCAAGGGAAGGGGCTCCTAATGGCAATGTGTTCCCTGGAACTGTTGTGGACACAAAGGTTGTGCATCCTTTTGAGTTTGATTTTTACCTTTGTAGTCACTATGGAAGCCTAGGTACAAGCAAGCCTACTCACTATCATGTCTTGTGGGATGAGCACAAGTTTACTTCCGATGATTTGCAGAAACTCATATATGATATGTGCTTTACCTTTGCAAGGTGCACTAAACCTGTATCTTTAGTCCCTCCAGTGTACTATGCTGACCTCACTGCATATAGAGGGCGAATGTACTATGAAGCAAGGGTGTGGGCCGAGTCTCCTGCTTCGTCTTCATCATCGCGTACAGCTTCTTCATCAACCTCGATTTTAAATGATCCTGGGTTTTACAAGTTGCATCCTGATCTGGAAAACATAATGTTCTTCATCTGAAGGTCTACTACATCTGGTCTTTCTTTTGTGATGACTTCATCTGATGACTTCTTTGCTCTCGCCTATTTTGTGGTTAAACTTATATGCTCTGTTTGCTTTGGAAATTACTGCTCCAAATATTTAAGTAGTTTGTGCGTGAATCTAATGGATTATGTCTTGTTCTTGGCTCTCTTTGTTTTTAGGATGTTGCTCATGTTATTTTAGTTCGTAATTGGCCTACTGGTCTTAGTCATTTACAGGATATGCAAGTCTGTTGTTGCTTTTGGTTTTGTGGATTTGGACCTTTTAATCAAGGCTTAAATATGTTTAGTCACCGCTATAAATATGTAGTCATTTGATTTTAGTTCCTGCAATTTTTTTTTTAAAATCCCTTCAAAAACACACATTTTCATTTAAGGCGCTTCCGATTGCATCTTGTTGATGTGTCTAACAGAATTCATAATTATTTTAAGACTTATTATGTGGCATCCACATTGGATTACACATCACAAACATTACTTGTATGCTATAAATCCCCAAATCTCTATTTCCCTGTAGGTGAGTTCTTTTATCTCTTCCATTCCACCTCTTCTCTTGTTCAGTTTGCAGACATCAAAATTTAGAGCACAACTAAAATTTACAACACAACCAGACAGTCAGACAGGTGATTTTTTTTCATCGAGTCATACCAAACACAATCCTTTAATTTTAGGAGTTATATCTTCATCCAATTTAAGGAAAAGAGGAGAACAATGACTAAATTACATCTAAATCCCACTAGGAAAACAATAAGCAGGTTTCCCAACTGCCCACAGATCAAAGCAAAAAATGGATAAATCCTCAAACTATAATAATCACATGCTTTCCACAATACCATACGACTTGGCAACGTGAGCAGTTGCTGAGGTTAGTTGTTGATGTGAAACATCCATCACAGTTTTTCTGGGCTGACTTATTTGGAACACAAATATAAGGCTCTTCACTCTTGGCTAATAATCACCTCCCCCTCAACACCGAAGTCAAAACTAGGTTCAATGTTTACTTATTTATATTATTCTCCAATGCTGGTGTTTCGTTCAACTACAAGAACTATGTTCAACTAGTTAGAGAGAGAAAGAGAGAGAGCCAAGGCTATGAGGCTGGAAAAAAGGAATGAGATGAAGGAATTAGTGAATGGAGATGGGGAAGGGAAGAAGAGGAGGAACTTCCTCATGGAAGAAGAAGAGGAGGGATTTTTAGATGGGGTAGATGACTAAACGTTAATTTAGTTTTGGGATCCAACAAGTCAACATCTATATGACACATCAGCATGACAAAATGACTAACAGAATGACCAAAATGCACTTCCACACACACACATGCACTTCCTCTCGGTTTTGGTAAAATAAAACATATAAACATATACCTCATCTATTTTGCAAAAGACTTTGACATCCCTTAGATTAGGGGTGTTCAAAACCGAAACAAACCAATAGAAAACCACAAACAGAACCAAACCAAACTGAAAACCATAAAAAACCGCTTCTTATTGGTTCTATTCGGTTCTTTTTTTCATTGCACCACGCGGTTTGGTTCGGTTCGCGGTTTTGATTACAGAAACCGAACCAAACTAAACCAAACCGCAAGTAACACTAAAACTTATTGACTTACAACCTTCCTTACTAACTTATTAGCCCAAATGCAACTAAAACCCAACTCTCACTCAATTACTAGCCCAAATCCAATTAATTCTTTGACTCACTTACAAACAATCCATATTGTTATGCTATATCTAAAAATTACAATAAAATATTTAATTCAAATTCTTTTAAACATTGTCTTAGCTATCTTAAAAGAATTAAAAGAGCGTAATTTATATACTACATATATTTGAGTAGATTTTTTCTTAAAGATTTATGTTAGCCATTTTATGTTAGTTAATTTTAACTTCGTTTTAAATTATGTTTTGTCTTGGAAAAAACCGAACCAATCGAACCAATCCAAATCGCATTAGTTTGGTTTGATTTGGTTCGGTTTTATTTTAGGAAGCCAACCGAACCAAACCAAACCGCATGTAGTTTTACCTTGCGGTTCGGATCACTTTTTGTCTCAAAACCGAACCAAACCGCACCGCGAACAACCCTACCCTAGATTACTCACATATTGCCTCTATTAAGTAAAAATAGAAGATATAATGGGGAGGTGTTTGTGTTTTTAAATAAAAATAAAAGTTACGGGAGGTGAGTGAATCTTTTTGAGCAAATAAGTGATGTGTATGTTCATTTAAAAAATAGATGAGGTGTCTCCGTGACAGATTTAGAAATATTATAAATTTTTAGAAAATACATAATTTTATTACAGAAAAATTTTAAAATACCTAAATTTCTATAAATTACATAGCTAAAAATGTAAATTTAGTATCGACTTATTCTCTTTTCTAGTTATCTCTTGTGAATTTCTATAATAAATTTAAAAATTATCTTATAGGGACAATCCTTATCTTTTTACGGGGGTAAAATAATTTTGTTATATATATATATATATATATATATATATATATATATATATATATATATATATATTTGTAAGTAAAATAATTTTTTAAGTGAGGACAAATGCCCCCAATTAAGATAGAGGGGATATGTCCTCGTGGTCGTGTGTGTGTGTTCTATATATATTCGCGCTCGTGTGTGTTCTATAGTCGCAATATCAGTGCAAGTATACACGTCGTACAAGTAATAAAGTGGATAAAAGTAAGAGATCGTTCCCACGAGGATTGATTAACTTTCAGAGTTCAAGTCTTTAAAACACAAGTGAAGCAAGTAACAAATCGACACTAAAAGTTGGTATTAAAACTAAGAACATAAATAACGCAAATAAATGAGAAATGGTAGTGAATATGGAATAGTATGAGTTGGATTGCTGCATGCAAGTAAATCTCCTCTAGTCAGACGTTATAACGTTTACACGTTAATACGTACAAATGCTATGTTGTATAGACGTTATAACGTTTGAACGCTGTTGCAAAAGAGCTGTGCTTTTCAGTCACAAAACGTCAGAGCTTCAAGTACTAGAATTCCTATGTCTAGGTTCTAAGTAGGCCTACTCCTGTATTTTAAGTACCCACAGCAAAGTCCTATGAACTATTATCCATTCTATGTCTAGACTTAGATAAAAATGCCTAAATGTCTTTAGTGCACCTTGTCATTCATATAAATCTTTGAGATCTTTTCATAGACCATGTCTGTACCTATGAATCTACTTATTTTAAGTGATCAGTTCAAAACAAGTTTGGAAATATTAACATGCAAAGATTTAAAACGCATAAACATCATTACTTCATAGTATTAGACTAAAGGTTCATTACATGCAAAACAACAACTCAACTACCAATGTTTAGCTCATGCTGAGCATCCTTACAGAAATAAGAGGAGTAAAAACCCAAATACCGTACATAGAGAAAAGGAGACTAAACGCAAAAGATACGCCTAAGTGGCCTTCCTTCATGCACGCTGTAAAGACGTTACAACGTCTGAGCTTTACAGTAATGGTTGCGAATGAAGATGGAAATTTGGGGCCTTGAGAGAATTTAAAATGAAGAAGTCTGTGTCCAGAACTTCTTTTAGAAAAACTATCTCTGAAAAATGGAGGAAGGTGGATGATGAATGGAGTCGTCCCCTCCGCATGGTGCACCCTTGCCTTTTTATAGAGAGAGAATAGCCATGGTCAAAAGAGGGTCACATGTTGCTGATGTCATTCCCCACCTTCCAAGTTTGCTTGCGAGTTGACTCTGCCCTGAAGTGACACCGCACTGCTACAGTGCGTCAGCCGCGTCAGTGCTGAGGAGAGAGAAGATCTTCTTCATTTCCAGATCTCTGGCCATCATTACATGCGCGCCAAAATGATATATTATTTTCTTGCTCTGCTGTCCTTCTTCAGACGTGATGAGAGACGCTGCCACGTTGGGATTACTGCACAAACACAAGAAGGATCAAAACGCTCACAAAGGCGCCAATTGGCACCAAAATGCCTAGAACTTGAAATTTAGCCCCTTTCTAACTACAAGCAATAAACTAACATAAACTTTACTAGAAACAACCTACTATTGCCAGAGAACTTGCATGATTTAACTTTGAATAAGTATAAATAACTCATATAAATATGAGTTATCACACCCCCAAACTTAGACCATTGCTTGTCCTCAAGCAATTGAAATACAACATATGAAAGGATGCAAGAAACTAAATACACCAACAGTTTACACCCTGCTCATCTATTTTTGATCAAAATTTTCTTCAAGGGGCTAGTTCCTTCAGACTTACACTACACACTCACGCACCAATGCACAATTACATTCTAGATTCATTACTGCCCAAAGTGAGTGTGTGATCTCTGTATCAATTCTTTTCCTAGCTAGGTTCAGAAGCTACCCTAGCCTATGAAAGAGTGGTTTCCAAATGGTGAGAGTATAACATCTTTCAAAACAAAGAGTAGGCTAACATTTTCACATAAGACATGAGGGTTATTTGAAGCACAACAAAGGGTCTTATCTTGGGTGCTAGGACTAGATTAGTGCAAACTATTTTTCTGACTCACACAACGCAAAACACACACAGCTGCAACCCCTCATTACTGAGCAACTTTTCTTTTGATTTTCTTCACTTTTGGTTTGGAGTTTTTGTGATTTTCTCCTTTTTGATCCTTTGGATTTTGGATTGAGATATTTGGGGTACCCAGTATTTGTTTCGGGAAATTGCAGCAAACACAGAGGACATGTGGATTTTTCCACTTATTTGAAACAACACACACTTTTTGGTCTTTTTGGGGTAGACGTTATAACGTTATGGGTAGACGTTACAACGTTTGATAACACAGAACACAACACACAAACACACACGGCATACGTTATAACGTTACGGGTAGACGTTACAACGCTGCACTCACACTACACAGGCACTAATCATCCTACAGTCTTTGCACCCAGCCTTAGTACAACCTGATATACCCCCAAACTTAGTTTCTACTGCTACTCTAAGTTTTTAATCAAGTTTTACACTCACCAAAGTCAACCAAAACTAGCTTTGCATCAAATAGTCCTTAGCTAACTAGGTTTTCCTTAAAACAGAGTTTGTGTGGAAGCAGTAATCAATTCTATTCATCTAAGCATGCATCAGCTACTCACACAAAGTCACACATAGCTATTCTTAGATTTAGCCCAAAGAGAAACATTTTTGATAATTACTTGAGTAGGGAAGGTAAACTGATTTTGCATTTGATTTTATGCATACACAAACATAAAAATGATCCTCCCCCCCAAACAAAAAGATGAGCAGTGTCCCCACTGCTCACTGAATTTGAAAAATGAGAGAGGAACATTCACACAAAACAGAAACAAAACAACTACTGACTACTAACTCTCTAGACGTTGTAACGTCTGGACAGCTATTTATTTGAACTGAAATTGCAAACTATAACTATACTACTGCTAAAAAGAGGGCTAACTTACTTGTTCAGAGCACCGGACCTGAGTCTTCCACTTTGTCTGGCTGGGATGCTTGCTTGCACAGTCTTCTTTTTCTTTTCCTTCTTCTTCTTTTCTCCTTCACCGTCACCAGCCTCAACTGAGACTTCAGTTTCTTGGGGCCTCTTTACACTGCTCTCAGCAACTCTTTTCTTTGCTTCCTCCCATGCTTTCTGCTTTTCCAGCTCTGCAGGATGAATCTGCTGCTGCTCTTTGGGTTCCCCCTGGGCTTTTTCAACCTCTGGCTCATGAGACGTTGTAACATCTGCAGCTTTTTCTTCAGCAACAACAGCAGGAGCATTCTCTGAACCACTAGCAGCGACAAATGCTGCACTGGTGGCTGTTGCTGGCTTGTTTTTAGCAGCTTCAGATTTCTTTTTTACCTGCAACTTTTGCCTTTTGGTTGCAGGAGCATCAACTAGTTGTTCTTCTTCTTCACCATGTCTTGCTTCTTCACTTGCGGCGGCTACTTCACGCCTTTTCTTCTTCCCAAATGGACTCTGGGTGGGTACAGTCTTGAATCTTTGCCTTTTGGGTGGGGGAATGAGTTGTGGGTCTGGGTTGGTTTCAACAGCAGATGGGTTAGACGTAGTCACGTCTGCACTTGTTACTTCTGGAATGGATGGTTGTGATGACTCTTTAGTTGGTTCAGGTTGAGTGGGGGTTGGCTTTGAAATGGGTTGATCTTGAGGTTCAGATTGTGGTGTTTTGGGGATGTTTTGGTCATGGGTGGGTTGGGTTTTAGCTGAGGGTTGGGGTTGTTTGTCTTTTGGTGATGGAGGTGTGGGTTGGGCTGGTTCTTTGAGTGTTTGGGTTGGTGGAGAGTCAGCCTCAATATCAGTCTTATCACTGGAACTTCCTTTCTCTTCTGAATGTGTTTCATCATCACTTAGGATTTCCCTACTCACCTTCTTTGATTTCTCTGCATCACTCTCACTGATGCTATCCATATCAGCTGATTTAAGTTCTTCTTCCTCACTACTTACCTTCTTTTGCTCTTTCTTTGCTGGGCTCTTTCTTTTTGTGGCTGGTTTTCTTGTTTTCTTGACTTTTTCCTTCTTCACTTTCTTGGGGTTCATTGTTGATAAGAGTATGTTGTCTTCATCTTCCTCTTGCATCCAATCTGGAAGTACTGGTTCTTCAATCACCATCTTGCCTTTTGTTGTTTGTGCGTTCACCTTCTTTTGCCACTCAAATTGCTCCTTGACAAACTTGGCTAGGCTGTTCTGCTGGTCTACCAGACGTTGCAACGTCTGCGCATCAACTGACGTGGTAGCATCTGCAGCTCTCTGCCTGGCTTTGAACTTTGTAGAGAATGCCCCTTGGGGTTCCTCTCTTAGCTCAGATGCTTCAATCTCCACTCCAGCTTCCATGCAGAGATCAGTGATTAAACAAGGGAAGTATAGGTATCCATCCTTCCTGTTCTGCCATTTGTTTATCTCCCTGTTGATGAGCTTACCCACCTCAATCTTATCTCTTGACATAATGGCATCAATAGCAATCAGCCTCTCTTTATCAACCCAGAGAGTGTGAGAAGTGGGTATCAAGCAATGCCTAATGAAATGAAACCAAGCACTGGCCTCATCACACAGGTATCTCTTCAAAATTTTGAATTCATTTCCATGGTCGCCTCTTCGCTCCCAAACAGCTCCTTCAACACATATCCTTTCTTTGATTTCAGTCATCTCTGCCACTCCGTAAGTCTTTTGCTTCACCTCAACTGCCTTGCCATAGTAACCTAGCCCAAAGTAGTCATTTATGACTCTTACACCAAATTTGACTTCTTCTCCTCGAACGATGGAGGTGCTTGAAAGTTCTCCATCGGTTCTTTCAACGATTCCTTTGTAAAAGTCATGCACCAGAGTTGCAATGTATTCCTTTCTGTGAACTACAAATTTCTGCCACCCCAATGCTGTCACTGTTGCGAGAAAGTCAGGATTTGGGTTTTCCAAGCTGAAGCCCCTTTCTGGCAGCAGGGCTTTCTTCTTTGAAGGAATGGGGATTTCTGGATTTGGAACAGAGGAAGAACTTGGGTTGACATTCTTTCCTTTACCAGATGATTTTACTGCAGCTTGCTTGGTTTTAGTCATGGTGATTGTATGAGTTTTCTGGAGAGTGGGGGATTTGAGATTTGAGAATTGGGGTTTGGGATTTGGGATTTGGGAGAAGGGATAAGATTGCGGTTTCTGAAAGTGTATGAAGGTGGTTTTGATGATTGTAACTGGTGTGTGTTTATTGGGGAGGTTTTATGGGAAGTTGCGAAGTAGGTGGTGGCGTGGGTTTGGGAAAAAGGGGTAACCGTTGGAAGTGACGTCATGGTCACTTTGGCAGTCACGTCTAAAAAAAATCATTAAAAATTGTTTCATTTGAAAACTACTTGACTCATTTTCTTTTCTTTTTCATTTAAAACTTTACCCAGGCAGCGAACGTGACAACATCCTAGACACGCAGAGACGTTATAACGTTTATACTACTTCAGCTTCCATTCCTGCACAAAACAAAAATTTAAATACACAAAATTGCTGGTTAGTTAAAACCATTGGGTTGCCTCCCAAGAGCGCTTGCTTTAAGAGTCTTCAGCCAGACTATCCCCTTTTTTGAATTCAGGGGTTGTTGAGAGCCACTGTGGTCTTATCCCTAACCACATGTTCTCCATAGTAATGCTTCACTCTTTGGCCATTGACTTTGAAAATGGAATTAGTTTTCTCATCAAACAGGTTCACAGCACCATGAGGATAGACTTTTACCAGCTTGAAAGGTCCTGACCATCTTGATTTTAACTTCCCAGGGAACAACTTTAATCTTGAATTAAACAACAAAACTAATTGTCCTTCTACTAGCTCCCTTCTTTGAATTTTCTGATCGTGCCACTTCTTGGTTTTCTCTTTATATATTTTTGAATTCTCATAGGCAGTGTGCCTGAATTCATCTAGCTCATTTAGTTGAAGGAGCCTTGCTTCTCCAGCCTTTGAATGATCTAAGTTCAGTTGCTTCAGTGCCCAGTGAGCTTTGTGTTGGAGTTCAATGGGCAGGTGACAAGCTTTTCCGAAGACTAACTTGTATGGTGACATGCCCAGTGGTGTCTTAAATGCTGTCCTGTACGCCCACAATGCATCATCAAGATGCAGGGACCAATCCTTCCTGTTTGGACCAACCATCTTCTCAAGTATCCTTTTAATTTCTCTGTTGGAAATTTCTACTTGACCACTTGTCTGTGGGTGATAAGCTGTAGCAATCTTGTGCTTCACTCCGTACTTAGCCAATAGGTTCTCAATCAGCTTGTTACAGAAGTGAGAGCCTTCATCACTGATTATAGCTCTTGGAGTACCAAATCTTGTGAAGATGTTTTGCTTCAGGAATTTGCTGACTGATTTGGCCTCATTATTGGGCAATGCAATGGCTTCCACCCATTTTGACACATAATCCACAGCTACCAAAATGTATAAATTTCCATGAGACATAGGAAATGGCCCCATGAAGTCCATTCCCCAAACATCAAACAGTTCCACTTCAAGGATATTTGTCAATGGCATTTCTTGCTTGTTGGAGATGTTTCCAGTTCTTTGGCATTTATCACAGCTTTTCACTAATTCATGAGCATCTTTGAAGAGTGTTGGCCAATAGTATCCTGACTGTAACACCTTTGCTGCAGTTCTGGTTCCTCCAAAATGTCCTCCATAAGGTGATGCATGACATTGTTGTAATACATGGAGTTGTTCCTCTTCAGCCAGGCATCTCCTAAGCAACTGATCTTGACACATCTTATACAAATAGGGTTCATCCCAAAAATAGTGCTTCACGGTGTGGAAGAATTTTTTTCTTTGCTGATGGTTGAAATCCACAGGCACAATCTTGCTGACTAGGAAGTTAACTATATCAGCATACCAGGGAGCAGTAGCATCAGATGTTATAACGTTTGAAGAAATTGTCATAGACGTGGTAACGTCTGCAGCTACTGTGGCTACTGTCAGCAGTTTTTCATCAGGGAAATTTTCTTTTATCTCTTCTGCACCTGTACCTGCGTCAACATTCTCAAGCCTAGAAAGATGATCAGCAACTTGGTTCTCCACCCCCTTTTTATCATGAATTTCCAAGTCAAATTCTTGGAGGAGGAGAACCCATCTAATGAGTCGTGGCTTTGCATCTTTTTTAGAAATCAAATACTTGATGGCTGAGTGATCAGTAAAAACAATAACTTTTGCACCCACCAAGTATGATCGAAATTTGTCAAAAGCAAATACAACAGCCAGTAACTCTTTCTCAGTTACAGTATAATTTAGTTGGGCATCATCTAAAGTTTTACTAGCATAATAGATAGAGTGAAAAATTTTGCCATACCTTTGACCCAATACGGCCCCCACAGCGTAGTCACTCGCATCACACATTAATTCAAATGGTTTGGACCAGTCAGGAGTGACTATCACAGGAGCTGTTACAAGGGCAGTCTTCAATTTCTGGAAGGCTTCATGACAATGCTCATCAAAGTTGAAGACGTTATCACGTTGCAGCAGCAGACACAAAGGTTTGGAAATTTTTGAGAAATCCTTGATAAACCTTCTGTAAAAACCAGCATGTCCTAAGAAACTTCTAATACCTTTGACAGTGGTGGGTGGAGGTAATTTGTCAATAACATCAATTTTTGCTTTATCAACCTCCAACCCTTTCTTTGAAATCTTGTGCCCTAAAACAATTCCCTCTTGAACCATAAAGTGACATTTCTCCCAGTTGAGTACTAAGTTGGTTTCTTCACACCTTATTAAGACTCCTTCTAAGTTATCCAAGCATGCCTTGTATGAGTCTCCATAGACTGAAAAGTCATCCATGAAAACTTCCATGGATTTTTCAATAAAATCTGAGAATAAAGCCATCATACACCTCTGGAATGTTGCAGGTGCATTACACAATCCGAATGGCATCCTTCTGAAGGCAAAGGTACCATAAGGACAAGTGAATGTGGTCTTCTCTTGGTCCTCAGGCACAATAGCTATCTGGTTATATCCTGAGTAACCATCAAGGAAACAATAGAATTCTTTGCCTGCAAGTCTATCCAACATCTGGTCAATAAATGGCAGAGGAAAATGGTCCTTCTTGGTTGCTTTGTTCAGCTTCCTGTAGTCCATACATATCCTCCATCCAGTCACTGTTCTTGTTGGAATCAACTCATTTTTGTCATTGGTCACCACAGTAACTCCACCCTTTTTTGGTACACATTGAACTGGGCTCACCCATGAGCTATCACTAATTGGATAAATGATTCCTGCATCTAACCATTTGATGATTTCCTTCTTGACCACCTCTTTCATTATCGGGTTCAATCGCCTTTGTCCTTCAATGCTGTTCTTAGCATTCTCTTCTAAGACAATTCTGTGCATACAGATTGTGGGACTGATACCCTTGATATCTGCCATTTGCCAACCAATGGCTTTCTTGTGCCTTTTCAAGGTGCTAATGAGATCACTTTCCTGCTCTTGTGAGAGGTTAGAAGAAATGATCACTGGTAAAGAATCATTTTCCCCTAAAAAGGCATACTTCAGGTGATCAGGCAACACTTTTAATTCCAGAGTGGGTGGTTCTTCAATGGATGGTACTATCTTCTTGAGATTGGAGTCTTCTTGCCCCAAAGATTCATACTTCTTTGTCCACGCCCTGGGTACATGGGAGTCAGACGTGACAACGTCTGTGGTTGACGTTGTAACGTTTAACGGATCAGCTTCTTCTGATAACAACTCTTGAATCTCATCATTGCCCAGAATCTTCTCCAAGTGGTCATTATCTTTATTAAATTGCTTTTGAACCACATGGTCAAGGGCAACCACAAAGGAACATTCCTCTGTGTTAGGTTCTGGATACTTGAGTGCGTTGAGGACGTTGAACTTGATTTCTTGGTCATTGACCCTCATGATTAATTCTCCCTTCTGCACATCAATTAGTGTCCTTCCAGTGGCTAGAAATGGTCGCCCCAAGATGATAGGAACTTCCTTATCTGCATCAAAATCCAAAACAACAAAGTCCACTGGAAAAACGAATTTGTCAACTTTAATCAAAACATCTTCTAATATGCCCTCAGGATAAACTCTACTTTTATCAGCTAATGTAAGACTTAAAGAAGTAGGTCTGGCAGTTCCTATACCAAGTTTTTCATAAATGGACTTGGGCATCAAGTTAATACTTGCCCCCAAGTCGCATAAAGCTTTGCCAAGGTAAAAATCTCCAATGGAGCATGGTATAGTAAAACTGCCAGGATCTTTCAGTTTTCTAGGGAGTTTATTCTGCATGATTAAACTACATTCTTCAGTTAAGGCAATAGTTTCAAACTCCCCTAGCCTTCTTCTTTTGGTGATGATATCCTTTAGGAACTTGGCATAGTTTGGCATCTGCTGTAGAGCTTCAACTAAGGGAAGGTTTATGTGTAGCTGTTTTAGCATCTCCATGAACTTGCTGAATTGCTTGTCTTCATGAGCTTTCTTTAGTCTTTGAGGGTAGGGTGGAGGAGGATATTCAGGTACAAGCTTTGGAACAGTCTTGATTCCTGGTTCAGAACTAGACGTTGTAACGTCTGGCTTAGACATCACAATATCTGGAATATTCTTCTCTTTTTCTCCACCTTTGTTTTTCTCTTTTTCCTTGTCTGGCACCTCAGATTCCTTAGGCATAGATGGTTCTGGATACTCAGTGCCACTTCTTAATGAGATAGCATTTACCTGTGCATTCACCACATCTTTACCATTTGACTTTGATGAAGATGGTGTTTCAGTTGTGGATGGAAGAGATCCATTCTGTCTTTGAGTAAGAGCCGAGGCTATCTGTCCAATTTGGTTCTCCAAAGTTTTGATTGAAGACTCATGGGTCTGTAAGGTTGCCCTACAATCACTTATGAAAGTTTTCATCAAGGCTTCCAAATTGCTGTTGTTGTTATTCTGCGTATACTGCTTTTGTTGTTGAGGGGGAAATCCTGGGGGTATTGCAGGAGCAGCATTGCTAGCATTCAAAGAATTGTTGTTCTTCCAACTAAAATTTGGGTGATTTCTCCAATTTGAATTGTACAAGTTGGAGAAGGGACTGTTACCTTTGTTATGTGATACAAAGTTTACAGACTGGGGGTTATGGGGACACTCTTCGTAGACATGCCCTCCTTCACAATATACACACACTACTCCCCCAGATGGTGTTGGCTCAATAGCTGCAGCAGTCTGTGTTTCAGACGTTGCCACGTTTGGAGTACTCAAGTTTTTAATCATGTTGGTCAGAGAAGCAACCTGAGCAGAAAGGGCAGTTACTTCACTTATCTCATGGACACCAGCCTTCTTTCCGGGAGTGAATCTATCAGAAGGCCAATGGGCATTGTGAGTGGCTATGTCTTCAATAAGTCTGCATGCCTCAGAGAAAGACATGTTTAATATGACACCGCCTGATGAAGCATCAAGTATAAGCCTGGTAGGTTGATCTAGACCATTATAAAAAGTCTCCATTTGAATAACTACGGGAATGCCATGGTGTGGGCACATTCTTAGTAATTCCTTCCATCTCTCCCAAGCCTCAAATAATGATTCCCCTTCTCTTTGTTTGAAGGAAGTGATGTCATTTCTTAACTTGGCATTTTTGTTGGGAGGGAAGTATTTTCCAAGAAATTTCTCAGCTAGCTCATCCCAAGTATGAATTGAATTTGGCTCTAAGGAGTTCAACCAATTCTTGGCCTTATCCTTAAGAGAATATGGAAATAGCTTCAGTCGGAAGGCATCTTCTGAGACTCCAGGGATGACAAAGTTGCTACACACATCCAAAAATTGCCTTAGATGTGCATAAGGATCTTCTTGAGGAAAACCCCCAAATTGCCCTGCAGTCTGCAGCATTTGGAACATCATTGGCTTGAATTCAAAGTGACCAGTATGAATAGGTGGTCTTGCAATGCCTGTTTGTAAATGTGCAGGATTGAGCACGGCATAATCACGCATAGGCCTGTCCCTGTCATTGACCATGTCTTGTGGCCCTGCATTGATGAGTTGCTGTCTCTGCCAGTGTTCATCATCAACATAGGTTTCTGTATGAGTTTGTGGTCCACGACCACGTCCTCCAGCATCTGAGTGCCTTCCTCCTCTTGGAGTGCGTCCACCTCTAGAGCTTCTACCACCAGTACCATGTTCAGACATGATTGGTGGCTGAAATTGCTGTTGTTGTTGCTGCCTTCTTAACCTTTGTTGTCTCCTTAGTCGCCTGAAGGTTCTTTCAGGTTCTGGATAGAATTCAGGCTCAGATCCACTCCCTGGTTCTGTTGAACTAGAGCTTGAACTGGAACTAAGCATACGCTGTAACGTTTACCTGTTCACTCACAAAAACAACAAACAACACAGCAGAATTCTTTCACCTAGTGTTTTAATTCTCGTTGAACAATAAAAGTTAAATACAATCCCCGGCAATGGCGCCAAAAACTTGTTCGCGCTCGTGTGTGTTCTATAGTCGCAATATCAGTGCAAGTATACACGTCGTACAAGTAATAAAGTGGATAAAAGTAAGAGATCGTTCCCACGAGGATTGATTAACTTTCAGAGTTCAAGTCTTTAAAACACAAGTGAAGCAAGTAACAAATCGACACTAAAAGTTGGTATTAAAACTAAGAACATAAATAACGCAAATAAATGAGAAATGGTAGTGAATATGGAATAGTATGAGTTGGATTGCTGCATGCAAGTAAATCTCCTCTAGTCAGACGTTATAACGTTTACACGTTAATACGTACAAATGCTATGTTGTATAGACGTTATAACGTTTGAACGCTATTGCAAAAGAGCTGTGCTTTTCAGTCACAAAACGTCAGAGCTTCAAGTACTAGAATTCCTATGTCTAGGTTCTAAGTAGGCCTACTCCTGTATTTTAAGTACCCACAGCAAAGTCCTATGAACTATTATCCATTCTATGTCTAGACTTAGATAAAAATGCCTAAATGTCTTTAGTGCACCTTGTCATTCATATAAATCTTTGAGATCTTTTCATAGACCATGTCTGTACCTATGAATCTACTTATTTTAAGTGATCAGTTCAAAACAAGTTTGGAAATATTAACATGCAAAGATTTAAAACGCATAAACATCATTACTTCATAGTATTAGACTAAAGGTTCATTACATGCAAAACAACAACCCAACTACCAATGTTTAGCTCATGCTGAGCATCCTTACAGAAATAAGAGGAGTAAAAACCCAAATACCGTACATAGAGAAAAGGAGACTAAACGCAAAAGATACGCCTAAGTGGCCTTCCTTCATGCACGCTGTAAAGACGTTACAACGTCTGAGCTTTACAGTAATGGTTGCGAATGAAGATGGAAATTTGGGGCCTTGAGAGAATTTAAAATGAAGAAGTCTGTGTCCAGAACTTCTTTTAGAAAAACTATCTCTGAAAAATGGAGGAAGGTGGATGATGAATGGAGTCGTCCCCTCCGCATGGTGCACCCTTGCCTTTTTATAGAGAGAGAATAGCCATGGTCAAAAGAGGGTCACATGTTGCTGATGTCATTCCCCACCTTCCAAGTTTGCTTGCGAGTTGACTCTGCCCTGAAGTGACACCGCACTGCTACAGTGCGTCAGCCGCGTCAGTGCTGAGGAGAGAGAAGATCTTCTTCATTTCCAGATCTCTGGCCATCATTACATGCGCGCCAAAATGATATATTATTTTCTTGCTCTGCTGTCCTTCTTCAGACGTGATGAGAGACGCTGCCACGTTGGGATTACTGCACAAACACAAGAAGGATCAAAACGCTCACAAAGGCGCCAATTGGCACCAAAATGCCTAGAACTTGTAATTTAGCCCCTTTCTAACTAAAAGCAATAAACTAACATAAACTTTACTAGAAACAACCTACTATTGCCAGAGAACTTGCATGATTTAACTTTGAATAAGTATAAATAACTCATATAAATATGAGTTATCAAACACCCGTTCGAATGGGGTTGTTCGAACACGTGCGAATGCTTCTGTTCGAACAGGTGCGAATGATGCCGTTCGAACAGGTGTGACAGTATTGTTCCTGTTTTTTTGCTGGTTATGTTGCTTGATTGGTTTAATGGTTGTTGTTTCAGATATGGTGAGGCATCGTGGCGGTAGTTCGCAACAGCCGGAGCGTAGGCCACCCCCGACGGCTTCCGAACGCAAACGGAGGCAAGATGGAGCTGAACCTTCCCGGAGGGGTAGGCGTAGGGACGTCCCTCCTCCCCCACCGGAGGTTGATGATATTGTCCGGGATGTTGAGCGTGATGCTCAATTTCCGGCATATGAGCTGGCCGGCCCTTCTGGTCATGCACATGAGGAGGGAGGTGCTCAACATGAGGAGGATGTTGAGCCTCAGGAGCCTGCTGCTGCTCCTAGGGCTACATTCCCATTCCCTGGTGGACCTGTTGATGGTTCTGTCTTGCCCACATACGGGTCTCATATTTTGACTGAGTTCTATGCTGGCCGGGTAAGTTATTGTTATATAATAGCGTGTTGTCAATTTTGTTTCTTATTTTGTTGAACATATTGGCTTATTGTGCCGGTGTCATTTGTCAATGCAGGTTCGGCCGGACATAACTACGATTCCACATGGACCGGTTAACCTTGTGGTCCATGCTAGGATCAGGGAGACTCTTATCCTATCGGGGTTGTTCCCTCTCATAGGACTTGGTTTTCCCCTCACTCACAAGGGGCTGCTGAACGCATTCATAGAGCGTTGGCAGCCGGATACATCATCATTCCACCTTCCTGTGGGTGAGATGTCTATCACCCTTGATGATGTATCCCAGCTGCTACACATCCCCATCACGGGCCAGTTCTATGACATGCCTGACTGGACTTCGTGGCAGGGAGAGCAGCTGCTGATTGACTATTTGGGGGCCACCCCCCAAGATGCCGCTTAACAGACTTCTGCGCGAGGGTTGTCAGTTGGTCTTGTATGGCTGAGGGATCATGTCTACCACCCAGCCATAGCTGAGCAGAGGTGGCATCATGCTGCTAGGGCCTATTTGCTCTATCTTTTGGGCTGCACATTGTTCGCGGACAAGTCAGGAAGCAAGGTTAAGCTTGGCTACCTAGGTATGCTTCTTGATTTGAACAATGTTGGAGACTACTGCTGGGGGGCAATGGCCCTTGCCCATCTTTATGATCAGCTGAAGGATGCTTCAAGAAAGAAGACGAAGAAGATGGCTGGTCATATGACTCTACTACAGGTATAAAACTTACTTTTTTTTTTATAAGTTTGCTTTAGGTTTACTTTCAGATTTATAATCAACCAATGATATGTTCATTACAGGGTTGGATTTTTGAGCACTTCCAGAGTGCCAATTTTACATCTTGGGTGGTGCACCCAGAATATGTTGTTATGTTATTTGTTTGACAGATGCTGCCAGAGCTCCTGGATATGGTGGATGAGATGGATGGGACCATCAATGATAATGTCCCAGAGCCAACCAGGAGCGTCTTTCAGCGCATCAAGAGGTTGCTCAACCCCTTCCGTAGGCTTAGGAGGAGGATCGTCAATGTGTATCAGAGGAGGGGGCGCAACACCCAGTAGGATGATGTCTTAGGGGGGGATATTTGTTTGGAACTTTTGTATAATTTAACTACTTTTGATATTTTTCTGATGTCATCTACTTAATTTGGCGCAAATTTATTGCCTTTTTATTACAAACCATAACCATACATGAAATACGAAAGACATGAAATACGAAAGACATAAAACCAACATAAGCAAACAACTAACTAAGAAACTAGTGTTTCGGTAGTCCCTGTTCCAGAAGATAAATGATCTCTTCTGGAGTGCGCGCGTATTGTGTCCACGTACAACTCTAAGACTTGTCGCCCCATCGGAAGTGTAGCATGATATTCCATCATGGTCCCAACGTCGTCATCGTTGCGGATCTCCATAACTGTAAAATAGCCAGTCCCGTAATCAAGCCGGTTGTACTTTCGGTAACGTATACGCGCCACGTCTTTACGCCACGTGTAACACCCTAAAATTATTTAATTAAATTATTTAATTAAATAATTGGGGATTTAAATTAAATTATTTGATGTAATTCGATTAATTAGAATTTTATTTATTTTTGGTGGTATTAGGAAGGAGTGGAGGCGCCACTTGCATGACTTGGGCTTAAGTGAAAAAGCCCAAGCCCATGATCTCCAAAGTGTGCGAAGGGGGTTATGTTGTTAGGGGCTAGGTTTTGTGGCCATTCGCAAAAATCAAGAGAGAAAACGCAAGAAAGAAAGAAAATAGCGTGAGATAGAGAGAGAGAGCAAGGAAGGGCGCCGTAGGAGAGAAGAGGAAGAGGAGGGAAGTTGCAACCAAGAAAGAGCAAGAACGTGATCTTGTTGCTGTGATCCTGTACGTGACTACCTCCGGAGCCTCCGTTCTTCAATTTCGAGGTTAGGGGAGCTCTATCACTCTATCTAATAGTTTATATGATGGGTTCTAGATCTAGGATTTGTATTAGAACCGTATGTTTCTTGATGTTCTTGGCGTGTTTGATGTTCATTACGTTCTTGACGTTCTTGATGTTAACTTTCGTATATATGTACATCATGAGTCTATGCGAATTTATCTATTGCTTGGGTTGATCCATGAATTTCGTTATTGGTGATGTTTTGCGTATGTGAGGAGAATTAAAATGTTAATCTATGCGTTGGTTGTTGAAGGATGTGGTCGCATAAGGGGTTGTTGATGTTGGGCGCCTAGGGCGCCATGATGAGGCTAGTGATGTTGTTTGGTTTTAATTGAGTTTTGATGAAATTGAGTTTTAGTGTTTTTTTGAATGAGATAAATGCGTTTTAGTTGCTGGGAAAAATTGGAGTTGTATGTTTTAAAATTGTGAAGAAAACGAATTTTTAGTTGTTAAAAAGGTGTTGGACAAATTCTGGATGTTGTTGCTGGTTTCTGGGCGCTGGGCGCCTATGCTGGGCGCTGGGCGCCTGTTCTGTGTTGTTGTTGCGCGTGGGGGCGCGCCTGGGCGCTGGCGCCCGTGTTGTCTGTGTGTGTGCGTGTGCGCGCCTGGGCGCTGAGCGCCTATGGCGCTGTGTTGTGCGCGCGTTGTTGCCCCTGGGCGCTAGGCGCCCGTGTCCTTGTGTTGCGCTGCGTTGCGCGTGTTCCCCTGGGCGCTAGGCGCCCGTGCTGCGTTGCGCTGCGCTGTGCGCGCGCGTTGTTGCTCCTGGGCGCTAGGCGCCCGTGCTGTGTTGCGTGCGTTGTTGTCGTTGCCTGGGCGCTGGGCGCCTGTGCACTTGTTGCCTGGTTGCCTGGGCGCCTAAGGCGCCTGTTCCCAGGATGTTGCATAATTTTTCCAAAAAATTGTTTTTATCATAACTTTTGATTTAGATGTCCGTTTTGAACGATTCGAAAAGTGCCGTGAAGCTTTTTACGTTGTCTATTCGTGGGTTCAATTTTTAAAATGAAAAATTGTTATTTTCTGACTGTTTGTGGGCGCCCAAGTGGCTGTCCCCGGTGATCGTCCCAGTGACATTGAAAAATGACGTGGAACCCTTTAAAATCCCTTTTGGTGTATAAACAACAGTTTTAACGTGGTAGTGTCAAAATGACTGTTTTGCCCCTAGTGGCCAAAGTTAATGATAATGATGTGTAAATGACGAGGATGCCCTTGGTGGCTAGTCAAATGACTGTTTTGCCCCTAGTGGCCAAAGTTAATGATAATGATGTGAAAAAGACGAGGATGCCCTTGGTGGTTAGTCAAATGACGTTTTGCCCTCAGTGGCTAATGTTTGAGTTAAATGATGTTTATGTGTGAGTGACATTTGGGGCCTGAGTGGCTAGGTGATGTTAAGGTCTAAGTGGCCTAGTGATGTTGTGTGATGATTATGAATTTGACAGGTGCTGTACTCCGTGCGAGCAAACAGGTAAGTGATGGGTCACATTGTTGACTGTGATCTGAGAAATTGTGTGATTTTTGTGAAGTGAGTGGTGCATGTCATAGAGTCTCATGCCCATATGCATAAAACCCAGTGATGTTTTGAGGCCTGAGTGGCCAAGTGATGATGAGGCCTGAGTGGCTAAGCGACGTTTTGTGAAAAGGTACCTTCATGCATATACCCGCGAGTGGGCTGCATTTCATAAATCTATATGACATGAGATGAGTTTTTGTACATGATGTGAATGATGACTGTGATGTGGATGTTTGTGTATTGGATGTTGATTATTCTAGTGCGTAGCCTATGATTAGTGCTTATCATATTTTCTATTATATAGACTGAAATGATGCTCACCCTTTCCTGTTTGAATGTTGCCCTCGTGTTGGTAACGTGCAGGTGATTCCCAGTGAAGGTATTAGCTTCACTTTTTGAGTCGAGTCGTCATGCTCTGATACGTAGCACTCAGGGGGGAAAACGAACTCGGCCTTTATTAATGATGTTTGATTATTATGTCCATGTGGACTATTTGGTTATGTTTTACTAATTTCCGCTGCGTAGTTGATTGTGTTATGAGGAGTGTTATAAGTGACGTTAACCATGAGGCTTGAGTTTTTGATATTGTGATGTGCTACGTGGACGTATGAATTTGAGTTAAACTGTTTTTAAAGTTTGATAAGCGACGTTTGATTTGAGTATGTGTAACATTTCCTATGAACGAGATTTTTCAAACTCTGATTTTTATAAACAAAGTGACGGGTAGAAAGGGGTGTTACATTAGTGGTATCAGAGCAGTTCGGTCTGTCCGGCCAATGTTGTCCTGTCATAGTGTCTTATGACATTAGATTAGTTCTAAATCTTTAGTTTGTGCTGCAGTGATAGTTCGTAATGGCTGGAAGAAACGACGCTGCTCTTGCTGCTGCATTGCAAGCTATGGCTCAGGCTGTGCAGGGTCAGCAAAATGTTGGTGATAATGCTGGTTTTAGGAGTCTGACTACCTTCCAGAGGGAGAATCCGCCCACCTTTAAGGGCAAATATGATCCAGATGGTGCTATGGCTTGGCTGAAGGAGATCGAGAGGATTTTCAGGGTGATGGACTGTACTGTTGAGCAGAAGGTCCGCTTTGGTACCCACATGTTAGCCGAGGAGGCCGACGACTGGTGGTTGGCTACTAGGCAGAGGTTAGAGGCTGTGCAGGAAGAGATTACTTGGGAGGTATTCAGCAGGGAATTTCTGAGGAAATATTTTCCTGAAGACGTCCGCGGGAAGAAAGAGATAGAGTTCTTAGAGCTGAAGCAGGGTGGCATGTCTGTGACTGCCTATGCGGCAAAATTTGTGGAGCTAGCAAAATTTTATCCACACTACAGTGAGGCTACAGCTGAATTTTCAAAATGCATCAAATTTGAGAATGGGTTGAGGCCCGATATTAAACAGGCCATTGGTTATCAGAAGATTCGTGTGTTCGCAGATCTGGTTGACAGTTGCAGAATTTTCGAGGAAGACAGTACTGCTCGCTACAAAGCTACTTCTGAGAGAAAGGGCAAGTTTCAGAGTCGGAGCAAGCCGTATGAGGTTCCTGCGGGTAAGAGTTATCAGAAGGCTGCTGGAGGTAAGGGTCCTAGTGGGGGGGATGCCCCTGCTAGCATTGTCTGTTATAAGTGTGGCAAGCCTGGCCACAAGAGTACTACGTGCAGGTCGGATGATAGGAATTGCTACCGTTGCGGTAAAAAGGGTCATATGGCAGCCGATTGTAA
This sequence comes from Astragalus membranaceus, assembly GCA_039519185.1. Classification (NCBI taxonomy): domain Eukaryota; kingdom Viridiplantae; phylum Streptophyta; class Magnoliopsida; order Fabales; family Fabaceae; genus Astragalus; species Astragalus membranaceus. The sequence goes on from CM076850.1 coordinate 135,840,966, forward strand.
GGTCAAGGATGTGGTGTGTTTCAACTGTGGTGAGTCTGGGCATATCAGTACGAAGTGTACAAAGCCGAAAAAAGAAAGGTCTACTGGGAAGGTATTTGCATTGGCAGGAGAGGAGCCTGAGGATGATGATGGTCTGATTAGAGGTACGTGTTTTATTAATGGTACTTCTCTGAAATCTCTTATTGATACTGGTGCTACCCATTGTTTTATTTCTGTTGATTGCTGTAAAAGATTGGGTCTTGTTTTATCTGCTATGTGTGGGGATATGGTTGTCGATACTCCTGCGAAGGGGTCGGTGATTACGTCCCAGGTGTGTTCTCAGTGTCCCGTGTCGATCTTCGGCAGGGACTTTATTGTGGATTTTGTCTGTTTGCCGTTGAGAGGTCTGGATGTAATCTTAGGCATGGACTGGTTAGAGAATAATCACGTTCATATCAACTGTCGTAGCAAGTCGGTTAGTTTCGGTGAAGAAAGTTCGGTTTTGGTGTCTGCTGACCAGTTGAAGAAATTGAAGAAAGAAGGAGTTCAGTTATTTGCGTTGATGGCTTCGTTGTCTGCTGAGAGTCAGGCTGTTATTGAAGAGCTGAAGGTAGTACGCGAATTTCCTGAAGTATTTCCTGATGAAATCCCGGGTGTGCCACCGGAAAGAGAAGTTGAGTTTTCGATTGATCTTGTACCTGGTACGAGGCCTGTGTCTATGGCACCGTACAGAATGTCGGCGTCGGAATTGTCTGAGTTGAAGACGCAACTTGAAGAATTGCTTGAGAAAAAGTTTGTGAGACCAAGTGTATCACCGTGGGGAGCTCCGGTATTGTTAGTGAAGAAGAAAGATGGGAACATGAGGTTATGTGTGGACTATCGTCAGTTAAATAAGGTAACTATCAAGAATAAGTATCCGCTTCCGAGGATCGACGATCTGATGGATCAGTTAGTGGGTGCTCGTGTTTTCAGCAAAATTGATTTGAGGTCCGGATATCATCAGATTAAAGTAAAGGATGAGGATGTTCAGAAAACGGCGTTCAGAACGAGGTATGGGCATTATGAGTATTCAGTGATGCCGTTCGGTGTGACCAATGCTCCTGGTGTATTTATGGAATATATGAACCGTATTTTCCATGATTACCTAGATCGGTTTGTGGTAATCTTCATAGATGATATTCTAGTTTATTCTAAGTCAGATGAAGAGCATGCTGAGCATCTGAAGTCAGTGTTGGAAGTTTTAAAAGAGAAAAAGTTGTACGCCAAGTTATCGAAGTGTGAGTTCTGGCTGAAAGAGGTGAGTTTCCTTGGGCACGTGATTTCTGGTAATGGTATTGCGGTTGATCCGGCAAAAGTAGAAGCAGTGTTGGAGTGGGAGTCTCCGAAGTCCGTAACAGAGATTAGAAGCTTTTTGGGTTTGGCTGGGTACTACAGGAGGTTCATCGAGGGTTTTTCCAAGTTGGCCCTCCCATTGACTCAGTTGACTTGCAAGGGTAAAGTTTTTGTTTGGGATGCTCGATGCGAGGAAAGTTTTATGGAACTGAAAAAGAGATTGACGACGTCGCCTGTTTTGACGTTGCCTAATCCAGAGGAACCGTTCGTTGTGTATTGTGACGCTTCGAAGATGGGTCTCGGTGGTGTGTTGATGCAGGATGGGAAGGTCGTTGCGTATGCGTCGAGGCAATTGCGGATTCATGAGAAAAATTACCCTACGCATGATTTGGAATTGGCTGCTGTGGTTTTTGTGCTCAAGATCTGGAGGCACTACCTTTATGGTTCAAGGTTCGAAGTGTTCAGTGATCATAAGAGTCTAAAGTATCTGTTCGATCAAAAAGAGTTGAATATGAGACAGCGTCGGTGGTTGGAACTCTTGAAGGATTATGACTTTGGTTTGAATTATCATCCCGGCAAAGCTAATGTCGTGGCCGATGCTTTAAGCAGAAAGTCCTTGCATATGTCGGCAATGATGGTGAAAGAATTAGAGTTAATTGAGGAATTCAGAGATTTGAGTTTGGTTTGTAAAATGACGCCTCGCAGTGTCAAGCTGGGCATGTTAAAGATCGATAATGATTTCCTGGGCAGCATCAGAGAGGCTCAGAAGTCAGATGTTAAGTTAGTGGATTTAATTAATGGGGTTGGTCAATCTGAAGATGAAGATTTCAAATTAGATTCCAGTGGTGTGTTGAGGTTCCGGGGTAGGATCTGTGTGCCTGACGATGAAGAGATGAGAAAGGCAATTTTAGAGGAAGGTCATCGTAGCAAGTTGAGTATCCATCCTGGAGCGACGAAGATGTATCAAGATCTGAAAAAGATGTTTTGGTGGTATGGTATGAAGAGGGATGTAGCGCAATTTGTGTATGCCTGTTTGACCTGTCAGAAATCTAAGGTAGAGCATCAGAAGCCTGCAGGGCTAATGCAACCGCTGGAAATTCCAGAGTGGAAATGGGATAGCATAGCAATGGATTTTGTGACGGGGTTACCGAATACAACTAAGGGTCATGACGCTATTTGGGTGATCATTGATAGGTTAACGAAGTCTGCTCATTTTATTCCTATTAATATCACTTATCCAGTGTCGAGGTTGGCAGAGGTATATGTCAAGGAGATTGTGAGACTGCACGGTGTTCCGAAGAGTATTGTGTCAGATAGGGATCCGAGGTTCACTTCCGAGTTTTGGAAGAGTTTGCAGAAAGAATTGGGTTCTAAGTTAAAAATGAGTTCGGCGTATCATCCCCAGACCGATGGTCAGTCCGAGAGAACAATTCAGTCGTTAGAGGATCTGTTGAGGGCTTGTGTATTGGAACAGCGGGGTTCATGGGATTCATACCTTGCGTTGATTGAGTTTACTTATAACAACAGTCACCATTCCAGCATTGGGATGGCACCGTTTGAAGCATTGTATGGTCGGAAGTGTAGAACGCCGTTGTGTTGGTATGATTCGGGGGAGAGTGTAGTGTTGGGTCCGGAGATTGTCCGGGAGACTACAGAGAAGATCAAGATGATCCGTGAGAAGATGAAGGCTTCGCAGAGTCGTCAGAAGAGTTATCATGACAAGCGGAGGAAGGATTTAGAGTTTCAGGAGGGTGAGCATGTGTTCTTGAGGGTTTCTCCTATTACCGGTGTTGGTCGGGCGTTGAAATCGAAGAAGCTCACTCCTCGATTTGTTGGTCCTTATCAGATATCCGAGAGAATTGGAAATGTGGCTTATAGAGTGGCTTTACCGCCAAATCTTTCGAACTTGCACGACGTGTTTCACGTGTCGCAACTTCGGAAGTATGTTTCGGATCCATCTCATGTGATCCAAGTGGACGATGTAGAGGTGCGGGATAATCTCACTGTGGAGACGATGCCCGTAAGGATTGAGGATCGTGAAGTGAAGGCGCTTAGAGGCAAAGAGATTGCATTAGTGAAAGTGGTCTGGCTAGGAGCTGCCGGCGAGAGTATGACTTGGGAGCTAGAGAGCAAGATGCGAGAGTCCTACCCAGAGTTGTTTGACCAGGTAAATTTCGAGGACGAAATATTCTAAGTGGGGGAGAGTTGTAACACCCTAAAATTATTTAATTAAATTATTTAATTAAATAATTGGGGATTTAAATTAAATTATTTGATGTAATTCGATTAATTAGAATTTTATTTATTTTTGGTGGTATTAGGAAGGAGTGGAGGCGCCACTTGCATGACTTGGGCTTAAGTGAAAAAGCCCAAGCCCATGATCTCCAAAGTGTGCGAAGGGGGTTATGTTGTTAGGGGCTAGGTTTTGTGGCCATTCGCAAAAATCAAGAGAGAAAACGCAAGAAAGAAAGAAAATAGCGTGAGATAGAGAGAGAGAGCAAGGAAGGGCGCCGTAGGAGAGAAGAGGAAGAGGAGGGAAGTTGCAACCAAGAAAGAGCAAGAACGTGATCTTGTTGCTGTGATCCTGTACGTGACTACCTCCGGAGCCTCCGTTCTTCAATTTCGAGGTTAGGGGAGCTCTATCACTCTATCTAATAGTTTATATGATGGGTTCTAGATCTAGGATTTGTATTAGAACCGTATGTTTCTTGATGTTCTTGGCGTGTTTGATGTTCATTACGTTCTTGACGTTCTTGATGTTAACTTTCGTATATATGTACATCATGAGTCTATGCGAATTTATCTATTGCTTGGGTTGATCCATGAATTTCGTTATTGGTGATGTTTTGCGTATGTGAGGAGAATTAAAATGTTAATCTATGCGTTGGTTGTTGAAGGATGTGGTCGCATAAGGGGTTGTTGATGTTGGGCGCCTAGGGCGCCATGATGAGGCTAGTGATGTTGTTTGGTTTTAATTGAGTTTTGATGAAATTGAGTTTTAGTGTTTTTTTGAATGAGATAAATGCGTTTTAGTTGCTGGGAAAAATTGGAGTTGTATGTTTTAAAATTGTGAAGAAAACGAATTTTTAGTTGTTAAAAAGGTGTTGGACAAATTCTGGATGTTGTTGCTGGTTTCTGGGCGCTGGGCGCCTATGCTGGGCGCTGGGCGCCTGTTCTGTGTTGTTGTTGCGCGTGGGGGCGCGCCTGGGCGCTGGCGCCCGTGTTGTCTGTGTGTGTGCGTGTGCGCGCCTGGGCGCTGAGCGCCTATGGCGCTGTGTTGTGCGCGCGTTGTTGCCCCTGGGCGCTAGGCGCCCGTGTCCTTGTGTTGCGCTGCGTTGCGCGTGTTCCCCTGGGCGCTAGGCGCCCGTGCTGCGTTGCGCTGCGCTGTGCGCGCGCGTTGTTGCTCCTGGGCGCTAGGCGCCCGTGCTGTGTTGCGTGCGTTGTTGTCGTTGCCTGGGCGCTGGGCGCCTGTGCACTTGTTGCCTGGTTGCCTGGGCGCCTAAGGCGCCTGTTCCCAGGATGTTGCATAATTTTTCCAAAAAATTGTTTTTATCATAACTTTTGATTTAGATGTCCGTTTTGAACGATTCGAAAAGTGCCGTGAAGCTTTTTACGTTGTCTATTCGTGGGTTCAATTTTTAAAATGAAAAATTGTTATTTTCTGACTGTTTGTGGGCGCCCAAGTGGCTGTCCCCGGTGATCGTCCCAGTGACATTGAAAAATGACGTGGAACCCTTTAAAATCCCTTTTGGTGTATAAACAACAGTTTTAACGTGGTAGTGTCAAAATGACTGTTTTGCCCCTAGTGGCCAAAGTTAATGATAATGATGTGTAAATGACGAGGATGCCCTTGGTGGCTAGTCAAATGACTGTTTTGCCCCTAGTGGCCAAAGTTAATGATAATGATGTGAAAAAGACGAGGATGCCCTTGGTGGTTAGTCAAATGACGTTTTGCCCTCAGTGGCTAATGTTTGAGTTAAATGATGTTTATGTGTGAGTGACATTTGGGGCCTGAGTGGCTAGGTGATGTTAAGGTCTAAGTGGCCTAGTGATGTTGTGTGATGATTATGAATTTGACAGGTGCTGTACTCCGTGCGAGCAAACAGGTAAGTGATGGGTCACATTGTTGACTGTGATCTGAGAAATTGTGTGATTTTTGTGAAGTGAGTGGTGCATGTCATAGAGTCTCATGCCCATATGCATAAAACCCAGTGATGTTTTGAGGCCTGAGTGGCCAAGTGATGATGAGGCCTGAGTGGCTAAGCGACGTTTTGTGAAAAGGTACCTTCATGCATATACCCGCGAGTGGGCTGCATTTCATAAATCTATATGACATGAGATGAGTTTTTGTACATGATGTGAATGATGACTGTGATGTGGATGTTTGTGTATTGGATGTTGATTATTCTAGTGCGTAGCCTATGATTAGTGCTTATCATATTTTCTATTATATAGACTGAAATGATGCTCACCCTTTCCTGTTTGAATGTTGCCCTCGTGTTGGTAACGTGCAGGTGATTCCCAGTGAAGGTATTAGCTTCACTTTTTGAGTCGAGTCGTCATGCTCTGATACGTAGCACTCAGGGGGGAAAACGAACTCGGCCTTTATTAATGATGTTTGATTATTATGTCCATGTGGACTATTTGGTTATGTTTTACTAATTTCCGCTGCGTAGTTGATTGTGTTATGAGGAGTGTTATAAGTGACGTTAACCATGAGGCTTGAGTTTTTGATATTGTGATGTGCTACGTGGACGTATGAATTTGAGTTAAACTGTTTTTAAAGTTTGATAAGCGACGTTTGATTTGAGTATGTGTAACATTTCCTATGAACGAGATTTTTCAAACTCTGATTTTTATAAACAAAGTGACGGGTAGAAAGGGGTGTTACACCACGCTCCCTCTGGACGAATCTTCCTCTCAGCCTTTTCCTTCAGTTGGGCGAAGGTGATGTCCTTACTCATCCTGCAGAATACATGGTTAGGACAACGAAACACAACACCATGTTCGTCGGTGGTGACAGTCCCATGGTGATGAAGGGCCGTTAGGAATTTGGCGGATGAGTACTGGGTTGAGCACAATTGCCATTCCATTTCAGCTTGGTTGTAGCTGTCAAGAGGGAGAGTAGGTTTTGGTGAAGAAGCAGATTAGGGTTTGGTGAAGAAGATCTGAGGATGTGAACCCCCTTTTATAATAGGCATGGTGAAATGTCAGCCGTTGATTTCATTTTTAGATCACAAATCTGAGCCGTTTAAATTCTATCCGTTCAGACACATTTTCCAAAGGGATTGACATCCACTCCTTTATCTGACACACATTTGACTGATTGTAAGCCGTTGATCAAAACTGTCGGTGGAATCTGAGACGTCCAATATCCGTCGCTCTGCAACACTGGTTCGAACATCCTCATGCGAACATATTCGCATAACCACATTCGAACCTGTTCGCATGACCCCATTCGAACAGGTGAAAAACACCCAAGAGGGTGTGTCCGCATATTTAACACACGCGAATGGCCTCGTGCGAACCTGTTCGAAGGCCCGTGTTCGAACAGGTGAAAATTCGTGAAAAAAAAGAGGTTTGGCCTGGCCTTTTGGTCATTTCACACCCTTATGGGGTGTGTTTCGAGTAGGAGGGGGTGTGGGAAAAGCAAACACCAAGAACAAAACCCTCCGAAGACGGCCTTTATAAACATCTCACAGGCACACTCGTCTTTTTTGTAAAGGGATTTTTTTTTACCCCATTAGATGACAATCTACCCCACTGACCCTGTAAAAAGACGCAATTGCCCTTCACAAAATTTAAAAAAACCGAACGTATTCTGATTTCAATTTTTTTTTGGAAATCGGATTTATGTATCTGTGAGGTAAATCCAATTTCCACTAAAAATTTTAAAAAAATTAAAAGCGGATTTATTTAAGACGGGGTAGATCCGTTTTAAAAATAACAAAGTGGATTTACCTTAGGTGGGGGTAAATCCGATTTTGTTATTTTTAAAAGCGGATTTACCTTATATGGGGGTATATCCGCTTTTAAATAACAAAATTGGATTTACCCCCACTTAAGGTAAATCCGCTTTGTTAACCTAATTAATAAATAAATAAATCAGTTAAAAAATTAGATACGAATTTCGACCGTCTTTTGGTTCTGTTTAGTGTGTAGTTCGCTAACACGTGACGATGTTGTACGTCGAGCGAATAATTTAGGCTAAAAAATCGGTTTTCGGGCAACCTACTCAAATTGTAATGAAACCACAGCCATTAAATCTGAAATTCCATCGTTTACTATTTTTTATTAATGTTTTTAATTTTTCATAATTTCTAAAAAATCTAAAAAAATTTGCATAAACTTATTTTGGTTTTATTAGATTTTTAGTGGTGTATTTATAATTTTTGGATTAGTTTTGACTCTTTAACGGATTTTTAGTAGTATTTTTATAATATTTTTTAAAAATTTAAATAAAAAACAATTATTTTTAATAACAAAATCGGATTTATCTTAGGTGGGGTAAATCCAAATTCTTTTTTTTTAAGGAAATCAGATTTATCTACCCACTAGGTAAATCCGATTTTAAAAATAACAAAGCAGATGCTTTGTTATTTTTAAAGTCAGATTTACCTGGTACCCCATTTGAGGTAAATCCGCTTTGTTATTTTTAAAGGTAAATTCGCTTTGTTATTTGGGCAGGGGTATTTTTGGGTATATGGGATGTGATGGGGGTATATTGTGATGTGGTGGGGTATAAAAAAAGACCCTTTTAATCACTGTGTTGGTGGCTTCGGCCTTCGAGATAGAGAGGGAGATAGACTAAGTTGAATGCAGGGAATCACATTTTGCGGCGTGGTTTTTTTTTTTAAGCAATATTAGTGGGGTGGGGGAATGTTAGTTTACGAGAGTTGAACTCGGACCTCCTTATTGCACTCATTTAGTGCACTGATTCGATATCTCTTACCTCGCCAACCGAGCTAACTTTCATTGGGTTTTCTCTGTTTATCTTTTAATGAATGAAACATACACCATGGATTTGGTTTTCTGTTACCTTTCAAGCTCTTTTACTCTGCTAAATTTCTTCCTCTCCTCTATCTTGATTATGAATTTCGTTTCTTGAATTCTTTAGTTATTTTTTTTTGATACAATTGGCATATTTCAGCAAACACGCTTTGTCTCAAGATAGGTGTTTATCACCAATGTTTTTGAGACATACGTTTGCTATAGTGATCATGAAAGTTCTTTTAACCACGATGCCTTTCAGGCACGTTCTCAGCTTTGAGTTTTTATTATTCAAGAACCTTCAAGGTTGCCAAATCAAGGTTTAATAGGGTATACAAACCCTAGAAGGTTTATCTGAACCGTGAACTGCTACTGTGGGATGAATCTTTTTGCAAAATCTAAAAAGGGGGTGGTATGTTATGACCCTAATAGCCTCAATTCTGGTTGCAAGATAGATTGGATATCTTGAATTCGATGACCCTAAAGAATCTACGGTATGTATCTTTATTCTTAATGTAGAAGACTGATGATAGTCTTGATGCAGTTTTAATATGAATTTTTATTCATAATATACGAGATGGTAATATTGTGTTTGGATGACCCTGGAACTTGTAAATTGAGCATGGTATGTTTGAGCCATTAATGACGCTTCGATGACCCTGTTGGATCTAGATGCTATTGCAATGTGAATTCTTTATTCACAGTGTATAATTCGGATGGTAAAATATAGTCTTGATAATGACCCTTCGATGACCCTGTTGGACCTAGCTGCTATTGCAATGTGAATTATTTATTCACAGTGTAATTCGGATGGTATGCTCGAGCCATTAATGACCCTTCGATGACCCTGCTGAACCTAAATGCTATTGCAATGTGAATTCTTTATTCACAGTGTATAATTCGGATGGTATGCTTGAGCCATTAATGACCCTTCGATGACCCTCCTTTGTGCTAAATGCTATTGCAATGTGAATTCTTTATTCAGTGTAATTCGGATGGTATGCTTGAACCATTCATGACCCTTCGATGACGCTGCTGGACCTAAATACTATTGCAATGTGAATTCTTGCTTCAGTGTATAATTCGGATGGTATGCTTGAGCCATTAATAACCCTTCGATGACCCTGCTGGACATAAATGCTATTGCAATGTGAATTCTTTCTTCACAGTATTGCAATGTGAATTCCTTATTCTCGGTGTATAATTTTGGATGGAATGTGTCTTGATAAAATGCAAATATGCAGGTATTACATGTTTAATCTGAGACAAGATGTTTTTGAGCCTATTCAACTACAACATGAATTCTTTATTCATACTATAAATTCAGCATGCTGCCCTTTTGTCTTGTGATGCCCTAAATGCTTGTGCATTATGGGTTTTATTATTAATGATATAAAATTGAGATGGCATGGTTTAGGCATTTCTCCAATTTGTCTTTTTGTAACCTCACTGGCACATTCTAGCCGCTGCTTATTTACATACACTATCCAGCTGTTATCTGCTATAGTGGACTGATTTAGTGACCTTGCCAAATTTATACTAAGATATTGATCTTGTATTTTTTAAATGTATTTGGCATGCTGCAACTTCTTTCCATCTTGTCCAATTTTATATTTACTTCAAATCTGTTGCCTTCATCAAATTCATGTGTTGGGGGTGTGATTATGCAGCAACTGTTAATGCAGAAGAATAATTATAGTGTGGAGGATGCTGTGTTTGGAAATACTTGGTATATAGAAGTTACAAATGCAACTTGTAGATGTGTCTACTTGTTTTTTATGTGTCAAACATTAAAAGAGAAATGATATCATACCAATATAGATTACAATAATACCGACATATTGACTCTAGAGATTGTGAAGCATTTCATATACAGACTTGCAGTTTCACTGTCTTCAGATATGGAGATTTCAAAATTCAAATATAGTTTTTTGAGAATTTCAAAACAGCCAATTCAATTGCTTGCTGCTTTCAGTTAAATATCGGGGGTTCTCTTATGCTAATAGATACTATGTTTGGTCAGAGATTTTTCTTTTCGTTCAAAAATCTGCTATTCCAATTCATCACTGCAATCTTGGAAGCTTGATTTCTTTGGTGTTGATTTCTTTTCTCTCTTCAATTAGCTTCTCTTTTCACCTTTTCAATTGATAGTTTATAGAAGAAATCTGTTAGTTTAAATATTTTTACAACACATGACAAACAAAAAAGACGACCTTTACCTACCAAACTCATTTTTTGGATGGAAAGTTCATATTTAATCTAGTATTGTTGCACTTGAATGTGGTTACAATTCTCAACCGAGGCACCATATTCAATGATTATAAACAAAGTGGTGATGTTGAGAATCATTAACTAGAGTACAATTCAGCATTTCCTCTTTAAAGATTCAGCCCAAAAGAGGTAAAAAAAATACATAGATTTTGTGTAACTCATGCGTCAACTGCTTACTAGCTTGGAAGAACTCAATGGTAAATGCAATTGCAACATGAGTTGTTGCATCAACTGTACCACAACTTTGTTTGGAAATGCTTGGTAAGTAGAAGTTACAAACACAGCTTGCAGAAGTGATATGTATATTTTTTGCAGGGGATTTAGCAAATCTTAGAATTTTTGTACTTCTAACTGTACCACAACTCTTCAATAAATTCTTTTGGCTTATAAAAAATATTATAATTTTGCTAATGAGCTAGCTTTTTCAAGATTAGAGATGATCGGACTGTAAATCGGATTGCATGCAATATAGGGAACACTGAGCCTTGTTATGGCAAATCAATGTTTCTCCAATAAATTTGATAATGGGAAAGGAAGGTATATACAACAAGCACCATTACATTACTGTAGGGCTGTAGGCTATTATTGTACTCTGATGACCCTTCGATGACCCTGGAACTGATTGCTATTATTGGTGTAAATTCCGAATGGTATGTTTGAGTCACTAATGAGCCTTCGATGACTCTCCTGGACCTAGATGCTATTGCAATGTGAATTCGTTATTCACAGTGTACAATTGGGATGGTAAAATGTAGCCTTGATGACCCTTAAGTCCAATAGCTATTCAAAATGTAATTTTGGATGGAATGTGTCTTGATTAGATGCAAATATGCAGCTCTTAAGTTAAATGATAAATCTGAGACAGGATGTTTGAGCCTATTCAACTACAATATGAATTCTTTATTCATACTATAAATTCAGCGTGGTGCCTTTTTGTCTTGTGATACCCTAAATGCTTATGCATTATGTGTTTTAATTATTGATGATCTAAAATTGAGATGGCATGGTTTAGGCATTTCTCTAATTTGTCTCTATAAAAGTCTAGCTGCTTTAGCTAAGACTTCGGCTTATTATGCATCTTATACAGCCATCTATCCAAGTCTAAAAAATTTCTTTGATTTGCTCATTTGATTGAAACATTAGAGGAAATGCTTTAGAGCCTATAACATCAATTCCTGAAATTTTATGGATAATATGCCTTTTTTTCCTATATAATACTTCTGTCCGTGTATAGATTTACTTGATAGCCGTTTAAGCCCCTTTTGTCACAGATGGCAATATATGCCTTTTTTTCATCATACCTTCACACACACAAAAAGAGCATTGACTATCATATGGGTTTGCAAAGCTATGATATAAGGTATATATCTTATAGAACTTGACAATGAGAGTTATAAAGCTATGATATTTATCTTAAAATGAGTTTGAATTGTTTCTCTATATTCTGAACAAGGTGATGAATTTTTTATTATTCTATGATGCTTCTGCAAGTGACTGGATGTCTTGTATTCGATTTGATTTGGTGACCCTAAAGGAAGCTGTAGTATGAACTCTTTTTCATAATGTAAAAGATGGATGACCGCCTTAATGCAATTTTAATATGAATTTTTATTCATAATGTACGAGAGGGTATCTAGTATGCTTTGATGACCCCAAATGAAATTTCGCATGCATGTGTTGTATTAACCTATTTTGGCGCACCAGAATTTGTTATTATTGGTGGAAATTCGGAATGTTGGAGCCATCGATGGCCCTGGACCTAGATGCTATTGCAATGTGAATTCTTTATTCACATTGTATAATTGGGATGGTAAAATGTAGCCTTGATGACCCTAGTCCAATTGCTATTCAAAATGTGAATTTTGGATAGTATGTGTCTTGATAAAATGCAAATATGCAGCTCATAATGCTTAATTTGAAATAGGATGTGAGTTTATTCAACTACTATATGAATTCTTTATTCATAATATAGATTCAGCATTTTAAGTTGATGCCCTAAATGTTGCTGCATTATGACTTTTAAGTTTTAACTATTGTTGATGATCTAAAATTCAGATGGTATGGTTTGGGCCTTGATGATCCTAGATGGCAAATGGTATAAAATCATAAATTATTTACAATGATGTAAACAAGAAGCACTAACAAATAGCAAGAGTGCAAGACATTACTTGACCTTCGCTTTCCTGCATATTTTTTATTTGGTCCCACACTCCCACTAAAGACTTGTGACCACTCTATTTTCAGTGATTCAAATAATGATTAGAATGGTAAAGGTGATTTTAACTCGTCACCTTTAATTCCTATAATAATCAGAATGAAATCCATTTTCGGTGATTCAAATAATGATTAGAATGCTTAGTTCTTTTATTTTTATGAATGTTTGCATACCATCTGGATATGGCAGGTCATAGATTTTCTTGAAAGAAATCCGAATATTGCTCCTAAAGAAGTTAGATGGATGCTAATCAGTTTATAGTTTAGAGATGAATCAACTTGAAATGGCACTTCCTATAATGTGTTTGAGTTGTTCTTTTGAAACTCTTTTAGTTCATTTTTGTTACACAGGAAGGTTGTACAAGTGCACAAATTTTCAACTGGTTTATTCCTTCTTTGCACTCAACTTAATCTACTATTCTTTGTTAACAATTCTCTCCCGGTCCCTGCTACATTAGAAATTTGAAAAGCCTGAACAATTCTCTCCCGGTCCCTGCTACACTTCTCTGTTTGGTGTTGCTTTCATTTTCGACAACCTCATTGGTGCATTCTAACAGCTGTATATTTATTCACTACTGCTATCTGCTACGGTGGGCTGACATGGATTGAACCTTGGGTTTTCTTAAATTTCTGGGGTTCTCTTATGCTAATAGATACTATGTTTGGCCAGAGATTCTTTTTTCATTCATAAATCTGCTATTCCAATTCATCACTGCAATTTCCTCTTCTGTGATGAGAAATGACTTAGAATGGTGATCTTCTTGAACAGGTTAATCTTGGAAGCTTGATTTCTTTGGTGTTGATTTCTTCTCTTTAGGTCACTTAAGGTATATAAGCTGAGACTCCTCTATCTTTTCTCTCTTCAATTAGCTTCTCTTCTCACCTTTTCAATTGATAGTTTATAGAAGAAATCAGTTAGTTCAGATATTGTTACAACACATGACAAACAGATACGTTTACCTACTTGTAGTGCTTGTGATTACAATTCTCAATCAAGGCACCATATTCAGTGATTATAAACAAAGTGGTGATGTTGAGAACACTACTACTTTGTGATGTTGAGAAAAAAAACATACATAGATTTTGTGTATGCTACTGTGGGTTGAATCCTTTTGCAAAATCTAAAAAGGTATATTATGACTCAAATAGCCTCAATTCTGGTTGCAAGATAGATTGGATATCTTGAATTCGATGACCCTAAAAAATCTACGGTATGAACCTTTATTCATAATGTAGAAGACTGATGATAGTATTGATGCAGTTTTAATATGAATTTTTATTCATAATATACGAGATGGTAATATTGTGTTTCTATGACCTTGGAACTTGTAAATTCGAAATGGTATCTTTGAGCCATTAATGATGCTTCGATGACGCTGTTGGATCTCGATGCTATTGCGATGTGAATTCTTTATTCAGTGTATAATTCGGATGGTAAAATGTAGCCTTGATAATGACCCTTCGATGACCCTGCTGGACCTACATGCTATTGCAATGTGAATTCTTTATTCACAGTGTATATAATTTGGATGGTATGCTTGAGCCATTAATGACCCTTCGATGACCCTGCTGGACCTAAATGCTATTGCAATGTGAAATCTTTCTTCACAGTGTATAATTCGGATGGTATGCTTGAGCCATTAAAGACCCTTCGATGACCCTGCTGGACTTGGATGCGATTGCAATGTGAATTCTTTATTCACAATATATAATTCGGATGGTAAGATGTAGCCTTGATAATGACCCTTCGATGACCCTGCTGGACCTAGATGCTATTGCAATGTGAATTCTTTATTCTTAGTGTATAATTTTGGATGGAATGTGTCTTGATAAAATGCAAATATGCAGAGCTATTGAATGTTTAATCTGAGAGAGGATGTTTTTGAGCCTATTCAACCACAACATGAATTCTTTATTCATACTATAAATTCGGCATGTCTTGTGATGCCCTAAATGCTTATGCATTAGGAGTTTTTAATTATTGATGATCTAAAATTGAGATGCTATGGTTTAGGCATTTCTCCGATTTGTCTTTTGCTTCCTTAAGTGTCCCAGGGTGATGAAACTCTTTTTAGATTAAGTATGCTCCAATTTGTGATTTGTCTCTATAAGAGTCTAGCTGCTTTAGCTAAGACTTCAGCTCTTTGTGCATCTAATTCCGCCATCTATCCGGCTCTAAGATATTTCTTTGATTTGCTCATCTGATTGAAACATTAGAGGAAATGCCTTAGAACTTATAAAATCAATTCCTGAAATTTTATGGATGATATGCCTTTTATTCCTAATTTCCTATATGGTATTTTTGTCTATGTATAGATTTACTTGATAGTCGTTTAAGCCCCTTTTATTACAGATGGCAATAGATGCCTTTTGTTCATCAGAACTTCACACACACAAAAAGAGCAATAACTATCATATGGGTTTGCAAAGCTCAACATATATCTTATAGAACTTGAGAATGAGTGTTATAAATCTATGATATTTATCTTAAAATGAGTCAGAGTTGTTTCTTACTTTCTCTATATTCTGAACAATGTGATGAATTTTTTATTTTTTACTATTCTCCGATGCTTTTGTAAGCGATTGGATGTCTTGAATCTGATGACCCTAAAGGATGTCTTGAGAATGCGAGTTATAATAAATCTATGATATTTATCTTAAAATGAGTCAGAGTTGTTTCTTACTTTCTCTATATTCTGAACAATATGATGAATTTTTTATTTTTTATTATTCTCTGATGCTTTTGTAAGCGATTGGATGTCTTGAAATTGATGACCCTAAAGGAAGCTGAAATATGAACCCGTGTCTTGAATTCGATGACCCTAAAGGAAGTTGAAATATGAACTCTTTGTTCATAATGTAAAAAATGAATGAGAGCCTTAATGCAGTTTTAATATGAATTTTTATTCATAATGTACAAGATGGTATCTATTATTCTTTGATGACCCCAATTGAAATTTTGCAATTTCAACAGGAAGTGCATGCATGTGTTGTATTAGCCTATTTGTATCTATTATTCTTTGATGACCCCAAATGGAATTTTGCAATTGGAACAGGAAGTGCATGCATGTGTTGTAATAGCCTATTTTGGTGCACCAGAATTTGTTATTCTGTGTGGAAATTCAGAATGGTATGTTGGAGTCATTGATGACCCTGGACCTAGAAGCTATTGCAATGTGAATTCTTTATTCATGATGTATCACTATTCACCGGGATGGTAAAGTGTAGCCTTGATGACCCTTAAGTCCAATTGCAATTCAAAGTGTGAACTTTGGATGGTCCGTGTCTTGATAAAATGCTAATATACAACTCATTATGATTAATCTGAGACAGGATGCTTGAGTTTATTTAACCACAATATGAATTCTTTATTCACAATATAGATTCAGCATATTAAGTTTTTGCCTTGTGATGCCCTAAATGTTGCTTCATGATGACTTTTAATTTTCAATATCCAAAAAGGGAGTGGTACGTATGACACTAATAACCTCAATTGCGGCTGCAAGATAGATTGGATATCTTGAATTCGATGACCCTAAAGAAATATGCAGTATAAACTCTTTATTCATAATATATGGGATGGTATCTATTGTTCTTTGATGACCCTTCGATGACCCTCTGGACTTGGATTCAATTGCAATGTGAATTCTTTATTCACAGTGTATAATTTGGATGGTATGCTTGAGCCATTAATGACCCTTCGATGACCCTGCTGGACCTAAAACCTATTGCAATGTGCTTTCTTTATTCAGTGTATAATTCGGATGGTATGCTTGAGCCGTTAATGACCCTGCTGGACCTAAATGCTATTGCAATGTGTATTCTTTCTTCACAGTGTATTGCAATGTGAATTCTTTATTCTCAGTCTATAATTTTGGATGGAACGTGTCTTGATAAACTGCAAATATGCAGCTATTAAATGTTTAATCTGAGACAGGAACAGGATATTGTTGAGCCTATTCAACTACATATTCAGCATGCTGCCCCTTTGTCTTGTGATGCCCTAAATGCTTATGCATTAGGAGTTTTAATTATTGATTATCTAAAATTGAGTTGGTATGGTTTAGGCATGTCTCCAATTTGTCTTTTGCTTCCTTAAAGTGGCCCAGGGTGATGAACTCTTTTTGGGTGAAGTATGTTTTGATTTGTGATTTGTCTCTATAAAAGTTTAGCTGCTTTAGCCAAGACTTCGGCTCTTTGTGCATCTAATTCAGCCATCTATCCAGCTCTAAGACATTTCTTTGATTTGATCATCTTATTGAAACATTAGAGGAAATGCTTTAGAGCTTATAAAATCAACTCCTGAAATTTTATGGATGATATGCCTTTTATTCCTATATGATATTTTTGTCTATGTATAGATTTACATGATAGCCATTTAAGCCCCTTTTATCCCAGATGGCAATAGATGCCTTTTTTTCATCAAATCTTCACACACACAAAAAGAGCATTAACTATCATATGGGTTTGCAAAGCTCACATATAGAACTTGAGAATGAGAGTTATAAAGCTATGATATTTATCTTAAAATGAGTCTAAATTGTTTCTCTATATTCTGAACAACGTGATGAATTTTTAAAGGAAGCTGTGGTATGAACTCTTTTTCATAATGTAAAAGATGGATGACAGCCTGAATGCAGTTTTTTTGGATTAGGAGGTAAACCAAGGTATCCCCTGCGCGCGCAACTGCAGAGACTAATCTCCCGAGGTACTGAGATCCATTTAAGGGGTTGACTTCTCCCACCAGGTATTTTTCCATACGCACCGGCCAATGATCGAACCCGAATGCAGTTTTAATATGAATTGTTATTTTGGTAAACCAAGGTATCCCCTGCGCGCGCAACTGCAGAGACTAATCCCCCGAGGTACTGAGATCCATTTAAGGGGTTGACCTCTCCCACCAGGTATTTTTTCATACGCACCGACCAAAGATCGAACCCTTGACCAAATGGTTAAGGAGCCTGAATGCAGTTTTAATATGAATTGTTATTGACGATGTACGATATGGTATCTATTATGCTTTGATGACCCCAAATGAAATTTGACAACTGCAAGTGCATGCATGCGTTGGATTAGCTTATTTTACCGCGCTAGAATTTGTCATTCTTGGTGGAAATTCGGAATGGTATATTGGAGCCATTGATGACCCTGAACCTAGATGCTATTGCAAAGTGAGTTCTTTATTCATGATGTATCATTGGGATGGTAAAATGTAGCCTTGATGACCCTCAAGTTCAATTGCTATTCAATATGTGAATTTTTGATAGTATGTGTCTTGATAAAATGCTAATATGCAGCTTATAATACTTAATCTGAGACAGGATGCTTGAGTTTATTCAACTGCATGAACTCCTTTATCTGCTATAGTGGACTGATTTAGTGACCTTGCATGCTGCTTATTTATACACTATTCACTTGATGTATTTGGTATGCTGCAGCTTCTTTCCATCTTGTGCAATCTTATATTTACTTCAAATCTGTTTCCTTCGTCGAATTCATTCGTTGGGGGCGTGATTATGCAGCAACTGTTTATGCATAAGAATAATTATAGTGTGGAGGATGCTGTGTTTGGTAATATTTGGTATGTAGAAGTTACAAATGCAACTTGTAGAAGTGTTGTGATGTATCTGCTTTTGGTTTTGAAAAGTGTGGCCCTGCTTTTTGGCATGTTGTGCCTGTTTCTGGCTTATTTGGGGGAGGTGTTGGGTCTTATCATATGGTACTAATATTTGCTAGGCAAATAGGAAGCCTGGTGTATTTTACCATAAGTTCGTATTAGGTCCTCATTGGTGCTATTAATTAAACTATGTTCTGTTGACTATAAGTTCGTATTAGGTCCTCATTTGTGTCAGCATTAAAAGAGGAATGGTTGGGCATGCTTTGTTTCTGCAGTTACTGGAATCCAAAAATATGTTGTGTGTTGACTTAGTGCAATAAAATAACAGT
Organism: Astragalus membranaceus; assembly: GCA_039519185.1. Lineage (NCBI taxonomy): Eukaryota > Viridiplantae > Streptophyta > Magnoliopsida > Fabales > Fabaceae > Astragalus > Astragalus membranaceus. The sequence continues at coordinate 135,859,698 of CM076850.1, forward strand.
GGAAACAACTTCGTGAAGGATCAATAAAGGGCGTTTCAGATTTGTTTGACTTTGTAAAGGCACATGGCCATGGCTATGTCAAAAAAAGAAGATTTGTTTGACTTTGTAAAGGCACATGGCTTTGTTTAGTGTGCTTAATATGTATTGGTGGCAGGGGATTTAGCTAATCTTGGAATTTCTATTACTACTTCTAACTGTACCACATCTCTTAAATTCTTTCGGCTTATCAAAAAATATTATAATTTTGCTAGTGAGCTAGCTTGTTCAAGATTAGAGATGATCTGACTGGAAATCGTATTGCATATAGGGAACACTAAGCCTTGTTATGGCAAATCAATGTTTCTCCAATAAATTTGATAATAGGAAAGGAAGGCATATGCAACAAGCACCATTACAATTACTGTAGCAGCAATAATTGTAGTGAAAGATTCTTTGTACAAGGCTTCGATGCATTACGTAAATGATAAGGATAATTGTATTAAAGATTCTCTGTACAAAGGCTTTGTACAAGGATTTGAATAGAAGACCATGATGCAAGGTGCTTTTATTGAATCTAAATCAGTTTAGAAAATTATTGTCCAGTTAATAGTAGATTTGTAGTTTTACATTTTTGTTGTTTTACCTATGTAAAGTGTAGACCAATTATAGTGTGACATGTGGCTATTCAATTGTCTTATAAATAAGTGAGTTAACCACCCTGGTTAACACTCAATTTCATTTTACAATTCTGTTTGATCATTCTCCTCTCCCTTCGACACCTCTCTTCCCCTTCGACTCTCCTCTTCTCCCTTCGACCTCTCTTTCTCTGCAATTCGCGACCGTGTTCGTGATCTTGAGGCGTGATAATGGCAAACCAGAAAGCCAATCAACTTCCGGCGAACATTCCGGTTCTTAATTCCAAGAACTACGACAAATGGATTGTGCAGATGAAAGTGGTGTTCCGGTTTCAAGAAGTGCTTGATGTTGTGGGAACCGGAATACTCGCAGAAGCTACTGGAGATGTGCTTCGTGAATGGCAAAGGAAAGACAGTAAAGCGCTGTTCTTGATCCATCAAGGTGTTGATGGCGAAGCCTTTGAGAAGATTTCTGAGTATGAAACGGCGAAGGAAGCATGGGACGCATTAACCACAGTTTACTCTGGCGACGCATCGTTGAAGCAAGTAAGATTAAATACGCTGCGTAGGGAATATGAACTGCTTCAAAAGAGACAATTGCGGAGTATTTCAATAGATTGACATTGATTACAAACCAAATGCGCACCAATGGAAAAATTGTGACAGATAGGAGGAAGATTGATAAAGTGTTGAGAACACTAATTCCACAATTTGATTACATGGTGACTTCAATTGAACAATCCAAGGATTTGGATACATTGAAGGTGGCTGAATTGCAAGGAATTCTTGAAGCGAATGAAACAAGAATTCGTGCAAGAATTGGTGATAAATCAAAAGAGAAAGCAAGTGAACAGGTGCTGCTGGCACAATCTCAGAACAAGAAAGGGAACTGGGGTAAGAACAAGAAAGGGAAAGGAAAATGGAACAAAGGTGGTGAAGGGTCAAATAAGCACAATGATCAGAAAAATGATTTCCAAAAGAGAAAAGAAGCCTGGAAGAAGAATAAGGGAGAGAACAAGAAATATAGCAAGAAGGAGGTGCAGTGCTATAATTGTGAGAAATATGGCCATTATGCAGATGAGTGTAGATCAAAGAACACTCAAGAAGAGGCACAATTGGCTAGAGGTAGTTCTGACTCTGATGATGAAGTGGTCTTGATGGCAGAAATTGGTGAAATTAACACTGAGAATGGAACACATGTGCAGCAACAAGTGGCCAAACGAGTAGGTGATGATGAACTGGTGTTGATGGCAGAGTCAAGTGGAAACAGTGAAGATTTTTGGTACTTGGACACAGGGTGTTCAAGCCACATGACTGGAAATAGAAATTGGTTCATTGATCTAGACGAATCAGTGAAGAAGTCTATAAGGTTTGGTGATGATAGAGTGATAAATGCATAAGGTTGTGGCACAGTGAGAATCAAGAGGAATGATGGCAAGACATACCTCATCACAAATGTGTTATTTGTTCCATCAATGAGAAGCAATTTGATAAGCCTAGGACAACTTCTAGAGAAGGGATGCTCAGTTCAAATGGAGAATTTGGAATTGAAGCTATATGATCCTAAAGGAAGGCTACTGTTGAAAGCAACATTGAACAAGAGGAGAACATTCAAAGTTAGCATGAGTGTAGTCAATGATGAATGTTTGAAAGCTATCACTAGTGATGAAGTGTGGAGATGGCATGAAAGATATGGGCATTTGAACTTTAGAGACTTGAAGAATTTGACTGCTCAAGGTATGGTGCATGGCCTGCCTGCATTGAAGCTGCCTGATGAAGTATGCAAGCAATGCTGTGAATCCAAGCAAGCTAGAAGCTCCTACAACACTGAAATGAAAATTCAAGCATCAAGGAGACTTGAAGCCATTCACTCAGATGTTTGTGGCCCATTTGAAGTGAAGACATTAGGAGGTAATAGCTATTTTGTTTCATTCATTGATGAATTTACTAGGAAGATGTGGATCTATCTACTTAGTAAGAAAAGTGAAGTGCTTGATGTCTTCAAAAGATTCAAAATAATGATTGAGAAAGAATCAGGATGTTACATCAGTAGACTTAGAACTGATGGAGGTGGGGAGTATACCTCCATTGAATTTGAGAAATTTTGCAAAGATGAAGGCATAAGGCATGAAGTCACAGCACCATATACTCCCCAACATAATGGTACAACAGAGAGAAAGAACAGGACTGTATTAAACATGGTTAGGAGTATGTTGAAAAGTAGAAATATGCCAAGTTACTTCTGGGGAGAAGCAGCAACCACAGCAGTGTACATCATGAATAGAAGCCCAACTAAGAGACTGGATAGAATGACTCCTGAACAGGCTTGGTGTTGTGAGAAACCAAGTGTGAAACATTTGAAAGTGTTTGGGGCACTGTGTTACAGACATGTTCCAGACCAACTGAGAAAGAAATTGGATGACAAAGCTCAGCCAATGGTTCTATTAGGCTATCATTCAACTGGTGCCTACAAGTTGTATGATCCTAATAGACAAAAGGTGGTTATTAGCAAGAATGTAGTCTTTGAGGAATCAAAGGGATGGGAGTGGAACAATCCTGCACAGAGTAATACTGCCACTACTGTGTTACTGGAGCCTGTGCAGGACACACCAGTAGCAGTGACATTGAATGAGCACCATGATGTTGTGAATGAAGTGATGAATGAACCAGAGGGTGCACATGAGAGACCAAGAAGGAACAGACAGCTGCCACAAAGATTGAATGAATTTCAATTGTTCCCTGACAATGCCATAGGAACTGATAGAGAATTGTTGCAAGAGGCATTGCTTGCTGATTGTGATCCAATAACTATAGAAGAGGCTCTCAAAGAGTCTAAATGGAAGCAAAGCAATGATAGAAGAGCTGAACTCAATTGAAAGAAATGACACTTGGGTGCTAGTTGATTTGCCCAAACAGAAAAAGGTTATAGATGTGAAGTGGGTCTTCAAGACAAAGATCAAACCCAATGGTGAAATTGGGAAGTATAAAGCAAGGTTGGTGGATAATGGGTTCCTACAAAGACTTGGACATGACTACAATGATGTCTTTGCACCTGTGGCAAGGATTGAGACAATAAGATTAATTGTTGCAATAGCCAGTTTTAAGAACTGGTCTATGTATCAGTTAGATGTGAAGGCTGCCTTCCTCAATGGCTACTTAGAGGAAGAGGTGTATGTCAACCAACCACCAGGTTTTGTGCTGAATGGCAAGGAAGAAAATGTATACAAGTTGAGAAAGCTCTTTATGGCTTAAAGCAAGCTCCACGAGCTTGGAATAAGAGGATAGATTCATTCCTATTGCAATTAAATTTTGTGAAGTGTGTGAATGAACATGGCATCTATGTGAAGGGATCTAATATAGAAGATTGGCTGGTTGTTTGTTTATATGTGGACAACATGCTGCTCACAGGAACCAGTGAGAAAGACATGCTGAAATTCAAGAAGTGTATGATGAGTGAATTTGAAATGTCAGACATGGGTGTTCTCACTTACTTCCTGGGCATTGAATTTACTGCTACAGAAGGTGGAATTCTGTTACATCAAAGGAAGTATGCTGCTGATGTCTTAAGAAGATTTAATATGAATGAAGACACTGCAGTGAAGCTAGTAACTGATGGTGAAGGGAAAACAGTGGATGCAACTCTGTACAAGAAATTGGTGGGATCATTGAGGTACTTGTGTCATACAAGGCCTGACATATCATATGGTGTTGGGCTCATAAGCAGGTTTATGAAGCATCCAAAGACCTCACATTTGGTGGCTGCAAAACGTATACTGAGATACATAAAGGGGACTGCTGATATGGGTGTGTTCTATCCTAGTGGAGGTGGAAGAAATGACAAGGAGGTGTTTGGATACTCAGATGCAGACTGGTGTGGAGATAAGGGTGATAGAAATAGCACAGCAGCTTATGTGTTTATGTATGGTGATGCTTCAATCTCATGGAGTTCAAAGAAGGAAAGTGTAGTGGCTCTATCATCCTGTGAATCTAAGTACATAGCTGCTGCTATGTCAGCATGCCAAGCACAATGGCTCAACATGCTGCTGAGTGAACTGAAATTGAAGAATGATGATGCTGTGAAACTGCTTGTGGATAACAAATCTGCCATAGATTTGGCCAAGCATCCAATTGCTCATGGTAGGACCAAACACATAGAGACCAAATTCCATTTTCTTCGTGATCAAGTTGCGAAACAGAAGCTGAAGCTGGAGTACTGCAAAACTGAAGATAACATTGCAGATTTGCTGACTAAGCCACTGAAGGTCAGCAGATTTGAAGAATTGAGGAAGAAAATTGGGTTGAAAAGTGCTACTAAATTGATTTAGGAGGTGTATTGAATGTAAATTTGTTTAGAAAATTACTATCCAATTAATAGTAGATTTGTAGTTTTACATTTTTTTTTTGTTTTACCTATGTAAAGTGTAGACCAATCATAGTGTGACATGTGGCTATTCAACTGCCTTATAAATAAGTGAGTTAATCACCTTGGTTAACACTCAATTTCATTTTACAATTCTGTTTGATCATTCTCCTCTCCCTTCGACACCCCTCTTCCCCTTCGACTCCCCTCTTCTCCCTTCGACATCTTTTTCTCTGCAATTCAAGAATTGTTCCAACAGCTTTAAATCAGTGTTATTAGACCTGGATCGGTCATCGACTCGGTCAAGACATTGGTTTTTTGGTCGAACTAGCAGGTCTTTGGTTGGACCGCATGACCTAGTTTATATTAAATAAATTCAAAAAATTATAATATATACTAAAAGTATTTGTATTTATAATTGTAAGTAAGTAAAATGATAAAATATTTAAATTTAATAATAAATAAAATATATGCAAGATTATAAATATATTGTCTTGCATGTTTACATTTACTATTACTATTAAAAATATATTTATGTAAAGGCTAAATATAAATATTGTGGAACATAATTAACAATGTTATTTTAATTTAATGGGTCGTATAATTAGTTTTTATGTGAAACATAAATATACTATATCATAGAAAAGCAAAATTTTACCGATAAGGTATAGCACAAGTTGTAGATACTTGGGCTCCTTAACCATTTGGTCAAGGGTTTGATCCCTAGCCGGTGCGTATGGAAAAATATCTGGTGGGAGAGGTCAACCCCTTAAATAGGTCTCAGTACCTCGAGGGATTAGTACGCGTGTAGGGAATACCTCGGTTTATCAAAGAAAAGCAAGATTTTAACAAATGGGAGATCAAGACTATATTGATTTGTAAATTTTTTTTTGGTAAATAATGATTTGTATTTTCTTATGTGATTAATGATGGAAAATAGAGTATGACAAAGTAATGCATTAGAAGTGGGTAACAAACCTGAGACCTCAAAGTTGTGTGTGAGTTTCAAGTGGTATTTGTCACTCCTTCTAGAACAATAAAATAAAAATAAAGCCGCCTTGGTACCATCAACAATTAATATATATATATATATATATATATATATATATATATATATATATATATATATATATATATATATATATATATATATATATATATATATATAATGTATATAATATATAAAAGGAAGCTTACTTCAACAATTGTCTTCGGGTTCAATGGTAGTCTCGGTGGTTGTTCACCCTTTTTCCTGTGTTCGATACTTGCGTCTGGCATTTTTAAATAATAAAAAGAGCTGCTTAAAAAACTGCACGACCCGGCCCGGGTCACATGACCGGGCGGGTCACCGGATTTTCATCAATCCGGTCGGGTATGTTGAACCGAGTAGGTTCCCAGGAAAGAGAGGTGGGTCACAGTGGACACTCTTAAGTATCAAGTCTTTCCTAGCCAGAACTTTCCCCAAACCACACTGGTTTCAAGAACAAGCCAAAGAGATTACCGGGATGAGTCGCAGACTAGGTCGCTCTCTTTAAGACGTTTCGGGACACTGCTCGAAGGTGCAAGCAGACTATCAACCACGACGTCCCCATGATAAAACAGCCCAGTACAATTACCACTGCACAGTGAATAACCGCTCGAGATATACACCTCAATATGGTTATTTAACCACTCAGAAATATGGCGCTTATGCCACTCAAGAAAAATGGCTTGAGGTATGATTTAACGTCAAGCCTAAGATGAAGAAAAGAAATTTTTTCGAGAGAGGAGAGAAGACTGGAGGAAGGATTTATCGTCCAGTTGGTGTGTTTTGCAAATGAGGAGAAGCTCTCCTTTTATAGGTTTTTTCCACTATAGAAGTGATTAGCCTATCCGATGTGGGACTTTTTCCAATTCACACACAAAGAGTCTATCCAATGTGGGACTTTTTCCAATTCACACACAAAGAGTTCCAACAATCCCCCACTTGAATTTAAAAAGGAGTTTCAGAAATAGCGTCAAACGCTTCCATAAGATTGTGCATAAGCAGAGGTGTCGTACGACTTGAACCTTGCATAGCGGTTAAGATTTAGATTCAACAAGAGTGACTCGTAGTCTTGAACTCTATCTCTAATCGTCAAAACCACACACAACCCTTTCCATAGGTGTATTCTCAAATGCCCGTGCGTTTATGGCCCTTTCCAGGTTTGGCCGAGTCAGGATTGGTGGCTCGGTCAAAGCCTTTTTAAGCTGGGAGAGGGCCTCGTCCCGCTCCGGGGTCCATTCAAACTTTGCTTCCTTCTTAAGCAGCTTAAATAACGGAAGCGATTTGAATGCAGCATTGGAAATGAAACGAGATAGCGCAGCGATCATCCCGTAAAGCTTTTGAAGCTCTTTCTTGGTAGACGGGGTGCGCATCTCTGTCACAGCCCGACATTTGTCCGGGTTGGCTTCAATTCCCCTTTATGTGAGGTAGAAACCAAGGAATTTCCCAGCTCGGACTCCGAAAGTGCATTTTTACGGGTTCAGCCTCATATTGTTTTTTCGGATCTCTGCGAAGATCTCTTCAAGGTCGGCTATGTGGAGGCTCTCACCTCCGCTTTTCGTGATCATGTCGTCGAGGTAGACTTCTACGTTACGCCCGATCTACTTTCGGAAAACCCTGTTCATCATTCTTTGATAGGTAGCTCCCGCATTTTTTAAGTCAAATGGCATAACCCGGTAACAAATTATCGCGGTCAGTCATGAAGGCGGTCTTTTCTTGGTCGGGAGGGAACATCAGAATTTGGTTATATCCGAAATAGGCATCCATAAAAGATTGTAAACGAAAACCTAAAGCATTATCGACGAGACGATCAATGCTAGGAACAGGAAAGGCGTCCTTAGGACATGCCTTATTAAGATCGGTATAATCAACACACATTCGCCATTTTCCATTACTTTTCTTGACAAGTACAGGGTTGGAAAGTCAAGTTGTATACTTGACTTCCTTTACAAAATCGGCTTTAATTAAATCATCAACGACTTTAGCCGTGGCAGCTGCTTTCTCCTTGCTTTGAGCTCTCTTGCGCTGGGCAACCCACTTAGCCCCGGGGGTAACAGCTAGCTGGTGACAGGCGACTTCCGGGGGAATCCCGGGCATGTCCTTCGCCGACCAGGCGAAGAGGTCGGCATGAGCCTTCAGGCATAAAGCGAGCTTTGCTTTAACTTCCTCAGAGAGGTCGGATCCGATCTTGACAGCTTGGGTTGGGTCATCTCCCAACTGGATTTGCACAAATTCACCATCAGGTTGAGGTCGCCTGATTTTCTTCTTCAGCTCTCGGGTGAGATCGTCATCACTCTCCTCTTCAGAGCTGTCAGGGTCGTACCTCGCATCAAGATCTGTGACATTAATCTCAGCAGCTCTGCTATTTCTTCTCTTTTTGGGATCATTCCGGGCTTCTGCTACTTCGGGGGAACCCCCTCCTCTGAGGCTCGCCTATCTGCTTTCATGTGCAGATAGAAGCATCTCTGGGCGGACTCTAGGTCGGCATCAAGGGTAATAACTTTGTTGCACAGAGAGTAGAATTTCATTTTCAGATGAACTGTTGATGTTACAGCTCCGAGCCTTCCTAGAGTCGGTCTTCCGATAATACAGTTGTAGGTCGAAGGGCATGACAAAACTAGGAATTTGGTCTTGACTGTCATTTCCAATGGTTCTTCGCCGTAGGTGACCATTAATTCCAAATAGCCGAGTGGTTTGGTCCGGGACCCGTTGAAACCTGAAAGGTCAGATCCCCTGTAAGGGGTGAAGTCCTCCTCAGAGATTTGCAGCTTTCTCACAAGGTCGATAAAAATGATATCTGCCGAGCTTCCCTGATCGACAAGGATTCTTCTTATCTCGTGATTGGCCATGACAGCCCTGATCAAAAGAGGATTATGCTTGTTGGGTTTGCCATCTCGCAAGTCTTGATCGCCAAATGCCAAAAGAGGTCGGTCTGGGGTCGAGGTTATCGCTGAGGTGGAAGCGTCACTCATAACCTCCTTCCACTTTCTTTTCATAATCTTGCCTGAAGCTTCGACGAGGTATCCACCAGAGATGACCATCATTACCGGTCGACCTTTAGACTTTCGGAAATCGCGCTCGTCTTCCGAGCTTTCCTCTCTTTCTTGACAAGCCTTCCCCTTCTTTTTAGGGCCATCCTTCTCTTCTTTAACCTCTACCTCCTGCTGAGGTGCTTTGGCCACATACTGACTTAATTTCCCTTTCTTGATCAGATCCTCATTGTCGTCTTTCAGAGCATTGCAGCGATTGGTGTCATGTCCTTTACTTCGGTGATACCGACAGTACTTGTTAGATCGCTGCCCCGGTCTGTGCGGGAGTGGATCAGGGAATTTAACTTCCTTAAATTCCGCATTCATGCATTCTTCTAAGATTCTAGCTCTTGTTTCGTTAAAATCGGAATAATGCTGGTGATGGTTGAGAGACCTGGGTTTACTATCGTTCCGGGCCTCCTTCTCATTCCGAGGTTTGGTCATTCCAGGGTCGGCATCCGACTTTCTCGCAACCGCTCCTTCTTTGTGGTCGATGTACTTCTGAGATCGCTTGAGGAACTCGGCAAGCGACTCGGTTTGATTTACTCCGACATCGATTTGGAAGAGACTTCCTTCTCGAAGACCGGCTTTCATGAAGAAAAGTCGGAAAGAGTCATCGAGATTCCGGACCTGAGCGGCTTCCTTATTGAACCTCTCAATATAGTCCTGGAGTGACTCGTTCTCCCTTACCGAATTGCTTGCAAAACTTTCTGAGATTTCGGCTTCATTTTGGAGTGGGCGAAATGGGCAGAAAATAACTTGGCTAGCTGGTCCCGGGAGGATATTGAGTTCGGCTTGAGGGCTCTGAACCAGTCCAAAGCCAACTTCTCAAGAGTGAGGGGAAAAATCCGATATTTGATTTCGTGTGGGACGTTCCAATATTGCATCATTGTATCGAAGTAATCGAGATGGCGATCAGGATCACCAGTCCCATCACGCATCTTCAAACCTTCAGGGGGTTCCTCAAGGTGCTTTGGCACCGGAAAGTAGTCGATCTTTGTCGTGAAGGGTCCTTTCCGTACTGTCGATTTCTCCCTCGGAGGAGGTCATTGGTTATGGTACCTAACAGGGCACCTTCGAGAGTGAGGGCGCTGACGTTCATGCCTCGGGGATCTTTCCCGGCTTATAGAACGTCGCCTCGGAGAAGAGGATGCCAAGGACGAGCTTCGGCGAGGAGAATCCTCAGGATAATAACTGTCGTCTTGTGTCTGGCTTGGGGGAGTTCCAGATCCTCGTCTTCCTTTCCGATGAGGTGGTGAACGGTGGTGGTGCCTCCTCCATGCTGGAGATCGGTGACGCCTTTGACTAGATGTTCTTCCACTGGGAGGATGGTTTTTAGGAGAGGACCGATCCGGGATGTCGCGAGCTCGGATCTCGGCAATTTCAGCCTCCAGCTGGGAGTAGTGCTGACTCCTCTGCTGGTCAGCCTCGGCCTGTCTTGTCAGCAGCTGGACGAGCTGTTGAACAGCGTCGACCGGCACCTGGAAAGTCTGGGGAGGAGGTGGAAGTTGATTCCGGGCGGAGCTTATGGGAACCATTGCTCTGGACGAGTTGTGGTCGTGGGCCGAGCTACAGGGCAGAGTGACTGCTACACCTTCAGGTGTTTCCTGCTGTTGATCGGGTCTCACTATAACACTTGAGACGTTCCTCTGACGTAACACTGGAGCCATCGCTGACCAATGAGATGGGGGAGGGACTAGAGTATAAGATGCTCCCACTATGGTCGCCAATGTTTTCTACCTTATCTCCTGCCTTATATCCGACCTTGGATCCAAGATCCGATCCGAGATAGTCGGTAGCGGTGTTCTTGGTCAATCCGAGTTTGAGCTCCGACCCGAGGTGGGGTGGTACCTGCAATGACACTCCGACACTCAAGTCAGCAAGTGGGTCAATTGCAAGTGAGAGAATTGGAGAGTGTGTACCTTTAATGCTAGCATTAAATGCTTATTTATAGGTTTTGGGAATCAATGGGAACCATTGGATACAGGTCTTTGATCCTCACCATTGATTGGTGGGTTTGCCTTTGATATTGGGTCTTAGTGCAAAATGCTGTAGTGGCCCAATCCATAACAGATATATTGAGGAGCTAAGGAAAGGGAGGAAAAGTAATAGTTTGTCAGAGAGAAGTGGATGGTTTCTTGGGATGGGTGAAGAGTAGGAAAATGTATATTCTTCCATGTGCTGTCAAAAAATTGTAGCCTTAGTTAGTCAAGGAACACCCACTCTTTGGAGTGAAAGGCAATTTGTGTGGATAATAGGGACCGAGAAGAGGATAACATGCACAATCAAACACTTTAAGGAACTTGTAGTCAAGGATGTGCTTGTACAGTTTGTGTTTTGGATTAGGCCATTGATCCAAGGCCCATTAAGCACCCCAAGAACCATCACACACACCCTCCATATCCAACGACCGAGCTCGTCCTGACCAGATTGGACGGTCAGGATCAAACCTTAGCTCCACCATAACAGCATCACATACTCTACCACTTCAACTCATTATGCACTCACCCATGTTCCCTATAGTGCCGTGTGTCACTTGTCAATATCACCTATAATTGCATGACCGTATGTGTTAACCTGTATGTCGTCTTTTTCACATCAGATTTAGTCTTATAGAATCTAGAAATATTGCCTAGGATGTCGTGTTTGGTTTCTTAAGGAAATACACCTTAATGGTGAACACTTTGTAATTGCATGCTCTACACTAACCATGATAATGTCCTATGATGGTTAGGGTAGATAAGTATGACAAGTAATCTAGAATCAAACGATCAATTTAAGTCAATGGGACTTTGGCTTCTCACCTTCCTAGGTCGAAATATTGTCACGCAACCCGTTCTTGTTGGCTCACACCTTTCATTTCAATAGTACTTTCTCCAAAAGTGTATCAAGGTCAAATGATGTGCGAACATACATAAACCAAGGTTTGGTTTCCTTTGAAACTCCTCAAGTTCACATGGTAAAAAATGCTCATTGTGGCCACGCATGGCTAGAAGCATCACACGATTTACTACTCAAGTTCCATCGTGGCTACACATAACTAGGAACCTAACACATCATCATCTCCTGTCATCGGCCTCTCATTGAAATCACGGTCAAACGACTAAGCGCTCACTACTCTCAAGGCCAAACTCAATAAATACTAGCGTGTGGACCCGTGCGTTGTACGGGGCTAAAACTTTAGTTAATACAAAAATTTTGTTGAGGTAAAATTTATTTCTTAAATTGCAATATAAAAAAGTTTTATCTAAATTGAATGTCGGTAGGAATAAAAAACAAAATCATTTGCCTAAACAAAAATTTAAATACTTCCATACACAGAATCCATAGCCTTAATCAGAAAGTTAAAAGAAGCCGTGTCTATATCAAAGTATGCTTGACCACCAATACATTGCAAACAAAGTGATACTAAAAAGGGAGCAATGGAAAAGGCCAATACTAAACAAAATAAAGAAACACAACACATGTTCAACCTCTTCAACCTCTTTCAAACAGGATTGTTTATGAATATGAATAGACAGAGTTATAAAGATAGAGTTATAATTACATGACACTTTTCCTAGATTAATGATATCTTGTAGAAGTATGTCATAAAATCACGAAATTAGGGAAGTCCAATTCCATCTAAATGAGACATAATTATCTCCTTTGGTAGTGTTATTTTTAACCAATTATAGACAAATAATAGGGGTGGGGTATATAGCCGAGGTTAAGCTGTTGGTCTAGGCAAAATAGAAAATAAAAGTGTTAATTGTAGGTACTCTGGTGATTTCCTATCCATATTTTGCCTTCGTATCGTTGTATCTCGTGAATCATGGTGATTTCTTCAACCCACATCCTTTTATTATCCCAAAATGTTACCACTACCTTAGAGGCTTAGACACTAACGGAAATATACAGAACTTATTCAATGAATACATAGGGGTTGCTACTTAGTACTTATTAAGATCTTAGTCCCTATTTTCTCTTCTTCTTTATAGCAGCAGCAAAGCCATAAGTTTGTGCTTAACAACAACCTCCTGTCATAAAGCAAAAGTGGTTTTAGTGGAGTTACAAATTGTAATAATAATATCTAACTCATGCTATTATTATTTCCAGAAAAGAATAGCAAGACCTATTAAATTGCTCAAAAGTGTGATGTGCATCTTTCACAAATCCTATTGTTGGATCCTCAATGAGCCTTAGCATTATTACTATTAGACTAAAAATAACCATTTCAGCAAATTGACGCATTTGTAAATAGACTTAAGGTCTTTTTTTAAAATGTATGGGAACCTAAGCCTAACCAAAAATTAGTATGCTTCTGCTGCTATAAACTAAATAATGAGTGGGTGTAAAGGATTTGGAACTTTATATCAACTTAAAAGATAAGTTCATAAGTCACCAAAATAAAATCAGCAGATTTCAAGTGGTACCTTATCATAGAAATCTGGAAGGTTATTATGGGGATGTGCTTCAAAATATCTTTCCAAAAGCATACTGTCAAGCTACATTCAACAAAAAGACGACCATCAGCAACTGCTAACATCACATTATTAATCAATTAAGCATAAAAATACCTATGTATATAAAGAGTTGCAAAACATTAATTATAAATTTGTAAACCTTAGATACATTAACAGTGATTGGGGAGATTTAGAAGATACTGGTATCTTGCTGCAGCAGATATCTCCCATTTCATAAGTGAAGAGCCAGATGTAGTTACTATGTCGAATCCGAAATAGTGAAATTAGGCAACATGAATTTGAAGAAGGCGTCAGAATCAAAGAACGAATTCATAAAATTAGCAGCACACGGGATTCAAAACTCAAGTCACACACAAATGGAACAAAGAAAATGGAGAGGAAAGCGATGAAAGATGAGATTTGAGTAGAAAGCGAGGAAACTCAAATCGCACTCAAATCTGAAATGGAGTATAAATCGCCCTTAACTTGAAGAGACTTAAATCACACCAAAATCACAGTTAATCAGAAATGTCGATGAGAGCAAGAGCAAGTGCAAAAGAACCTCACCTGCTGCAGGCAAACATGCATTATCAGAGATTTTTGCATCGTGATTAAGGAATCTCCAAATGCAAGTAAATATTGCAAGCGGAAAGCATATTAATTATCAGACTTGTAAACAACAAAGAACCAAAAAATTAGCATAGCTTAATCAAAGTTCAATAATGTCAACAACTAATATACCAAAATTTTCCATATAGGAACTAATTTAACAACGAATACACGACAAAAAGTTGGAAAAATATCAAAGGAGCAAATGGGACACAAATAATGAAATAAGTAAATAAAGCAAGCAAGGAAATTGGAATAAGTTATGTACCAGAAGAAAAATTCGACTACCGTCCTGAAGGCCAACACCACCAACGAAGAGAAAAAGCAAAGAAAGAAGCTGTGGAAAAAGAAAAGCAAATAATCAGAAAAAGCAGAAAATCAAAAAGAAGAAGAAAACAATTGAATTAAAAGAGTACCCTAAAACAAACACTCCATTCAAATTGATGACATCAAAATAAACTTCTTCAAATCACTCCATTCAAATTGATGATATCAAAATGAACTTCTCCATCTGCACATTAACACCTGAAACAAACACAAAGCACCAGAAATTGAAGTTCAAATTATTCGAAGCAAAAAAAAATGCTAAAAAAAACCCTAGATAAAGTGCATACCCAAATAAAGCTCCCCAAACGATCCATTCCCTATCTTCCTCCCAAGCTTAAATTTTCCACCAAAAAGATGATCCATGATTTAAATCTATTATAATTATCTCATCATAGATTCAAAAAAAATCATATTCTTCTATAGCAAAAGCAAAAGGCTAGGTGAATAAAAAATGGCAGAATAGAAAATCAATATAAGTTTTGCAGCTCTTTTTCATGGACATAACATTTCCTGGAAGCCTATGCAGTTAAGTTTTGTCATTCAAAGCAACAACTCTCTTGTACCATCTTCCTTCCATGCCTCTGCAGTTAAGTGTAGTGTAGTATGTGAGACTAATATTAAGAAAGAAGCAGCTATAGACATCACAGTTTATAAAAGTAAACCAAATGGTAAGAAAACCAAAAAAGATACGAAAGATAGAAAAGCAACATACTAATATTGCTGCTTAAATGAAAGTTTAAGCACATGATACTTGATAAAGCAAATAGTAGTTAACTATCCTCTGTCTGTTAGTAGTTAATTCATAGTATTTCAGCATTACCTATTTCCAATGATCAAAGAAGGAATCAAACGCAAAACTCAATCCTAATTCATCTATACCAATCACAAATTCACCAATGCAGAATTTAAAGAGGATAGAGCAAAAAAATGGAGATCTCACTTTGTAGTTTGAAAGATATACCATAAATGAGCTGCTTCTCTGCCTTCTCGTTACAGTTTCCCCTTCACCATGGCATAAGACACTCTTAAGTCCTCACCCCTTCAACCAGACAGTGCAATAATCATCAAAACAATGATAATGGGTTCTTCCTAGGCCTATTAATGTCATGCTTCATAGCAGGTGGATGCTCCCTTGGCAAAAAAATCATAAGGAATCTCCCCTCCCACCTTTGGTAGTTTGGTTTTTTGCATCAAATGATTCTCATCCTCGTACATGCAAAACCAAGAAGAACATCAAGAAGCCACTTCCAGTCTAAATAGTCTTAGGACATCTCATTTAAACAATAGAACCCTATGTTCTAAAACAAAACTATTAAAATCAAACATCAAAAAGAAGTATCGCAGAAGAAAGAACAAAAGGGGATTAAAATATGCAGAAGACAAAAATCCAAATTACGTAAAGAAGATTTTTTAGCAAATTATGAAGCTGAAGATTTAACCAAGTATTGAGAAGTCACAAAAAACACATGAAAGAAGTTATTAGAAAGTAAAAACGAAGGAATAAACTTACCACACCTTATTTTATAGAATATCCCCTGTGATGTTGTACCGACTCCTATGAAAATAAGTCATGAGAGGTAGAGCTGTAGATCAAAAGCCACTTATATGTCTCCTCGATGCTTCTGGAATCAAGAGAAGAGTAAAAGCATGTGAATAGCAAAAGCCAAAATAGTAATTGATTCCATGTTAGCTTCCAGCTGCTTACCAAAATCTGTAACATGTGCTTACAACCAAAAAGTAATAGACATTGCATTCTAACAATATCTTTCATGAAAAATGCCTTTGTAACAGCTTTAAATTCAATAGACATATTGAAGAAACAGCTCTTGCAACCATAAGTACAACCATATCCTTGTCAACACCTTTGACAAAAATCTGCCAGATATTGATGATTGTTGGAAGGAAAAAAAGAGACATATACATAGACAGGTGTAAACATGAACCGGGTCCAATGTGCAAATTTGTTTTTACCTATATTGCCTAATGTAGTATAAATTCAAATAAAGGCATACCCAAAAAATACCCAAATGAGTAAGTATGCCCACGAATCAAATTAAACCAAAAAAATGTAAGGATTCAACAATGGAAGAAACTCCAATTTCAAGACCTTTTGAATAAACCATAAAATCAAGATTAAGAGGAATGAAAGAAGCAATAAGCCTTAAACATGTTCTTTTCCCTGTAAACTACCCAATACAAACTGCATGATGTACACTATCAGTTCTAATGGTACTTTATGATTCTTATTTAAATGTAATAAATGTAAAATTCAACATCAATGACTTCATTGGTCGTAACAGATATGCACACTCTTTTGCAGCTATACATAAATAGTTTAATCTTAATCATTTTCTACTTGCAGTGGTGTAAGGAAAAATATAGCAAACTTGGTTAATCATTATTAGTTTTTAATTTGCCGGGGCTTAATTAGAAGAGGGGAAATGGGTGGGGAAGATAAGCAGAAACTGAGGAGTATTCTTTGGCACAAAAAGTTATAGCTTATTTACCTCTTTTTCTCAGCGTCCTATTTTTGCTAAGGAAGGAGGAAGAGTTGTTGTGGTTTTTGTCTTCTTCAATGCAAAATGAAGAGAGTTATTGAAGCAATATGTTCTTATGGGGATTCAAGGTGGTGAAATGAAAAAGAAAAAAACATTCAGTCAGTAAGGAGGAGGGCAAGGCATGGGACTCACCTCAGTCACCTGAGATGCAGATTATGTTGAAGAAATATTGTTCCTTTGAACCACCACGGTGCGACGCCGCACCGCCACCAGCCTCATAGCAACCACCGCGTACAACAGCTGTTACATCTCTCTAGGTCCCCCCTCTCACTCTACTCATCATCTCTCCCTCACTCTTGCCCTTTCTCTCTCCACCGCACCTTTTCTCTCTCCACCACGCCCTCTGTCTCACCTCAATAAACATCTTTGTCATCGCATTTTCCTTTCTCATCCCCCCTTTCCACATCTCTCCCTTCATCCCTCTCTCCTCAATGACCTGCTTTGTGTGTGCGAAATCCTTTGTGCATGCAACCCTTGAAGATGAAAAGCCTGAAACTTTATTGAATACAAATGAGAAGGATAGAGAGAAAAACAACACAAAATAGAGAAACAAATTAGGATTGAGGAAGATGAGAAAGTTAATCGAAAAGGGAGATCCACAGCAATGCAGAGGAAGAATGAAGAAGCAGTGTCGCGGACAGAGGACGTCGTGTTCGTCACGGGGGAGGAATGTTGAGGTCACGAACGGATTGAAGTGGAAGCTCGCGAACAGAGGGAAGAGGCGAGCTCGCGAACAGAGGCAACTTGAGCTCGCGAACGGTGGATGTTGAGGTCACGGCGGAGGAGGCAGCTTGAGAGCTTGGGGTTGCGCGTACGGACGGGAGTGATTGGCGTGGAGAAGGCTACCACAGTTTTGGGAAATGGAGGTGTTAGGTTGATACAGCGAATGAAGGTGAAATGACGTGAGAGAGTGAGAGATGAGAAGCAACAGTGTAGTTGTTTAGCAAAGTGGTTCTCTTCTTTCTCTTTGTACCTGTCTTTTCAGCTGACTAACATGGGAGTGGCAGGAAGACACATGGCATTATTTTATTGCCTGGAACTTTTGGGCGGGAAAGCTGAAAATTGGCGCCAAAATGCTGAGCTGGAGAAGCCCTCAGGATGTAAATGTAGAGATTATGAGGATGTTTTTAAAACAACATAATTAAATAGGGCAAAAGTAGTTGACTTTTCTAGTGGCTTTTGGGGTGAAGATCAGCTAAGTCTTTAATCGATATACTAGTCAAATTAATTGTAGGATATAATATCAAATGTTATGAAAAGTTGAGATGTTATGTATAAAACTCATGTTTTTATATATTTAGCATACGATGAAATACAATGTTTAGTCACAAATGCCAACCTCTCTGAACATTTTATACTATATCACAGTTCAGATAGTTAATCCAAATTTATCGATACACCTCTGATTTTGTAAAAATAAAATACGTACTAGATTTTATTGACAATTAAAATTAAGGTGTTACATTTTGGTATTTAACTAGAACATAAATGAAAGGTTTAGTTTATCTCTCTCACCTTAGAATACACCAAATTTTCCTTAGAATACACCCACTTTTCCTTATAACTTTATAAAGAAAAGTGATTTTTTTCCTTATAATTTGAGAGGGCCTCACTCACACTTCCACACCTTAAAATTCCTAGGTGAGACCGTGGATTTGAGCCTTTACTCTTCTTCTAATAAAGACTAGATAGAGCATCACTTAATAATATCACAAAAAAATAGAATTGCTATTTATTACGAAAGTTTTTTTGAATGATAACGAAAACGTGTTAGGAGTGTAAAGAGTAGTTTGAGAAAGTACAGAGTGGAGAGTATTCATATAACTTCTCATGTGCAAGTTGCTGATATTTTCTTAGTCCTTCCACTTCTAGAATTACTTGAAAAGGATTTAAATAACCCAACGCTTTCAGACATATTGAAATCTGACTTTGATTCTAAAAAAGCATTAGGCTGATGAACTTGAAGGAAAAAATAACCTTAGAGTGTTGATAATTCTCTTCAGGATGACTCAGAGTTCAGTGGTCAAATTTAAAGTCCAGAAGTATAACACGAGAACACTTAGAAAACAGAACTTTAGATACGCTTGATTCTGCTTTATTTACTTTCAAGTTTTTTTAGTGTTTTTTTATTTTTATCTTCTGCATGGGTTTTAGTTCTTGTTCCCCCATCATTTTGTTTTCCTTTTTTGCCTTAATGAAGTCTCTAGTTTACAAAAAAAAAAGAGGGTGGGTATAACCGATGATTTCAAGGCTTCGTTTTTCCTCGTACGACAGATGTTTTTTAACAAACAACATTTTTAAAAAAAATTAGGAAAAAACTTATGGTGCGTTTGGATGGAGAGCAGAAAGTGAAAGGAAAGAATGTTGAAAGAATGAAAGTAAGTAGAAAGTGAGATGATTTAGTAGTTGTTTGGTTAGAGTGAAAATAGAGTAGAAAGTGAGAGGAAAGAAATTACCATATTTAGTAAATGTCAATAATACCCATATACATATATATTTATTATTTATAAATATTAATATATTTGTTTATATATTATTTATAAATTATTCATATATATATATATATATATATATATATATATATATATATATATATATAGCCACACAGTTAGCAACAAGTATATACATATTTATATTATAATTAAAACCTAACCAAGAACTCTAAACGGCAAAAAAACCATTCCATACCAAAAAATAAAAAAATTTACCCAAATACTACACTTTCTACATTATATACCAAAGTAACCCACATTTTTTTCTATGTGTAGAACTCGCCCCCCACCACCCAGCTTTCTAAACTAAAAAGTTGCAATTTTTTTTTCTTTCTAGTGCAGAACTCGCCCCCCACCAGGGTGAGTTCTGACCTGCGTTTTTTTATTTTTTAAATTTCTTATATTTAATTTGATTAATATATAAATTAATTTAATTTAATTACAATAATTAACTTAAATAATTAGAATAATTAGTAAACTTATTTATAAAGTAATTACGGTAAAAAAATGAAGATATTAAAAATTGGAACATAATTTAATATAGGATAAGAACAGAAATGAAAACATAATACAAGAAGAGGTAAACATGAAGTAAACTACTTCTACTTCCACCATACAATGTTAGGTAGTGGCCATCGGATGACTGGAGGGATAAGGCTACGGACGATGGAATCGCCAGACTCTCTGGTTTCAACGCACAATTCGAGATAAGTTTCAATCCAACGTTGGAACCTCTCATGTTTCTGAAACATTTCTTGAACGCCGTTGTCTTTCTTGATAGGTTTGTTCCACCACCGAATACGATTACGTGGGCCGATATAGGGGCAGCGATAAACGATACTAGTGATTTCTTGCTCCACACCCTCTACGTGCGCGTTTTCCGTTAGTTTTTCTTTCATTTCGGCGAAGGTGATGTTGTTCTTAAGCCTGGAATGTTTAGTGTTGGGACCCTCAAAATACACACCATCTTGTTCCCTGCGCTGGACAATGCCCTGATAGTAAATTTTACAGGTGTGCGTAATGACTCTTTCAGGTATGGGTTGTTGTGGTGCGGGTGGTCTTTGTTGCAGAAGATGAATGATTTCTTCTGGAGTGCGCATTGTGTCCACGTACAGCTCTAAGATTTGTCGCCCCATGGGAAGTGTAGCATGATATTCCATCATTGTGCGGACGTCGTCGTCGCTGCAGATCTCCATAACTGAAAAATAGGCAGTCCCGTCTTCTCCACGTTCGTACTTTCGGTAACGTATACGGCTCACGTCTTTACGCCACCCTCCCTCTGGCCGTATCTTCCTCTCAGCCTTCTCCTTCAGTTGGGGGAATGTGATGTCCTTATTCATCCTACAGAAGATATGATTAGGACACTGAAAGACAACACCATGTTCATTAGTGTAATTTGAGAATGTATTTATAATAGACGTGATCGTGTGTGAGCCGTTGATTTTAAGGTTTAGTGTCGGCAAAATCTAGGCTGTTAAATAGTGTCGGCAAAATCTAGACCGTTAAATACATTCAACCTGTTTATCCTCACTTCAATCCTTCATCATCCCAAACTAACATGCATTATAGTCCTTCAACACCTCACCATCACTCTGCACCATCATCCTCACAAAACCCCATTGACCTTAATACAACTAACAGTCCACATACTCAAACTAATAACCCCACCGTTTAGTATGTTTGTTGGTGTCCATAATGAGGACGTTGGGGATTATAGCGATGATGAAGATGAAATTCTTCAGTGTGAAGACGCTCAGCAACCAATTCAAACTAACCCCAACATAGGTGTTGCATTCCGCGAGCCTGTCTCACACTTTCAAAACGTCACCGCTGATTACTTCATTGTACTTGGCTGTGTTGATTGCACACATCAAGGAGCGGTTCACGTACACGAGTTCCTACAGGAATGCTTGGATTGCTAAACAAAAAGCAATCGAAAAAGTCTACGGTAATTGGGAAGACTCTTACAATGAAGTAACCAGATGCCTAAATGGTTTCTATTACTATATACCAGACACAGTTATCGACTGGCAGTCCAAACCATTCTATGAGAATGGACAACAAGTTACCAACAAAGGTGTATTCCACCGCATCTTTTGGAGTTTTGGCCCGTGCATAAAAGGCTTTAAATTCTGCAAACCAGTGGTCTCTGTTGATGGAACATGGTTGTATGGTAGGTACAAAGGGGTTCTTCTTTTGGCAATCGCACAAGACGGAAGAAACGGCACCTTCCCAATTGCGTATGCAGTTGTCGAGGGTGAGACAACGGAGGCTTGGTATTTCTTCCTATCTCGTTTAAGAGAGTTTGTGACACCACAGGAGGGTCTTTGTTTGATATCGGATAGACACGAGTCTATCAAAAGTGTTGTTAGGCGTCTAAACACCAACTGGAAACACGTCTTTTGTATTCGCCACATAGCACAGAACTTCATGAGACACTTCAAAAACACTCCTGCCAGGAAAGATCTCATCAATATGGGTCAGTATCTTTGAAACTTTTTTAATTTTTTATTCTCTATTTTCCATTCCATAATTACCAACATCTTACTTTACTTGCTTCAGCATACTCAATGACGGAAAGATCTGCCATTCACTACAAAAATAAAATTGCTGACGAACTAGGTCCTGATGGGGTGGCTTGGGTTGAAGACATTAACCCGGAACAATTGTTGCTGTGGTGCGATGGAGGTTCCCGTTGGGGGCGCGCACATGACAACA
Organism: Astragalus membranaceus; assembly: GCA_039519185.1. Classification (NCBI taxonomy): domain Eukaryota; kingdom Viridiplantae; phylum Streptophyta; class Magnoliopsida; order Fabales; family Fabaceae; genus Astragalus; species Astragalus membranaceus. The sequence continues at coordinate 135,881,874 of CM076850.1, forward strand.
AACCTTGCAGAGTGCATCAACAATGTCCTTAAGGGGGTGCGTAATCTCCCTATCTGTTCATTGATACATGCAACATATTTCAAGATGAACGAGATTTTTGTCAAACGGGGAACACAGGCACAGGCGATGATGACATCCGGAACAATGTTCTTTGAAAAATTGTTGAAAAACATTGCCGAAAACATTAAAGTCTCAAAAACGCATGACGTTGCAATTCACGATCGTGCCAACCAACTGTTCCGAGTTCAGGAACTTGCACGACCACAAAGTGGTAGACCTTCTACCACATTTGTGGTCGACTTTAGAGCAAAAACCTGTGAGTGTGGGGAATTCCAGGCACTTCATTACTCTTGTTCACATGCAATCGCAACATGCGCAAAATGCAATTTCGACCATATGAAGTTTGTGGATCCACCGTACACAATGCATAATGTTTTCAATACTTACATTGTGGAGTTCCCACCCTTGCCAACTGAGACCTCATGGCCTGATTTCAATAGTATTGAACTACAGCATGATCCAACTAAACGAAGAGATAAAAAAGGCCGTCCACAGTCTACCCGTATTCGTACAGAGATGGATCAAAGAGAAACGGGTACCCGCACCAAAAGATGCGAAATTTGTAGAAATGAGGGTCACAACAAAAATAACTGCCCTAACCGCAATGTCAACTAGTCACATTTACTACTACTGTTCTTTTCGTATTAGTCTTTTAAATCAATTCATGTCTTTTAATGTGACAGTTAAATTTATATTTTTTTTAAATAATTAAATTTAGTATAAATAAGTTTACTAATTATTCTAATTATTTAAATTAATTATTGTAATTAAATTAAATTAATTTATATATTAATCAAATTAAATATAAGAAATTTAAAAAATAAAAAAACGCAGGTCAGAACTCACCCTGGTGGGGGGCGAGTTCTGCACTAGAAAGAAAAAAAATTGCAACTTGTTAGTTTAGAAAGCTAGGTGGTGGGGGGCGAGTTCTACACATAGAAAAAAAAGTGGGTTACTTTGGTATATAATGTAGAAAGTGTAGTATTTGGGTAAATTTTTTTATTTTTTGGTATGGAATGGTTTTTTTGCCCACAAGAACAACGACACTTTAGTCATTTGAGTCGATAAACTTTCATTCCAATTTGGGAGTCCGGATCCTCGACCGCAAATTTGTCTGCCGCATTTCCTACCGCAACAATAACAACCATTCAATTAAACAAAGGGCTGGGATTTAATTTAATAAAAAGAAACGGTGTGACGGTGAGGAAGCACATACACAAAAAAGTCCATCATCTTCTTCAACTCTCAATGACGCCCTGCCATGCCACAACACTCGCCCACCGTCAAACAAGTCTTCCGGAATATCCATCATTCAATTAAACAAACAGTTAAAATGATATATGAGAAACAATAATAAGAAAAAAATAGAACAACTCAATTGAAGAATATGATCGCTTATCATATTTTCCATTTGAGTTGTAGTTTGCCGTGCCGGTGCTTTTTCAGGGATATTGATTCACTGCAGTCACTTCGTCATGCAGTCACTGCAGTCACTTAAACATAAGCCACAAGATTCCCCAACTTACAATCATGGCCTTTGTTTTCTCATTTATTTATTTATCGTCTTAATCGCAGTCGTTTGCTTAATCTAATGATCAATATTCTTGCGGTAGACAACTTTGTGGTAGAGGATCCGGATCCCCAATTTGGAGCGTAAAGCTTTTTTGCATTGGGATTCTAAAAACTATTTTTTTCCGTCCTTCTGACAGAGGAACCAAACAGGGAAAGGGTCATTTCCCAAAAATCTTTCCATCCCAAACACACCATTAGATATTGTACTCTAAATAAATACTGATTATACATACCGTAAGTATTGCTAAAAAAAATATGACCAAAATTATCGACCACATAATTGTTTTTATTTATTCATGGTGGGGAGGCGAGGAGTAGAGAGGAACCTTCACCTGGTATGCCTGCCAAATGAATCGCACCTGTACGTACTTCGATCTCTCAACTCTTCTGACACCTTTGCCCTTCATTCCCTTTTGTCTCCTTCCTCCGCGTCCCTTCTCTCTCTCTCTTAAATATTCTCTTTTCGTTACAACTTACAACCCGCTTCCTTTCCTTTACATCCACCTACCTTCCTTTTCTCTTTAACGAGAATTTCCCCTTCCGAGCGCCCACTTTTCTTTCTTCTTCACGTTCTTCTCATCATCAATATTAACCCTTTTTTATTTGCATTCTTGAGTTTTCTCTCATCACGCCACCTCTTCAATTCAATTCTATATCATCTCATCATCATCATCCTTTTTTCTATCTTCACAATCAATTTTTCCAGTCACACTCTTCTCATCAATAATTAATTGCTCCACGCTTTCCGCATTGTCTTCGTTTGCAAGACGCGTCTTTCTTTCACAATCCAAAATCTTATTATCTTTACACTCTGTAAGTTGATCCTCACTTTTCTTTTATTTATTTCTCATGAGAGAGTGATTGTGAAATGGAAGTGTTATTTAATTGCATGCCGATGAAGTTCATAGGTTGTGGAACTATGAATTCTATAGCTTGCAAGTGTGTATTTCTTCTTATCACTGTTTTGATCTTCAGAGCTTTATTGCTTTCTCCTTTCCCTGCTTTTGGTGTTATTGAATTGACCAATCTTGTAAAAAATTCTCCATCATTAGGTATTAGAGTTTCACAAGAAAAGTTTTTAGAGGTTCCTCAAATTGTTTGGGGATTAAATAACCAGAAAATTGCATTTGCAAGGGCTTGTCTCACTGCAAGAATCTTGAATCGAACACTTTTGATGCCTAGTCTTAGTGCTTCCTTGTTTTACAAGGAAATTGATCTTCTACAACCAATTTCCTTCGATAAAGTGTTTCAATTTCACAAGTTTAATAAACTCTGCAGTGGTTTTGTTCAATTAGGTCGTTACTCTGATCTCGTAAATAGAACAAAAGTGTTTGAAATGCAAAAAGGTAGTGGTAGGAAGTGGACAGTGGAAAGGGATTTAGATCAATTGAAACAGCATGGTAAGGGTTTTTCATTTGATGACTATGAGGTGATTAAAATAGTTGGAAAAAATCCTTTTTTGTGGCATGATCATTGGCCCGTGAAGGATTATGCAAAGGTTTTTGAGTGTTTGGTTTTGGTAGATGAGATTGCTCAAGAAGCTGATAGAGTTGTTTCTAGAATTAGAGAAGTAGGAGGAAGCAAAACTCGTGAATCACATGATCATGTGCCTTATGTTGCTGTTCATATGAGGGTAGAAATTGATTGGATGATTCATTGCAAAAAGTTGGAGCAAAGATTGAACACAAATCAAATATGTAGTAGTAAAAAAGAGATATTAGAAAGAGTTAAGAACATTGCAGGTATGAAAACACCAGTAGTTCTTTATCTTGCAGTGGCTGATAAACTCCTTCAAAATTCTACCATTCTAGAAGGTTGGGAAAAAGGGTTTCTACCTTACGAGAAGAAGAAACTTGGTGTTGAAGGAATTTATAGTAAATATCCATATTTAATTCAGTCTGCAATTGATTATGAAGTGTGTTTAAGGGCTGATGTATTTGTTGGGAACAGTTTTTCTACGTTTTCAAGTCTTATAGTTCTTGAAAGAACACAGAAGGTAATCAGAATGGGTGTTAATGGTATGTGTGGAAGTGATGTAAGATGGCCTTCTTATGCATATAATATACCTGGAGAATTTAATGGTCCTATGAGATGGGTTACAAATATGTCTGATTTAAATCTCCAGGCTATAAGCTATGGTACTAATCACATTTCTTGTTGACAGTGTTTGTACAATTCAATACAATTCATACTACAAATGTAAGATGTCCTTTCTCTTTTCTCTCTCTTTTGTTTTTTTTCATTTCCAGATTTTGATTAGCAGAATATTGTTTTTAGTTTTTATGTAGAGAATCCGACAATTGAGTACAGCTGTTTACACGGAGGTACAGTTTCTTATTAATTAACTCCAATATATTATTTTAATACATATCCTCTAGTAGTGCTCTTAAGTCAAAAGGTTGTGTTTGGTTTCTTTGTTTATATATTTTTGTTGTTTTATATATATTTCCTGCTGGTGGATTTTCGTTTCACATGGGATGTGAGATTTGGAAAGATACAGAGAAAACTCTGCAACAAACAATCTGCCGGTCGTGTCTATATGCTGTACATCTTAGAAACACATAACGAACATTCATATAAAATTTCATTTACAGAAACAATTTTACATTTGCATATGCTTCACATTCAAAAATGTGTTATTTATGCATGCAAGAATAACGCTTTAAACTTTAGTGAATATCATTTTGTGTAGTTGGTTTTTACAGTGTGAAATATTGATTTTGTATTAGTTAATTTGTTAGTATAAGTTAGTTGAGTACAAATTAATTTATGTTTGAGTATATTTAAGTAAAAGTGGGTTGAATTTCCAAGTAAAAATCACGTTTGGAGCCAATTCATTCTAGAGAAGAAAAAAAATCATTTTTTTAGTATTATGAAGCATTTGACATTTAATTAAGTTAGTCACAGATTTTGAAAATTTGCAAAGAAGTGGTTGGTTATTTTCTCATTCTTCATGTGAATTACGGTGGTGGGGCTACGGGCCACATCCACATGTAAAGTAGTGAAGATGCTCTGTAACCCTTTGATTAAAGTTTCCTCTCTTTGAAGCCTAAGAAGACTGACTTCCTTGTTCGGTCTTTTCTCCTTTTACATTTGTTCGTTCCTTCTCTTTGTCGATTTCTTGCTTTCCTGTTGTTGAAGATGAGATATGGATATAGTGACTGTGTCTGTACAGAGTTAAGAGTGACAACACAAACACTTGGCTTCAATGGGTTGGGTCACCTTCGCTCACTCCCCAAGACAGTGCAAAATGATTTGTCCCGTGACATCCTTATCACATGTTTCAGCTAGGGAAGAGTAAATTGTAGTAAATCATCCAAATGCGATCTTGAGACAATGTACATATTGGGATATGTATCTCTTTTTCTTATTTTGAGGAGCTTGTTCTGTTTGTTCTGTTTTGCTTTGTCTACCTACTTTTATCAGTGGTGGGACTTGTTGTGTCTCTTGAAACCTTGCTGATCATTTTTGTGTGAATTTTCGGAGTTTTAAAGGGTGGCCTCTAGGGTGAAGGTGTAAACAACTCGCTACCGTGAAACACTTTTGACAACCATTAGATTAAATGAGTACATGGATTTTATCATATACTTATCAGACTACACCGTATTGAATCTCTTTCTTTCCTCTCTCTTCTTTTTCTTGTTCTGAATCCCACTACCACCACAACACTATTGGATTTTTTCTCTCTCTCTTCTCTCTTCTGTTTCCTTGTTCCGAATCTCACCCCCACTTTCTCCCCACCACCTTAAGAGCACCATCATCATCCCCACCCGACCATCACTACCCCATCACTACAAATGATGGTCCAGATTTATTGAACGGTAGACATAAACTATATGAAAGAAAACGGCTCCCTCACCCGGGCTGCATTGCTGTGACATAGGTGCAGAATATTTTTAAGAAAAAAAAAGTTAAACTCTCAAGGCTGTTGGAATCAATTTTGAAATGTTTTTTCAGTAACTTGTCTTGGTTAGAGTTACGGGAATTATATTCCATAGTCATGGGTTTAATTTTAATATTCTTGTGTATGAAAAATATTATTCAATATTTCTCTTAGCTTCTTGGATAAAAATATTAGTCTGCGGGTGAGGAAATATTTTTAAAATGATTTCTTCTTTTTTTTTTGTTACAAAAAGGATTTCTTTTATCTTCAGCCTACATAACTCAACACATTTCCCTAAAAAAAGTACATCTTGTTGTTTAGTTTGTGAAGCCCCGATACGAGATACGATACGGGATACGACACGATACCGATACGTGGATACGGGAAAATTTTGAAAATCAAGATACGATACGGCTGGGATACTTCAATAAAAAATTAAATTAAAATTAAAAATAATAAAACATAACTAAAGCTATTTCACTTTACTAAATGACTATTTCTCATAATACTCAATGAATATGATCACACTTACAAAAAAGATACGTGTGATCAAAATAAGTGCATAGTTACATTTTCCCCCACCTATTTCAAAATATATTCTTTCTCCCTAGATCATGTCACAAAAGATATACAATTTACTGCACAAGTTAGAGTATAGCAAAAAAACATCATAAGTCATTCAAAAGAAGTTACTATTAACTACTAAACACCAACGGTGTCAATATCCTCCCCTCCATTTCCATCATCAAGAAATAACATAGCTTCCAAATCTGGTTCATCAAGAGACAACTCTGCTAATTCAATTCCAATACCATCAACTGGATCATGTGCATCTCCACTAATGTCCCACAACCTTGTCTCTCCTTTACCATATCCTTCATCTTTCCTAGACAAAAGACGAAGATTAGTATGCACAAAAACCAAATCTTGTGCCCTTTTCGGATCCAATTTATTTCTCTTCAAAGAATGGATGAAAGAGTAAGTACTCCAATTTCTCTCACAACATGAGGAGGAACTTGGATGCACAAGAAGTCTTAATGCAATCCTTTGGAGTAAAGGGGTAGAAGATCCATGCATCACCCACCATGTTTTTGCATCTAAGTTGCATCTATCTTCAATTGAATCAGAAGAAGCAAAATCACCACTACAAGATGAGAAAGCAGCGAATTCATGACAAACTTTTGTCCTCTCCTCAGGATCATCAAAATATCTTTTTAGACACTTATTCCTCTCTCTAGAAATGTTAGGATCTTGATGAGGAGGAACTCTATTTGAAGTTTGACTAACCCACTCATTAGTATAATACCTAAAATAAAACAAAAAACATTGCATTAAAATTCAAAGTAGTGTTATTCTAATTCAAAGACAAATAGTAATAGAAAAATATTAATTACCTTGGATTCAAGGAATGTGCCAAGCAGTGAAGCGGTGTAGAACTTTTGTTCCATCTAAAATTGAGAACATGATGGACAACATTATAGAAACTAGATTCTTCACTTGCTTCCTTTCCCTCTTGCCTATATATAGTTGTCTTTACCTTCTCAATCATGGAATCCCACATTTCATAAACCAAATGAAGAGTGGAAGAATCCGTGTCACATGCTCTAAGCATACTATATATGGGATTCGTGAAAGAAAGAATGTAATCTACCTTATCCCACCATAGATCACTTAAAACAAATTCTTTCACACGTGCAGCTCTTTGTTGATTGTCATCCCTGTATGTATTCCATTGGTCACTGATAACCATTCTTTGCAAAGCACATTTCAACAACTTAACTCTTTTTAGCATCACTATCATTGATGCAAAACGAGTTTCACCAATAGAGAGGAGTTTAAGTGTTGAAAACTCATTGAAGATGGCCAATCTCATCGCGTGAGTATTTATGTAAGTCTTGATAAAGGAAGCATCATCAATTATCTGAGTGATCCAATTACATTCATCAAAAACCTTATCATTATCTTCGGTATTCTTAGCTAGACATATACTTTTCAATGCTAAATTCAATGTATGGACTACACAAGGTGTCCAAAAGATATTAGGGAACTCAGCTTCAATCAACATTCCCGCAGCCTTACAAACAGGAGCATTATCTGTTATAATTTGAACAACATTTGGTGGCCCTATCTCCTTGATTACATCTCTAATTAAACCAGCCATGTATACTCTATCTTTATACTCCCCAGAACCATCAATTGCTTTCAAAAACATAGGCCCTCCTTCACTAATAGCCATAAAATTTATCAATGGTCTCCTTTGCACATCTGTCCAGCCATCAGAAACTAATGTAACTCCTTTCATCGGCCATAAAGATTTGATAGGCTCAAGCATTCTCTCAACATGAGACCTCTCTTGTTGCAAAAGAGTAGTTCTCAAAGCATTATAACTAGGTGGAAGAAAGCCACTAAGATTGTTATTAGCAGCAAATGAATAAGAACAAACATAGTAAGGATTCCTAGCAAGATGGTATGATAAACCCCCTGAATAAAACATCCTTGCTATCATTGCTCTGAGATGATTCCTATCATCTAAATTAAAAGCATTTTCTATAGCACCTCTTCTTCTCTTTTGTGGCACTATTGGTGGTATTGGACACAATTTTTCAGTAGGCAATGGAACACTTTTAGGCTTTACTCTATTCTTAGCTTCTTCACAAATTCGATTTAAATCAGCTAAGATAACATCATTTACCTTAAGACAAGCAGCAACTCCACAACCGGGTAGTTTGAGTAAATGTGCTTTCACTCTAGAATATGAACTCTTTACCGTTTTTTTACAAAAGTTGCAAGACCAAACCTTGTTGCCACCTCCTTCATCTTTCTTCTCCGATATCGTAACATATCTCCAAAGTGGAGCATGGTCATCTTGAGGTTCCTTTGAAGCAAATGAACTTGAAACACTTTCTTCCACAAGAGGCATTTTGCTAACTATAATAGAAAAGAACACACACAAATATAAAACAGAACAATAAAAGGAAAAGAGGAACAGAGTAAAAAGAACTAACAGAGCAAAAAACAAGTAATAAAAATGAAAGAAAAAGCATAGTATAGAACAAATTTATAAACACTAACAGTAGTAAGTCAGTGACAAAAACGAAGGAATAAACTATAGAGCAAGTGCAAACAAAGTAAGTAACAAATAGAACAAAAACAGATTAACAAAGTAAGTAACAAATAGAACAAACAAAGCAAGTGCAAACGAAGGAATTAACAGTAACAATACACAAATAGAAAGGTTTTAATCTATTTAGAACAAATAGAACAATCATTTAATACAAACAGGTTTTAAACTTTTAATAGAACAAATAGAAAAGGTTTTAATAGATTATCATGTTTGTATTCCAGAACCCAGATTATCATTATCAGTAAGTAACAAATAGAACAAAAACGAAGTAATAGAGTAGTAAAAACGCACCTGGGTCGCAAGATGCTTGTGGTGAGACACCGGTAGCTCGCGGTGGTTCGTCGGAAGGACAGGAGGAGGTGGTTCGTCGGAAGGTCAGAAACGATGGAGGAGAAAGAAGAGGTGTGAAACTAACGATGAATGGAAGGCAAGTTTCAGCGCTTTCCAATTTTTAATTTAGGGTTTTGTTTTTATCCCTTTATTAGTTTATAATTAAATATAATATAATAAAAAATATAAGAAAAAAACTGAAAGAGGACTTCAACGTATCCGTTGCGTGTCCGTCATTTGCGCCGTATCCCGCTTGAGTATCCTGACACGGAGTCGTATCCTTCACGTATCTCTCACGTATCCGAAACGTATCGTGTATTTTTTTGTTTTAAAAATAAATGTTAATTCTCCGATACTCTCTGGATACGTATCCAGACGTATCCGGGACGTATCGGTATCGGATACGTGTCCGATACCGGTACTTTGGCCATTTTGGAGTATCCGGGCTTCATAATCTTTAAAAAATGAATTGTATGTAGAAATGTATTTTGTACCAAAGGCTTGGCATTTAACAGATGGAGTATAATTTAACTCAAATATAATGTGTATAATTACGGAACATTTTAACTTAATTTTAAACTTAAATTTATTTATTTATTGGTAAACCAATGTAACCTCCACGGCGACGGTGGAGACTAATCTTTTGAGGTATCTAAGATCCATTTAAGGGGTTGACCTCTCCCAACAAGTATTTTTCAATACGTATCAGCCAGATATCGAACCCAAGACCAAATGGTTAAGAGACTCAAGTATCTACCACTTGTACCACATTATGTTGGTTAAACTTAAATTTAAATTTTGTACAAGAAAGCTACTAAAACTTATATATATATATATATATATATATATATATATATATAAACACAAATAACATTTGAAGTTTTTATTATATATGTACAATCGAACACATCAAGATAAAAATGTAGAAACATTTTTGTCAAAAAAAAAGTGGACAATTTTATTTTTTGATAGGTAATGTTAGTGGGGGTGGAGAAATGTTAGTTTATCGGGTTTGAACTCGTGACCTCCTTCTTGCACTCATTTGGTGTGCTCCTTTAGTATCCCTTAACTCGCTAACTGAGCTACATTTTTGGACGATGATGCATGTTACTTCGTTAGGTAAAAATAATGTTTTGTTTCTGTTTCCCTGTGTCAAACTCTAGCCGTGGGTTCGGCCAGAGGTTTGAACAGGTGTTTTGATTCCTCTGTTCTTCAAGCGATTGCGCCAAGGAGGGAACTCTGCTCCTTGACTGTGGGTATTCTGACTCCTCTAGAAAGGGTCAGGTTGGGTGAGGAGGACTGCGAGGTTTGGATTGTACTACTGGCTAATGCAGAAAAATAAAGATAAAAATGCGATAAAGAAGATTGATAAAAATAAACGTAGAGTTTTGGTTTGATTGATGTGTGTCTATTTTGTACAATTGCTCTCCTATTTATATACATAGGTCATCGTCGACCACTAACACAGCCAATATTTGCCTATCGTTGGATCAATCTAAAATCAACGACTATCATCGTTCCTAAGCCCTAAGGAGGCGGAGTAACCACCCACGATCTCACTAGCACGGTTAGTGGGGTGAACTCCCTCACTCCGCTCTTCAAGGATTCGCTCCGTCGCTCGATCTTTCAGCTACTCTCACGTTCTGTCTTCGCGCCTCTCTCTTACTCGCCTTCCAAGCAACCTGCCTTACCTCAGCCACTTGGCTTACTCAGCTAGCCTTTGTCCTCAGACGACAACTCAGGCACCTGAGCCCACTCTGGTTGTGGCACTCTATAGGCTGAGGCTTTGCTCTCCCTCGGCCTTGCTCGCTTCTCCTCGGGCTGACCCCTTTCTCAGGGGGGGGGGGGGGCGTGATCTTGTGATATGCCCCGAAGGCTTCTCTTGCCTTCTTCTCTTTGGAAAATATCTCTCAAATCTTTGTCTAGTGACCCGCCTCAACACTTCAATTCTGCTCACTTCTCCCATTCAGTCCTCGGCCTACGACCTAGTTATTTTTGGGTGTTAACAATTGTCCCCTTTTTGTGCTGTCGTATGGCCGCGAGAACGTGACTGATGGTGCAAAAACCCTTTGATATGACTAGATGTGACCGTTTGAGGCGATTGACCTTCCGTTTCGTGACACTTGGCGCTTCGCATTAATCGAAGCGATTGCGCGATGGTTCTCAAGGACACGACGGCTGTGGTCTATGGTTATAAATAGCAATGATACCTCCTTCGCAAGGTTTCTTTACGCTTTCTTCTTTCTATCCACCAAACAGAACCCCTTCGTCTCCCTTGCAATTCTCTTTTTCGACCAACAATGGCTTCCTCTTCTCAAAAGCCTGTTCCTTCTATCTTCACCACCATTAGTCCCCTCTCTGTGTTGCGACCTACTGCCACAAATGTTGACCATGGTTTCGTGCTTTTTCAACCGAGGTTCGGCTCTTGCAACCTCACTCTTAAGTTCGCCTGGCACAACGCCGAGGCGAAGTTCGCTGACCTTAGAGGGTGGCCGAAAAGCAATGCTGAGTACAACGCCTGGGTAGACCGTTTGTTACGCACAAAGGCGCTTCCTGGAATGAATGGGGAATCTACGATATGATCATGGTATCAACCCAGGAGATTTCGCACTGTGCTAACCTCTTATTCTCGCCGATGGCCTTCTGGTCGACCACCATCAACGCTTTTGTCTTCCCTTGGGGCATTTTGACCCCCACTCTAATGGATGTGGCTGCCATCTTGGGGTTCCCTGCGGGTGGTCTTGATGTTCACGCCAATCCTGACTTTGTGGGCGAATACCCCCCCTTTCATCTTTGCTTCCGCCTTCTCCAACCTCCTATCCAAGAATGCTAAGTCTGCAGGTCCTATCACCGATGGAGAGCATCATGCCTTTTTGATGTATTTCTTCAATAAATTTTTCTTCAGCACCAAATCCTTCGGTGTTGTTAAGGAACTCTCTGTATTTGTTGAGTTGCTGCGAACAGGCCAGAAATACGTCTGAGGCCCTTTCTTCCTCGCCCTTCTTTACAAAAACCTGGACAGCTTTGTTATGCAGGTCAAGGACAGAGGCTTTTACTCAAAGGCCGAGGGTCCCATTTGGTTTCTACAGCTCTGGGCTCAACTCTACTTTCCCCGCTTTACCCCTGACCTATCCACGGAGGCCGCCGCGGTCCTCGGAGGCGTCCTCGCTGCCACCCCCGTCCTTCCAGCGGAGCGCGCGGAAGTGCTCCGAGTATTGTTGGACTTGGACCCTTTCAAAGACTTTTGCTGGTGCCCATTCTGGAAAAGGGCATTGGCCCTCAGTGGATTTTTACCCCAAGCGACTTGGATCCTTCTTCTGAAGACAACTTTGACATGATCATACCATGGAGCCGTGTGCTTGTGGCTCGTGACCTGGTTGCTGGAGCCAGGATCTCTTCAAACACCAATCCTCTCACCGTCGAACCTTACCATCCAAACTTTGTAGCTCGATTGACAGTTTGGCGTAAGTCAACATGTTCCCTTCCCTTATGATTCCATGGCTATGGGGCGTCGCCGAGCGAAGATCTTCCCCTCCGATCTCAATAAACTCATTGCAGATCATGATGCGCAATTTCTCTCTTTTTCTTGGGGCGTCTATCGAAACAAGATCGACGAGACCAGCAGCCACATTTCATGGTGGTTGCAGGTACGGGCATATGTCTTCCCTCGTACAACATTGAATATCTCCAAAGTTATTTGGGCTCTGCTGAAGGGCTTCCTGTTCAGCCTACCTCGATGGCTGCTCGAGTTAGTCCACCACCTCACACGGCTGTCCATTCAACAAGTGTGGCGATAGAGGCAGAGAAGAAGAAGAACATTTAATTTCCGATCCTTCTCTATGCTCTTCTCTCGCTTGAAGTCCTCCGAGCAACCCTCTCCTGCCGCTGGTAAGCTCCTGCCCCTTTTGACTGTTTATTTATGTTCTTGGCACGAGCTTATTTGACTAATATTCTTGTGCAGCTCAAACTCCTCCCCTTATTACCTTGGATGATGACGACGATGATGATGATGATGATGATGAAGATGATGATGTCCCAATCCTTCAACGAAAAAGAACCCGAGAACTACTCTGCTCACCTCCTTCTGCTGCCCCAGTTACTGAAGCGTCACCCCCACCTCTCAAACGGTTAAGGGTAAGTTTTTCTCTTAGTGCGTTACGGGCGCTTTGCCATTTATTTGCTTTTCCTTATCAGAATTTTCTTTTACAACTTCGCAGAGGCTTCGTACTCCCAACGAAGCACCGTAATCCTCTCAAGCTCCACTTCATGACAGTCCAATTTCTACTTTTGTAAGTCATCTTTCTTAGGCTGCTCGATGTTTCCAGCGTAACCGTCCTCTTTTCTTATTATTTGCTTTCCTTTCGCAGGAACCTACTGGTGACACTGTGGTGGCCGACTCTCCTACTCTTGCGGAGGTCGATCCCCCCGTTGATCAAGCTGACGACCTCTCTTCGCCAGCAATCACCGATGAGGAATTGCAGCATTATTTTCTGAGCATTGAGGTTCCAGAATCGGCCCTTTCTTCAATAGAGGTTGACCTCGCTCAGGTGGAGGCAACCTTGACTGGGGAGATCCCCACAGATCCTGACCAAGTGGCGACCCTTCGAGCGACATTGTTCTGTGTTTCCAACTCTACTGATGTCCCCTCTGCCAAGAAAGACGCTCTTAAAGAAATAGCCCTGCAACTTGGGGACATCTCTAGTCTATATGGCTGAGCCAAAGCCACTCAGGACCGGGCTTTAGCTTCCCTGTAGCGGGTGGACTCCATTCGTTCTGAGAAGGATGGTTACAAGGCGGCCTTCGTTTCCCTCAGCCATACTAAGCAAGAGACCATAGCCGAACGGGAAAGAATCGCTAGTAGAATCAAGACCATTGAAGATCAAATAGCCTCCCTCAAAGCTGAACTAGCTTCTCTCACTCCTCAGCACTCAGCAGCCATGGATAAGCTCACTACCATCTCCTCTGATATTGTACAATTATTCCGCTGCAGCTCCGCATTAGATCCTCCCCTTGCACGCCTCCTCCCCCTGCGACCTGGCCTAGAGGCGGATCTGGATAAGAGCCGTGCTGCTTTACGCCAAACCGTCAAAGGGTGGGGGGCCCTGAGGTCATCTTATGAACAAGCCCTCGCCCATGCAGATCAAGAAAACGTTGAGGCCCCTACTGAAGTCAGGCTTGATGAGCCACCACTTTCTCTTAACCCTCCAAGTACTTCCAGTAATGCCCCTACTGCCGAGGAAGCTACACACCTCAGGGACGACGTTACGGCTGAAGTGGGGGCGACAGTATCAGAAGTATGCCCGTTGATGGATTCCCCCTCTGAGGGTTTGGAGATATTGGGGGAGGCTACTGCTGCTGAGGCAGGTGAGGCTATGGCAAGTGAAGTCGCCGTTGTTGAGATGGATGCGGTCATAGCAGGTGAAGTTGTCGCTGTGGTGATGGATGAGGTTATAGCAGGTGAAATTGTTGTTACTGTAATGGACGTCGTGATGGATGCCTTTGAAAGAAGCAGATGATGTAGTTGTTGCCCTTGAGTAGTGTTAGGACTTTTCCTATTTGTAATCCTGTAAATTCTTATCACCAAGCCACCGGTGTGTGGCGAGCCATCATGACATTTTCCTTTTTGTATAATTACCAATTTTATTTTCCTTGCATACTTTCCCATAGAGTAGGATAATATGCCTTGAGATATTTGCCATTGATTTTCGTTTCAAACTCTTCACCGTCGAACATAATTAAACGGTATGCCCTACTGTCGTATACTTCACTTACAATGTAGGGCCCGTCCCAATTCGGGGACCACTTGCCAAACTGGGGATCTTTCCTCCCAAGTGGCAGAATAGCTTTCCACACTAGGTCACCCTCAACAAACTTCTTCGGCTTGACGTGTTTGTTGTAAGCTCGGGCCGTTTTGGCATTATTCATTTCAATTCTACTGAGGGCAGCCAGCCTGTCATTGTCCACCGAGTCCAACTCCATTAACATGGCTTGATGGTATTCATCTATGTCGGGGGCATGCTGTCGAGCCACCCTTAATGATGCCACACTGATTTCCAAAGGTAACACGGCATCCTGCCCATACAGTAGACGATAGGGAGTCACCCCCATGGCCATGGACCTAGAATTCCTCTTTGCCCATGAGACCTCATTAAGGGTCTCGTGCCACCGCCGAGGCTTGTCCACTATGTTCTTCTTGATGAGCTCGATGATGATTTTGTTGGTAGCCTTTGCCTGCCCATTAGCCTGAGCATAATAAGGAGACGAGTGTCTCATCTTGATGCCATGTTCCTGGGCAAAGGCCACCACTTGTTCCCCGGTGAACTTGGTGCCTTGATCGGCCGTGATGGTTTCAGGAATGCCAAATCTGTATATGTTTGGTTTTCTATGAACCTAATCACCGCAGCCTGATTGACACTTGCTAAAGGCGCAACTTCCACCCATTTAGTGAAGTAATCGATGGCCACAATGAGCTCGGAGGGTATATCTTGCCAATTAAATCCATGGCCCACCCCCTTAATGGCCAAGGTTTGACAATGGGATGAAGTTCATCTGCAGGCACTCTCTGGATTGGTCCATGCAGCTGAAATGCTTCACATACCTTTACAAACTGGAAGTAATCGGCCGTGTTCGTCGGTCAATAGTATCAATGTCTGTATATCAGCCATTTCATGATGGGGCCAGACCTATGTGCGCCACAAATCCCTGCATGGATCTGTGCCATCACCATATACGCATCCTTTCTCTTGAGGCATCGTAGTAACACCCCATTGGCGCTTCTCTTATATAGGTCATCCCCTATAAAGATGTATTTCAACGCCCTTTGCTTAGTCTTGAAGTCAGTGTCAGCCGTTGGATTGCGGAGGTACTTCGTCAATACTCCAATCCAAGCATTGGCAGGGTCCTCCTCGGCCGGAACTGAGGCATCGTGTTGCCATACCTCGACCACTGACTCTTGTAACCCGAGGCTTGTGGGGCTAAATCGTTTCCTCTTGGTTCTCGCTTCTGGGAACATACATGATGACTGCGTAGGCGAACAACTTCAACAAGTTATGCGCCGAAGCTCGTAACTGTTTAAGCTTCGTATTATAACACCTGTATTTCCCGGTGATTTGTTTGATCACCAGTTGTGAATCCCCCTTGATTTCTTCATATTGGGCTTTTAATGGCGGCCAGGATGTCAAGTCCCATGATTAAGCCTTCATATTCGGCATGATTATTGGAGGCTTGATCCCCTATCCTGCACATGAATCTCCACGTTTGACCACACAGTTGGTGATGACCACTCCAATGTCTGCCCTGGTTTGGGTACTTGAGCCATCAAACATGAGGATCCAAGGCTTTAGGCCCAGATAGTTAATAGACTCGGCTGGGGTGTCGTGTATCTCTACACACGAGTGTTGAGCCAAGAAGTCATCCAAGGCTTTCCCTTTGATGGCTCTTAACGGCATGTACGTCAAGGCAAACACATTTAACTTAATGGCCCACTTGACAAGTGTTCCCTGTAAGACAGACCTATTAAGAAGGTACTTGATAATATCAACTTTGCACACAACCAAAACTTCCTTAGGTAATATGTAATATTCCAGTTTAGTACAAGCATTAAATAAAGACAAACAAAACTTCTCGATAGGAGAATATCTAGTCTCAGCATCATTGAGAATCCTGCTAAGATAATAGATAGCACGCTCGGCGCCATTATCATCATCTTGAGCTAACAAGCAGCCGATGACTTGATCTTCGGCTGCAATATATAGCTTCAGGGGCGTCCCAGGCTGCGGAGGAATTTAGCTTATATTTCCCTCCTCGCTGACCCCCTTTTTGCATACTTTT
Source organism: Astragalus membranaceus (assembly GCA_039519185.1). Taxonomy (NCBI): domain Eukaryota; kingdom Viridiplantae; phylum Streptophyta; class Magnoliopsida; order Fabales; family Fabaceae; genus Astragalus; species Astragalus membranaceus. Next base: position 135,898,673 of record CM076850.1, read on the forward strand.
TTCTTTTTCTTTTTCTTTTCTTTTTCTTTTTGTTTTTCTTTTTCTCATGCATTTTTTGGAACGGGTACAGCTTTTGATTCAGGCGAATATATTTTTACAAAAAAATTGCATTTGTAGTGTTTTTGTGAGCCTATTGCATTGGCTTCTACAATTACTATACTTAGTCTTAATATCACCGATGCACCCCCAAACTTAACTCTTTATGCTATTCTAGATTTTAGTAAAAATTTAGCATTGATCTTGGCTCACTAATACTACCTTCAGCATCAGATTTTTTTCTAGTTTAGCTAAGTTCCTTTCTAAGCTCAGTTAAAGTGTAAAAGCAGTAATAAAATTGATCATTTGGGAAAACAAGTTTGTTTTTGTCTTTTTCTTTCTATCATCAAAAATCAGTTTCAAAAAGGTATATGTTTTTGTAAAGATTTTCAGCCGATCATGCTTCAAAAATATCAAACCAAAACTAAAATAATTAGCATAATTAATCTAACAACTTCATCTAATCTATCACTTTTGTAAAACAAAACATATGTAATATAAACACATAAACACATACATACTACTAAACATATAAACACATAAACACATACATACTACTACACACACACACACACACACACACACACACACACACACACACACACACACACACACACACATATATATATATATATATATATATATTAACCATACATAAGTTTATAAACTCCTACCCCTAACTTAAAAGTGAGCAGTGTCCTCACCGGTTTTACCATGCAGAGCATAGGGAAGGAATATTAGTTCACAAAATATAGTTAAAACATAACAAAATATAACATAAGTTTTACAAAATATAAGTACTTAATATTCACCATTCAAACTGGTTTACTGTTTGTTGGACCCACTCTTTATCCTACTGCTGGTCCTCACAGCTGCATGCTTCACCTTCAGCTTCTTTGCTTTTGGTCCCTTTTCCTTCGGTGTGTTAGCATTGGATGCGCCAGCATCAGGTGCACTAGCATCGGGTGCACTAGCATCAGGTGCACCAGCATCAGGTGCTTCAACATTGGCTCCTTCAGCAACCTTAGCAGCAATTTTGACAGTACCTGCAAATGGTTGTTTTTGTGCTACTATTTCTTCAGTCCTCTTGGTAGCAAGAGTTTCCATGACCACCTTCATTGTGGCTTCTACTTGGGCAGGGTCAACTTGGATTTGAGATGCTGCTGCCTTAGATTGTTGTTGTGATGCTTCAGCACTGGATGCTGGGGCATCAGTAATGGGCTGCTGGGGTGCATCTCCAGAGGGCTGCTTTCCTGCATCTTCTTTTTCAGCTTCTTCTTCCTTTTCCTCTTCTTCATTCTCTGCTTCCTCCACAATATCCTGCAAATTTCTTTTCAAACTAACAGATTCAATGTTAGTCAAAATAACAGGTGATTCATTTGTTGTAGGTTGTTCTCCTGCTGGTTGTTTTCCAGTTTCAGTTTCTGGTGGAGTTGGTTCTTTAGTGGTAGTTTCTGTTTCTTAGTCTTTTTGGGTGGATTGAGATGCTGGTGATTGAGGGATGATTGGCGAAGTATGGATTGTTGCGGTGGATGGTTGGTTAGTGACTTCAGGTGGTGTGGGTGGAATGGTGGTGGTTTGATATTTCTGTCTTGATGCCTCCTCCATTATCACATCTTCTTCTGATTTTTCACTCTCCTCTTCAGTTTCAATTTCATCCTCTTCAACATCCTTCTCTATTTCTTTCACAGCCTTTCTAGCCTCATCTTCGTCACTTGTATCCTCCAGGTCTTCAGAGCTTAAAATTGGCTCTTCTTCAAATAACTCCTTTTCCCTTTTTGTTGTTTCTTTTCCACCGTATTCTTTTTCACCAGCTCTTCTTTCTCAACAAACTCTTCTTCAATCTCTTCCTCTTTATCAATATTTTCTCCCAGAACCCAGCTTGGAAAGGTGGATGCCTCAACACGAGTGTCCACAGTTGAAATTTCTTGGAACCTTAGTTGCATCCAGTCATATTGTTCTTTTAAAAACTTCCAGATAGCCTGTTGCTGGAGCATGAAGTGCTCTGGCATCAGGGTGCTTGCAGTTTCTGGAGTAGCCTTGGGTTTCTCTTTAAATTCAATAGATAGTGTACGAGGGGGAAATTTTCTAACCTCCATGGCATCTATTGGGACTCCAGCATTTTCACACAAATTTGTAATCAGGCATGGGAAGAAAAGATACCAAGATTTCTTATTTCTTCAGATTAGGATTTCCCTAGCAATCAATCTTCCTACATCTATATTGGATTCTGTCAAGATAGCATCTAATAGGATCAGTCTTTCTTTGTGGAGTGACGATGTGTGGGAGGTAGAGATTAGGGAAGCAGCTATGAACAAGAGTCAATTGCCTACTTCACTAATAAGATACCTACTTTTCATTTTGAACTCAGTGTTGGTAAACTTTTCCCACTCAGCATCCTTTTCTGCTATCCTTGATTGAACTCTCATCATTTATTTCTTTCCATAATTTTCTACCAATTTTTCAAAATCAGTTCCATGATATCCTAACAGATATTCATCATTTATTCTTTTAGGATCAAAATGCACCCTTTTGTTCCTTACCATAGAGTAATGTAAAAACTTATCTCCCTTCTGATCTGGGATGCCAGAATAGAATTCAGCACCACTTGTTCTACATATGATCCTCTATGTTGAACAAATGTTTCCCATTGCAAGTTGGGCACAGTGGTTGTGAATGATGGATGAGCCTTTGTGAGTTTGAATCCACGTTCTGGTAGCATGTCCATTCCCCAGAAATGTGCTTTGTTTTTTTGGAACTGATGCAGGAGCAATTTTGCCTTTCTTAGCAACCTTCTGACTTGATGCTCCAGCATTGGTGGTTGATTTTCCTGAATTTTTGGTAGCGGCTTGCTTCTTTGCCATTGTTGTTTTGGGTGATTTCGTCGAGGTTAGGGTTTTCTCTAGGTTGAAGATGAGTTCGTAATGTAGTGAAAGAAGTGAAACTGAAGAACAGTGGTTTTGGGATAGTGGGTTTACTTTGAAACGTGCGAGGGAAAGTTAATGGAGAGGAGTTAGGTGAGGACGTGGGCGGTGATGGGATAGATGGGTTACTGTTTAGGTGAAGTGGAGAGCATGAAAGGTAACTTGACGTACGTTGGTTGGCTGAGGTGGTTTGGGGTTGTTGGGCCCATATAGACATTCTATCACTGCCTCAGTCAGCGGGCTATGGGGTGCATCCATCATTCCTCTCATGACATCGGGCTCTTGGGTCGTTTCAGTGGGTACACAAGGGCCAGCTATGTCGTGGGTTGGCGGTTCTGAGGCTGTTTCCTCGGCTGGTTTAGGAAAGGCCTGTTCCAAAGCCGTAGCCATAGTGGCCGCGGGAATGGTTTGGGAATTTCCTCCTCTGGCCAAGGTGAGTATCTGAAGCGTCTCCCTCATTCTGTTGTAAGCCCTTGCCCTTTCCTGCCTCCTCTTCTGTGAACGAGATTTAGAGGCAACCCCAGGTGCTGGCGCTTCCGCTGCTGCCTGCGTCATCCACTGATCCTATGGCACTTCTGATGGTGGCTTCACAGTTGAACCAAGGACAAACACTCTTTGTTTTGCATGATAACAAATTACAATCTGTCAACTAATGGCTACAGTTGAATAAAAGTACAGGACATGAATCAAAGAGCAGGATATCTTAAAGTGTAGCGGCTTGGAGAAGAAGCTACTCTAGAGTTCGAGACCTAATTGTTAATCTGCTTTTGATAGGACACAGTGTAAGATCCTATCACTTCAGTTCTATAACTTTTAGTAGTTGAGAGATGATTTTTTAAAAATAAAAAATGTTGTGTTAAAAGCTTAGAAAAATCCTTTTTATAAAAGCCTAATAGGTAGGCACGTAGCATGAGAAAATGGTAAAGCTAAGAATCGATTGATGGCTTTGTGTTTAGAAGTTGAAAATCGATTCCTAGCCTAATTATTCAAGCAAAGAATCGATTTGTAGCTTCCTTCACAGAGCTAGAAATCGATTCCTAGCCTATGGTCTTTTAAAAGGAATATGTTTTGGAAATAAAACAATCGATTGATGACCTTGTTCATTTAAAGCAAAGAATCGATTTTGCTCTCCACTTTTAAGAGAACAAAATCGATTATGAGCCTATTTATGGAAGCACAAAATCGATTGTCTACCTAATTTCTTAAAGGTCTTGTTTTTCTTGGAAGCAAACAATCGATTCATGACCTTAGTTATTTAAAGCACAAAATCGATTTTGATCCTATTTTATTTAAGCAAAGAATCGATTTTCAATCTTAGTTTTAGAAGCAAACAATCGATTATTCACTTCTTAAAAGTGCTACAACGGTCACATTTTAATCGATTATCATACACATTGTTTCAGGCACATAATCGATTTCTACTTTTCTTAAAAGTGCTACAACGGTCACATTTTAATCGATTATCATACACATTTATTTTAAGCAAATAATCGATTCATTTTTTGTCCAACGGTCATATTTTTGCAAATCCTATAAATAGGACTTTGGGGTTTTTGTTTCAAACATAACGAGAAACACAACTACAACGTACATATTCACAAATCCGAAAAAGAGAAAAAGAAGAACTTTCACTGTCAAATCATTTCTCAAGTTCTTCATCTTTAAATCCAAATCACTCATCTCTCTCAACTACTATACTGTTATATTGCTTGAGTGATTGGATCATAGTTTCTCTGTTGTATTCATCTATTCTTGGTTGTTGTGAAATCCTGGGAATTGTTCTTGGGTCGTTCAATCGGGGAGATTGGAGTGGTAGTGAAATCCTGGGAAGTGTTCTTGGGTCGTTCAATCGGGGAGATTGGATTGGTAGCGAAATCCTTAGCGGGGAGCTTGGGTTCTCAATTTGGGGAAAATTGAGATTAGCTATAGGGAAGTTGCTTGCTTGTAAAACGTTGAAGAAGTTCTTCTCATATAGTGGTTGTTATCAAGTCCAAAGGTTGCAAAGCCGGAGGCCGAGGACTTGGGGGCTTTTATCCCGAACCTCGTAAAAATCACTGTGTATCTCTTTCCCTTCTCTTTACTTTGTTTTTGTTTATATTTGTTTATCGTTATATTTGATTTCATTGCGCTGCGTTATCATTAAATTTGATAATAGTGTGGTTAGCATAAAATATCACTGTAACTGGATCTATCATAGGTATAGCTTGCTTAGGTACTGCATATAGTTTAAATCCTATTTTCCGCATTTGATTTAAATGAGCATCGTTAATTTTTGAAAACAAAAAAGAATTTAATTTTAGCGTATAACCTTATTCACCCCCCTCTAAGGTTATCATATAGTCCAACAATAGACATTCTATCACTGCCTCAGTCAGCGGGCTATGGGGTACATCCACCATTCCTATCATGACATTGGGCTCTTGGGTCGTTTTAGTGGGTACACTAGGGCCAGCTATGCCGTGGATTGGCGGTTCTGAGGCTGTTTCCTCGGCCGGTTTAGGAAAGGCCTGTTCCAAAGCCGTAGTTGATGAGTCATATTTAGATGTGTTATTTATGCTCTTATCACTTAAATCAACACAAGTTCTCAAGTAATATTCGTGCTTTATTAGGTAAATATTAGTTATTTAGAGGAAAGAAGGGTTAGAAGCTTGTTTGTTATCATTTGGCACATTTGGTGCCTTTTTGAGTATTTTAATGTCTCTGTTGAGTGCTGCAGCGGTAAGCCAGCGGTAGACGCTACAGCGCCTATATGACAGTGGGACATTTGGATATTTATAAAGCCACCTGCTGAAATGATGAGTCATCACCTCAGCATGACATTTCAGCCCCCAAGTGGATGCTTCAAAGACACTTGGCGCCTCCTACATGTGTCCCATGTGATAGTTGGTGATTTTAATCATCACACCTTTTTGTAAAGTAGCTTTATGAATAATATCTAACGAGGATATTATCTATTAGGGATATATCTAATCCATGTTGTTCAATAAGTAAGTAGAATTCATACAGAGAGAGTTTTAACATGGAGGAAACTATCTTGACATTGTAGCTTTCCTCCATTGTTATTCCACTCTTAAGCTTTTATTTTTAGTATAGTTTCTAAATTTCATTCAAGGTTTGCTCACGCCATAGCTTCATCCTTCGTATGTGACTTTTGGGATCATTGGAGTGTATCTTTTGCAACCATTCTCCTCTTGTCTTCCTACGGTAATATGAGCTTTTTAGTTTGTATTATGTTGATGAAACATGTTATGAGCTAATCACGTTGTAGTTGGATTGTTCTTAGTGTGTAATGAACTTTGAGTAGCTTTTATGTAATATTATGATGTTTGTGTTTTATTCCTTGTGTCATAATGCTTTCAACTTTGTTTTGGGAATGGCCAACTAAAACAAGGGGGCTTTGTGGGTACTGTAACGCCCCAAATATTTAATTAATTATTTAATTAATTTATTTAATGATTAAGTGTGTGAATTGTTGAAGTTGAGAATTATTAGTATAGTTGCTACGTTGATTTGTATCTAATTAATTGGTTGATTAAGCCTAGAAAATAATATTAGAGTAATAATATTACTTATTATTGTATGGGCCTATTTTTATGTAGAAATAATTAATATAAGGGGGTGTGAAGAGTGGCCCATGAGACTAGTCAGAAAAATAAAGAGAAGTATAAGTAAGTAAAAATTAGGTTAAGTTGTCATAAGCAGAAGAAAAAAAAATAAGGATTTGAGAGAGAACCAAGGAAGGGGGCTGCGCATTCTTTCAACCTAGGAGGGTGGAGGCGCAACTTTGGTGAGAAATAGGGAGGTGACTGCGAGATCTTCAAAACCCAGGTAAGGGTGGGGTTCTAACTCTATAATAGGGTACATTAAGGACTTTATGTGGGATCCTATGTGTTTGTTTAATCCGTGAAATCGATTGTTGTTGTTGAAAACTATTGTTGATGATTGAAATTAGTTTAGGGGTTTTTGAACATGATGATGTACAAAATTTGGGTCCTGGGCGCCATGGGCGCCGTTTGTTGTTCCTGGGCGCCGTTGCTGTTGTTGCTGGGCGCCAAGTGTGGCTGCCCCTGAGGTTGCTGGGCACCATGGGCGCCGTTTCTCTTGTTGCTGGGCGCTAGGTGTGGCTGCCCCTGATGTTGCTGGGCGCCATGGGCGCCGTTGCTGTTGTTGCTGGGCGCCAAGTGTGGCTGCCCCTGATGTTGCTGGGCGCCATGGGCGCCGTTTCTGTTGTTGCTGGGCGCCAGATGTGGCTGCCCCAGATGTTGCTGGGCGCCGTTGCTGTTGTTGCTGGGCGCCAAGTGTGGCTGCCCCTGATGTTGCTGGGCGCCGTTGCTATTGTTGTTGGGCGCTAGGTGTGGCTGCCCCTGATGTTGCTGGGCGCCATGGGCGCCATTTCTGTTGTTGCTAGGCGCCATGGGCGCCATTTCTGTTGTTGCTGGGCGCCAGGTGTGGCTGCCCCTGATGTTGCTGGGCACTGTTGCTGTTGTTGCTGGGCGCCAGGTGTGGCTGCCCCTGATGTTGCTGGGCGCCAGGTGTGAATGCCCCTGATGTTGCTGGGCGCCATGGGCGCCGTTTCTGTTGTTGCTGGGCGTCAGGTGTGGCTGCCCCTGATGTTGCTGGGCGTCGTTGCTGTTGTTGCTGGGCGCCCGGTGTGGCTGCCCCTGATGTTGCTGGGCGCCATGGGCGCCGTTGCTGTTGTTGCTGGGCGCCAAGTGTGGCTGCCCCTGATGTTGCTGGGCGCTATGGGCGCCGTTTCTGTTGTTGCTGGGCGCCAGGTGTGGCTGCCCCTGATGTAGCTGGGCGCCATGGGTGCCGTTGCTGTTGTTGCTGGGCGCCCAGTGTGGCTGCCCCTGATGTTGCTGGGCGCCATGGGCGCCGTTTCTGTTGTTGCTGGGCGCCAGGTGTGGTTGCCCCTGATGTTGCTGGGCGCCATGGGCGCCGTTGCTGTTGTTGCTGGGCGCCAGGTGTGGCTGCCTCTGATTGTTGCTGGGCGCACTGGGCGCCAGGTCTGGCTGCCTGTTGCCTGTTGTCTGATTGTTGCTGGGCACACTGGGCGCCATGGGCGCCAAGTCTGGCTGCTTGTTGCCTGTTGTCTGATTGTTGCTGGGCACACTGGGCGCCAAGTCTGGCTGCCTGTTGCCTGTTGTCTGATTGTTGCTGGGCGCACTGGGCGTCAAGTCTTGCTGCCTGTTGCCTGTTGTCTGATTGTTGTTGGGCGCACTGGGCGCCAAGGACGCCAAGTCTGGCTGCCTGTTGCCTGTTGTCTGATTGTTGTTGGGCGCACTGGGCGCCATGTCTGGCTGCCTGTGCTTGTTGTCTGTTGGTTGCTGGGCGCCATGGGCGCCATGCGTGGCTGCCTCGTTCGGTTGCTGGGCGAATTTGGGCGCCGTCTTGTGGATTGTTGGGCGCTTTAGGCGCATTAGGCCCACAGTTGGCTAATTGTTGGTTAAGTCGTTAATTGTTTAATCGTTAATTTGTGGAGTTGTTAGCCGTTGGTTGAGTTGTCACACTGTTAACTTGTTAAGTTGCTAAATTGTTGGCTCAGTTGTTGAATTGTTGATGATGTTGCACCTAGTTGGATTGCCTCTATTTATTGGCAAGATATTATGTTGTAGGCCTATGGCCAACGTTGATTTCCGTTGTTGTTGTGTGTTGCTATGTAATCATTGTTAGTTGTTTGTGCATTCACATCGCGTCGCATACATAGCATTTTCATGTTGGAGCTATGCTCAAAACACGTTGGCCTGGACTGGCAAATTATGTTGAAGGCTTATGCCTTGTTGATGCCTCTATTTATTGGCAGATTTTTACGTTGGGAGTTCTGCTCCGATGGTACCACATGCATATGCATAGTATCGAGTCGCATTCATATTGCACCCTTAAGTGACTATGTTGATGACCTGTGATTGATTGAAGTTGTTGATGACGGTGAAGTGGTGAACTTATGTCTTTTGATTCTAACATACTGCTTTTCATATGTTCTATTATATGGTTCGATATCTCACCCCTTCTGTTTGAATGTTACCCTCATGTTGGTAACGTGCAGGTAATCACGAATGAAAGCTCCTTACCTTCGTTAGATCGAGTCGGTGTTGTCGCTCTGATACGTAACACTCGGGGGGGGATGAACATATGTTTTCCTTATTATTTTGTTATGATTATTTTATTGTTGAAACTTAAAGTCGTTATTATCAAGGATTTTGCTGTTTTTGAGTTGTCTTAAGTTGGTTAGAGACGCCACGATTATTTTGAATTGACTTTTGTTGTGAATCCGCTGCGTAGTAATGAAGGTGACTTATTTTTAAAGACTAAAAGGTTATTTATTGGTTCATCCAAAAGTAAAGTGTTATGTATCTGTTTTCACAGGAGAATTAATCATGTTTGTTGTTTTTAAGAAGAAAGTGTGGCACTCCATTCATTTGTTGGAAATTTTTATAAACTCTGATTTTTCGTATTATTTTACCGGGTAGAAATGGGGTGTTACAGGTACAGACATGGTTCACAAAGAAAACTCAAGGAATGATATGAATGAAAAACCTTTTAAAGACATTTAAAGGAAGTACTACTTAACTCTAGACATAGGGGAGTAATAGTTCATAAGGTACATGCTGTAAGATCTTAATATACAGGGGTAAAACTTATTTAGAGCCTAGACATAGGAGTCTTGTAACATAGCCTTGACGATAGTGACTGAAAGGCACGCCACCATGTCGCTACTGCGTCTGTTGACATTGTAGCGCTACAGCGCTTAACCCTACAGCGTCTAATATTATAGAACACCACTATTGGGAATTTACATAACTACTGAGCTATCCAACTCACTCTTAAATACTTTCAATTCATTACTGTTTTCACATCTTTACTTGTTTATTTACATTTATGTTAATCACAATGACAATACTTGTTGACAACTTGTATTTGTTACTTGTTTTTCTCACTAGCTAAATTACTAATTTAAATATAGAAGTAAACTCAACAATCTCCGTGGGAACGATCTTTATTTATCATTATATTACTTGTGTCGATTGTGTATACTTGCACATCTACTTTTCGTACAACAAGTTTTTGGTGCCGTTGTCGGGGATTGTGAAAGTTAATTTCTATTGTTTAGTTAGTAAGTTGAGTTAGTTTAGATTCTTTTGCTTAGTGTGTTCTGTTTTTCCAGCAAGTTTTTTTATTTTGTATTGTGTTTTGTGTTTGTAGTGTGTTTCTCTTTGTTGTTATTTGTGTTTAGTTGAAAGAAAAAAATTTCCACTTTATGCCATGGACCGTTGGAGTTTTTCCTTTATGCAAGAATTGAATGCTCAACAACATTATTTCAACTATGACTTCCATGGGGATGAACATGAAAGAGGCTGTTATGAGACAAATTTCATGCCCATGACAGCCCAAAATATGGATTATGGCATGGAAAATGGTTTGTGTGAGCAAGATTCATATTCTCAAGCTCAAACCGAAGGATTACATGAGGACAACTCTGATCTAAAAGAACTCTTAGCTCAATTTCTTGAGGATAGCAAAGTGGATAAAGACAACTTTCAAGTATCATGCAAAAATATAGAGACCCACTTTAACACAATAATGGAGCATCTAAAAGAAGAGAGTTGTGTTGAAGAAGTGGTTGAACTAGAAGAAAAGAGTTGTGTTGAAGAGGTGGTTGAGCAAAAGAAAGAAAAAAGTGTAGAGTTTGAAGATGATTGTTATCATTTGGGCAACTCTGATTTTAAAGAAATTTTTGCTCAATCCATTGAATCTACTGAATTGGTTGAGCAAGAGGAAGAAAAAGAGAATGTAGAGTATGAGTTTGAATATGGTCATATGGAAATAGTGGAAGAAAAACAAATTTTTTGTGTAGTTGTAGAAAAAGAAAAATTCAAAAATAGTGACAAGGAAGAGAAACCAAGGTTGAGGAATGAAAAAAGTCATGTGACAAGTGAGACTCAACCCTTGGTACTTAAAGAAAATATCCCTCTGCAAGATGAGCTTCAATTTTTTCAAAAAAAAGGGGAACTCCTATCCCAAAAGATTATTGGTTGGGGCATGGGAACACTTGCTTCCATATGCCAAATACATGGGATTTCTGACCAAAAAGAGGGAGCAGAAGGATGATATTTTCTTCTTGTCCTATTATCCACACTAACTTGGGTTTTGAATGTCAAGTCTAGCTAAGGACTCTTAAACAAAAGCGCTACTGGGAGGCAACCCATATTTTTAAGACTAATTATGTTTTCTATGTGTTTTTGTTTTTACGAATAAGAAGACTTGTGGTATGTATGTGCTGTCAATCATGCGGAATTCTGATGCTGTGGCGCCTTGTGCTATAGCACTCGTAGCTGGGGTGTTGAGAATGTGGTTAAAATAATTAAAAAGAAGATGATGAGAAAGATGAAGGAGAGCATAATAAGAAAGAAGAGGGAAGTAAGGAAGTATCCCCATTTTGCATCAAATCGCACCACCCACCCAAAACCTTTCCACCACACCTTCACCTAAACCATCACCAACCAAAGAACCATCCCCTCCACCTAGTAACACCTCCAAATTCTCACAGTTCCAGCCATTAATCTATCCTTACCTCAAGCCAAACCATCAAACCTTATTTAAATACCTTCCCCCTTTCCAAAACAACCCACTCTACACAAGTCCCCATCTCCCAGAAACTTCTCTCACCAAAACAAAAATCATCTCAACCTCACAAAAAGAACAAAATCCACCCAAAACTCAACTTACTACAGAGCAACCACCAATGCTATTGGAAAATAAAGTGTAGAGAATGAATGCTGTCACAAGTGACGCTACAGCATCAGTATCAGAAGGCAGTGCTGCAGCATCGGCTGTAGCACCAAAGAAAGTTGTAAGAACAAAAATGGTGGCCAAAAAGAGGCCAAGGGTGCCTAAATCTGTTGTGGAGGAACCTAATTCTGTTGTAACAAATGATTGGGTCCCCTCTCCTACACGAGAGCCGCCATTAGCCAAAGATACCTACCACACGACTTAGTCTGGCTGAGGACTCTTAAACAAAGCGCTCCTGGGAGGCAACCCAAGGTTCTTAAACTATTAATTGTGTTTTTAATTTTTCTTTTGTGCAGGAGTGAATTTTGTGAAGTGAGAAAAGAAGCCACCAAAGGAGAAACCCTGGGACCAAGTTGGCAAATGACCCTCCACAAGAAGAAGTGCTAGTTAGCGCTGTAGCGGCTGATGCTACAGCGCCTAGCGCTGTAGCGGCAGGAAAGAAAAAAAAATCCAGTAGCAGAGCCACCACAGTACCCACCAGAGCAAGCAATAGGCTCAAATCTGGGTTAGCAAACAGTATTCTAACCCTTGTTTGTCTATTTTCAATAACCCTGTTAGGTGCTATAGCGCCTGGTCTTGCATCTAACAGTATGTTTAGAGTTTTATTGTTGTTGTTTTTATTTCTGTTAAGTTTTAGTCATATGCCTCTCCTATTAGAATTGCATGAGTAGTGGAGACATTGCTAGGTCTTAAGTTGGGGGGAGGACCTTAAATGTGTTTAATGTTATATGTGAAATGTTAATGTTATGTGTTTAATGTTATGTTTGTTGAATAAAAAGCATGATCAGTTGCAATTCCTAGTTTTTCAATAATAGGATATGTTTCTTCCTGGGCTAAATTTAATGATGATTATGTGTTGTGAGTAGAGTAGCCTTGTTTGAACAATGACTAGTCTTATTGCTGCTTCTACACAAAACTCTAGGCTTAGCAAGGAACCTAGTTAGCTAGGAATGATAAGGTTTGGTCAAGTTTTTACTAAAAATTGAGAGTAGCATTTGAAGCTAAGTTTGGGGGTGCATCGGTTATGTTAAGGCTAGGAACAAAGATGATAGTTTGGTCACTGCAAAATGAAACAAAAGTGTGCAAGTGGTCTTGAAAAAAGTTGCAAAGTGTCTAAAATAATTTGCTGAGCTGTTCCAAGAATGCATGAAAAGAAAAAGAAAAAGAAATGCAAATAAGGAGCTCAGTAGTAAAGGCAGCAACTAGTTTTGTTCATCAAATTGCCAGCGCTGCAGCGTCTAAACGCTACAGCGTCTGAGAAATCACCAAATCAAAATATTTTGCACTGACCAATGATCTAAATTGCCTAATCAAAGCCCTTTGCTGTGCTTTGAAGCCCCTCAAGTCTTTTGTGAAGTTGTTAGTCTACTCTCCTTTTGAAAAATTCTTTGGCTAAACCAAAAGAATGCCACTCTTTCCAAGGCTAGAAGAAATGTTGAAACTAGCTAGGAACTAAACTAAGCCTAGTAGTCACACACTCACAATTGAGCAGTAATAATTCTAGATGTTGTGAAAAACAATGATGTTGTATGTGTGTGTATGTGTGAATCTGAAAATTTTAGCCCACTAAGAACATTTTTGAAAAATTGTTTGATTTAGGGATGCAACTGACCTTGTCTTTTCATGTTGTTATTGTTCTATTTTAAGTTAGTTTGTTTGTCCTTGTAAAGTGTCATTACTTGAGGACAAACAATAGTTTAAGTTTGGGGGTGTGATAACTCTTATCTATAAGAGTTATTTATGCTTTCTAGACTTAAGCAAATGCGAGTTCTGAAGTAATAATAATTTTTTTAGAAAGATATTGTTGTTGTCTTGTTTGTATAGTTAATCTATGTAATTGTTTCTTTGTTGTTGTGTTGTTTGTTGTTTGTCAAGTGTCATTACTTGAGGACAAGCAATGGTTTAAGTTTGGGGGTGTGATGAGTCATATTTAGATGTGTTATTTATGCTCTTATCACTTAAATCAACACAAGTTCTCAAGTAATATTCGTGCTTTATTAGGTAAATATTAGTTATTTAGAGGAAAGAAGGGTTAGGAGCTTGTTTGTTATCATTTGACACATTTGGTGCCTTTTTGAGTATTTTAATGTCTCTGTTGAGTGCTGCAGTGGTAAGCCAGCGGTAGACGCTACAGCGCCTATATGACGGCGGGACATTTGGATATTTATAAAGCCACTTGCTGAAATGATGAGTCATCACCCTTATCTCTTATCCTCAGCATGACATTTCAGCCCCCAAGTGGATGCTTCAAAGACACTTGGCGCCTCCTACATGTGTCCCATGTGATAGTTGGTGATTTTAATCACCACACCTTTTTGTAAAGTAGTTTTATGAATAATATCTAATGAGGATATTATCTATTAGGGATATATCTAATCCATATTGTTCAATAAGTAAGTAGAATTCATACAGAGAGAGTTTTAACATTGAGGAAACTATCTTGACATTGTAGCTTTCCTCCATTGTTATTCCACTCTTAAGCTTTTATTTTTAGTATAGTTTCTAGATTTCATTCAAGGTTTGCTCACGCCATAGCTTCATCCTTCGTATGTGACTTGAGATCATTGGAGTGTATCTTTTGCAACCATTCTCCTCTTGTCTTCCTACGGTAATATGAGCTTTTTAGTTTGTATTATGTTGATGAAACTTGTGTGGATACCTTGTATTGCAGGTAAACTAATATTGCAGAATATGTTTTGATGATGAAAAAGGCAAAGGTAAAGTTGATGGCCAAAGTTGATAAAAGTGACTAAACATCAAAGTCACAATCCAAGACAAACAAGCTCAAGAATTGAAGATTCAAGTTTAAGGGTAGTCCTTAGGGTTTGGGTGTGTCTTAGGAAAAAGTGTAAGCTCTTTCAAAGGCCAGCTCGTATATCAAAGTCTCACACACTCACAAGTTTTTTAAAGATGCATGCATACGTACGTAAACATACCTATCATCTTTAAAACATAAGAATCGATTTCATCTTACATATACATTCATTAAAATCGATTTTCAGGCCAATCAGAAAAGAAAGAATCGATTTTCACTTCATGTATTTTCAGTACATAAATCGATTTCTGAGCCAAACATTTTTTAAGGGAAGAATCGATTCCCACTCTTTTGCACTTAACTGAGAATCGATTCCCACATGTCTCAGGTAGGCTGAGAATCGATTCATACAAATTTCCACTAAGTAAAGAATCGATTCCTAGCCCTCCATAGTTCTCAAGAATCGATTGTCCCTATTTTTCAAACAAATCAAAATCGATTCCTCACTTAAATGAATCGATTCCTAGATCAAATGCTTTCAACAAAGAATTGATTCCTACACTATTTTTAACGTAAACTTGATTTTTTAATGGCCTATAAATAGGCAGTGCTTCACGTTCATTTTCAGTACAACCCATTTCACGAATCAGAGAACTTTTGAGAAAAACTCTTTACGCTTTTACTTTTGCTCGTCACGCACCGTTGGTCCGTCTGAGCTGATCTGTTGCTAAGAGTTAGTTGGGGTTGCATTCTTCAAGTTGTAATATCTGCCTACATTAGAGGTATTTCTGTCTTTACAATTGTTGTGATTTGTTCTAGGGAGTGGGGTATCTCTCTAGGGTAGCTGTTTGTACTAGGAAGTGGGGTATCTTTCTGGGGCAGCTGATTGTAACAGGGGTGGGGTATCTCTTGTTAGTGTTATATTAGATTTGAGGGCTCTCCATAGGTGGGGTATCCTAGGAGGAGAGTGCCTGAGTCTGTAAAGGTTTTCCAAGGCACCTGTAAGCCTTGTTGTTTTGGTTAGTGGAAAATCTCACAAGGGTGTGAGGACTGGACGTAGGTCACTAGGAGGTGACCGAACCAGGATAAATCTCTGTGTGCTTTACTGCTTTCCTGCTTTACTGTTATACGGCTTTACTGCTTTATATTCTAATTCCTTCGCTTCCACTTAACCTGTGCGAAATTGATCTAAGTCATTGAAAAAGGGGAAAAACGTTTTCGAAAGATCTGAAAAGTTTTAAATCTCAATTCACCCCCCCTCTTGAGACTGAAGCCACTTGGTAACAACTTGGTATGAGCTAATCACGTTGTAGTTGGATTGTTCTTAGTGTGTAATGAACTTTGAGTAGCTTTTATGTAATATTATGATGTTTGCGTTTTATTCCTTGTGTCATAATGCTTTCAACTTTGTTTTGGGAATGGCCAACTAAAACAAGGGGGCTTTGTGGGTACAGACATGGTTCACAAAGAGAACTCAAAGAATGATATGAATGAAAAACCTTTTAAAGACATTTAATGGAAGTACTACTTAACTCTACACATAGGGGGAGTAATAGTTCATAAGGTACATGTTGTAAGATCTTAATATACAGGGGTAAAACTTATTTAGAGCCTAGACATAGGAGTCTTGTAACATAGCCCTGGCGATAGTGACTGAAAGGCACGCCACCATGCCGCTACAGCGTATGTTGACATTGTAGCGCTACAGCGTCTAATATTATAGAACACTACTCTTGGGAATTTACATAACTACTGAGCTATCCAACTCACTCTTAAATACTTTCAATTCATTACTGTTTTCACATCTTTACTTGTTTATTTACATTTATGTTAATCACAATGACAATACTTGTTGACAACTTGTATTTGTTACTTGTTTTTCTCACTAGCTAAATTACTAATTTAAATATAGAAGTAAACTCAACAATCTCCGAGGGAACGATCTTTACTTATCATTATATTACTTGTTGCGATTGTGTATACTTGCACATCTACTTTTCGCACAACAGTAGCCACAGTGGCCGCGGGAATGGTCTGAGCATTTCCTCCTCTGGCCAAGGTGAGGATCTGAAGCGTCTCCCTCATTCTGTTGTAAGCCCTCGCCCTTTGCTGCCTCCTCTTCTGTGAACGAGATTTAGAGGCAACCCCAGGTGCTGGCACTTGCGCTGCTGTCTGCGTCATCCACTGATCCTGTGGCACTTCTGATGGTGGCTTCACAGTTCTGACAGTCCTTAATTCACGGTCGTTTAGCACAGTGATGTCTACTGATGTTGAGCCTTGGGCCTTGGTGACCTGCGCCACCCTTCTTTCCTCTTGGGGACGAGATTCTTCGCCTGGGTTTGGCATTGTGGCTTGCCCAATTGAATCATTGGCAGGCCTACCATGCCCCCAGGCGAGGTATGCTGGAACCTTTCTCTCACATCCCTGGTCCGAGGCACACTTCTCCCAGAGTTACTCCCAGGGTTAAGCTTGGATAGATGTAATTTTGAGATCCTGAACAAGCTTCCCTGGCTTTGGGAGTTTCTTTTGGGTCCCTTGGGGTTGGGTCGGCCCTCCCAACTGCAGTTTCTCCTGTAAGAGCGCCATGCGGTCTGCCACCATAGCTCCTTTGGGGGGTGACCCCCAATCGGTCGAAGACAGACACCTTCTTTCTCCTGCTTGGGAACCCATACACACTTCTTCTTTCCTTTCCCGCGGTCACTTCCTGAGAAGGAGACCATGCTGATGTTCATGTTGGGGAAAGGATCAGTGTCGATGCTCATCTCCTGTGTCCCCTTATCGGCCATCTTAAACCTCAATTTCTTTATAGCCTCTTGAATGGCTCCGCGGAAGATAATGCAATTGGAGGTGACATGATTGAATGAATTGTGCCACTTACAGTACTTCTTTCCTTTTATTTCTTCAGGAGGGGGAATCTTATGGCCATCGAGGAACTTAATCTGTTTGTCTTTGAGGAGATAATCAAATATTTGACCAGCCTTGGAAATGTCAAAGGAGTATTCAAAATTGTTCTCCGCCTCGTCCCTCTCTTTTCCCTTGGCAGGCTTAAGAGCAGGGCAGAGGTAAGCTTTACCTTTGACTATCTCAGCCACCAAGATGTCTGTCGTGTAATCGGCTGATTCGTCATAGTCTGAGTCCTCGCTTGCGTCAACTACCGATATTAACTGAGGCCCTCGACCCCTAGTAGCCTTCTTCCTTTCTCTTTCTTGTATAAAATTTTCAATTTGTACTGCCCTGGAAGCCAAGCTAGTGAGGTCACTACAAGCTTGACCCACAAGCTTCTCCTTCAATTGATGGTGTATTCCAGAGATGGCCTTGGAAGTAAGTTGAGATTCTGAAAAGGGTACTGAGCACTTTTCGGCCATCTTTCTGAATCTTTCAATGAAGTCGGTCACTGCCTCATCCACCTTCTGCCGTAAATTCATGAGATCGCCTGCGGTAACATCAGGTTGTGGCCAATAAAATCTGTCATGGAAGCACATTTCCATGTCTGCCCAAGTCTGTATAGAATCAGGTGGGAGAGAAGAATACCAAAAGAATGCAGTCCATGTCAAAGACAAGGGGAACCGTTGCAACTTATGGAATTCATAATGGTTTTCTTCCCCACATTGGGCCGTAAATCGGCTGATGTGCTCCATAGTAGACTTACCATCATCCCCGGAGAATGTGGTAAAGTCAGGGGTTTTGAATTCTCTGGGCAGAGACACCAATCTGTCCACCCATTCGGGGTAAGGCTTCCTATACATTGGCCGGTCGAGCGGTTTCAACTGAACACCGAAAAACCTCTTGATGGTGTCAGCTATCAAATTAGGGTCCAGGAGTTGGGCTCCCGATGGCCTTTCAGGTGGAGGCGTTGGTCGCCACAGTGTATCTGAGGGACCCTGCGCCCCTGGCTGCGGTGGTACCTGAGGTGGAGTGTTTGTCCATGGCTGCCCAGACACTACTTAGGCCATGTTAACAAGGCCAGTTCCTGGTACAGATGCTTGCAGGCCTCGGTGAGGTAGAAGAAGTTGATTCCATGGCTGCTCGGCCGGGGAAACACCCATCTGTGTCTTATATAGGAACCCGTCGGGTAGGTACTGAGTGCTCTGGAGTACGGCTGACTAGGAGGTAGGTTTGTCGAGCCAAGTATCTACCATTTGTGCCACATTATGTTGGTTAAACTTAAATTTAAATTTTGTATAAGAAAGCTACTAAAACTTTTATATATATATATATATATATATATATATATATATATATATATATATACCCAACCGAACACATCAAAATATATTCACATCGATAAAAATGTAGAAAATTTTTTGTCAAAAAAAAAGTGGACAATTTTTTTGATAGGTAATGTTAATGGGGGGTGGGGAAACGTTAGTTTCCCGGGTTTGAACTCGTGACCTTTGCACTCATTTGGTGTGCTCCTTTAGTACCCCTTAGCTCGCCAACTGAGCTACCTTTTTGGACGATGATGCCTGTTATTTCGCTAGGTAAAAATAATGTTTTGTTTCTGTTTCCCTATGTCTAACTCTTAGGTCCTAGCCGTGGGTTCGGCCAGAGGTTTGAACAAGTGTTTTGATTTCTCTGTTCTTCAAGCGATTGCGCCAATGAGGGAACTCTGCTCCTTGATTGTGGGTATCCTGACTCCTCTAGAAAGGGCCAGGTTGGGTGAGGGGGACTGCGAGGTTTGGATTATACTACTAGCTAATGCATAAAAATAAAGAAAAAAATGTGATAAAGAAGATTGATAAAAATAAACGTAGAATTTTGGTTTGATTGATGTGTGTCTATTCTGTACAATTGCTTTCCTATTTATATACATAGGCCCTCGTCGGCCACTAACACAGCCAACATTTGCCTACCGTTGGATCAATCTAAGATCAACGACTGTCATCATTCCTAAGCCCTAAGGAGGCGGAGTAACCACCCACAATCTCACTAGCACGGTTAGTGGGGTGAACTCCCTCACTCCGCTCTTCAAGACTTCGCTCCTTCGCTCGATCTTTCAACTGCTCCCACGTTCTCTCTCCGTGCCTCTCTCTTACTTGCCTTCCAAGCAAACCTGTCTTACCTCAGCCACTTGGCTTACTCAGCTAGCCCACTCAAGCACCCGAGTCCACTCTGGCCGTGACACTCTATAGGCTGAGGCTTTGTTTTCCCTCAGCCTTGCCCGCTTCTCCTCGGGCTGACCCCTTCCTCGGGGGGTGATCTTGTGATATGCCCCAAGGGCTTCTATTGGTTTCTTCTCTTTGGCAAATATCTCTCAAATCTTTGTCTAGTGGCCTGCCTCAACACTTCAATTTTGCTCCCTTCTCCCATTCAGCCCTCAGCCTACAACGTAGTTATTTTTGGGTGTTAACAGTTTCTCTTTCTTTTGGAACAATTTAGAACGAAAAAAAAAAAGAAACATTGAGTTGGAGAATACACGGACTAGTCCGTAAATGAGGGATCATTGTAGTATAAAGCAACTTTGGGATTTTGTGAAATCCAAGCAAAATTCTAAGTTTTGTGGGACCAAATTTATCCAAATCCATTGAACGGACCGTTGATAAAGATTACGGGGAAGGTAAGGAACATGAACCGTTGAGAACACTAATTTAGGCTTTAGTAAAAAAGTCAAGGGGAAAGGCCATGTGGAGGGTGATTACTCTATCTTCTAATTTAGCTCCAAAAAAAGAAGAGAATTTAGGTGTAGATCTATTAATGGCATTGATGCTTTTTCCAGTCACAACATAATAGTACATAGATTGTTGGCTTTCTTTTTTACCCCCTGTTACACCCAGTACCCTATAACCCATTTTATCCCCAAAATATCACTTACTTATTTACCAAAATTTAAATGAAAACTATTTTTTTTTTAAAATTTCCGAAATTATCGATTAACAGGTGTTTTTGGAAGTTATTTTTTTTCAATCTTTTCGAAAACACCTATGGTACATTTCGGAAGTCAATTTTGTGTTCCAGAATTATGTCAAAAGAGATGATTCCGGAAGCAAATAAACAGTTTATGTGTCATGCTGTGATTGAAAAATAACATAAATGACATTATTTAATCGTAGAGGAAACTTAATTTTGTTCCTAAACTAATATCATTTCTCTTACTTGGTCCATACGGTATATACAAGATATGTAAACCGTAAAGTTTGTGAACGTCATCAAATAAATCCCAAATGTTTTATCATTTTGTTACAAAAATTAACGTGACGAATTTCACAAAACTTTAGGATAATGGGATATGTTTTACAAACTTTAGAGACTACTTATTATGTGTATATAGGCTAAGAGCCAAGTAGGATAGAGAGTAACGGATTAGAGACTAATTTGAGGTTTACTTTAGAGAATACTTATCATTTGTATAGAGGCTAAGAACCAATTAGGATATAGAGTAATGGATTAGAGACTTTTTGAGGTTTGATTCTTTTACTTCGTCAAATGGTATGTTTGGAGGCGGGATTTAGGAAGAATGAGTTTTGAAGGGTTAAGTTAAATTTTTATAAATATTTGAGATTTCAAAAACGTGTAAAGAATGACACGATAGATAATCATATAATTAACTAGTATTTTACTCGTGCATCCGCACGGGTGACACTGTATGTTATATTTGCTATGAAATTATAAATACGTTGAAAGTTGCAAAATGTAATAAAAGAAAAAGGAAAAACTCGATAAAAGGCTATATTTCAAATTTATTAAAATACTTGTGTTGCAAAAAGTTTAAAAAAAAATCGGTATCTTATTATAATATTAATTATGGATTAAAAAAAGAAAAAAAAGAGAGATTTAATATAAGATATGCACCTTCGTTGTCGCTCTCGTTGTCGCCCCCCGATGCCTCTCCTGTTGCCCCCTCCCATTGTTAGTCTCTCGTTGTCACTTGTTTATTTTTTTATTCTGCATCATTTAATATTAATTTAATCATTTTAACTAAATTATTAAAAAAGTTATTTTGGAATTTTGGATAGTGGTTAATTTTTTTAATAATGGAGTAAAAATCAAAAAATGAGATTTAATATAAGATATGCACCCCTGTTGTCGCTCCCGTTGTCGCTACCGTTGCAGCTCTCTCGTTGCCTCTTCAGTGTTCGATCCCACTGCCAGTCTCTCATTGTCACTCCCGTTGTCGCTCCATGCTGCCTCTCTTGTTGCCCCTCCCACTGTCAATCTCTTGTTGCCGCTCCCATTGCCAGTTGTTTATATTTTTTTATTCTAGATGATTTAATATTAATTTAATCATGTTAATTGAATTATTAATTTATTAAACTATTAAAAAAATTATTTTGGAATTTTGGACAGTGGTTAAATTATTTTGACAACTATTAGTGGTTAAATTGATTGGTTTTGTAGTTTAAGTAGATTATAATAAATAGTTAATTTAGATAATTTCTTATTAATTTAGTCATTTTAATTAAATTATTAAAAAAGTTATTTTGGAATTATTGATAGTGGGGTAAATTCTTTTTGACAATTGTTAACGGTTAAATTGATTAGTTTTAGTAGTTTTAATAGATAGATTATAGTAAAAAGTAAATTCTAGATCATTTAATATTAATTTAAACATATATATTAAATTATTAAAAAAATATATTTTGAAAATTCTGTTAATGGTTAATTTTTTTGACAATTGTTATTAATTTAATTGATTGGTTTTAATAGTTTTTAATAATTAGATTACAGGACATAAGCCAAAAACAAAGAAAAAGCTGAAAAGTCAAAAAGGTAAAAGGTGAAAAAGCTGCTAATTTTTTGGCATTTGGT
The DNA here is from genome assembly GCA_039519185.1 of Astragalus membranaceus. NCBI lineage: Eukaryota > Viridiplantae > Streptophyta > Magnoliopsida > Fabales > Fabaceae > Astragalus > Astragalus membranaceus. Next base: position 135,920,924 of record CM076850.1, read on the forward strand.
GGTACTTTTACCAAATTGTCCATCTTTTTGTACACATAACAAGTTAGCAAAATGTCTAGTTTGGACAATTTGCTAACACTTGATTTTAAGATATTGTATTGACATTTCAATCACATTTCTTTTTCTTTTAAGAATAAATTTATAGCTTCTTTAATCTATTTAGAAATGAAAATGAAATCCTCATCCCCACTCCTTCAAAACTTTCGTCCAAATACACTCTAAGGTCCCGTTTGTTACAAATTATTTATGAAAAAAGTTATTTTTTATTAAAAATCATTTTTAATAGTTTTAATTGTGTTTGTTATATTAATTTTTTTACTCAAGATTTTTATATTGATTAGAATTTAAAAATAATATATTTTTATAATTAAAATGAGAAGCTATTTTTAAGAGCTTATGAACAAAAGTTGACTAACGAGCGTACTAAACGAGAGAAAAGATGAAAAAAAATAATTTTTCACCATTATAAAAAATCTCTGATTAACTTTTATTTTACATTAAAAGTCCTGTTTGTGAGTTTGGGGGGGGGGGATGACTTGGAAAAAAAGGAAGAATGAAAGACAAATAAAAGGAATGATCTACTATCAACTTCAATAGGGAGTTTATTTTTCTTCGTAAAACCAAATCCCTCAAATTTGGAGAAACTCCAAAAATATATTGGAGGAGGGTTTGAGAGGATTTAGGCAAATTATTCAAATCATTTACATCTTTTTATGATAGTTTTAAAATTAAAAATATATCAATCATGAGCATGTTCTTATTATTATCTACAGAACTTCTCTCTCAATTAAAATGAAAGATTTCTATATCTTTCTCTCTACTCCAATCGCTCCAAATAGAGCTGTCAACATGGGCGGGCGGGCCCGACCCGGTCTGGCCCACTGGGTCAAAACATACAAGTGGGTTGGGCTGAGCCCGCCTAACGTGTTTTGTGTAACCCAACCCAGCCCAAAACACAGGGCCGATGGGTCGGCCCACGACCCAATCCAACTTTAACAAAAAAAATCATAAAAATTGCTCAAAAAAATATAAAGATGTTGGCCCAATTTGACCCATGGGCCAACTGAGCTGAGCCAAAACGACCCGATTTTTTCTTGGGCCTCTATTTAACAAGCCCAGGCCAGCCCAAAAATCTGGGCCATGGGTCGGCCCAATTGACTGGGCCAAAATTGACAGCTCTACCTCTAAAGCCCTCCTCTTCCCTCCCCTACAAACTCCCAAACAGACCCTAAGTATCAAATTATTCACCCAAAAAAAATATCAAGTATCAAATTGAAAGAGAGTATGTGTACGGCCAACAAAGGTTGGTTTATTAAGGATTTAACTTCTTTCAAAAAGTTTTGCGGCATTCTCATACTCCAGTAGCCAACTCACCTAAACCCGCATTCATAGCAAAAGTGCTCCAATGATCTCACAATGGAGCAATTTTGCTATGAATGCGGGTATATTGTACAAATGAAAGATACAGAACAGCAATCATCTCACAATGTACAAATGAAACCTTAAAGCCCATCATACTTTGTTTCTTTTATGATTTTGGAAGGTCCATTTTGTATTTATTCTTCACACAGAATTGAATGTTCAACCATTTTTTCCCACTCAAAAAACTATACTTTTAGCTATAAAAAATGTGCATCTTGGTTTATTTATACGAAGAGGGAAGAGAAGGGGAATTTTTTTATTTGGCTCATTGAAGGGAATGGGAATTGAACTATATGGTACTGAATAGTAAACGCGGGAAAAGTAGTTGACTAGAGAGCGTGCATGCGTGGCTCCTTTGTTCAGTGGTTAGCCCAAATTCAATAGTTCAGTTGTTAAGCTTTAGCTTATCAGTCTTACTTGACACACCAACCAAAATTGCAAAATCTACTCTTCCGTTTTTGTTAAAGTAATAGGCTAATAGCTTTTTATTTGCTAAGCGAGATAGAACTCTAATCAAGGGAGTACAAGGGATTTTCAACCCGTCATAAAATCAATCACAGAGATTTAAGATACTCTTCGGGCCAATTACACCAATCAGAAAAGGGTAATCCAAAATCTCTATCCTTCTTTAAAATAAATCATCCTCACGAATCAGCTACATATCCATCAAAGATTACTCTATTTCTAATTTGCCAATTTGCCAAAGAGATCAAGCCATTGCTATCCAAATTTCTCTCCTTTAAAAAAATAGCCAAAATGCAAAAAATGGATAACCGGGTGGTGATCACTTATAATATGGATCTGCCACTGTCATTGCGCGTGAGAGCTCTAAGGAGATTCCATAATTGTTAGAGGATCTCCGTCCATGATTTTTTAGAAATGTTGTATAATTCCTATAAAATGGTTTCCTCAAAGTCACCTCATTTTTAAATAACCCTCGTGTAATCTATAGACATTTTACTCCAATAGTAAAATATTTAGACAAAATTTCAGTTTGATCATTTATGTTTTTTTTCTCAGTTAGTCCTTTATGTTTCAAATCTGTGTCAAACTAGACTTTTTTTAAACTTTCTGTCTACTAATGTTAACAGATGTCACGCTGACCGTTAATAAGTAACGTGACTTACTTAGATGGCATTAGTGATTGAAAAAAATAGAAAGGACTAAAGTGAAATTTTGGTGAACATAAAGGACCAAAGTGCACTTTTGCCAAAAAGTTTCATCTTCATCCTCAAACCCCACCACCATGAATCACCACCCTCTCACTCTTTCTACACCGAGCCACCATCATCACCACTCTGAACTCTCTCTCTCTCTCTCCTCGCTATCCATCTCTCTCCTCCCTCGCTCCTTCTCCGCCTTTCTCTTCCTCCCTTTCATCTTCACCTCCAGATTCAAAATTTAGGGTTTGAAAAATTATTCTTTTTCTAATTCTTAATCACCCTTTTGGTTGTTGGGATTTGATGTGGCTGCTTTGTGGGTTATTCTCCCTCATCCCCTTTTCAAACCCTAATTTTTCAATTTGGGGATGAAGATGAAGGGGGGGAAGAGAAAAGAGGAGAGGGAGTGAGAGAGGGAGAGGGGGCAAAGGGAGAGAGATGGACAGTGAGGAGAGAGAGTTCGTAGTGGTGGTGATGGTGGCACGGTGGAGAAATAGTCAGAGGGTGGTGGTTCATGGTGGTGGGGATTGGGGACGAAGATGAAGTTTTTTTTGACAAAAGTGCACTTTGGTCCTTTAAGTTTCAACAAAATTTCAGTTTGATCCTTTATGTTTTTTTTCTTGCTAGTCACTAATGTCAATTAAGCAAGTCACATCACTTAGTTAACAGCTAGTGTGACATCCATTAACATTAGTAGACGAAAAGTTAAAAAAAAAGACTACTTTGACGCAGATTTGAAACATAAAAAAGCAAACAGAAAAAAATATAAAAGACAAAACTAAAATTTTGGTGAAATATAAATAACCCATTTTAGCCAATGATTTTTTTGACAATCATTGGCCAATGATATACTCCATCCGTCCCATATTATACGACGTTTTGGTCATTTCTAACGAATTAAGAAAATTAGTTAATTTGGTACGGAAAAGATAAAAACAAAATTAACTAACCTATTTTGTCATGTTGGCAATCTCTTGCGCATAAAAATCCTAAGCAATAATTGCGTAGTTGTGCAATGGTCTTGAGTATGGATAATGATACTCAATTTAAGAAGGACAAATGCCAGCAGGCCACGCTTAGTGCTCACGCCATTAACAATCCTGTTTTCTCTGACCTCTTAATCCAATTAAACAAATCCAATAAAAGATTTATTAAAAAAAATAAAACAACTATCAAGCCACAGAAGTATTTGTCTATAGATTAGGGTTTTATTTTGTTTCAGACAGTTTCAGAATCACAGCTTAAAAGAATAATAACACCAAATTCCATCCAGAAACAGAATCTATGGTATGGAAGCTTCACCTTATTTACTTGATTCATATCCTTTTCCCTACTTCTCTCTCTCATTCCCTCTTCTATTTTTGTTACTGAGTTACGTGACGTTCTGGGACGCATTCCCAATTTTTTTTTATCAAATCCAAAAACGAAAAATTTACTTATTTTTATGGGGTGAAAAAAGATCCGATTTTGATTTTAGGGGAGGGTTTCGATTTTGATTTTTTAGTACCTTACATGCCAAAGGGGCTTTTTTGTGGGTGTGATTTTCGGTTGAATTGTGATCGCAGGTTGTAGTTTTACATCGATTCGTTGGTGAATGTAGCTGAAGGGTGGAATCGATTTGTTGATGCAATGTCTCCTTAAATTTGAAGGTCAATATTTGAAAACCTTTGGTGATTTGTTGAGGGAAAAATGGTGGATCAGGCAAATTTAGGTGGTGTTGGAAGAGAGGAAGAGGAAGATGAGTTCTGCAGTTGTTGTGAAGAGGAGGAGGAAGTGTGGAAGGAAATCCAGGAGGAAGAATTAAAGGATGACCTTGATGAGTTTTCAGTGAAGATGTTCTTCAAGGGATTGTCTATAGCAGAGGTTGAAAATTCTGGTTCTGGGTTTTCTGGAATTGGGGTGTTTATGGAAAGAGCATCTGGTTTTCCTGTTATTCGGGTGCAGAAAAGACTTGATTTTTATGCTGATGAGCCACTGATTGACTACTTTGCACTTATGGATGGTTTGCTGGAAGCTACAAAGAACAAGATCCGGAAGATTTATGCTTTTACGGATTCTGAATTGTTGCATCAACAGGTTAGCATTTCAGATTTTATCTTACTCCTTTGTTTTATGATCTCTACATATGTTGATGAAGATCAAGAAACAAACACTAGGATGCAAAAATTTGATAATTTGATAATTCAATTGTGCTGAAATTGATCTCAAGTATTTCTTTGATCATTTGAACATTAACTGATAACATTTCAGAAATTTGTTGTAAGAATACTTGATATAGTTGATATGAGCCAGTAGTGTTTACTTGATCAGTGATGAGTGTTTGTGTATGTCTTCCTAGGTCACATCTCTTAAACTGTGCTTTTGTTGAAATGTGGATATTTTTACAGGTAACATCTGATGAAAGTAATAAGATGCCACTTTTGATTGCATTGAGAGAAAGGATTCTGGAACATGCCAATAATTTTGAAGATTTTACTCTGAATCTTGTTCCAAGTTTTGATCTCGAGCAGCCATTGCAACTAGCCAAAGTTGCAATTGGACTTGTCAATTTTCCAGTAAATGGCAGGAGTCTACTTGAGAGCTGTAATATTTGTCGTGAGGAGAAACCATTGCCAATTATGATCACCATGAAATGTTCACACAAATTCTGTTCACATTGTTTGAGGGTCTATGCTGATGGAAAAGTACAATCTTGTCAAGTCCCTGTAAGATGTCCTGAACCTGGATGCAAATATTACATCTCTACTACTGAGTGCAGGTCTTTTCTACCATTCACTTCGTTTGAATCTCTAGAGAAAGCCCTTGCAGAAGCAAATTTACTCCATTCAGATAGAATTTACTGTCCATTTCCAGATTGTTCAGTTCTCCTTGATCCCCAGAAGTGTTTATCAGCTAGGGCTAGTTCATCTAGTCAGTCAGATAGTTCTCGTATTGATTGTCCTGTTTGTCAGAGGTTTATTTGTGTGGATTGTACGGTTCCATGGCATTTTTCCATGAGATGTGAGGAATTTCAGAATCTTCCAGAGGAGGAAAGAGATGCTTCTGACATTACTTTGCACCGCCTTGCTCAGAATAAAAGGTGGAAGCGTTGTCAGCAGTGTCGTCGGATGATCGAACTTACGCATGGTTGTTACCACATGACATGCTGGTAAGATACAACTCCCATTAATTTGTAAATAGGAGAAAATATTGATTAAATTTCAGTATATAGGATGATATTGCATATATGAAATGAAGATCTGAAAACATGTTTAGTGTTGGCACTCACAGCATATATTGTAAGTGTTGTAGTGTAGCTTAGAAAAGGTTATGAGGATAGGAGAGGTCTTCCTATTCAATACCATTGTCAAACACAAGTTCTGTTTCATTCCTTGTTTCTTTTATGGGGTCACTTTTCCTTATGAATAGAGTATATGCAAATTGCAAATTACTTTCACACACCAAATTTTAGTTTATATGACATGTCGAAGTATGTTGACCTTACTTTAGAGTGTTTTTGGCTGAGAGCTTTTGAAATTTGAATGTGTTGTTGGCTTGCTCTAACTAAGTAAAGAGGTTGAAATGCAAGGCTTGAAAAAATTATATAGTTAGAAATTCAAGGCTTGAAAAAAATACAGAGTAACTGTGATTCTGGTTGGTTCTAGGCTTAACAATTGCAAAGCTTTTAAAGTGTATCACTTATCACTCACACTAGAGGAATTGAATTATTATTTTTCTTCAATTTCAAAGATTTTAGTATTTTACATACATCTGATACCTTAGGTGAACTTAGATATGATAACTTGTATCTTTGTTATCTACAAAGTGAACTTTGCTGTAGTTCTTAATTCCCTGTTGTGTCTTAATTTCAGGTGCGGTCATGAGTTTTGTTATTCTTGTGGCGCCGAATACAGGGATGGTCAACAGACATGTCAGTGTGCATATTGGGACGAAGACATCTCCGAAGACTCAGTGTCTCACTCTCTCCAAGAATCAGAGCAATGGGCATGGGAGACTTTCAATTCTCTCCCCATGATCATGGATGCATATTCTGACCAAGAGCGATCACAGCTTGAACTTATACAAAGGTTTCTAGCTGGAGGTTTAGCTCTGAGTGACCATCATCCTTACCAATCTCCTCCGCCTTGTACAGACTCCTATGTTGACACAATGAAGGATCTACATCAGCTTCCGTGGCTCGAGAGATTTGTGTCTGTGATAAGTGACGACTATGAAGATTATATTCAATGAAACTTATAGATCTTTGACTACCTAATAAGTTGCTTAACTTCAATCCCACCAACAAATCTATGATTGGATTGGATGGAGAGAGAATTTCTTGCTTTCTTCAGTTCTCAAGAGGTGTAGCCGATTTTGTGGCTTACCTTTTACTTCATGTACTTTCTTACATTGTTCCTCATTGGGATGGATATCTTCGACCTAAGGTCCTTGGATATAACATGGTGAAGAATCTGTTAATGATGATTCTCTTTAATGAAAGTTTTTTTTTTCTTTTTATTTCATTTTCAGATACCTCTTTGAGGGTATCCAATAATACTTATGTCCAAGTAAAGCTTGTAATCAGGTGGGTGGTATGGTGATTTAAGTGAGGGGGCTATGGTGAGGGTTTGCATGTCATTAAACGCAACTGGTTTGCAGGTTTGATGGAAACATAGGTGTTTGTTTGTTCTGATTAATTTTTCTGGGTTTTTGGATATAAATAAAATCAATGGTGGTTGACTGTATTAGATACTGAGTAGGATTTCTAGATGGTACGACAATGGCTTCGAAGAATATCTTGACAGAAATATATAGTGAGGGAAAGATGAGGGAAGAAAGACCACTCATGGATGGCTCAGACGCAAAAGCCTCTTGGGTTAGGGGGAAGAAGCTTTGACGATGGGTATCAAACTTATGTGAATTTTTTTTGTAGGGATTAAAGTTAGATGATGGGTGTTTTGTATGTACAAAAACATATCTAACCCATCTTAATATATGTGAGTTGTGATGAGGTTTGAATTCATGTTCAAGCCAATACATAAGTTTAAATCACTGTATCACACGAGTAATCATTATTATATAAGTATCTATTTTATCAATATGGTATTGGTGATGACTCCGGGTTTATCAATGTAGGTATATAAAGGCAAGAAAGCTGTGTAAATTCAACTTATTATGCCGGTCCGCAGCCGTTGTAAAAGGCAAGATTGCTGTGTAATTCAACTTGCGAGTTGCAACTCCTAGTTTACATCCTTTATATAGAGAAATCGACTATTAACAACTTACTACCTAATTATCCCAAAGTAGGTAGCTCAGATGGCGATGAATATTGAAGGAGTGCACCAAATGAGTGCAAGAAGGAGGTCCCGGGTTTCAACTCTCGGAAACTAACATTCTCCAACCCCCACTAACATTGCTTATCAAAAAAAAAAACTTACTACCTAATTCGCAATTAATTACATCTATAACAGAAACCTACTTGGCCAAAGGTTATTATGCTAAACTTCCAACCGTTAAAATTCGTCTCCTCATATCTAGGCTCTATTTGGTAAAAAGTAGCAAAAAACAGATAATCTAGCGGACGGCAGATGAGCAGATAGCGGATAAACTAGTTGATATCAAATGATGTGTTTAGTAAAACTAGCGGTTGAACTAGCTGATAAATGTAAAATGTCATAAAATGACATATTTATTTAAAAATTCCTTTATTAGTACGAGTAACTACTCTTTACATATTAAAATTGTTAATATATAAAATTAGTGTTTTAAAAACCGAACAAATTGAGCGATTTAACTTGTTAAACCATGAGCCGCATGTCTATGGTCCAGTCATTTCAACAATTCGACAACGGTTTCATCTGGGTTCAAGCAATCTAAAGCGGTTGAACCATAACCCGAAGATGTCCGGTCCAATTTTCAAAACATTGTTTAAAAAAAAACCAACTCTGCATTTTCAAACCATAAACCTCTCTTTGATTGGTTGGCCAAGCACGGAGCTTCCTCAAGTCATGCCCAGTTCTTATGGCACCATTGCCCTGCTGATTTATCTATGATCACTTTAGCTGACGCTATGAGAATGCTTTATAGTAGAGAGTAGTTTGTTTTGTTGCCTTTTTTATTTATTTTCTTATTGATAAAAAAAACCATAAACCTCTCTTGACTTGTTTGAATTTCTTTGTTTTATTGTCAGCAAAATCTGCCTTGGTTTGTGTTTCTGTTCCCCACTCCAATTTTCTTATTTGTAATTTTGGAGGAAACCTGTGTGATTATATATTCTGAAACAGCTCTCCATCATCCTTCTCCCATGATCTCTCTGAGTCTGAGCTAAAGGTTGTAACAGTGAAACACGATATTCAACAGATCTTTCAGGGAAATACTGCTAATTAGGGGGCCAATCAGCGTGCAAGAAGGCCCTCTTTGCCAATGCTATCAACCAACAACCGAGGAAATAAATACTGTAATCTGTTATATGTGAAGTAAAAATGCCAGCAGGGGCCGCCCCATATCAAACACATAGTTCCACCAATGATAACACTGTCAAAACACTTGAAACTCATGACAGAATACAAAATTTCGTGTTTTACACACAGTACCCGTCCTTCTCAGTGTAATCAGGAATATCAAGTCAATTTGACAAAGGAAATCAAATCTAACAAGGATATTACTTCATTGCCAAGAGTGAAGAAACAAATCATTATTGTCTGAGAGGTGTCTCATTGTTCAAACTAAATACAACATTTATGTATTAAGTGTCAAACCTGCTATCCAACATTAGATTCTATACTTACAAACTGTGGTACAAATTCTGAAAATGCATATTGGCCTTGCCAAATGGAAGTTCTGTTTGTGTTAGAGCCTTGCTCCGATAAGTGCACACCATTGGTTATCTCCTATAGTTTGATAAGTGAACATGAAGGCAGTTGAGGTAGTAAAATAATAATATAATAGTATGATTACATACCATCTCATCACAGAGATCACCACAGCACAGTGGTACTGCAAATTATTTATATTAATTTATATTAAGAATTTAAACAAGAAAATCAACCTAATCAGCGAGTAATACAAAGCTAACCTTATGACAAGTTACATTACTTAGAACCATGTTTACCATACTCTTCAGCTCTGCTAACAGCATCCATAAAAACATCAATTGTCCAATCTTTTAAATCATCCTGTAAACAGCATATGAGGAAACTTCAGCCACTAAACTAAACACTTCCCTAGTAGTTAAATTCACACTTAAAACTGTTACCATCTAAGCAAGTCTCAGTCTATATAAAGGGCGTGTAAGATTAATCAATCATGTAGACAGTTTTGTGTTTATGATTAACTTCTCTCAATTTCTATTAGCTCCATGTATATACAATGAATAAAGAAAATAAAAGATATAAAGTGAGTGTTAGATTGATACCAAACGCAGTGGTTCGCCAGATCTTATTCTGGAATTAGGGCGAGCAAACTTGGACTCAAACGGAGTCCTGGGCCTAATTTCACGAATGTTCTCCCATTCCTCACGGCTGAGCATTCTCACGGTGCCTTGACCAGCAGGAGCATTTTTTATCTTGCGCTCTAGCAACTCTTGGGATCTCGAATCATCATACTGCCACGCCACACATTATATAATATCAATACGTATACCAGTGACTAGTTTCGGTTTGTAATATTATCGAACATGTGATGTGCACAAAATGAATTTGAGAGAACGTTAAGGAAGAGTACCATCATGAGTAATTTGGCGCAGACTGCAACGCCAACGGCGAGGACAATCATGGGCATTGTGGCGGTGTCGAGGTAGGATAAGGATTCGGGGACCGGAACGATGAACTGGTCCTTGATATTGGACCTTCTCATCTTTCTCTTCTTCTCCAATTCTAACGCCTTTTTCTTCAATGTTTCTGACGGGGCATTGCGGCACAGTGTATGCAACAATCTTTGTTTAACTACGTTCATCGTCGTCGTACATCGAAGAAACCGGTTTGCCCAGTTCTGTTTGCTTTCCCACTTCTCAGAAACAAGTTCGCCTCATAAAATATTGCTTCGTCCAAATGAAAGCGAAATATCACCCTTTTTTAATTTTTTTTCTTTCACAAAGCAACCCTTTTAATGATTTTAGGTTTTTTTTTCCCTTCTCAATAAACTATCAATTAAATCAACCCATAGCGTGGAGTTCAGCGGTTGGGACTGAACCTCCCTTAACCAAGGGTTGGGGGTTCGATTCCCGCATTGAGTACGGAGCAGCATTAAAACTCCGGGCCAACTATCCTGCCCCTCGAGGCACCTACAATGAGCGAGGGATTAGTCATTGGGTTTACCAAAAAAAAAACCATCAATTAAGTCAATAAAATAATTCATCAAAAAAAAGTCAATAAAATAAAACCTATTTCCAATTTCTTTTCTAAATATGCAAAAATAAAAAATATGATTCACAATTCTTCGTTTCTACAAAGTATTAAGGCTCTGCTTGGCAAGTTCTATTCGCTAACGGATAGCGGACGACAAGTAGACATGTTTGGTAAACATTAGCGTTTAGCGTTTTTTTGTAGCATTTAATGTTTTTCCAAACGCTACTTGTAGCGTATAACGTCTCATTTTTATTTTTACTATTTTTACTCTCATTATTTTTCTTAAATCCTTTACCCTCATTGTTAGTGGGGGTGGGGGAAATGTTAGTTTCTGGGGTTTGAACTTGGGACCTCCTTCTTGCACTCATTTGGTGCACACATTCGGTATCCCTTAGCTCGCCAACTGAGCTACCTACTTAGGACCTGTTGAACTCATTTTATATTTATTAGTTAGTTTAACCACTAGTTTTACCAAACATATCATTTGCTATTAGCTAAGTGTATTCGCTAACCGCTACCTGCTAGCTCATCTACTACTCGCTAGCTCATCCGCTATCTGTTACTTCTTACCAAACAGAGTCTAAGTATTACCCTTCATTCTTCTTTCATGCTAACATTTTTTTGACATGAAAACAATTTCATTAAGACCCTCCCAAATTGGAGGCTAAAAAGGAAGTGATACACGGAGGAACGTCCTCCATACATTTAAGCTTTAGAGTTATGGAGAGGAAACTTAACTAAATGATGAGCTACTACATTACCCTCTCTCCTAACATACAATAATTGAAAGGTTCTGAATAAATTTGAAATATCATTACATTCATGTAAAATTCTTGGAGAGTAGGAAAACATTCCTCTTGAAGCACCAACAAAATTTTAATTTTAATACTGTTACGGATTGGGCCTCAATGGCCAATCCACCAAAAGGCCCAATAGCAAAGGGTCAAATTCAGCCAACGGTGGAGATTGCAGACCTAGATCCAATGGTCCTCCTTCACTCCAGCTACCTATAAATAAGTATTGAATGCTAGCATTAATGGTACACACTTCTCCAACACTCTTGTTTGTAATTGACTCACTCACTGACTTGAGCGTCGGAGTGTCATTGTAGGTACCACCCCACCTCGGATCGAAGCACCAACTCGGACTGACTAAGAACATAAGTACCAACTATCTCAGACCGGACTTCGTATCCAAGATCGGACACTTAGCCAAAGATACGGTACCGAACATTGGCGACCACAGTGGGAGGGTCTTATACTCTAGTCTTTCCCCCAACCTCCTTGGTCAGCAATGGCTCCAGAATTACGACGGAGGAACGTCTCCAGCGTCGTGGTTAGACCCGACCAACAGCAAGAAACCCCCGAGGGGGTAGCAGTTACTCTCCCTCGCAGCTCGGCCCACAGCCGCAACTCGTCCAGAGCAATGGTTCCCTTAAGCTCCGCCAGGAACCAATTTCCACCTCCAGCCCAGACTGTCCCGGTACCGGTCGACGCTGTTCAACAGCTCGTCCAACTGCTGACAAGGCAAGCCGAGGTTGAACAACAAAGGAGTCAGCGTTACTCCCAACTGGAGGCTGAGATGGCCGAAATCCGGGCCAGAGACATCCCGGATCGGTCTTCTCCTCAAACCTACTCTCCCAACAGAAAAACCTCCAGTAAAAGACGTCACCGGTCTTCTGCTTGGAGGAGACTCCACCATCGTTCGCCACCTCGCCAAAGAGGGAGACGAGGATCTGGAACTCCCCCAAGTGAGACTCAGGACGACACTTATTACCCCGAGGACTCTACTCACCAAAGCTCATCATTAGCATCTTCGTCCCCGAGGCGACGTTCTATAAGCCGGGGAAGTCCCCCGAGGCATGAACGTCGGCGTCTTCGGTCTCCCGGATCCCCTGTTCGACGCCCTATCGAGAGGCCTCCTCGGAGGGAAAGGTCCACGGTGCGAAAGGGACCCTTTACAGCGAAAATCAACTACTTTCCGGTGCCCAAGCACTTAGAGAAGCCCCCAGAGGGTTTGAAGATGCACGACGGGACTGGCGATCTCGATCATCACCTAGATTACTTCGACACGATGATGCAATACCGGAATGTCCCGGAGGAGATCAAGTGCCGGATCTTCCCTCTTACCCTGGAAAAATTGGCTTTGGACTGGTTCAGAGCCCTTAAGCCAAACTCAATATCCTCATGGGACCAGCTTGCGAAGCTCTTTTCGGCCCAGTTCGCCCACTCCAAGATGAAGCCAAAGTCTCGGAAAGTCTTACAAGCCATCCGACAAGGAGAGAACGAGTCTCTCCGGGACTACATCGAAAGATTCAATAAGGAAGTGGCTCAGGTCCGGAACTTGGACGATTCATTTCGACTGTTCTTCATAGAAGCCGGTCTTCGGGAAGGAAGTCTATTTCAGATTGATATCGGTATAAACCAAACTGAGTCGCTTGCCGAGTTCCTCCAGCGATCTCAGAAATACATCGATCATGACCTGGGGGCGGTTGCAAGAAAGTCAGATGCCGACCCTGGAACGAGCAAGCCTCGGTATGAAAAAGAGGCCCTGGTGCGCCAGGTAGGGGAGGCCTGGTATGAAAGGGAGGCCCGAAACGACAGTAGGCCCCGACCTCGGAACCGGCACCAGTAATATTCCGACCTCAATGAAATAAGGGCCAGGATTCTGGCGGAATGTATGAACGCTGAATTCAAGGAAGTCAAGTTCCTCGATCCGCTCCCGCACAGGCCAGGGCAGAGATCCAACAAGTACTGCCGGTATCACCGGAGCAAAGGGCACGACACCAATCGATGCAATTCTTTGAAGGATGACATTGAGGACCTGATTAAGAAAGGAAAATTGAGCCAGTATGTGGCTAAAACACCTCGGCATGAGGCCGAGGTTAAGGAAGAGGAAGCCGATCCCAAGAGGAAGGGTAAAGCCCCACAAAAACGAGAAGAGAGCTCGGAGGATGAGCGCGATTTTCGAAAATCAAAGGGCCGACCTGTAATGATGGTCATCTCTGGGGGCTACCCCGTCGAAGCATCGGGCAGAACGATGAAAAGAAAGTGGAAGGAGGTCATGTGAGCTGCTTCCACCTCTGCAGTAAACTCCGCCCCGGAGCGCCCACCCTTGGCGTTCGGCGACCGAGACTTACTGGATGGCAAGCCAAATAAGCACATACCCCTTATAATCAGGGCAGTCATGGCCAACCACGAGATAAGAAGGATTTTGGTCAACCAAGGAAGCTCCGCTGATATCATCTTCATCGACCCTGTAAGAAAACTGCAGATCTCAGAGGAAGACTTCACCCCTTACAGAGGATCGGACCTTTCAGGCTTCAACGGGTCTCGAACTAAACCCCTCGGCTATCTGGAAATGATGGTCACCTATGGTGAGCAACCGCTAGAAAGAACGGTCAAGACCAAATTATTGGTACTGCCATGCCCTTCGGTCTACAACTGCATCATCGGGAGACCGACCATTGGAAGGCTCGGAGCTGTAACCTCGACGGTTCACCTGAAGATGAAGTTCTACTCTTTGAGTGACCAAATAATCACTCTTGATGCCGACCTAGAGTCCGCCCAAAGATGTTTTTATCTACATGTCAAGGTAGATAAGCAGGCCTCAGAAGAGGGGGCTCCCCCCATAGAAGCAGGAGCTCAGAAAAGCCCAAAGAAGAAAAGAACCGGTCAATCTGCCGAGGTCAACGTCACAGACCTCGGTGCAAGGTATGATCCTGACAGCTCCGAGGAAGAGAGCGATGACGAGCTAGCACGGGAGCTGAAAAAGAAAATCAGGCGACCCCAACCTGATGGGCAGTTCATGCAGATCCAGCTGGGAGAGGACCCGACCCAAACTGTCCAGATCGGATCCGATCTCCCCGAAGAAGTGAGAGCAAAGCTCACCCTCTGTCTGAAATCTCACGCCGATCTTTTCACTTGGTCGGCAAAAGACATGCCCGGGATTCCCCCTGAAGTCGCCTGTCACCAGCTGGCGGTTAACCCCGGGGCTAAGTGGGTCGCCCAACGCAAAAGAGCTTAAAGCCAGGAGAAAGCAGCTGCTACGGCCAAGGTCGTAGATGATTTAATTAAAGCTGATTTTGTAAAAGAAGTCAAGTACACAACTTGGCTTTCAAACCCTGTACTTGTTAAGAAAAGCAATGGAAAGTGGCGAATGTGCGTTGACTATACCGATCTTAATAAGGCCTGTCCTAAGGACGCCTTCCCTATTCCTAGCATTGATCGGCTCGTCGATAATGCTTCAGGTTTTCGTTTACTATCGTTCATGGATGCTTATTCCGGATATAACCAAATCCCGATGTTTCCCCCGACCAAGAGAAGACGGCTTTTATGACTGACCGCGGTAATTTCTGCTACCGGGTCATGCCATTTGGTTTGAAAAATGCGGGGGCCACCTATCAAAGGATGATGAACAAGGTGTTCCGAAAGCAGATCGGCCGTAACGTGGAAGTCTACCTCGACGATATGATCGCAAAAAGCGAAAGGGAAGACCTCCACATAACCGACCTGGAAGAGATCTTTACTGAAATCCGAAGAAACAATATGAGGTTAAACCCGGAAAAATGCACTTTCGGGGTCCGGGCTGGAAAATTCCTTGGTTTCTATCTCACAGAAAGGGGCATTGAAGCCAACCCAGATAAATGCCGAGCGGTAACGGAAATGCGAACCCCGTCCACTAAGAAAGAGCTCCAAAAGCTCAACGGTATGATAGCTGCACTATCTCGCTTCATTTCCAACGCCGCCTTCAAGTCACTCCCATTGTTTAAACTGCTTAAGAAAGAAGCAACTTTCGAATGGACCCCGGAGCGGGACCAGGCCCTCTCCCAGCTCAAAAAGGTTTTGACCGAACCGCCGATACTGACTCGGCCAAGCCCAGGGGAAGACTTATTCCTGTACCTGGCCATCTCGGATGAGGCCATTGGTGTCGTTCTTATCAGGGAAACCGAGACTGGTCAGAGCCCGGTATACTTCGTGAGTAAAGCTTTGCAGGGATCAGAAATTAGATATCAGAAAATTGAGAAAATCGCCTTTGCTCTGCTAATCTCGGCACGCCGTCTCCTACCTTACTTCGTCGCTCATCAAATCGTGGTACGAACAAACTATCCGATCCGGCAGATCCTGCATCGACCCGACTTAGCAGGACGAATGATCAAATGGGCAGTAGAACTCTCCGAGTTCGGAATCACATACGAAACAAGACCGGCCATGAAAGCTCAGATACTTGCCGACTTTATCACGGAGATGGCACCCGCCGACCCGGAGGACGGGTTATGGACGCTCCATGTAGATGGGTCCTCAAATCCAAAAGGAAGTGGTGCAGGGCTAATGCTCGAGAGCCCGACAGGCGTTGTAATCGAAGTTTCGCTCACGTTTGGCTTTCCTACCTCAAACAACCAGGCAGAATACGAGGCATGCATAGCTGGACTCCGGCTTGCTATCGACCTCCGAGTTTCACGACTTTCCCTAAATACCGACTCATTATTGGTAGTATCTCAAATCGGGAAATAGTACGAAGCCAAAGATCCGACCTTGCAGAGGTATTTAACCCGTGTGCGGGAGCTGCTCTCCTTTTTCGCATTCACGGAGGTTAAACACGTTCCAAGAACAGAAAATATCAGGGCGGACATTCTTTCCAAGCTCGCCAGCACCAAAATTCCAGGGAACTATCGGTCAATAATCCAGGAGACACTGAGCAAGCCGAGCGTCATCCCAAACCCGGAAGTCAATTTTTCTGTCAATGTGGTTGAGGAAAGCAAGGGTTGGATCGCGCCGTTAATGGATTACATCAGATCGGGGGACGAGCCTCCGGACTCAAGCGAAGCCAAGATCCTCCGGAGGAAGGCCTCATCTTTTTCTATAATCGATGGAAACCTCTACAGAAGAAGCTTGTCCGCGCCGCTGTTAAAATGCGTTGAAGGAGGAGAGGCGGACTACGTCTTGGCCGAGATCCACGGGGGAATCTGTGGGCAGCACCTTGGAGGTCGTTCTCTAGCTCGGAAGGCATTAAGAGCAGGATATTTCTGGCCAACCATGGAGACCGATGCAAGAAACTATGTAAAGAAATGCAGCAAGTGTCAAATCCACGCCAAGGTCCACAAAGCACCTCCTACGGAGCTCACCAGCCTCAGCTCGCCATGGCCATTTGCATGGTGGGGAATAGATCTCCTAAGACCATTCCCAACTGCCCCCGGCCAGATCAAGTACCTAATAGTGGCGGTGGATTACTCCACAAAATGGATCAAAGTCGAGCCTCTAGCCATCATCAGTGCAAAGAACTGCATCAAGTTCTTCAAAAAGAATATAATGACCAGATTCGGGATTCCCGAGGTAATAATCACTGACAACGGAACCCAGTTCGCCAACAAAGGCTTCAGAAAACTCATGTCCGACCTCCAAATCAAGCACCGATTCACCTCAGTAGAACACCCTCAAACGAACGGACAGGCAGAAGCCGCCAACAAAGTTCTCCTCAATGGATTGAGAAAGCGGCTCGATGAAACGAAGGGAAACTGGGTTGAAGAGCTACCCTATGTGCTGTGGGCCTACAGAACCACCCCGCAGAGCTCAACCGGAGAGACCCCCTTCCAGCTTTCGTACGGGACGGAGGCGGTAATCCCGGTAGAGATCGGGGAGCTGAGCTGGAGGACGCTCCACCCGAAGTCTCTGGAGGACAATAATCAGGCGTTAAAAGAGAACCTCGACCTCGTCAACGAGGTCCGAGGCCAGGCGTCCCTTAAAGAAGCAATAATAAAACAGAGGGTAGCAGTACGATATAACTCGAAAGTGATTCCCAGGGACCTTGAGGTCGGTGATTTAGTCTTACGCAGAGCCGACGTCGGTTTGAAGAACGCCGCGCAAGGAAAGTTCGTCCCCAATTGGGAAGGACCTTACCGAGTTTTATCTAAAACTGGTAAAGGTGCCTACGAATTGGAGACCTTGGCCGGGAAGACGATCCCAAGGACTTGGAACACCACTAAATTAAAAAAGTACTACAGTTGATTCTTATTTTTGCTGAAGAACGGTGTATACCGATGTTATCAATTATTTTATCTGAAGAACGGTGTATACCGATGTTATCAATTATTTTATCTGAAGAACGGTGTATACCGATGTTATCAATTATTTTTTCTGAAGAACGGTGTATACCGATGTTATCAATTATTTTATCTGAAGAGCGGTGTCTACCGATGTTATCACCTATTTTATCCCTTTTTAGCCGACCGAGGTTGTCACTACCCTAAGGGGCGAGTTCGATCTGGGCCGAGTCCCGGCTGCCCCGAAGGCGGCCATCGTTACGCAAACAAACCAGTTGGCCAAGGTTGCCACTACCCTAAAGGGCGAGTTCGATCTGGGCCGAGTCCCGGTAAACTGCCCCTAAGGCGACGCTTACCACTTGAGCGAATCAAACGCAAGTGCACGAATTTAAAACAACAGAGTAAAGCTCAACCGAGGTAGATGAAACCGGAAGCACATTAAATTATATTTCTATTACAAATAACCCCGGAAACGGCCGGGTCCTCTAGTTCAAAAAGATGGTGAAATGTTACAAATTCCGGTTCCGCCCAGAACCCGGGGCTTTTCTCCCCCACCGGTTCCACCCGGAACCCAAAAAACAACTAATCCAGAGCTATCTCATCAACACGAGTCACGGCAAGGAAGGGCGAGGGTAAATGACCTCAAACTCTTCAGAGTCAGGATTGAGCTTGACGATCCGCCCGCCTTCTACTATATGCTCCAAACGAAGAATCTCCCGGTCCAAAGGCAAAGATGGATGGATAACGACGACTTGAGCAAGCGCCTTTTCGTAACTCTCCCCAGCCACATCCATAGCCTTCAGGGCCACCTCCACCATCTTATTCTCCACGGCCTCGGCTTTGGCGCGAGCCTCCTGGAGTTCATTTTCCAACTCAGCAATCCGAGGCGAGGAATCAACGCTGGTCCCGACTTGGGCCTGTCTCGCTTTCAGGATATCGGCCTCGAGCTCAGAAATCCGGGCCTTCAGGGAGGAAACCACCTCCTCAGACCGCCTCCCTTGGCTCTCAAGATCTGAGATACGGACCTCATGCTCCATGCACAGATTAAGGGCAGAGTCCCTCCCCCTTTCAAGCTTATCCGCCACCGCCTTAAGCGCGGTCTGGTACTCCTGAGACTTCAAAAGAGTTGAGGACAGCACCTCGTATTTTTTCTGAAGCTCCACCCGGGTCTTCCTTTCATTATCCCTCTCTGCCAGGGCCCCTGAAATAGCGGAAACAAGAAAGTCAGGAATGGAAGTAACCAAAAGAAAAATCAAATAGAACACCCCGGAACTTGGTGTTACCTTTCGCCTGATTCTCGGCTTCGACCCTTTGAAGCTTGGACACACCGGCCAGATGCCGAAATAACCTGAGAGCGGCCTCGACCGGGTCAACCCGGGAATCCTCCACGTGCTTCTTCAAGAAAAATCGGCATCAATCGAAATACCGGAAGACCTTGAAGTTCGGTGCTTCCCATGACGACTTTTCTTGGAAGCTCGGGTAGAACCGGCTCGACCTAGCTGTCTCTACTGCTCTGGAGCATGGGAAGTAGAGGCAGGGTCTGTTTGCGGCAAGGGACGCTGCCTTTTTCGATGTAAAAGATCAGCCGCCTGATCTTCCACACCAGCCAAGCTGGCCTCCGTGATTGTATTGATCGGAACGACATCAACGGGCTTTTCCTGCTGAACCTCGGCTTTCCTTTCCGCAATAGCCGCCAAGCGGGAGAACTTGTCAGGTCCCATGCTATCTGCGAAATAAGGAAAAGAAACAGTGTTAAAAGAAACGGCAGTCAAAAAATTATGGGCGGGATTGTCTATCAAAAACCTACCAAGCACGGCCGCCACTTGGGACTTAGATCCAGCCCCAACCAATCGGGCTACATCAACCCCGAATTTTTTGGGGTCCCAGTAAATAATCAGGTCAGCGAAATTCGTCAAGATCGCCAGCGAGTCCTGATCAACCGGGGATAGCCGGCTTAAGCTGACAGTGTAGGAGTGAGGTCGCCGATTGAAATGAGAAAGAGACCACCCTATTTGAAACTTAGTGGACTCCAGTGATTCCCCATCTGCAGCGTATTGACCGACGTGCCTCACTGCCTCCTCGTTCACAGGCTCAACAAAAAAGTACGTGTTCTTCTAGTTCTTCAAGGAATCGGAATAGGGCATGAAAATCTTTATACCCCTCGTAGCCCGAAAGCTCACGTGCTCCCACCGATCCTTGGTGCTGTCCTCATGCCTCCGGTTGACCTCAAAAAGGTAGAAGAACAGGTCACAGGAGATTGGCCTCCCCAAATGAATGCACATCAGCTTGAAAGCCTGGAGGAACGCCCATGAGTTGGGATGAAGTTGAGAAGGAGCGAGGTTGAAGATTCCCAAGGCCTCTTGCTGGAAGGCAGTGAAAGGGGGGCTAATATGCATATCGATGATCGTCACCCCATACATGACAAATTTCAAAGCTTTTGGCCAGACAGCTACGTGTTGACCTTCGGCCATCCCCTCCACGTTCCAGACCTGATCCTTCCTGGAAACGCGCTTGACAAGGAAACTCATGTCATCCCCGGTCTTGTAGACGGACTGAATCCCCCTCAACGTCTCCGACACCCATGAGTACTCTCGAGGAACATTGAGAGGTTGGGACAAGGGAACATTAACCGGCCAGACTCCGGCGCGGGGGTATTGATCGGAATCACCTCCCTCATGCACGGGATCCCCGTGATGTCCAAGTCCGTCTTCATTATTGCGACTCTCAGCAACCTCCGCTTCACTATCATCGGAGCTCCAGCTAGTACTTCCCTGTTCTTCATAATCAGGCTCGGCGTCAGACCCCTCCGAGTCAAGGACCACTACCTCGGTATTATCTTCATCCGCCAGCTCGTTACTGGGAACCCCGGGAGAGCGGTCTTCAGCATGAAAACTCAAAGGAGCAGAGCCCAAATCATCTTAAACCTCGGGAACAACCGACCCGGGGGGACTAGTACGAACTTCTACCGACTCTCCAGCACCGGAAGCCATTGCTTTTGCAAGGGTAGGGCGATCTGAGTTAGCAACCCGAAGGGTTTGTTTTGTCCTCGCCAGATCGATCCTGCAGAAATGGGGGCTTGACGAGTCAGGTTGATACTTAAACAGTGGGTCCACAACCAAGTCAGAACCCGACCTGACGACCCCCACTCTGTATCAATAAATACGGGTTCTGAGAGAACCCGGCTGTGAACTAAAGCCGGAAGCAATAAATAAGAGAAGGAAACTAACCTTGTGAAAGAGGAAGCTCGTCAATGCTTGAAACGGGTCACGAGCTGCAAAGGTCTCACCGAGACTCACCACGGAACTCTGAAAGGCGAAGTCAACTCCGGAACGAGCTTAAGATCGGGAGCGGAGTAATTCTCAAAAAACAGTCCAAAGTAAGAGAGGTCCCCTCTCCTATTTATAGGAAACAAGAATGCCTCAGATGGGCCTGGGCCTAGGCTACGCGTTTCATCGCTAGCCCCTAGGCAGGCGCGTCGTTCCAAGCGCCATCATTACCCCAATCATCCTCGAACGACGCGTCCCATCAATGACCTCAGTAGCTGGCACAGAAATCAAGACACAACTATAATCGGAACGCTTTGAATCCCTTGGCTCGCCCCGGTCTTATGATCCCGCCATGACAGGAGTCTCTCAAAAACGGACAGCGTCGAGTCACTCGACGCGACCTGAGTTTCTCAGCTCGTCCAGGTATGACGTGAGTCTCTCACTCAGGAGTTTGGGGACGACACGAACTCTAAAGCATCAAGTCTAGCTCGCCTTAAGGCGACCCGACTTGGGGGGTTACTGTTACGGATTGGGCCTCAATGGCCAATCCACCAAAAGGCCCAATAGCAAAGGGCCAAATTCAGCCAACGGTGGAGATTGCAGACCTAGATCCAATGGTCCTCCTTCACTCCAGCTACCTATAAATAAGCATTGAATGCTAGCATTAATGGTACACACTTCTCCAACACTCTTGCTTGTAATTGACTCACTCACTGACTTGAGCGTCGGAGTGTCATTGCAGGTACCACCCCACCTCGGATCGGAGCACCAACTCGGACTGACTAAGAACATAAGTACCAACTATCTCGGACCGGACTTCGTATCCAAGATCAGACATTTAGCCAGGGATACGGTACCGAACAAATACATTGTGGATGTAAGAAAAACTTACACCGGAAATGAATCACAAACCATCATATGTGTGACTTTTGAGCTAGATATCATCCAAGTCAAAAAAATTAATTTGCAAAGTTATAATTAATTGATAGTGTAATAAATCTTTACACTAACCGTGTATATAAATAAATTAAATCATACGTAAAAAAACTGTTTGTATTTTGTAAAATATATCATTTCACAGTTTAATTTTACAAAATAAATTTTTATTTGATAGAATATTTAACTTTTTTACTATTCCTTTGGGTTTATACTTGATACAAAAGATTATCACTTTAAATTCCATTTGTTTATTGAAATTAGAACATAAAATAACTGGTTTAATTTGCAGCAGAACGTAGACTGTATATCTTGTGGATACATCACAAATTAATTACATCAAAGTCTAACCTTATCCAATTCTAATCTAAAGTTACACAACAAAGCTTGGCACTGCCAATTAATACTGAAGAGGTTCTTAATTAACATTACAGAGTTAAACCATTTCTAATGGAAAATTAAGCCCACTTTGCCATAAGAGACATGCCACCAGCACCCAACAATACAGCTACATAAGATTTTAATTGAAGGTTAATGCTACCCTGCAACCTAGGACTCATGAAATCAGCAGCAAGCAAGTCAACCAAAGCCATGTAGATTAAAAGCCCAGCAGATGATGCATTGAGTAATCCCACAGTGATTAGTGCAGTTGGGCTATTCTCCTTGTAACTAGTGGACATTGCCATTCCTATCGCAATTCCAAGTGGAGTTGTTATTGAGAAGAAGAAAACGAAGATGGCCTTCTTTAAGAAGTTGTACTCTGCCTGTTAAAGATATCCCAAAGATTATTTATTATTTGAGAGATTGAAAATTGGGTATTCAATGGAATTAATGTGAATTTGTATATATGATGTGTTTGTGGTGTAAATTAATTACCTGGAGAATGCACCCACCAAGACCCATTCCTTCAAACATTTGATGGAAGCACATGGCCGCAACAAGACCTTTTATTGAGCATGTGTTGTTTGAGGCTCCCATTGAAAGTCCTATCACCACTGAATGCACAACAATTCCAAGTTCTAAAACCTGCATTTTTATATCAATTTGATTAGTACTGAAGATCATGCTTAATACTTTTCCTGTGTAATAAATGTATACTATCCAATTAGCTTAAATAAACCGGGTTTTATGCAAAAAAATTACCTAGATAACTACATATATAGTGCTTGGATCCTTTTACCTGTGTGCTATTGTTCCATAGGATCCAAGTCAAACTACATATAAAATGAGCTCTAATTTCACCGTCCATCCATTCATTTTAAGTTCAAAAACTCTTGTGTGGGTTGTTAGAGATGCTAAATTTAAACTTATCATCAACTTGGATTTATCTTATTTAATTTATAACTTATTTGGAATATTTATCTTATTCCTTAACAATCCGTTATTTATTAAAGTAATTTAATATAACATGGACATTATATTGTCTTTGGCTTAACTCTAAAGTTAGTTGCCAGTGGTTAACGCATTTTATTTAAAGAGATGAATTTGGCTAGTACCTGAGTTCGAACTCCGATAATGAAACAAATTGGAGTCAAGCTTTACTTAGCTGTAGTAACAAGGTAGTCAGGGCCTCTTTCCCCCAAAAACTGGAGTGGGGTCAAAGACCTTTAGACAAAAAAAAATATTGTTTTCGGCTTATTGAAGTAAGCTCTTTTAGGATAACTTATCAAAAAAAATTACAAGAAACTCAAGTCGATCCCACGTCAGATGTGATGTAGCCTGAAAAACTGTTTATAAATGGAAGACATTCTTCAGTTTTTTTTTCTCGTTTGGCCAAAATTCTAAGATGGTGTTAGAGTCTATCATAAACTTATCATCTCACCCACCATTATATATTATCCTCCCACTAAGTCTAATAGTATTTGGCGTGAATGGGGGGTTTTGGGGAGAAACCTAAATTTCCAAGTGCCATAGTTAATAAGAAATAGTTTGTGAAAAGAAAAAAGTTATATTTTGCAAGAGTTAAAATTTACCATGGCGACTACACGATAACGCAGAAGCTGTTGTGACTCAGCATTTTCTGCCTTAACCTCAAGATGAAAGTGATGATGACCATGAGAATGACCAACACTAACAACACCCATCTCTCTATCATCTCCACCATCACCTACATGGCTCTCTGGAATAACTCCATTCCTAAACTTTTTACCATAAAAACTAGTAGCCAAAGAATCCACCATCATTGTTACTACAGCAGAAAACATAGCCACAAGTCCAGAAAATGGAAACTCACGCCAAGGTTTCTCATTCAAACAATCAGACCACAACATGTTAAATGAATCAGGAAGCACGTGCATGAATCCAGTTCCTAGAATAATACCAGCTGCAAAACACTTGACGATTATGAAAAGATTGTTTTCAGGTCTTAAAGCTGGGATTGAACGTGTCATCAAAGGTAAACACACACCAATCATGCTAGTTACTAAGATTGAGAAAATGGATATGAGTTTAAGTGTTTGAGCTTTTTCTTTGTTGTTGCATTTGTTTGATGATTCTGATTCACAATCTGCAAGTGTTTGGGATGTGAAAAATGTTATGAAGATGAAAATGATAGAGATCGTCATTACTGAAGTAGTGGCCATTAAAATTATCTCACTGAGTGATCACTGACCTATTTTTTCCTTGTTTGGATTCAGTCAGAGCTTTATTATCATTTAGATATATATAGAACTTTGGTACGTTCTAGTTAATCATACGTTGAATAAATTTTTGCATGATGGATACACGATACCAACTAGGGTGACTTCTCAACAGCATCTTTTTTATTATATTAAATAGTGCAAAATTATTCGTACAAATAGTACTACGTACTACTACGGAAAGTATGACAAATTACTAATTATTTATAACAACTGGAATATAGGATAATGGTTTTATACAAAATGTCTGGAATCGGTCAATGCATAGCGAATGACACAGCCAAATGGAAACAATTCATATTTACAGAAAGTCTCAAACGAATATAGAATAAAGAATTATACAGATGGAGTGGTACGGATCATGCTAGCTATATGCCAAATTCCAATGTCAACCGCTAATTTCAGTATGTTTTTCATATAGATATAGTTAACTTCATTTTTAAAATTCATTATTAAGACAAGAAGTAAAAACGGTGACGCAGGTGCGCCGGTTTATTTACACAAATTTGATTGATTATGTAAAATTGATGACTTCATGCTTCTTTGAATGTTCCATGGAAATGGTAGGGGCATGACTCATGAGTAGAGAGAGCCTTGCCAAATGGAGCTCGTGTTAGTCTTGTGCGGGCGTATGCTGTGCACGAGTTTGTCGTAAAATGGGAGCTTATAATTACTTGCGGTTGAACAACCAAAGAAAACGTATCTGAGAAAACAACATACATTGCAAGGTCGATCCGCTAACTAATACCAAATAGCTTAGGGGATAAATTCATTCTACGTGTTTGACATAACTAGTTTACGGTGTTTTTTCACTAGTTTATGATAGCTTATAGCGTTTCATTATTTCTCTGGTTTTTACTCTTATTATTTTAATTAAATTCCTCATTTATCCTTAATTAAACGAATCTCCTTTGTCATTTTTTAGCATTTACTACAAATGTTCATTTTTGTCATTTTTTATATTTATAAGCTAGTTCAACTGCTAATTTTACCAAACACTTTATTTTCAATCTGCTAGTTTATCTGCTATTAGCTATCCACTATAAGCTAGCTTATCCGCTATCCCTAGCTTGTCCGTTATCCCCTTTTTTTTACCAAACAGAGCCTAATTTGGAAGAATCGGCTCTCCTGAGGCTAGTTTATTACCTATTGTTATGGTAATTATAGTGTTTACTATTTACACCCCCTCCAAAGGCCCAATTTCTGAAAAGCCCAATCAAATCATTAGAGTCCAAATCTTCAATGGCCAAGATCATTTCACGAGATCGGACGGCCTAAATCGGCCACAACAAACACCACTCCAAATCTATAAATACAGCATTCAAAGCTCATTAATGGTAAGATTTTTCCCAACACAATACTCATTAACTCAAAATACTGACTTGAGCGTCGGAGTGTTATTGCAGGAACAACATCGGACACCTCAAGATCGACAACCTCGGAAACCTTAAGATTATCAACCTCGGACACCTCAACATCGGAAAACATCGAATATCTCAAGACCTGGACATTAAAACAGAATCAAGGAAAAAACACCTACTAACTGCATAAAACCGATCACCAAGGTCGGAAGCACAATACAGAACATTGGCGACCACAGTGGGAGGAATCAATACCCTATTTTTCTCACCATCTCCTTGAACTTATTAATGGCACCAACGCGCCGTTCAATACCGACTAGTCTTATGGCCGAACCTGAGGTCGGCCCTCAGCAAACCCCTGAAGGCCACGTCCAAGAACTCACGAATTCGTCGCAAACACGAAGCCGATATCCCAACACGGGACCATCCCGAGCACATTCGGGCGCAAATGAAACGAGCCTGCCATCTCCTCCTCAATTACTTCCGGCCCTGACGGACGCGGCTCAACAGCTCGTTCAGTTATTCGCTCGGCAAGAAGCCGTAAAGGAAGAAAGAAGCAACCGTTTCGCTAACCTCGAAGCCGAAGTAGCGAGACTGCAAGGTCGGAACGTTCTGGACCAGCAATCGTCCGGGCAGGGCTCCCTGGAGGAACGACGCCCAACTCGAAGAAGACTTTTTCATCGATCACCCCCTCGGAGAAAGCTCAATCATCGTTCCCCCGCACGCCGTCAACGAGGAAATGGTTCCCGTTCTCCTCCGGCTCGACAACATAATGGTCTCGACGATCTTCATCCTTCCCCATGCCATCACCAAGGGAATGATTCTCGTTCTCCATCAGCTCGACAATATGACGATCTTGATGATCCTCATTCTCCTCCACGCCGCCACCGAGGGAATGGTTCTCGTTCTCCTCTGGCTCGCCGTTTCGACGATCTTGAAGGCTCGACCTCGTCAAGGAAACGATCAAGAAGCCGTGACAACATTCAAAACAATCAAACACGACGATACGGACATCCTGAACCTCATCGCAGACACCAACCACTGTCACGGGCGAATCAACCTGGGCGAAAAGGTCCTTTCACAAAATCGATCGACAACTTCCGGGTCCCACGGTATCTCGAAAAACCACCTGGAGGACTGAAGACTTACGACGGGACGGGTGTAGCGACCGAAAAATCCGGAGGAGGGATTCTTCGAAGTTCTTGAATGAAGCCGCCACCAAAGTTTTAGTTTAAGGGCAAACATTGGAAAATCCCTATTGAGTGGATAAAGGGGTCTTGCGGACCAGATTTAGGCTCGGGAGTCGTTTATGCGTAGGGAAGGTATTAGCACCCTACGACATCCTTCCTAAGGAAGGTTACCTTTTAACTAAATGTGTAAACGTTTATTAATTCAAAAATAATGTTTTTACCCTTATAATAATAATAATAATAATAATAATAATAATAATAATAATAATAATAATAATAATAATAATAATAATAATAATAATAAAAGACTCACTAAACGGTTAGTTATTTTTTGTATTTTTTGAGAAAAATGAGATAAATGAATTTAAAGAAAAAAAAAGGTTTTTTATTAAGGCAATTGACAGAGGTCGGCCGCCCTCTGCTCCTACGTATCTCCTGGTAGAGAATCAAATCACACGTAGTTCTTGGTGTAGAAAAAGTTTGTCTGTTGGTGTTTTAATTTATTATGAAATTCGAAAAGGTATTCGTGACGACCAAACAAGTAAAACTCAGAGTGGTCGTCGCTCATAGCTCGTTTGAAAACTAAAGCTGTTATTAACGGTCAAACGAGCTAAGCTCAGAGTGACCATTAGTAACGAACCATGTCTATGTTTAGGAAAACATTTATTCGTTATTTGGGAAAAAATAGGTTTGTGAAAAAAAATATTTATTTAGGGAAAAGAAATTTCTTTTTTTTTTTAAATAAGAGAAACGGGGGGTGCTGCTAGAAAAGGGGGGGTGCAGTTAGCAGCAGGGTGTCATATTTCAAAAGGGGGTGCGTAAAGCAGAGCCCAACTCGTTTTTTTTGTGTGCTGGCCTACACAACAAAAAGGCTTGGAATGGGGTGTATGAAGTAAAAGTATGGTTGCATTAGTAATCTGAAAGAAACAATTGAAAAAAAAACAGATTATTAAAAAAACAAAGGGGGTATATAAAGGAAATAAAAATTTGGCTGGAACCCTAATCTCACTCTCTCAATCCCCAGCGCCGCATCGCAGAGAGAGTTTGAGGAGAGAGAAACGGCTGTTTCGGAGAGAGAGAAAACGAGGGAAGGAGAGAGATGAACGAAAAGCAAAGAGAGAGAGAGGAAGAGAGCGGGACTGAGAGGGAGGGAATGCCGGAGGGGACGACCACGGGTGGTACCGTGGAGGCGCCGGCGGTGGTTAAACGACGGTGGGGAGCTTGTGGAGGGTGCCACGGCGTGAGATAAAAAGCGACGACGATGACTACGCCGGAGTGCTGCGACAGAGACGGGAAGGGTTCCACCGCAACGACGGCGACTGTGGTGTTCGCGCGAGAGGACAGCGGTGTTGGACAGAACGCGAAGACAGAGGGAACGGAGGATACGAAAGGACGGTGGTGTTCGCCGGAGAGGCTCGCGGTGGTTGGGTGAGGTTGTTGGCGGTGGCGAGTGGCGGAGATGGTGTCCGTAATGGCTTTTTGGGCGGTTTGAGTTTTTGGTATGGTGGTCGAGTGGTTGTTCGGTTTGGTGGTTACGGGGTGGCTTACGGTTTGGGTTGTAGCCGCGGTGGTGATTATTGGTGGTGGCTGTTTGGGATTTTGACGGTGGTGAGGGAGGGAGAGACCGAAGCATGGCTCACATTCATTTCTCCTCACAATACTTTCATTCATAATCACATCTCTCCCTCTTTTTTTTATTCTACCCTCTGTATTCTTTTTGGACTGTCTGTGTATATGCGTGTATTTTTTTTTCCTCCCTTGATTCTGTTTTCTTTCGTTTTTTTATAGAGTCCAGTAATCTATAGAGACAAATTGGCTGTTATGGTTTGCAGGAAAATCAGAGGTAGTGGAGCAGAGGAGGAGCAGCAGCAGGGTAGTGCAAGCTGTCTTGTTGGAGCAAAAGAGGAAAAAGGGGAGAACAAGAAGAAAGAAGACTTGTTTTCATTCTCAAAACATAAAAGCAGGGGCTGGCTGCTAATCCCTTCATTTGATTTTATTTTTTTTGTACTTTTGCTTTTAATTAATTTTTGTACTATTTTGTATTTATTTTTGTCTATACATGTGTACTAAGGTTGACTTTGTAAAAAAAAACTGATTATAAAAAGTATTTATTCACAAACTGATTTTTATTAGATTCTTAAAACAAAATTAAATCGATAACAACGACGAAAAATATACGTACGCGACGAGACGCGAATGCGCGTCCATAACGAGAATACGTGAATTCGCATACTAAAATAAACAACCGTACACAACGAGATGCGAACACGCATCCGCAACGAGGACAAAAATTATTAAAAATCGCACGCGAGCACAATGAGAAGTAACATGCCTATACACAACTGAGAACGACACACA
Organism: Astragalus membranaceus; assembly: GCA_039519185.1. NCBI lineage: Eukaryota > Viridiplantae > Streptophyta > Magnoliopsida > Fabales > Fabaceae > Astragalus > Astragalus membranaceus. The sequence goes on from CM076850.1 coordinate 135,950,619, forward strand.
TAACAATATTTTGGATTTTCTAGTTTTAAATTAGCCGGACAAAATTAGGGTATGACAGCTGCCCCTCTTTATTTATATTTTACTAGGAAATGTGAAAGGTTTCAAATTCCTCGAGTAAAATAGAAATGAAGATAAAAATACACTAATTTTTCCAAGACTATTTTTAGAAATTATTGAAAGATAATGGGTTGACATAGAATAAAAGTAAATAAGGATCACCGGGGATCTGAAGGAGCACTGGGCTCTGATGGTCTAATTCGCAGTCAATGCTCGGCGCATTGATTGGAGTTAAACTGAAGGACCGACGAGGTCTGAAGGGCATGCCTAAGCCTGATGGACCCATGGGTCTGATGGAGCGCAAACTAGCAACGGTACTAGTAAAACGGTCTGCTTGGGGGGTGGCCTTTTTCGAGCGGCCATGGGGGCAAGGTCAGGTCGTTGACCTGATTTGCACACCTCGAAGGACGTGCACTGTGTTTTTTAGGCGGACACAGCTAGTCTGAAGGGCCTGGGGCCGGATGATCCGTCGGACGGCCTATAACGCGACGTGCGATCTGGATTGAAGGACCATTGTTGGTCTGAAGGAGCGCTTGGGCTGAGGGACCGCTGGGGGTCTGAAGGAGCGCTTGGGCTCTGAGGGACCACTGGGGGTCTAAAGGAGTACTGAGATTCTGGGTTGTGGTATGAGACCAGCATTTGGAGTGCTGACTTTGGGGGAACAAAATATTGGGATTGACAGATGGCGTACTTGCCTAGAACACACCTAATGAATGCATTTACCTGAGAAGAGAGAAGCTATCTATATTTGGTATGTCTAAAAATGCAATGAATGATGTATGCGTGCAACATAGGTATGTGAAATGGTAAGTGTTCGATGGGGTGAATGAAGTGTGGCAGATGCTGTGAGTTGAAGTTGATGGGACATAGAGGTTGACGAACAACGTGTGTGAATGCAGATAAAGTAGGAATGTGGTCGTGCTGATTGATTTTGGTGGAATGATGACCGTAATGGAATGAGCAATTTTTCTCTTTTTGTCTTTTTTTGCTTTTCTCTTTTTCTTGGTATATGAGTGTATGAAATGCAAAGTGTGAATGAGATGCAAATGTAATGCTTTGACGCGAATGCCATGCATGGTACAAAGATATGATTAGTGATGTAAAAAAAAAAACTCTTTTGTTTTGGGGGCAACGATGAGGCCGGCACTTGGCACGTCTATCGAAGCAAACAATGTCATGCATGTGATGAACGTGCAATGATTGGTATCTGGGGGATGATGAATGAAATGGGTATACCATGGGTGTTGAACCTGATGGAATGAGAAAAGTTGACAACGGTGTGTGAGATGTGAATGTGACTGTAGTGATTAATTTTTGGTGTGATGATAAATGTAATGGATGGACTTTTCTTTTTGCTTTTTCTTATTTATTTGCTTCTTTTCTTGATGCATGCAATGCGTATGTGAATATGATGCGAATGTAATTCTTTGATGCAAATGCTATGGTGAATAAAGGAAACACATGAATGCATAGCAAATAATATGATTGGTGACGTAGAATGCTTTTGGCAACGATGAGACCGGCACTTGGCACGTCTAACGAAGCAAAAAAGTGTTATAGGTATGCAATGTGTGCGATGCGAAAGCAAATGGACTACGATACTCTGTGATTGATGGATGCTGAAGCTGGTCGGAAACAGAAATTGATAAGCTGTGGATGCGGATGCGGATAACATGCGAATGCAAATGTACTACTTAGATGTAGGTGCTATGGTAGATGCATGGTTTGATGTATGGTGCAATGATTGGATGTTTGTCGGGATGCGGAAAGATGTTTTTTGTGTTTTCGCTTTATTGCCCTTTTTGGTATGAGAATGCGAATATGATAGATATGTGATATTTTGATGCATGGTTTTAATTCTAGAATAATGAGGACATGTATAATGCATGATTTGTTGGTAACAACATTTTTTTTGTTTTTGTAAGGATGCAAAAATGTTTGATGTGAAACGAAACTTTTGATGCTGGAAACAGAGAGCTGGACATTTTGAATTGATCGTTCCTTGGAAGAAAGATTTTTGATGGCTTGGACTTGAACTCTGGTAAGCTCAAGATTGTCATCTTGAAAAGTGTGGCTTGCAGCAATGTATTAGTGCCCTTTCTAGAGATCAAGATGTGTATTTGCGGATGGGTTCTCATTTGATTATGATGACCCATGATGGCTAAGCTTTCAAGTCTAAGATGTTAACTTAAAGGGATTGTCATTATTGTGTGTCTCTCTCTTTGAAGCATTTGCTTAATAAATATGTAAAACAGTGCGAATGCAAATGAATGTGCCAGTTGACTCAGGGTTTCAAGAAATGTAGGGTATAGTCAAGTGTGACACATGAGTGGAGTGGAGGATGAGGTTTATTGGCTCAAGCTTATGAGAGATAAGCTTGCCCCAAGGTATAAATGTTTGACTGCCCCAATTTTGACTTCAAATAGTGGGGAGTGAAACAATCTGCCTTTGTCTAGGGAGGACGATGACAACTAAGGATATGGACTGATTGAGGGATTGGGAAATATGCTGGTATTGAGGGTGACAAGTGACTAGGAATGAATGGAATGGGAGGCAAAAGGATTCTTTCGGGCCGAGGGACATGATGCCCCGGTCTACAAGAGGACAAGGTTGCCCCAATCCATGAAAGGTGCAGATTGCCCCATCTCGAGTGGGATTGTGACAGGGTGTAAAGTTAGAATAATGGTTTGGAAATTGGTCTGGTACGGCTACATGAGTGTAGTATATGAACGGGATGGAGGATGAGGGTATTTTGGGGATGCTAAAAAAATCTCCCTGAGTTTGAGTGGAATGGAGGGTGGGGTATTGTCCCATTCAGAGATGGTAAGTCAAGTAACTGCCTTAGTAGGGATTTGTGGTTTTCCTTGGGAAGGATTCCACAAGCTAAGACAGTTAAGAGTTTTTGGTTCGATGAAAATTCACTTTGTTGATGATCACTGTTATCTTCTCTTGATGAACTTCGAGCGTGCAAGCCTTTTTAAGTTTATTTTTTTATTTTTTGTGTAATAATATTTTTCTCTTTGTTTTTTTTTTTGAGCAAATAAATTATTCTGATTGTTTTGTCCTATAGTATAAGCTTTGAGAAAAATGGAAGCAACCAATCACTGATCAGAATAGGCCTTAGGATTGTAATATGGCTAATGGCTAATGATTACTTTGCTCTTGAGAGTGTTCGGGGTTGGTTGAGACAAATAATCTTTTATGCGCTTCATGGTAGAATGAACCTGTTTTAGGGTTGTAGCTCATTTGAGGGTTTATGGAGGATAGGACGCTTAGGCTAAAGGAAGTGTTTGAGGGTTTATTTCAGACAATGATCTTTTATATGCTCGATGGTGTGAAGTGTCAGCTCACAAATTCTACTTTTTTTGGTTTTCAGGATTTTTGGATCCTCTTTTTTTATTTCACTTTTTTATGATTTTTTTCTTTTTTCTTTCGAGCTGAGCGAGCTGTTAGATATGGGATTGATCCTTGTCTAAGGTGTTTGAAAGGTTTTTGATTTTTGGCTCGAAGTGGGTAGCAAAGGGCATTTCTCTTTTTTTGGATATAGGAAAATGGCCAAACTCCAATTCAAATCATGATTGCTTATTTTATTGAAATTGTAACTATAGGACAAAACTTCATTTTAATATATTTGCTTTTTCTTTATTATTATTTTTTTTATGCCCTAATTTTTGCTTAGATTGCTCTTGTGAGTTTTCAACCTAACGGGCTTTTCTTTTTTGGATTTCTTTTGTTTTTTTTTACTCAAAGGACTTGCACGAGTGTTTAGAATGCTAGCAGAAAATCTTAGTGGTCATTACTCTGCCTCAGTATGGAGCGTACAAAGCGTTATTCGTGAAATTTCATCACTGGGGGAAAGCGAATGAAATACTCTTGTGGGGACTGGGCCTTTTATGGATGGTTGGGTCTGGTTTTGGAAGTGGCGGAAAGACGGGGGTAGGATAACTGACTCAAACAACGGTAAACACACATGTCAGGTTAGTTTATTTTGCAAATGCTTCATGGAGAGTTAACACCGCTTAAGATAGAACAATTTTAATTGTCAAAACCACACAAGTTAACAAAATAGACATTTAAGCTTCTCGTCACAGGTGTGAGATATATGTTGGCTAATGCCTTTGGTGGGGTGTGTCTCTTAGGCTAAGGGTCAAGCCTGCAGGAGCAAGGGTTTGAAGATGTGGTCAATGTTGGAGTGACCATGATGGTGAATGAGTTATTGGTGAATTCCATTGAAGGGTTAAGTGGGTAGGTGGTTTCCATGAATGTGGTGGGTATGAGTAGGATGTATATGGAGTGAAGGGTGAAGGACTTAATGTTGGTGAATCAAGTTAGAGTATGGCAACATTTTCCAAGGAAGAGGAATCAATTAAAATATATTTTCAAGAAGGCATCGTCTCTCATCAAACAGCGTGTCAAAAAAAATCTTATGAGTTTCGTTTTTTTTTTTGGAAAAAATTATTTGAATAAAACAGAATGCATGAGCATGTGGATGTTGTTGTACACAGACAATGATGCAGGTAAATGAAATGCGTAATCATACCTTAAGAAAGTGTGTGATTTTTATTTTTTATTTTTTACTTATTATCTCTTTTTAAAAAAAAAAATTCAACTAGAGTGAGAGGCTAACAAAACAACAACAAAAAAACTATTGAATGATGAACAATGCAAGAATAGAAGAAAATGAAGCAAATCCTAATTTTGTTTTAATGCATGTGAGAGGATTAACGCCTTTGAGATGGATGTGAGAGGAATAAAGGACTTTGTTTTTGTTCTTTATGACGCATGAAGGAGCTGTTTTTGAGATGCATGAGAACGAATGACTTTGTTTTTGTTTCTTCATGATGCATGAAGAGGAGTAATGAAATAATGAATGAATGTAATTTTTTTTATAATATCAAGGTGATATTATTTTCTCATTTTTGGTGTGTGGCTTATGCAAGATGAAGTAAAATAAAAAAAATATGATATTTTGTTATTTTCTAGATGATGAGATGCATGTTGGTACCATGATAATGAAAACGATGACCGTATTTTGTTATGAATGCATGATAATTTTTTTATTTTCTAGTTGAAAGACTAACTATGCTCACGCAACAAGAATAATCAAGTTAAACGCACCTTGTGTCCTAATGCATGAAGGAACACATGGTGAAAAATGACGAAAATGCAGATGCGAATGCATGAAATGCGTGCATGAATGATCACTTGGAAAGGTCAGTTATTCTAAATGATTTTTGGAGACAATGCGGCACGTGACCGATGCAGAGCCTCTTTCATGTATCAGAATGAAATGCTAAATACGTATCTATGAATGATGCGAAAATGATGACGTAATTTTTGAAATGATGCATGTTGAAACGGTATATAAACGATGTGTGGATGAAATGGCGTATGGATGATTTAATGAAACAACAGTTTTTTTTTTGGACGAGTGAAAAGGTGCGTGAATGCTATCATGATATTGCAAATGATGAAATGCCTATATTATTTAATGATGGTTTTTGTGAATGATTATGGATGAATGAAAATGCATGCTAAATGAGGTATTCAGTTATTTATCAAAAATGTGATCATGTTTTTTTTATTTTTTCTTTTTCATGAAAAGAAATGCAATGTATGAACGAATAACGTTGCATGATGCCGATGCGAGGAAGGTGAAATGAATGATCACTTGAAAAGATTGACTATCCAAGATGATTTTTCGGAGGCAATGCAATATGATGATGAATAATGTAAGAAAGTGGCATCATTTTATTATTTTCTTTTATTTTGGACATAATGCATGCTAGATGACTGATGCATTCGAGGTGGTTAGGAATGGGGAGCTTTTATTTTTACTTTTTCTATGCATGGAGAGGAGTAACGAATATAATATATTTTTCCTACATGAGTATGCAAGATGATGCAAGTTGGACAAATATGTAGTTTCTTTGTTTTTTGGATGATGATGTGCATGTTAGTACCATGAGAACGAGATGCATATGGAAATGAGCAATTCGTTCTATGGTGATTTTTTATTTTCTAGCAAAATATGATGACGGATATGAAAATGCATGTATGCATGAAGAAGTAAATGTTTGATTCTAATGCAATTATTTTCGTTTTCCGAGAGGTAGTGCAACATGTATGCAGACTCTTATTTTTGATTTATTGGATGACAAATGATACAATTATAATGAAATGATTTTTTTGTTTTATTTGGGAAATGACACATGAATATGGAATTGTTGCATTTAAACTAGGATGACCACATGAGGGAAATGATGTATGAATGTTATGTTTTTTTTTTTAAATGTAATTCAGGACTTTATGAATGATGTGGTACCTACACTGTGTGATCATGACTTTGAATGATTACGAATGAATGTCGGTGCCTATGATGCTATTGCCTTTTTTTTGTGTGCGAGGAAACAAAATGCATGACACTCGCAGCGACTTTTTTTAATGCGTGGAAAAGAGTAATGAACATAACCTTTATATAATATGGGGGTAATATTCTTTTGGTGTACGGATACGCAAGATGAATGCAAAAATGATACCTTCACGATGCATGATAGTGCAATAACAATGAAATGCTTATGAAAGAGTGATTTTAGTATGAATGAATGGTGATTTTTTTTGTGTTTTCTTTGAATAAAGTATAATGCATGAACATATGGACGTTTGTTGTACATGAGCAACAATGGAGATGAATGAAATGCGTGATGGTTTATCCCTTTTTTATGCTTCAACTAAAATAAAAAGCTAACAAAATGCTATTGGGTGATGAATGATGCAACAATGAAGAAATTTATAATTTTTGTTTTGACGCATGTTGAAGGACTGATGCATTTGAGATGGATAGGAATAAATGACTTTTGTCCTTGTTTTTTTATGATGCATGAAGATGATGCAAATAAATTTTTATAATAGCAATGCGATGTATGCGTATGACAGATGATGCAACTAGGATAAAATGATGCATGTATGGAGAAATTGCGCATTTGGACTATGATGACAACATGAGCGAAATGTTATTGAATGTCTCATGCAATTTGTAATAATGATGTAGCAAATGACAAGATGCCTACACTATTTGATGATTTTTTTCGATATTTATGAATTATGAATATATGATGAATGGTACAGTAGGGAAATGGCAATGTGATGCATATGATGAAAAAAAATGATCATATTTTATGATAATTTTTTGTATGACGAATGAAAGGAATGATGTCGTCTCGTATGCATGCAAATGAAGGAAGCATGAAATTTTTTTGAGTGATTTTAATTTTGGAGAAAAACTAACCAGATTGATAGAGAGGGTAAGTATAATGCCCCTGTGTCCTAGGTGGGTCATGTCTAAATTGGGATTTTCAACATGGTCTAGGGTCGCTTATGTGATCAATCTCTCAGGTGGCTCTATTCACTTCCTCACAAAGGTCTCCAGAGCTAAAATCCCCTTCATGATATGATCCACAACGATAGCGAGCTACCTGGTGTGGGATACCATGAAAGAGCGTACTCTGGTTGAGACTTTCATGAGAGTCAGACAGATAAAATCCAGAATGACTGTCACTAATAATCTCCACTCGTCCTAGGTTATTTGCAGACCCGGGTATAGGGCCCCACTCAAAGGTGTGTGCAAAAGTGTAAGTGAGGTGTGTGATGAGCGCAAAATACCTAAACTAACCAAGCTGGAACAAGATATACAACAATAATAACAAAAGAGTCGTCTACCCTAAGGTTCAATAATATGAAGAAAATGCTAATAAATAAAATAAGCATAAGGGTAAAAACAAAATATAAAATTAACAAATACTTACACATTTAGTTAACTAGGCTTGACTCTCTTAATATGTCCCCAGTGAAGTCGCCAGCTGTAGCGACCGAAAAATCCGGAGGAGGGATTCTTCGAAGTTCTTGAATGAAGCCGCCACCAAAGTTTTAGTTTAAGGGCAAACATTGGAAAATCCCTATTGAGTGGATAAAGGGGTCTTGCGGACCAGATTTAGGCTCGGGAGTCGTTTAAGCGTAGGGAAGGTATTAGCACCCTACGACATCCTTCCTAAGGAAGGTTACCTTTTAACTAAATGTGTAAACGTTTATTAATTCAAAAATAATGTTTTTACCCTTATAATAATAATAATAATAATAATAATAATAATAATAATAATAATAATAATAATAAAAGACTCACTAAACGGTTAGTTATTTTTTGTATTTTTTGAGAAAAATGAGATAAATGAATTTAAAGAAAAAAAAAGGTTTTTTATTAAGGCAATTGACAGAGGTCGGCCGCCCTCTGCTCCTACGTATCTCCTGGCAGAGAATCAAATCGCACGTAGTTCTTGGTGTAGAAAAAGTTTGTCTGTTGGTGTTTTAATTTATTATGAAATTCGAAAAGGTATTCGTGACGACCAAACAAGTAAAACTCAGAGTGGTCGTCGCTCATAGCTCGTTTGAAAACTAAAGCTGTTATTAACGGTCAAACGAGCTAAGCTCAGAGTGACCATTAGTAACGAACCATGTCTATGTTTAGGAAAACATTTATTCGTTATTTGGGAAAAAATAGGTTTGTGAAAGAAAATATTTATTTAGGGAAAATAAATTTCTTTTTTTTTAAAATAAGAGAAACGGGGGGTGCTGTTAGAAAAGGGGGGGTGCAGTTAGCAGCAGGGTGTCATATTTCAAAAGGGGGTGCGTAAAGCAGAGCCCAACTCGTTTTTTTTGTGTGCTGGCCTACGCAACAAAAAGGCTTGGAATGGGGTGTATGAAGTAAAAGTATGGTTGCATTAGTAATCTGAAAGAAACAATTGAAAAAAAAACAGATTATTAAAAAAACAAAGGGGGTATATAAAGGAAATAAAAATTTGGCTGGAACCCTAATCTCACTCTCTCAATCCCCAGCGCCGCATCGCAGAGAGAGTTTGAGGAGAGAGAAACGGCTGTTTCGGAGAGAGAGAAAACGAGGGAAGGAGAGAGATGAACGAAAAGCAAAGAGAGAGAGGAAGAGAGCGGGACTGAGAGGGAGGGAATGCCGGAGGGGACGACCACGGGTGGTACCGTGGAGGCGCCGGCGGTGGTTAAACGACGGTGGGGAGCTTGTGGAGGGTGCCACGGCGTGAGATAAAAAGCGACGACGATGACTACGCCGGAGTGCTGCGACAGAGACGGGAAGGGTTCCACCGCAATGGCGGCGACTGTGGTGTTCGCGCGAGAGGACAGCGGTGTTGGACAGAACGCGAAGACAGAGGGAACGGAGGATACGAAAGGACGGTGGTGTTCGCCGGAGAGGCTCGCGGTGGTTGGGTGAGGTTGTTGGCGGTGGCGAGTGGCGGATATGGTGTCCGTAATGGCTTTTTGGGCGGTTTGAGTTTTTGGTATGGTGGTCGAGTGGTTGTTCGGTTTGGTGGTTACGGGGTGGCTTACGGTTTGGGTTGTAGCCGCGGTGGTGATTATTGGTGGTGGCTGTTTGGGATTTTGACGGTGGTGAGGGAGGGAGAGACCGAAGCATGGCTCACATTCATTTCTCCTCACAATACTTTCATTCATAATCACATCTCTCCCTCTTTTTTTTATTCTACCCTCTGTATTCTTTTTGGATTGTCTGTGTATATGCGTGTATTTTTTTTTCCTCCCTTGATTCTGTTTTCTTTCGTTTTTTTATAGAGTCCAGTAATCTATAGAGACAAATTGGCTGTTATGGTTTGCAGGAAAATCAGAGGTAGTGGAGCAGAGGAGGAGCAGCAGCAGGGTAGTGCAAGCTGTCTTGTTGGAGCAAAAGAGGAAAAAGGGGAGAACAAGAAGAAAGAAGACTTGTTTTCATTCTCAAAACATAAAAGCAGGGGCTGGCTGCTAATCCCTTCATTTGATTTTATTTTTTTTGTACTTTTGCTTTTAATTAATTTTTGTACTATTTTGTATTTATTTTTGTCTATACATGTGTACTAAGGTTGACTTTGTAAAAAAAAACTGATTATAAAAAGTATTTATTCACAAACTGATTTTTATTAGATTCTTAAAACAAAATTAAATCGATAACAACGACGAAAAATATACGTACGCGACGAGACGCGAATGCGCGTCCATAACGAGAATACGAGAATTCGCATACTAAAATAAACAACCGTACACAACGAGACGCGAACACGCATCCGCAACGAGGACAAAAATTATTAAAAATCGCACGCGAGCACAATGAGAAGTAACACGCCTATACACAACTGAGAACGACACACATAACAATATTTTGGATTTTCTAGTACTGAGAACGAACTTCAGGGACTTCACCACCAGAAGCCATCACGTTCGTAAACTCTTTCCGGTACTGAGTAACGTCTCTCCGAGTTTGTTTTGTCCTCGCCAGAGCGAATCTACAGGAATGGGGGACGAAATGTCAGGGTTAAAGATCGAAAATGGGTTCGCGAGCAAGCCGGAACCCGACCTGACAACCCCCCTTTTGTTTTCGCCAGGCACAAACGAAAAGAAAAGTAAAGACAAATCAAAAAATAGACTAACCTCGGAACTGAGTCGCAAGTTGATTATATCTGGAAAAAATACGGTTGTCGATCCACAGAAACCGACCTTAAAAGTACTTCAAAACTCTTCAGACCTCGTTCACTTTAAAGAAGCTCGGGAGCTCTCGAAGGTCGACAAATCCAAAACAAATGAACAGCAAGCAACAAATAAGAAGGTGAGACCCTTTATTTATAGAAAGGCGGATTTAATGGGCCTGGGCCGGGAAGTCGAAACGTCACGTCCAAACCATAGTCCATTAAACTTCGCACGCTGAAGAATAAAACGTCACCATCATGCGCCGCCGCTGCGAAATCACACCTTGTCAGAAACAGTAAAGATGGCACTGATTCCAAGATTACACTGATTCCAAAGCAGCACTGAATTCAAAAAACTATCTACCTCGCTCGAAAGCTCGACGGACAGTTAACATCATCCAAAAACCCCAGCCTCGACATAAGCTCGAGACCGAAGAAATTTCTACTCAACAAAGACAAAAATATGAGGCTACGTCGCCTATCAAAGTCAAGATCGCTCCTCAAAGCGACCAGACTTGGGGGGCCACTGTTATGGTAATTATAGTGTTTACTATTTACACCCCCTCCAAAGGCCCAATTTCTGAGAAGCCCAATCAAATCATTAGAGTCCAAATCTTCAATGGCCAAGATCATTTCACGAGATCGGACGGCCTAAATCGGCCACAACAAACACCACTCCAAATCTATAAATGCAGCATTCAAAGCTCATTAATGGTAAGATTTTTCCCAACACAATACTCATTAACTCAAAATACTGACTTGAGCGTCGGAGTGTTATTGCAGGAACAACATCGGACACCTCAAGATCGACAACCTCGGAAACCTTAAGATTATCAACCTCAGACACCTCAACATCGGAAAACATCGAATATCTCAAGACCTGGACATTAAAACAGAATCAAGGAGAAAACACCTACTAACTGCATAAAACCGATCACCAAGGTCGGAAGCACAGTACAGAACACCTATCCTTTTAGCAGATGCCTCGAAACTTGCTAGCCTTAGACATGTAGTTGAGGGTGTGTAGGACCCTTTCTAATCCATAAACAAGTTTCAACTCAATGGTTTCAGGTTAACCTGACATGTCCAATTAGAAAAATGGACAAACATGGTTGTCTCTACATTACAAGAAAAAACGACATTACCGACGACCAAACTCAGCCGGAAACGCTCAGATCCATCGAAAAGTCACGTTTCTAGCGGATTTTGGTCGTCAGAAATTCGCTCGTAGGTAGCATTTTCCGGCGGTAATTTCCGGTAGATTTTTCCGCCGGTAAAATTATCAACAGATTTCCCGGTAAAATTATCGGTAAAATTCCCGGCGGATTTTTTATAAAACTTTTAAAAAAAAATCCGCCAAAAATGTAATAAAAGTCGAACTTTTAAATTTATTAAAAAAATAATTAGGAGAGAATGAAAGAGAATATGAGAAGAAATGATATAGGAAAGAATGAGAAGAAATTGAGTAATGAGAATGAAGAAGTAAGAAGGAATAATAATAAATTGAGAGTATGAGAAGAAATAATATAGGAGAGAATGATAAAAAATGGAGGAATGAGAATGAAGAAGTAAGAAGGAAGAAGATTGAAGGAGAGTATGAGAAAAAGTATTATAGGAGAGAATGAGAATAAATGAAAGAAATGAGAATGAAGAAGTAAGAAGGAATAAGAATGAAGGAGTGAGAAGGAAGAAGAAAGAGGAAAATGTAGAAGAGAGATATATATGGAGAAGTTTATGGAGATGGGAGAGTATGAGAAAGAAAAATAAAGATAAAATAGGGAAAAATGTAGGAGAGAATGAGAGAGAAATAAATAGTGAAATGAGAGAATGAGAAGAGTGTATGAGCAAGTTTTATTTTTAGGCATTCCGAGATGGTTCCGGCAGAAAAATTGGAATTACCGGTGGATTTTTATTTATTTTTTAAAAAAATCGTGGGTAAAACTCCAAGATCGGCGGTTTTTAAATTTTAAAAAAAAAATTCGCCGGTAATCCCAAATTTTCCGATCCACCGGAACGGTACCGAGTGAAAAATCCGCCAAAAATTCCAAATTTTCGTCAGAACGGTACCAAGGAAAAAATCAGCGGAAAACTCCAATTTTGCGCTGGAACAGTACCAAGGAAAATATCCGCAAGAAAAATTCGCTTGTAATACGCATTATTCTTATAGTAATAGTAGTATCTCGCCTTCAAGCTAGAACGAGTTTGGGATGAACATTAGGTTACATACACACATATTTAATATTTAGTTAATACATCGAAATTTGTAAGTTGTGATAATTTAGGCGCTAAAACTTCAAACCAATAGTTTGATACTGAAAATTAACTATCTGAGACATTGATCTATCGTTAATTTAATTTTACACTAGTAGCTAAAGAAAATTAAAATTATAATATAGTTTATAGAAATTTTAAGATATCTAAATGAACACATCAACAACTTTATGGAAACTTGTTTCGGGTTTGAAGGGGAAAGCTACGTGGGATAATCTTTAGAGTATCAAAACCATTCTTCGAACTTTTGAACTTGTTTTGGGTTTGAAGGTAAATTTCCACAAGAGTAAACTCATTGGCATTAATGTGTCCGAAGATTTCTTGGGAGCGGCCTCGACTTTTCTTCATTGCCGCATAGAGTCCATTCCTTTTAGGCTAAATATCAGTTTTGGTCTTTTATCTTTTTTTGGTCCGTTTTGGTCCTTTATGTTTCATTTTCGTTTCACTTTGGTCCCTGACGTTAGTTTTTGTTGACGGACGCCACGCTGGCAGTTAACTGCTGACGTGGCATTTCAAATTCATTAAATGACGTGGCAATTTTGTTTTATTTAATTTGTTAACATTTTACACATAAACATTTTCGTTTTTGAATTTTTAAAAAAACAAAACATTGTTGTTTCTCATTCAATGAATTTTTTTCATTTCTGGGTTTGATGAACAGTTCTTCAACAATAATCTTTTTCATTTCTTCAACAACAATTCTTCAACAACACAATTTTGGGTTTGACGAACAGGAAATCTTTCTCATTCATTGAATTTTTTTCACCAAATCCCTAATTTCAACAATGATGTTCATCTCCCTAATTTCTTCCACCAAATTCCTAATTTCTACCAAATCCCTAACAACGATCTGGGTTCCAGTGTTGTTTTTGTTGTTGAACGCGTTTTGAAGTTGAACGCGTTTTGAGATCCAGTGGGTTTGGGGAAGAAGATGAACAGATCCATTGTTGTTTCAGATCTGGGTTTCAGTGTTGTTGATCCCAAATCGAAACCCATTTTTCAGATCTTGGAAGAACGATTCTGGTAGAACGATTTTGATACACAGGAGTCACACCTCTTCTGGGTAGAACGATTATGGTAGAACGATTATTCATCTTCTTCTGGGAGGCGAACAAACGAAAACTGAGGAAATGAACAAGGGGACCAAACTGAAACTAAAAGAAAACGTACAAGACCAAACTGAAACTAAAAGAAAACGTAGAGGACCAAACTGAAACTAAATTGAAACTGCAACTCAGATCTGCGTCAATGGCGAAAACCCAGAAACTCGTTGTTTTACGATATTGATTTAGGGTTTCTTTAGATCTCTTTCTTGCGATCAAAACCCATCCTAGATCAAACAAAACGGTTGCCAAAATCACTAGATTCAATTAGTGGAGAAGATGTTGAATGTTTTTAGTTTTATTTTAGCGTTTTAAGTTTAATTTAGATTTTGTGTTTTTTTAAGAACGATGGGTGAAGAAGAACGATGGGTGAGAAGAAGAACGATGATACATATTGAGATGATTGAGATGGGGGTGAAGTAGATTTAGATCCAAATGGGGGTGAAGAAGATTGAGATCCAAATGGGGGTGAACGATGATACATTTTGTGTTTTTTTAATTTTTGTTTCTTTTAATGTTTTTTGTTTTTGGTTAATTTATGTTTTGTATTTTTAAAATTTTAAAAACTTAAATGCTGACGTGTCCTGCCACCTCAATTAATGAATGACACGTCATATTGACACTTAAGACGCCACGTCAGCAGTTGACTGCCAGCGTGGCGTCCGTCAACAAAAACTAACGTCGGGGACCAAAGTGAAACGAAAATGAAACATAAAGGGCCAAAACGGACCAAAAAAAAGATAAAGGACCAAAGTGAAACCAAGAGCAAAGATAAAGGACCAAAACTGATATTTAGCCTTCCTTTTATGTTTTTGGGAATTCCCGTGGGTGCTAATCCTAGGCGTGGTGCAACTCGGAAACCCATGTTAGAAAAGCTTCGTAAGAGGTTGGCTTCTTGGAAAGGGCGCAATCTCTCTATAGGAGGAAGGGTAACTCTTATCAATACAGTTTTAAATAGCACTCTTTATTTATTTTCTTTCTATAAGGCCCCAAAGGGGGTGATTAATTCAATGATAAAGATCCAGAGGGATTTTTTATGGGGCATTAACGATGAATCCAGAGGTATATATTGGGTAGCTTGGGGATAAGGTTTGCAAACCCAAAGAGGAATGTGGCCTTGGAATTAAAATTTTTGAGTGTTTTAATACCGCTCTCTTGGCAAAGTGGAAATGGCATTTTTTGAATGATGGGGGATGCTAGATGGAGGCGAATCCTAGCTTATAGATACAGAGACTTGTCCCCTATTTTTTTCAATGGATCATTATCAGCGGATACAAGATTAGAATCTTTTTGGTGGGGTGACCTTTGTTGTGTGGGCAATGAGCAGCTTTCGGTAGGGTGGTTTGAGGCTTGCGTTAAACGGAGTTTGGGTGATTGTCGAGGTGTTGATTTTTGGTATCATCATTGGATAGGGCAGCAGCCCTTGAAACTAGTTTTTGCTAATTTATTCGAAGGATGCAGGGATCGGTATATGAAAGTTGTTGATTTTGGTTACTGGTGTAATAATGTTTGACAATGGAATACTCTTTGGACAGATTTGGATAACAATCAATTTGGATAACAATCAATCGTGATGGTGAGGATTCTTGCATGGATCTGGAACCTTAGGACTCAAGTAAAGCCTTCACTGTCAGATCTTGCTACAGACTTCTCACAAAAGATCGCGTTGAATCTGCTAAGAATAGCAGCATGATTTTCGGAAGATTGCTATCCCATCTAAAATTCTGATCTTTGGTTGGAGATTGTTCATGGACTCACTTTCAGAGGAAGGGTGTGTTTGTGCATTTTGCAGGGGTGTGCACGACGAAGAGCTACATCATCTTTTCGTGGCCTGCAGTCTCGCAAGAAAAGATGATATAATTTTAATTTTATCAGGAAAGACCGGGTCGCTATTCGGGAAAAGAAACTCATGTTATAATTTTAATTTTGTCAATTAAATAGATAAATCCGTTTTTTAAATTTTTTTAAAACTACGAATGTATCCTTTTAATAAATAAATCCATTTTGCATTTTTTAACTACAGTTTTATCTATTAAATTGATAAATCTGTAGTTCAGTTTTTAACTACGGATTTATTAATTAAAAGGATTTGGATAACAAAATTAATTTGGATAAGATCCCAATATTGATTCAATTTCGGGAAAATCTGTAGTTCCGTTTTTCAATTATTTCTAATTTGTTAAAAAAATTGAATTAATATCAAATGAAATAGATATAGATACCGGTGATGTTTTGGTTATCAGATGCATTCACGACGACGTAACATCCGGTAAAAGGGGGAGGAGAACAACAACAAAAAATTAAAAAAATTTGTAAAAACATCACTAAAAATCCGTTAAAGAATCAAAACTATTCTAAAAATTATAGAAATACCACTACAAATCTAATAAAATCAAAAGAAGGTTATGCAATTTTTTTAGACTTTTTGGAGATTATTAAAAATGCAAAAAATTAATAAAAAATTGTAAATGTTATTTTAATAGATAAATTCGTAGTTAAAAAAATTCGAATTTATCTATTGAATAGATAAGTCCGTAATGTAAAAAAACATCACGTACTCTATGGGGTGGGGGGTATACCAGCCATCTGTGGGGTTTAAAAATCGCTATCTTTTTTTTTGGTCCAATTGGCTTCTATTTTTTGATAAGAACCTTAAGACTTTAGACTAAAGCTACTGGGTTTAGGCCCGGAGCATGACTGAGCATGTTTCAAACCAAACCGGGTGTTATTATTAACACCCCCACATTCATTATACCGGTGTGAAATTAATGGAAATCATCAGGCTAAAGGTATCAACAAAACCAATAAAAAGATTTCGGGGAGCCTCTCGAGACAAAAGCTATCGGAATAAACATCATTAACCTTGTAGTTATTGTGGTTATTTGTAAATTTGTGATGTCCATTAACTGCCCAAAATAATTCTAACTCATATTTTTGGCTCACATGGTGTCTTAATTAAATTCTCGTGAGGTCATTTTTCGTAGCTAAATTATCGCAAGCTTTGGTTATACGGTGAAAAATGCTTAGGTAAGTCAAGATTGTTGGAACTCAAGAATGAATTCCTAGTGGTGTAATTAGTAACTTCTAGGCCCAACTAGCCCAACCAAGCTACAAAAATCCCACTTGTCAGTTTACAAAAAAACAAATAACGAAACGGGTAGATGTGGCACGCAGGACCCGAGGAAAGCGGTAAAACACGTGAATCTGCTTAACCCGAATAGCGACGCGGTCTTTCAAACAAAACACCCTAACCCTAATATTGCGCCTCAGATTCTCAGGTACTCTCTCTCTCTCTCTCTCTCTCTCTCTCTCTCTCTCTCTCTCTCTCTCTCTCTCTCTTTCTTCTCTCTTTCGTTTTCTTTGACACTGCTCTGCTAGGGTTAACGAATTTGTTGATGATTTGCAGAGATTGAAGTCTGGAAATGCTTCAGAGTTGCTTCAATGGTGCTTGCTAACAGGTATTGATGAAAACCCCTTTTGTTTTCATCTTTGATTCTTCTATTTTTAGAAACCCTAAAACGAGAACACTAATCATTTTGGGTTTCTTGTCTTGCATGTACAAAACGATGATGAATGCTTAAACGAAGGCTTGAATGAAGACAAACGAAGGTATGAAATCACTCTCTCATGATTTCGCTTTGTTTTCTTTTTTGATTCAAACCCTAATTAATTTGAATTATTGTTGATTTTCATGCACTGTGAATGTGTTTTTGAGGATACGATGAGTCTCACCACTCCTCTATCAAGACTACGAACAGCTAATTTTTCTCACCCTCTCACTATTTCTCTTTTGTTTCTTTTTCTCGCAACTTTGAGACTTACTAACTTCTGGTTTTCTCTCTTTTGCGAGGTATTCAACCACATGTTGAATGGACGCAAAACTCAGGAACAAAGAAGATAACAAGGAAACAAAAGCGTATAGAAAACTTAGGATAAAAATAAATTGTTTGCAATTTTTTTCACCGTAAAAAAGAAAGTGTTGTACATAGGACTTATTTATACATGTAATTTGTTGGTTGTTAGTTTGTTTAGAGTAACAAACTTATTTGTTACAGCAATTGTATAACAGGACTGTTGAAGTTGACAAACTCCTGTTTGAACCAACAACTTGATTCCAACGGCTAAATTTGATAAAATAGCCGTTGCAGCCATACCACCATTAAAGGGTAGTTTAGGGTTTTGTAATTAAACCCAATAAAGATCATCAAAATATTATAGTTTTAACTTTAAAAACTAATTTTTACATAGATTGTAAAACTATTTTAAAAGTCCCCACATTCTATTACCGAGGAATCTAAGTCACTTAAACAACCAAGTTAAAAAAAAAACTCAATTTTAACCGACTCAAAAATCTCTAAACAATTCAACACTAGTGTAAGTGGCACCCTTCAAAGATGCAGGATTATAAACCTCTACAACAACACCTTGCATTTTAAAGCTTTCATGATAGTGACCATGTTTACGGCATACTAGCTAGTACATATTTTTCAATAAGAAAAAAAACTTGTTTGCTGGGGATACCTTACTTTAAAAAACAATTTTTGTGGACCATATTTTTGATACAATTTGGCTAAAAAGAAAACAAAAAGAGGAAAAATGAACAACTAAAATCTCAAAAATTCCACACCACTGGCATCAGCCAAGAGGTGCGCATGAAGCTCAGGAGGAGGAGACTGAAATTCAACCCACTTAAGCACACCATTGGCTCCCATTTTTGCAAGACCGTCCGCACAAGCATTACCCTCCCGGAGGGTGTGGCGTAACACAACTATCCAATCTCGATTCAACAAGTCCGCAATAGTCTGAATAATCGGAGCATAAACATGCCACATATTGATAGGGGAGGTCAACAATTGAATAACATTCAAGGAATCAGAGTAGCAAGCCAAACCCCGATACCCTTTGCTCCAGGCAAGAGACAAACCATTATACAAGGCCAAAAGTTCAGCCAGCAGATTGTTTGCATGACCAATACTCCTTGCAAACCCATGAATCCATTTTCCATCATTATCACGAAAGATCCCTCCAAACCCAGCTGGGCCAGGATTACCAATACTACTACCATCAACATTAAGGACTATGTCATTATCTCTCATAGGATGCCACGTAACCATTCTAGGCATTGCATGATTGGTTGCTGCAACATTAAAACAATTAGAGATAAGATCAAAGAGGTGTGTAATACGCATTCTCATTTGATGAGGAGGAATAACTTCATCCGCGATACACTTTGTATTGCGAGCTCTCCAACGCCACCATAACGCAGCTAAGAAAATGTGAGGATTTGATGCCTCTATGCTTGAACGGAACCAAGTAGCAGGGTCACCTAACTGATAGAAAGAATCTGAGTGAAAACCAAGAGCTAACCACATGTTTTTTGCATCAGTACAGTCACGCAAACAATGAAGCACGAACTCAATCGCATTCCCACAACACTGACAAATCGGAGAATCCCTCATTCCTCTATGATGGAACATAGACATCGTTGGTATAGCATTGTGGCAAGTTGTCTATATATATTTAATATTTTCTGGACAAGGAAGAACCCAAATCCACTGCCAAGAACAAGCTAGAGGACGTGCCTGTGATCGAAGAAGCCAAATTGTGCAGCCATTTGTATCCCGCTTTTGCGAAATAAGTTCCATCCATATGCCCTTTCCAAATATACGCATCATTTACAATGGGGCTCAAATAATTAGGGATAGAGCGAATGTGATTTATTATATGTTGAGGCAACTGAGTATAGAGGCAATCCAAATTCCAATCACCAGTTTGAATAACATCACAGATGCAGAGATGACTATCATGAATATCTATGTAAGGGACACACTTACCAAACGGACCAAAAGGAGTCCAAGGAGCATTCCAAAGGGAAGAAGAACCATTCCCCATTCTAAAATCATACCCACCTCCGAGCAACTCTCTAGACTTCATTATCAAATTCCACACATGAGAGCCATTTGTTCGCTGAGCATGCAAAACCGGCGCACCCTTCAGGTATTTTTTTGGACCATATGCTCTCCTCTCTCTTTTTTCCCATTTTTTATTTGGATTTTTTTGCTCCTTTTCCCCTCTCCTTTCTAATGTTTCTTATTAAAATTTTAATTTTTTTTAGATAATTTGATGGATGAGTTGGAATGTTGGATATCCGTCCATTAAAAATTATAAATTGTTGGGTTATAATCAGGTCATTGGAGAGAGCGACTGTTTGTAGACAATTAACCTTTGCAACCCAGATGTGAACCATTTTCATTGTTATGCCTCTATGCTCCTTCAGATAGCGAAGGTTAGGAACAATCTTGGTAATGCAACGTTGGTCCATGTCCTTAGTGAGAAGAACAAATGTGTTGACTTTATGGCTAAGGAAGGAGCCTTTGTTTCGGGCTCTATGGTGTGGACTTCCCCTCCTCCCGGGCTCGAGTCTATTATCCTATTGGATAAGCTGAACTCTTGATTTTTATGTTTTCCTGCTTTCTTTTGTTTTTGTTTCGCTTATTAAGTTGTAACACCAAAAAATAAGACTGGTTATTATTGGATGGATTATAATATATTTTTTAACAATTTCTAATGGATAGTTAATGAATTGTTTTTATTTATGCAATTTAATTTGGTTCAAATTTTATCTATTTCGCACCTGTCTAACATATACAAATTAGATGCAGTCACCTATTTCTATCTCTCTCTATTGAAATTTTTCATTGATTTTTGTGGACAAAGTAAATGAAGGGTAGGGACTAGCGGAGTGTGGAAGCATGGTTATGAAATGGGTGAGTGTATTGACTGCATGAGGTTCGCGACTGCACCCATTCCAGGTCTTTGTTTAATTAACACCCTAGTGGTTTGTTTGATATTGGCTATGAATGAGCTAAATAAAAAGACATGAGTTATATACCTAATATTTTAAGGGTTTTGGTGTAAATGTAATGTCTCTAATGCTTGGTAATCCCGGTCATTTACCCATTTTTGCTCCTCATGCTCCATAGACTTACCAATAATATGATTTTAGAATTTTAAATGGTAAAGAAAGTATTTGCTCGTTACTTTAAAAATATTGCACGTGAAGGTGATTTTTACCCATTTTTAACGAAAGAAATTCTAATATTAACTAGAGTTGTCGAATTAGGCTATTCGACCCAAGTCAACCTAGTCTAACGGGCCAAAACCCAAGATCATCCCAATTATTTATGGTTATTACTTTCCCCACACCCCCTAACTTCTAAAAACCCTAAAATACCCTTAACTTTAAAAAAAAAAAAACACACACTCCTCTCACCCTCACACCCCTCACTCCTCTCACTTTCCCTTTCACTCTCCCTCTCATTCGAACCCTACCCTTCAACTCTCCCTCTCACTCAATTTCTCACAACTCACTCAATCTCACCCAATCTCCCACTCAATCTTCTCCACAAACACCCTCAAGACCACCTGGGTTTTGTTCGCCTCCTCTCACTCTCTCTAATCGTTCCATTTTCATTCAGGTAACCCTCTCTCCCTTCTGTACATTTGGGTTTTTTTTTCTGTGCATCTGCTGTGTTCGCATGACCTCATGCGAACACGTGAAAACGAAGGTGTTCGAATGAGGTCATGCGAACACCGTTCGAATGAGGCCATGCGAACACCGTTCGAATGAGGCCATGCGAACACCTGTTCGAATGGGGTTGTTCGAATGGGTGCGAATGATTCTGTTCGAACAGGTGCGAATGATTCTGTTCGAACAGGTGCGAAAGATGCTGTTCGAACAGGTGTGACAGTATTGTTTCTGTTATTTTGCTGGTTATGTTGCTTAATTGGTTTAATGGTTGTTGTTTCAGATATGGTGAGGCATCGTGGCGGTAGTTCGCAACAGCCGGAGCGTAGGCCACCCCCGACGGCTTCCGAACGCAAACGGAGGCAAGATGGAGCTGAACCTTCCCGGAGGGGTAGGCGTAGGGACAGATTAGACGTCCCTCCTCCCCCACCGGAGGTTGATGATATTGGCCGGGATATTGACCGTGATGCTCAATTTCCGGCATATGAGCTGGCCGGCCCTTCTGGTCATGCACATGCACATGAGGAGGTTGGTGCTCAACATGAGGAGGATGTTGAGCCTCAGGAGCCTGCTGCTGCTCCTAGGGCTACATTCCCATTCCCTGGTGGACCTGTTGATGGTTCTGTCTTGCCCACATACGGGTCTCATATTTTAACTGAGTTCTATGCTGGCCGGGTAAGTTATTGTTATATAATAGCGTCACTAGTGCAAAATCAAGAAAAGAATTAGACATTTAAAGTCAGGCGCTCAGATGCCTGACTTTATATGTTGAGGCGGTGGCAAACTTGTAATTAAGAAGCAAAACTCGCGAGTTTTAAAGTCAAGCGAATATACGCCTGACTTCTAAAGTGAAAAAATAGAAAAAGAAATAGACTTTTGAAGTCGTGCTATCAGACGCGTGACTACATAAATAGACACGGTGGCAAACTTGTAATTAAGAGGTGAAGTTTTAAAGTCAAGCATATACACGCCTGACTTCTAAAGTACTAAAATAGAAAGAAAAAAATTCATCCTTCATTCGCAAAACACGCGAACCCTAGCATATTCTCACGCCACTCTCTCAGAACACTCTCCATTCTCACTCTCAGAACACTCTCCAAAACGTACGCCGTTCTCCGCCCCGTTTCCTCTCCCTCACCACCACCCATTCCTCTCCCTCACCACCACCCTTTCCTCTCCCTCACCAAAAAGAGCCTCCAGAGGCTCCACGCCAAGGGAGTGCTATGGAAGCCTCCGAAGGAGCTGAGGCGACGGGAACTCGCTCTCTCGCTCGCTCACCGCTCTCATCGCTCGCTCACCGCTCTCATCACTCGCTCACCGCTCTCATCGCTCTGGCACTCTCGAAGACATTTTCTCATTTGTGTGAAAACCCTAATTCCCAAATCGCTACACCCAATTTCAGAATCACACTCTCCTTCGCGCGTCAGATTCTTCTTCGTCAAACCTTGCTTCAGTCTTGTTCTCAGGTTTGTTTCTATTTCGTACATATTTGGCGTTTTGATGTTCATGCTTTTTCTTCTTCTTCTTCTTCTGTCACTATTCTTCTAGATTTCACGAATCAGTTTCCATTTTGACTGTTTCTGGATTTTTCAGGGTTTTTGTTTTCATTTTTCGTTCTTTGCGATTTGTGATATGCAATATGAATCTGATGTTTCCTACTCAAATCTGTGTGGTTGTGTCTTGTGATTAATTTGCGATATGAAGCTGATATTATAATCTCTTCCCATTAATGGTTATGTCTTTCCTAAGCTTCTATGAATATTTGTTTGATTGCTTCTCCTAATGTATTTCATTTGGATTGTGTAATAATTGATAGGCTTACTTGATTGTACAACTGCAAGCAACCTTGGTGCTACTGTGCATGTTAGGATACAGGATAAGAACTTTATCTAGAAAGGAAAATGTAAAGGTTATTATATTTTCCCAGCTTATGACTAACATTTACTTTATTCGGTTAACATCTTCATTAAACTATTGGTCTCAGGTTGTTAATGCTGTTGAGATTGATCAAAGTAACCTTGTTACTGTGTTCAGGAAAATCCATCTTTGGAGCAAACTAGTAATCTGAAGAATCTCTCAGTTTTTTCCACTTTGGAGGCTAAGAGACAGCAAGGAACTTCATGGTTTGTCTCATAACTTATGCATTTACTTGATTTTGCAGCTATGTCTTCCCTATGTTGATCCTATTCCCAATTTGTTGTCATCTCGGAAAGTTCCAGTGCTTCAGGAGAGGCTAGCAAAGATGGTGTATTACACGCTTGTCAAACAAATGAAAAGTCCGAAGAAAGAAAATTTCTGAACGTTGCTGAGCTTTCCTCAGCTGCCGATGGATCTTCTGCTTCAGCAGAAACTATTGACATGGTATACAATGGCAGCACTTGACATGGTATATATATTTCCTAATCTTGTTTTCCCATGGTATATATGCGAGTATGAGTGATTACATTGCTGGTTTACTGTCACTTCATATTAATCCTCGATCCTATCTGCCTTAGAATACTGAGTTCTCCATTGGTTATATCTTTAACTAATAATTTGGTTAGATCCTGATTGTTATGTAACCTCATGACAGGCAACGGAAGCATCGGGGAACTATATTGGAATCTTTAAACTATCTAACTTATCAGGTAAGAGACGTGATTTAGTTCCGATCAACTATGAACAGGTAAACAGACACATGGGTTTATGTGACTCACTGATTTTGGATTGTATATTATATATTAAACTCAGTAATTTTCATGAATATTTCTGGGTACATTTAAACGATAAGATGTCCTCCTTCAAGAATAATTACATTGTCTCTTCATATTCTTATGTGTTCATGTTAATGTCTTGTTCCTTCCTCTTCTCTTTGATGACTTTTGTGCTTGTGCAGAATAAAATTGCCAAGGATTCAGATATCCAGAAGTTTGATGATGATGATTTAATTGTTAAAGTTGGGGATTGCTTGGAGGTTAGAAGTTTCATTGTTTTTCATTAGTTAAAGAATCAATTGTTCTCCATTGAATCTTGGGTTTAAAATTCACTCTACCTTCTGGGAAGGCCTTGCCATTACTAGGGCTTTCATGGAATATCATCAGCTTGTGAGTTATATATCCTTCGGTGAGTGCCCTGATCAGGAAACTCCCCTTCTAGAGGCTTGTTTGTGAAATTGCCCAGGATTTCAAGGTAATGTGTAACTGCTGCTGTCGTTGATTGATCATGTGCGTTTTCATCACCAGTGTAGTTAATAATTTTCCTTGGTGGCAGACTGACCTTCGTTTCCAGAGTCACGCAGTGCTTGCATTGCAAGAGGCTGCTGAGGCATACCTTGTTGGACTCTTTGAGGATACCAACTTGTGTGCCATCCATGCTAAGCGTGTCACCATTATGCCAAAGGATATTCGGTTGGCAAGGAGGATTCGCGGCGAACGTGCTTAAGAATGGTGGGCTCGGTGCTTTTATGTGGCTGCGGATAGTATTTTGTTATTAAAATGATCAGCTGTTAGGGAATAGGTGTTTACTGCTAGTCTGATTAAGGATGATAGGGATATGCTACTATGTTAATTTTTAGATATTGGGGTGTAATTGTTAGACTTGGGGATCAATTTACTATTTCCCCACATATTATGAAGATTGTGAATTATTCTAACTCTTTATCTTGTCAGTATGAAGAACATGGAGAAGACTTCATTGATATGTTGGATGGGATGTTCGCCTTTGTCCTTCTTGACACTAGAGATAAAAGTTTTATTGCTGCTCGTGATGCTATTGGCATTGTTCCTCTTTACTTGGGTTGGGGCCATGATGGTATGTGGTTTCTCCTTGTTCTTGCAAACATATGTACATTTTCACTTCAATCTAGATGGCATCTCTTGCTGTAGCTTGGCATGGTTGTTGTTCTTGCATCTTAATCACAAAAACGAATCAGATATATTATCCATGGATGTGTTGATTTATTTACAGGATCAATATGGTTTGCATCCAAAATGAAAGCTCTAATTGACGATTGTGAGAGATTCATATCTTTTCCACCCGGGCATATATATTCCAGCAAGCAGGGTATAAACAATGTGATCTCACCTATTCTATTCTGTTTATGTCGACTCTTGTAATTCATTTCCTCCCTTTTCCTCCTTTTGCTGTCTAAGTTTTACATTTAAATAGTATTGTATGTATATCAGTAATGTTTCCTATTAAAATTTGTTGTATTTGCAGGAGGACTAAGAAGGTGGTACAATCTATCATGGTTCTCGGAGCATATTCCATCCACACCCTATGATCCAATGATTCTGCGTGAGACCTTCGAGAGGGTAAGCTACTACTTGTTTTATCCACCTACTTCTTTCACAATGTTGAGATGATTCTTCCCAGTGTAGAAAGTTCAGTTCTGGTGCATTTTCTTTTAAAAAAATGCTCCAGGCTTTATGCACCTTTTCCTGGAATTTTATATGGTAAAATGCATTCTTACATGTATTGACTTGTCTTAGTGTCTATTTTATCATTTTCACAAGAAACTAAAACTAATTTCAGGAAAGGCTTGGCAATAAACATCAACATGTATGATCTGCATCTTTCCTTACTGCTATATCTGTGGTTTCAGGGTTTAGGGCTTCGTCCCGGGGTGATTGATGGGGCCATCGGTATTTCTTCCCTTCAGGTGTGCTTTTGAATAATGAAAATTTCAAACTAAAAAAATATGATTATGCACGAGCATTGTGTTAAGAAGAATAGAGTGGAAGAAGTTATAATGTGTCAGGTCAGGTGTAAAGTTGCAACATGTTTTGAATGCTCGGCTCTTGTATGTTTTAATTTTAAAACCATACAACGATAACAAAGAAAACTTGTAGTGTTAAACTTTATTTTTGATCTGGGTGTGAATAACTCATCATTTTCTACCATATTTGCTTTCATTACTGATGCGTGACCCTTGTACGATAATGCAGTGGTTATGTAATGCTGATACGTCCTCTCACAACCCTTACTTAAGATTGAAGTATGTTCCTTTCCTTATCTATTATACTGCTGTTCATTTTTCAGTACATTTGTATGTCTATTCTATTCTCTTCAAACTCTAACCATATGGAAACTTGCAGAGTTTTTCCACATTTATTTACAACTTTCCACCATCCATGTTAACATTGGATTTAATGGAACTTTTCACTTTTACTCTGCCAACCCAATAATATGTAATTTCTGTTCTTTTGTAGGGCTTTTTTTTACATCTTTATACAGTTGCTTGAAAAATGGTGCTAGAGCAGTATTTCAAGTGTATCCTGAAAATACTGATCAGCGTGTATTGATTGCGAAAGCTGCAATGACTGCTGGATTTCGTGGGGGTGATTTGTTTGATTTTCCACACAGGTACTATGAATAAGTCTTACAAGACTACTGGAGCTGATTTGTTTCAACAAAAGTAGTGTGCCAAAAGCACCTATTTTTGTGTTGCATTTCCTTGTGTTTTTTTATCAATCAGCACAGCAGCATCCAGTGTTTGGTATGAGCTGCAATAAAGAGATAAGAGGCACAATAAAAACAATCACAAAACTCTTTATTCAATCCTATCCTTTTGTTTAACTATAAGGAACACTTTTAAAAGAAAATTTATGATAGTTGATTAGATAAGTATTTGTGTTTTGTTCAGCTCGGTTTAAGCAATTATTTCTTTTAAAAAGGATCTTTGTCTAGCCTTCCTGATCATGGTTTTTCACTAACTGGGGAACAATTGTCTTGTGATAGTTTGGTTAGAGTCTTGAATGTTTGGTTAGTGTTTTTTATGTTTGGTATATGAATCTTACTTTGAATAACTTTTCTTTAAGTGTTTTGTATGAATCTTGAAGTTTTACTTACACTACTAATTGAAACTTATTTGCGGAAACTTGGAATTAGAATGTTTGAATAATGATAAAGATGCATAATTAGTGGGTCTTTCTTGTTTCAAATTCAGTTTCCATCTTATGTTGCAGAGTCCAGATGGGGATATAATAGATTGTGTGCCTGTTTCTAAGCAGCCAGCTTTTGACCATCCTTTTCTCAAAGATCACGAAATCCAGGTCCATTTTCTTCATTCAAGATCTGTATTTTTTTTCCAATTTTTGAAGTGTTTTTTTTTCACTCTAACTTTATGCTTTTGGTTCATTAGATGAGACCAAATTTCCATCCTGAAGGGCTTTTTTAAATAACAACCTTGATTTTCTCACTTCATCCTTTAATCACTTTAGAGGAGCCAAATCATTTTCTTTCACCCTTAGTGGTCAAATTGCCAAGAATGGAGCAGTATATTTAGTTTGGTTTCTAATTTCTATGACTCTGGTATACAGCATACTTTTGAGGTGTTTCTTTGGTAGATTTACAGTGGAACAGGAAGGCTCTTTTATTGATAGGTTTCTTGTATTTGGTTGTTGGTTAGGTTTTCTGAGGGGGATTCCTCCTCCTCTGTTCTTTTGTGTGTCCTTTTTTCCTTATGATATTTAAAAAAAAATTATGTTGCTTATCTAAAAAAAAAATTATGAAACAATATACCGTCAGATCACAGCCATGTTTTTTGTTTAATTGCAGGAACTTTGTAGAAAGGGAAGCATTCTTTTCCTTGCTCAGTCTATCTTGAAGTTGAACATTCAATCATCCTTTCCAACTAGGATTGTGGCTGGAATTTCAAGGCTAAAAGCCAAAATACTCTCCATTGTGAGTCCTATGACAAAATCTACTATAAATGTCTGCTTTTGTACTTGATCTTGCAAATGCATTGCATTTCTCACAATACCTAGAAGTTGATTTTCTATCCCTAGGAGAACTTGCCCAATCCGCACCTACGTACCCACAATGTATATCAGATACTTACACTTATTAGATCTTTAGTTTGAAAGACAAATGCAATTTCAGATTTTTGATGCCTTCTTGATTGTTCAGATACTTAAACTTACTAGAGGAAAAGTTTGTTTTATAGACTATATATATAGTTGCTGCATTTCTTTAAGCTCTTTGATATAGTTGACCAATTTTTTTCCTTCTCTTCATTGTTTGCTAAATATGAGCTATGTATTGTGGCAGGCTGGCAGCTCACATATTTTTCCTAATCATGGTATAGATAGACGTCATTCTTTAGTCTGTACTAATATACCCAGTTTCAGAATTCTTTCTTTTTCTTTTCTTCTTTACAATTCTGCAAGAAGTGAGACTTATATTCTGTACTTATAAACCCAAACACTGTGTTTGGCATGTCAAACAACATGAAGTTATGAACATCAAAAAAGTTACCTTCATCTTTTATAATTCCCTCTCTGATTTATATTTTAGTTCATTGGAAATTGACACACCCTTTCAGCTACAAATTCCATTTGCTCTGTTTCTTAATTTCTACTCTCCATATTTTAAGGTAATAAATTAATAATATCATTTGGGTCTTACAAATTAGTGGGGGTGCTATAAAGACTCTAGTGAGTACAAGTTTTTCAACATTCTCTTAATTTGTAAACTTTCCTCTTGTTGGTGTTGTATTAGGGAGAAGAGAAGAAAAGAGAAGGAGATGGGAAATTGTCAAGCAATTGATGCAGCAACGCTAGTGATACAACATCCAAGTGGAAAAACAGAGAGATTTTATTCACCTATGAGTGCTAGGCAAGTTATGAAAATGAACCCTGCTCATTGTGTTGCTGGTGTATTTTTTGAGGAGTTGTTTTGCTCTTTGATGTGTATTAGAAATTTTATTAGAATAATATATGTCTTCATACACAACTCAACACATTACGGTTATATATGTTGTTTGATGTGTAACCTTTTGAAAACCTTAATGGATGTACTTCTGCAACTTTAAGTGCAACCTTTTGTACTTCTGTATGCTGGTTTTGCTGGTATATATGCAGGGAGAATGACCAAAATTCGTATAACCAGGGTCTATGTAGGCGTATAAAACCAAAATTTGAAAAAAAAAATACTTTTAAAGTCAGGCGTATCTAAGCCTGACTTAAATTAGAAAAAAAAAACTTTTAAAGTCAGGCGTAAGCCTGACTTAATAAAGGG
This sequence comes from Astragalus membranaceus, assembly GCA_039519185.1. Lineage (NCBI taxonomy): Eukaryota > Viridiplantae > Streptophyta > Magnoliopsida > Fabales > Fabaceae > Astragalus > Astragalus membranaceus. Next base: position 135,980,111 of record CM076850.1, read on the forward strand.
CATTTAAAGTCAGGCGCAATAATGCCTGACTTTAAAACAGACTTACGAAGTCAGGCTCAGGCTCAGGCTTGACTTTAAAACATACTTACGAGGTCAGGCCATAAATGCTTGACTTTAAAAGACTTACGAAGTCAGGCCATATATGCTTGACTTTAAAACAGACTTACGAAGTCAGGCTCAGGCTCAGGCTTGACTTTAAAACAGACTTACGAAGTCAGACCATATATGCTCGACTTTAAAACAGACTTACGAAGTCAGGCTATCGCTTGACTTTAAAACGCCTGACATACAAAGTCGACTTAATAAAAGTCAAGCTTGCGCCTGACTTTAAATCCCTTTTTCGCCTGACTTTAAATCCCTTTTTTGCACTAGTGCGTGTTGTCAATTTTGTTTCTTATTTTGTTGAACATATTGGCTTATTGTGCCTGTGTCATTTGTCAATGCAGGTTCGGCCGGACATAACTACGATTCCACATGGACCGGTTAACCTTGTGGTCCATGCTACGATCAGGGAGACTCTTATCCTATCGGGGTTGTTCCCTCTCATAGGACTTGGTTTTCCCCTCACTCACAAGGGGCTGCTGAACGCATTCATAGAGCGTTGGAAGCCGGATACATCATCATTCCACCTTCCTGTGGGTGAGATGTCTATCACCCTTGATGATGTATCCCAGCTGCTACACATCCCCGTCACGGGCCAGTTCTATGACATGCCTGACTGGACTTCGTGGCAGGGAGAGCAACTGCTGATTGACTATTTGGGGGCCACCCCCCAAGATGCCGCTGAACAGACTTCTGCGCGAGGGTTGTCAGTTGGTCTTGTATGGCTGAGGGATCATGTCTACCACCCAGCCATAGCTGAGCAGAGGTGGCATCATGCTGCTAGGGCCTATTTGCTCTATCTTTTGGGCTGCACATTGTTCGCAGACAAGTCAGGAAGCAAGGTTAAGCTTGGCTACCTAGGTATGCTTCTTGATTTGCACAATGTTGGAGACTACTGATTGGCTACCTAGGTATGCTTCTTTTGGGCTCCACGTACAACTCTAAGACTTGTCGCCCTATCGGAAGTGTAGCATGATATTCCATCATGGTCCCAACGTCGTCATCGTTGCGGATCTCCATAACTGAAAAATAGCCAGTCCCGTAATCAAGACGGTTGTACTTTCGGTAACGTATACGCTCCACGTCTTTACGCCACGCTCCCTCTGGACGAATCTTCCTCTCAGCCTTTTCCTTCAGTTGGGCGAAGGTGATGTCCTTACTCATCCTGCAGAATACATGGTTAGGACAACGAAACACAACACCATGTTCGTCGGTGGTGACAGTCCCATGGTGATGAAGGGCCGTTAGGAATTTGATGGATGAGTACTGGGTTGGGCACAATTGCCATTCCATTTCAGCTTGGTTGTAGTTGTCAAGAGGGAGAGTAGGTTTTGGTGAAGAAGGTCTGAGGATGTGAACCCCCTTTTATAATAGGCATGGTGAAATGTCAGCCGTTGATTTCATTTTTAGATCACAAATCTGAGCTTTAAATTCTATCCGTTCTGACACATTTTCCAAAGGGATTGACATCCACTCCTTTATCTGACACACATTTGACTGATTGTAAGCCGTTGATCAAAACTGTCGGTGGAATCTGAGACGTCCAATATCTGTCGCTCTGCAACACTGGTTCGAACAGCCTCATGCGAACATATTCGCATGATCACATTCGAACCTGTTCGCATGACCCCATTCGAACAGATGAAAAACACCCAAGAGGGTGTGTCCCCATATTTAACACACGTGAATGGCCGCGTGCGAACCTGTTCGAAGGCCCGTGTTCGAACAGGTGAAAATTCGTGAAAAAATAGAGGTTTGGCCTGGCCTTTGGGTCGAGTAGGAGGGGGTGTGGGAAAAGCAAACGCCTTATTTATTAGTTTGTAATTTTATAGTTCAACTCAACCCAAAACTCTCGTCTAATGGATCTGCTCGACCCAATCCTATATTTTTGTTAAATGAAAATATCAAAAAAAACATTATAAAAATCTAATTTGGCACTCGTGCCAAAATACCTAATTTTATGATTCTCTGATTAACGTGTTCAACCCAAATTCCATACCAACGTTGGGAGGGAGCAAAATGTGCACATCTATTTTCTTTATAGATTGACACATATGATCTATTATTAATTAACACCTATGTTGGATAGGGATTTGGATTATCTTAAAGTAACTTTTTCTTGGATTCACCTACATTCATATATATCTGAATTGAATTAAAAAGTATTTAGGTATTTCTTTAACTTGTTAACTCTTAAATATTTTCTCTCATCACATTTTGTTTAGATGAAGGTGAATGTGGATGAATTTAGGCAAAAATGATTATAGAGAATCAAATCTGATCGATAGTTGGTTTTTAACCACGTCGAGTTGTGAAAGTGAACCAAACATGCAACAAAAGAAGATGATGATAAATTAAAGGCTTAAAGGTACTTTTAGTCCCTGCAAATGTCAAGATAATCCAGTTCAGTCCCTGCAATTCCAAAACTTTTAAAATAGTCCCTGCAATTACTAAACGTTACTACTTTTAGTCCCTGCTGTTAGTTAAGGGTTAACACTGTTATCTTTTGATGATGTGGCAAGCTGACTCATATTAATTTATAATATTTTGATGATGTGGCACACCCCCCACCCCCCCCACCCCACCCCCCTCTCCTCCCCTCCTCCCCTTCGCCCCCCTCCCCTTCGCCCCCTCCTCCCCTTCGCCCCCCTCCCCTTCGCCTCTCCTCCCCTCCTCCCCTTCGCCCCTCCTCCCCTTCGCCCCTCCTCCCCTTCGCCCCCTCCCCCCCTTTTCGTCACTACATGGATCTCTCAGAACTCCGTCACCCCCTTCGCCCCTGCTCGTAATCGCCGAAATCCTAGCTTCACAAATCTCTCCACGTGGACCTCGCGGATGTTGATTGCCTCCGATCTCGCTCACGGTCTCGATTACGTTCACAATTTCGCTGGTTCTGGTTCTGGTTCCGGTTTCGTCCATAATCATATCAAGAGCTCAAGTATCCTCGTCGCTGAGGAGAGTCTCGGCGCGAAGATCTGCCACTACGGTACGTCGGAGCTCTGTGGCGAGTCTGTCGCCGTCGATCCTTCTGGATCGGACTCTGGCGATAGGTTGAGGAGGTCCGGTAGCCGAGGGTGGTGGGGGGGAGGGGGCGAAGGGGAGGAGGGGCGAAGGGGAGGAGGGGAGGAGAGGCGAAGGGGAGGGGGGCGAAGGGGAGGGGGGCGAAGGGGAGGAGGGGAGGAGAGGCGAAGGGGAGGGGGGCGAAGGGGAGGAGGGGAGGAGAGGCGAAGGGGAGGGGGGCGAAGGGGAGGAGGGGGCGAAGGGGAGGGGGGCGAAGGGGAGGAGGGGTGGGGGGGTGGGTGGGGGGGGTGGGGGGTGTGCCACATCATCAAAATATTATAAATTAATATGAGTCAGCTTGCCACATCATCAAAAGATAACAGTGTTAACCCTTAACTAACAGTAGGGACTAAAAGTAGTAACGTTTAGTAATTGCAGGGACTATTTTAAAAGTTTTGGAATTGCAGGGACTAAACTGGATTATTGTGACATTTGCAGGGACTAAAAGTACCTTTAAGCCTAATAATAATAATAGGCCATCAATTTTGTATTGTAAATATATCAATCACACACATGGTGGAAGTGTCAGTGTTTTTGGTTTATGAGGGGTCGGAGTCCGATTCTGATGTGTCACAGCCTCTCTACTTAGCACATGCTACCCCGTTAATGCCCAACGACACATGTAGTACCACTACTACCTACCCACCTTATATTGCTATTCACACTTTTCCTACTTCTACTTCACCCACTTTCCAAACACCTTATTGGAAGCATCCTAGCAATAAATCTAATTTCTACCTCCATTATGGAGGTAAGGTATCATCCCAATTCCAAAGGGAGCCCCCCCTCCAAAATGTTGATGGTGCCACTTTTAGAATTATTGTCGCTTTTATATACTAGTATTGCCGTGTTTCTTAATCCTTGTTATCAATATCAAAACTAATACTATTGAATCTAGAGCGGTAGTACTTTCCTAGAAGATCAATGAGAACAAATAATGGAAAGAGAAAGGGGTGAAGTAAAAAAGTGAAAAGGAAGCAGAGGGGGAGTAGGGATAAAAACAATTGAAGGCCATGATTCTATACATCAAAAGGTAATAATAGGGGTCAGTAGCGACTGTATGACTACAGAAAAGCATCTAATCCTGATGTGGGGAGAAAGAAAGCATAATGGGGCAGTGGCACAAGAAACAAAATGATGCCCTATTGGACAATGGAAATTTTGATGTAACTATCATCGATGGTCGTGTTATGATGGTTTCCACACACTACAGTGTCTCCAATCTGGAGCAATCTAATATGGACTTGTGTTTAGTTTTCTTTTTCCTATGTTTGCTTTCACTTTACGAGGATTTTAGGTCTGCGTCAACTTTAAAGACTTTTCTTTTCATACAAACAAAAAATAATAATGAAATGAAAGCAAACAAATTACAAAACAAAAGGAAAGCACTCATCACATTCATTTATAGCCGTTTCCGGAATTGATGCCTGCCCATCTCATGGCCATATGACCGACCTGTTCTGCTCCGCTCTCTGCCCTTTCTATTCACACCCAACACAACACAAACGGATTCTCTCCTCTTTTCCATCCAACGATTCATTCACTCAATGTTTGTTGAATCTTGATAAGAAAGATGAGTTGCAGAGAAGGAAAACGAAGGTTGTGAAGAGAAATGAAGCTTGTCGAAAGGGAGAGGGACTTGTCGTAGAGAGAAAGAAGACTTGTCGAAATAGAGAGAATTCTACAAAAAAGTGAATTGTATTTTACATTGATACGGGTGAAGTATATATAATAGCTAAATACTAACTAACTGCCACATAAGCATTTATTCAGGATAATAAAAATTACAATGTATTCGACAAATATAAATGTGGGGTGCACATCCCACATCATCCCTCTTGTTGCTTCATGCTTTTTCTGTTTCCCATTTACTATCTAACTTTCGGGTATTTATTCTATTAATCTAATCTAAGTCAATAAAAAATACAGTACTTAGAAATTTCTTGCAACAAAATATCATGAAATTAAAATCCATTCATTCAATTAGTTACCACTTACAAGCTCACTGATGATGCCAAGCCATATTCTTTTATCTTAACAAAGTATTCGAAAATCTAGTTTAATTTTACCAACACTGTTCATCAAATAAAAAAACAACCTATCAAATCTTGAATGGTAAATGACATGAAGTCATTCTCGGTTTCGGTAGAGTTGTGAACCACAATATTGATTCATCATAAAGCACTGCTTAGATACAATCGGTGGAACGGTACTAAAAAATCAATCTAATTTCAAAAATAATAAATTGATCATTGATTGTAAGGTGCTTTTATCAAATTAGAATTAGAATTTCTAAATTCATTTTCGGACTATCTGCCTGCCTCTCTTTTTTTACCGCTCTCAAGTGGGAAAAATATGTCTTTCTGTTTTATCGCAGAAATTGATATCTATTGTCAATCAGTTCCCCATACATGACTTAGATGGGTAGATTGTTTTGTTATAGGAACGAAGAAAATGAGATAAGAATCTATCCTCTATCTCCAGAAGCATCATTCACATCAACAGCCATATCCATCCCATCCTTGCAATTTCGACAGCGTGTCCTCCAATCCAAAACGAAATATAACGGACAAAAAAATTACTACTATCTTGAAATTTCAATGGTTCAAAATGAATGAAATATTGATTTGTACTAGTAACTGGTAATTTGTAACAGGTATCTAAGAAAAATTAACATGAACACTAGCATTAATGCCAGAATGACAAAGAGGGCAATTATGTAAAACAGACCCACAAACTGTACATAGACACAAATGCCTACACGGAAGTAACAGCACTACAGACTCTCTTACCCCACACTCATTACACATCTTTCCCACCGTCGTCGCGTCGTTTTCCACCTCATTGCTCGAGCAACTTGATTCTGCGTCATCCGCCGCCGCAGCACCACCGTGGCGGTGGTCGTTGTTAACGTGCGCCAGCACTTGTTCTAAATTGTTCCGTAGAGAGTTTGCTGCGGCTTCGTTTGTCTGTGCCATCTCCCTCCAAATTTGATTCTCCATGCATAGGCTCTTCACCTTTTCTTGAAGCATCCAGTTAATTTTCACTATTCTCTGAATCTCTAGTTCTTTTTCCTTCAGTTTCTTCACCACTGTCTCTTGTATTGCCGACACTAACATTCTTGATTGTCTCTTTCTTTGCTCCTCTAACTCCATTCTCATTTTCTCCGTCTGTTAATTAAATAAAATCCATAAAAAATATTAATAACTATAAAAAATCTAATAAACGTTTTTTCAATTAAGAAAAACAGAAAAGGGGAAAGAAAAGTATACATGTTGGGAAATGAAACGATCGATATCCGATTGCTGGGTGTGGAAATGATAGAGAAGCTGCTGGTCAAGAAAAGGTGATTGAGAAGAGAGCCTGGTTTTCTGAGGAAGTTGAAGAACGATTGATTCAGAAATGGAGTCTCTGGAACGCTTTCTCGGAACAGGGATGTGGTAGGTGAGGCCACTATCGGCTTTGTTCGTGGAATTTGGATCAACGAGAGGTGATTGTTGAAAGGGTAAAAGAGATTCTGGCAATGTTGAAGACATAGGCACACCACCTTCCATTTGAACATTGTAAAACTGTTGTTGATTACCTTTTATCATTTCTCTGCCAAAACAAATTTCACAAAGTTAAAATCAACAATACTTAGAAGAATGGAAAGAAAGAAAGGTGGTTTTCGTTCATATAGATTATTGTTATTGTTACCTATTGGTTAGTAACTGTGAAGAGAAGAGATTCATGTGTGGAGTTTCAACTGCCATTATCTATCAGAGAGTCGGTTGGTTATTCCTGTTGTAAGCGTGAATGAGTTGGTTCTTCTTTTCTTGTGCAGTTATGAAAATGAAAACGAATGTGAACAAGTTGTAAATGAAGAGAAAGGGATTTAATAGGAGGAAGGAGAGAATAGCGAAGCATGCAATTGAGGTGGCGACTACTAGGGAGCCACAATGAATGAGTCCCGTTTATTTATTAATAAAACGCTTTTTTGTTTTTGGCTCTTGGGTTTTGGGGGGCACTCTTTCGTTGGAAACAGAGATAAAGTCAAAACGTATTTTTAGCTTCCCTATATAGAGAGAATCAAATATCTACATTGATTAATTTACCTTACTTTATTTATGACACATGAAAAAAAACAGTTCACAATTTAATTGATTGATTTGGAATCTTTAGAAAAGAGGCAGTTTCATTCAGGAGAGGAGAGGTTTTTCAGTGGTCTAAATGGTCATTCGACGAATGACGCGCGGCTTCCCTGCAACAACGTGGCAATGTGAATAGTTGGCCACGTGGATCTATGACGTTCAGTGGGGTCCAAGATTGTTACACGTGCGATGTGTGAGAGTGGGGACAAGAAAGGCTGACCCATTAGCCACGTAGAGGTGGGACCCGTTTCTGTTCGGGGAACGGTTTCCCCGCTGCGTTGCCTGCCCGCCTTGGTCCTTTCTTAAACAGTTGTGTCCATGTACGGACAAATTGCCGGGTGCGAGAAATCTGCTGTGGAATGGGTGTACGGTGTACTAATTCTGGATACGCTTGCTCGGTCAACAGTCAACACTCACAATCAATACCTGCACTGCACCATTTTCACGTTCCACCAACGGATAGTGGGGACAGCGCACGACACCTCTGATTAAAGAAAATTAGAGATCATCTTCCAGTTTATTGCGTCCAAAAATGTGATCCTTAATTTTACAATTACTCCATTCAATAATAACTTTTCATTTATCCTCGAGGGCTATACCCACAACACCGTTGACCCAGCTCTTTAATCCATCCTAAAAATGGATTGATCGGTCCGAAATTTGATGGTAAGCACGAATGAAAATTAGCTTTTCATTGAAAGTGTTGAGACAATCCTTGAAAGGTATATTTGGTGGTCCAAGATATAAAAAATTAACTTATTTGATTGTATTGAATGATATTGTTCTAAAAATTTCTTTCTGTGAAATTGTTATCATACAAAATTAAATAAAAAGAAATGGCAGTTCGAGAAATATCATTATTATTTTGATTACACCAAAAAAAAACAAATTAGGTAATCCATTATTCTGAATATGTGTGTAGTTAATTTATTTCTATGATTGAGAGTTGAGACATGATGAGGGAGTATTTTTAAAAAACATTTTGTAATAGTGGATTCATAAATTTCCTACGTCCAATTTTTTCACAGAAATTAAAAAATAAAATAAAGATTTTACTATATTTTCTTCATTATTTATAATTTCCTTTTATTAAAAATGCTTATTAGATATATAGCTTGGTAGTTATTGTTAGTTTGTTAGGTAAGTCGGTTAGAGTTAGTTTTATAGTTACTAGTTTGTTACATATTAGTTAGGTGAGATTGAATCTATATATATAAGGTCAAACTCTCATTGTAATCAATCACCTCATTGTAATTAATCACCTTTTGTATCAATTTCATTTTGATGAATATTAGAGTCTCTTAATCTTTTCTCTCTTATCTTCCATGGATACCATATCCTTCAATATGGTATCAGAGCAAATATGGTATCCTCCAAGAAGATTGCTTCCGTTGCACTTCACTCTAGGTTCTTTATTTTTCTTTAATCAATTTCATTTTTGTTTCAAGTTCATTTTACTTTCATTCTTTCTTCTTCTCGGTGTCTCTCTAATCTTTTCTATGTTCTTGTCTAATATGTGATTCTTTGCATTTGTGATTCCTCATTTGCGACTTTCGTATCTTCATATCGCAATCTTCCTTGATTGCTCTTTTGCGTTTTGCAATTTGAGTTTGTGATTCTCCATTGCGTTTGCATTTTCGATTTCACATGCTTTTTGCTTTCCTCTCTGTGAATCGTTCTTGAGTCCGATTTCATCTCAGTTTCGTTCTTCAATTCTTGTTCGAAACTCCTCCTATTTTTGTTACGGTCTTAGGTTTTGCTCTTCAATTCATGTTCAAAATCTCTTCAATTCTTGACCGTTTTTTTTTCCCTCTCGCTTCTTTGAGAGTTTCTGTTTGTGCAACTTGCTTTCGTTTGTTCCATTTCTAATTCGTTTGACACAAATTGTTTGTCATTCTTGTATCGGTAATCATCTTTTCCGTTTGCGATTCTTGCACATCAGTTTTGCGATTTCGCTTCATTGTCCTCCTTTCATTTTTATTTCCAATGACTGTGATCTGAAGCGGAGTTCCGATTTGATTTTCGATTGAGTCGATTTTGGTTTTTTGCCATTTGTGTTGGTTCTTTATGGCATATGTTGTAACATTTGGATGGACTTATATAGCATCAGAACTTTTTTTCAACTGTTTCCACTTTTTTACAATTATGTAAAAAGAATTTTTGGTGGAGAAAGTGATTTTGAAGCGCCATCAATTCCTTACCACTGTGAAATTCCCAAGATTCTTTTCTTTGATTTTCTTGGTGTAATATACTTCATCCTTGCTTCTCTGATACTACCATTTCTCTTGGTCTACTTTTGTCTGGGATACATCATTTTCCGCAACCAGCTGTTATATGTTTACGTGCCAAAGTACCAGACTAGAGGAGAGTTTTGGCCTACAGTGCACAATTACACAATTTTTTTCTCTGTGCTGACCAAGCAATTCAAGAAAGCATTAGCATGTTGCCGTGGATTTCACTTTGCTAGTGGCAGACAAGATTGTTCTCTTTGTTGCCTTCATGGCTTGTTTCTTTGGCTTATGTCTTAGTTAGTTTATTGATAGTTTTGATTTTTCGTCGATGTATTTCCGGCATTTCTCAATGTAATTTTCTTTTGTCTTGATGTATTTTTCTATTGTTCATGTCAAGCTAGAAGTGTTGTGAATAACTTCTAGCTTGCGGGGGACTATTAGATATATAGCTTGGTAGTTATTGTTAGTTTGTTAGGTAAGTCGGTTAGAGTTAGTTTTATAGTTACTAGTTTGTTACATATTAGTTAGGTGAGATTGAATCTATATATATAAGGTCAAACTCTCATTGTAATCAATCACCTCATTGTAATTAATCACCTTTTGTATCAATTTCATTTTGATGAATATTAGAGTCTCTTAATCTTTTCTCTCTTATCTTCTATGGATACCATATCCTTCAATAATGCTCATAACAGTAGAATTTTAAAATATTTTATTGGAAACAACATTAGAGAAAGACAATTAAAGCAATGAAATTTGAAAATAACCATTATTCTATAACAATCTTTTATGTAAATGTGATAGTCAATATAAGATGAAAGGTTTAATGAACTTCTATTAATATATATATATATATATATATATGTAAAGGAGACCCCAATGGAGCCTCCACAATGATTCTCAAGATTTTTAACTATTAAAATATTTATTTATTATTTGCACTTAAATGAGACTTTAACTTTTAATTAAACCACATAATTGCCACTATTATATTATTCTTTTAATTGCTTATTATTTAACCTTTTTCATATAGGTAGGAAAATCATATTTTCTTATAGAAATATAGAAATTGAAAATAAAAATTGCCAAGATACTATAATATAAGTATAAATCCTATTTAAAATAAGTATCTATATTTTAATAAATTATATCTATATTATTATTAACATTTGTAAAATTTCAAATAGAGGAATAAAAATATTTACGAATTAATGTTTTTTGATGAACTCGGATTATTACAACATGCATGTATTTGCCTTTTCTTGATTCGTAACAATTTGTTAGGTAACTCAAATTCTAAGAAGAGAAAAATCCATATCATTTGAAGTAATATAATTTTTTGACAAATAAATTATAGTATTATCCAAATTGATACAAAATTAATTAAAAATATAATAGTGGATGTTTGAATTTCTTTTTCCTTTTAACAATAAATAATTTTCTTAAACTATTAAAAATATATTATTACCATTTTTAACCAAAATAATATTATTCTTTTCAAAGAAAAAACAAAATAATTTTATTACTTGATTTGTATTTATGTTGCAATGGTTATGGAATTGAAAGGTTTCTAACTTTGAATTTATTTTCTTTGAAATTTAACTATTAAACTGTATTTTTTAATGAAATCTAATAATTGTCACTACCTTATTAAATGATACTCATGGTGGAATATCATTTAACTATGTTTATATTTTTATGAAAATGATATTTTCTAATTTCTGATGGAAAAAGTGAAATAATAATAACAATTAACAATATATTTATAATATATGTTTCATTAAATTTAATCTAAAACTATCTTTAAAATATAAAATATTTAGTGGACTATTAACATTAAATTTAGTTTAACGGTTATTCATTATTTTACGTTATATGAATTTTTTTAAAAAATCTGAATCATTTCTTTAATTGCTAATAAACTCTGAAATTAGTATGAAATGAGTAGAAGAGGTAGAGTTGTTTTCTTTCCATTTTTTAAAGCATAAATCTCAACATAGTTTTTGAAAGTATATATTTTTTACAAAAGAAATTATATTATTATAAGAACTGGTAAAAATCTAAATTTAGTTAAAAAAATATATTTACTAATTATAATTATTTGGATTAATTCGAGATATTCCAATACAAATGTATTTCTTTTTTAATTAAAAGTAATATATAGATGTCTTTTAAAATTCTTTTTAATGTAACAATTATACATTGAAAAGGAGAAGTTTCACATTCATATGAATTATTCTTTTAATTGATAATAAACTCATGAGTCAGTAGAATATGAGTGGAAAATGTAGAGTTTTAGTCAATTATAACAAGAATTGACTATTTAAACAAGACATTTTTGGATGGTGAGGGGATTGGTTTTGACAACAAAATTCATAATGAAAAACATGAAGTAGAAGAAAGGAGTGAGTTTTGCAAGAAGAGGTGGAATGCACAAAAAGGGGTAAAGGGTTTCATGTTATTGACAATTTTGAAGTAGGCAAAAGGCAAGAAGATAAATTTGGATCAATTAGTGAATGAGGCAATGGGGACAACATTTATTTGTAAAGTTATAGGCATTGAGAAATCATGTATATTTTAATATTATTATTGAGAAAAATGTTTAATTTTGTTTTCTTCGTTTCTACTGTATAGATCAGGTTTATTTCTTCCTACCCTTTTATGTAGCGTAATGACTTTGTTACTTTATAAGTTTGTTTCAATTGGTTTTTCAATTTTCTTGCTTGAGGATTACTCTTCAATATGTGATTGTTGGATCATGTTGTGTGCCTCATGCTTCTCATGGAGACTTAATTGTAAGTGATCAAATTACTTGGAGGATTATTCTTCTATTTGTGATTTTTGTCTATTTTTCTTTAAAAACATCTCTCTCTCTCTCTCTCTCTCTCTCTATATATATATATATATATATATATAAATATATATATCATAGTTTTTGGAATAATATACTTTGTTACTAATAAATTATATTATTGGAATTTGTAAAAATTTAAATAAGTTGGATAAATATATTTACTAATTATAATAGTTTATTATATGAATTAAAAATATTACAATACAATATAAGTTTTTTTTGACATAAAAAATAATAATTAGTTGACCTTTAAAATTCTTTTTTATGTAACAATTATGCATTGAAGGGGAGGGGTTTCACATTCACAAAAAAGATAAAGGGCTGCACAATTTTGGATCAGTAGTGAATAATGCAACAAAGCCACAATTTTTTGTAAAGTTGTAGGTATTGAGAAATTTTGTATATTTTAATATTATTCTTTCAAGTTATAAGCATTGAAAAATCATGAATTGGAATTTTCATTTCATTAGAAAAAATAAAAATAAAGATTTTTTTATTTTCCTATTATAACTTTGAATTAAATAAATTTAATTCGATAAATAATTAAATAATATTTTTTTAATTAAAATTTTATTTTTAATTTAATGTATAGTTTTACTTTGAATTTATGATTTATTAATTGGTGATAAAGATCAAAGAAAGAAAATAATAAAGATGATTATATGTTTGTTTTCTATGATATATGTTTTGCCATACTCATCTGCATATATTTTTAAAATTTATGCCCATCAGTTAAACATATTAAAAAGAGAATACACTATATAATATTTTTTGCTTAAAATAAATAACTTTTGAATATTAAAAAAATTAAACAATATATTTATGTTATACTATATTTTTAGAATACATAATGTATTTTGTGAAAAAAAAACAATACATAATGTATATCACTAAAATTATATATCTTTATATAAAAATTCCATAAAACTTTAAAACGATATTATACAACAACCCGTGCAACGCACGGGCATTCCCCTAGTTTCAGCGTAAAGTAATTCTACAAACACAATGCATGTCCTATTAGTTCTAATTTCTTTTTTGCAAATATAACAATATCTGTGGGACGAATGAAGTACCAATAGTGAAATGGTTTGTGCCTCTTACAGCTTAATCAACACGACAAGAATAATGGGATTTTCTGGCCAGGACTTTCCGACGGATTTTAGGAATTTCCGGCGGATTTTATTCGCCGCAAACTTTTCCGGCGGATTTTGGGGTATTTCCGGCGGATTTTTTGGCATATGCGGCGGATTTTTAAAAAAAAAAAAAATTTTATTATTATTTTTTTTTTAAAAAAATTTTTAAAAAAATCCGCCGCAAATTTCAAAAATCCGCCGCAAAAGCCAAAAAATATTTTTCTTTTAAAAAAAATCCGCCGCAAATGCCAAAAAATCCGCCGCAAAAGCCAAAATTTTATTTATTTTTTTTAAAAATCCGCCGCAAATGCCAAAAAATCCGCCGCAAAAGCCAAAAAAAATTTCAAAAAATCCGCCGGTAATTTCAAAAATCCGCCGGAAAATTCGGAGGGAAAAAATTCTCCTATAAATACAAATTTCTCCTACACTCCTCTCATTCTCTCATTTCACTCTTTATTTCATTCTCATTCTCTTCTATATTTCTTATACTCTCATCTCCATAAATTTCTCTACATATCTCTCTTCTATATTTCTCCTTCCTTCTTCATTCTTTTTCATTCACTCCTTAATTCTTATTTCTTCTTACTTCTTTATTCACATTCTCTCCTATATCATTCTCTTCTAATATTCTCTTTCATTCTTATTCCTTCCTACTTTTACATTCTCATTCATTTATTTATTTTCATTCTTTTCTATATCATTTTTTCTCATATTCTACTTCATTTTCATTTTTTCTTACTTTTTATTAAAATATAAATTAAATATTAAAATTCGAAAAAATTGAAAAACAAATTCAAAAATTCAAATTTTTTACCGCCAGATTTTTAAAATTTTTTTTTTGGATTTTCCGGCGGATTTTAGGCATTTCCGGCGGGTTTTTAAAAATTTTTTTTGGCTTTTGCGGCGGATTTTTGGCATTTGCGGCGGATTTAAAAAAAAAAGAAAAAAAAATTGTTTTTAAAATCCGCCGCAAATGCCTTTAACATCCGCCGGAAAATTCCAAAATTTTTTTTTTTAATAAATCCGCCGCAAAATGCTTTTCCGGCGGAAAATCCGGCGGATTTTCCACCGGAAAGCGCTTGCTGCGAGCTGGCTACCGGCGGCAAAAATCCGCCGCAAAGTCCAATTTTGCGGCGGAAATATGGCTTTTCCGGCGGATTTTGCCCGCCGAAAAATCCTGTTTTTCTTGTAGTGCAAGGTCTTAGGTTCTATAACGAAAGACAAGAAGACAATACATTTCTACCTTGATAAGTAGTCCAAGGTTCGATACTTGAAAATTGTCCAAACTTCATTTGACATTGTCTTCTAGGCGCTAAAGCTCGTGGTCCTCATCATTCTCACAAATGATGACCTAATTAGTGTTTGGTTTCACAACAATGGGAGAAACACGTACATATGAGTTGATTTTCATTCGAAAGACAAGAAGACGATACATTTCTACTTTTGAAAGATGTCGTGGATCTTCATTCGAATTTAAGAGCACTTTCGTTTGAGATTTTTTCAAAGCAAGTGCATAAAACATGTTTTCCAAAATAGGTTTTCAAATGCTTATAGAAGTAACTCATTATGTACTGAACTTGGTGTGCTATTTTTTCGCTAGTTTCTAGCACGTGATTCAACATTCTCTCAAACCCTTCATAAAAGTTGGGGGTAATGTGTTTCAATGACGTTGAGCTATTTAGACATCAATCACTACTAAAAAAACATCAATTAGAGACTGATTTGGAGACCAAAAATATCCCGTCATTGTAGAGACCGATTTAGAGACCGAATTTGAGAAAAATAGTTCTTCGGCTCGAACTCTAAATTTAGCAACCGAAATAGTGACCGATAATGTTAGCGACCGCAATATAGGCCACTAAAGTTAGACACTGAAATATTAGCAGCTAATATTTTCCATTCTCCGCCCAATTTTTCATTCCCTCTCTGCCCAATTTTTATTTCCCACAAATTGAAATTTCCACTAATTTTTTTCGAAGAACCCTTTTACCTAACAATCTCTCTCGTCCTCCTCGATCACTCGGTTTTTCGCTTTTCGCAGCCTCTGCCGTTGGAAAGCTTCAATTGCGCCGTCTCCCTTGCTTTGTCACGATTGTTTGAAAATTTGAATTCAGCTAAAGCAAATATGGTGAGAAAACATGGCTGGCAATTACCTACACATACATTTCAGATAAACCTTTCTTCTTATTCAAATTCTCACACCTCTTTTATGCTAGGGTTTGTTGTATTCAGCAATTCGTGAATATCTCGATGGCGACGATCGTATCGTAAGTCTCTTTTGCTTAATTTATGTATTCGCATGACTTTGTACTCTTCTGTCGTTTATTTTGTCTACTCCTATGATTAAATTGCCAATTATTGTTTCCTCAGGTTTCATTACCCTCGTTCTTGTTAAAGAAGTCCTCAATCACAAAACGTGAAGGTGCCTCCTCTGTACGCTGCCGCTGTTGGGTCACCACGTAGTTGTGCCGTCATGAGTCCACGATCTTCTCCGTCGAACTTTCATCTCCAACTCATCTTCTCTGTTGCACAGTGAGTTATTTCAAAAATTCTCAGTCATTTGAGGCGACACTTTGGTTTTTGTTAATTTATTGAGTGTTAATGAAAAATTAGGGATAAGTTGTGTTTGCTATGTTTGCACGTTTCTGGTCTTGATATGGCATAACCACCCCATCCAGAACATTAGCCTTCAAGTAAATCGGTCGTATGAGTGATAAGTTGTGTTTGCTATGTTTGCACGTTTCTGGTCTTGATTTGGCATAACCACCCCATCCTGAACATTAGCCTTCAAGTAAATCGGTCGTATGAGTGATAAGTTGTGTTTGCTATGTTTGCACGTTTCTGGTCTTGATTTTGCATAACCACCCCATCCAGAACATTAGCCTTCAAGTAAATCGGTGGTATGAGTGATAAGTTGTGTTTACTAATAGCGGTAACTAAATTGGTCGTATGAGTGATAAGTTGTGTTTACTAATAGCGGTCACTAAATCGGTCGCTAAAATCGGTCACTAAACCAGTCACTAAAATCGGTCACTAAATCTGTCGCTAAAATTTCGGTCACAAAATCAGTCGCTACGATTAGCTACCAATGATATAGCGACCGATTTTTGTTGGTCGCAAATATAGTCGCTAAAAGTAGCAGTGACCGATTTTTCCCATATAGTGACCGACAAATCGGTCACTAACACTACAAGAAAAACAGGATTTTCCGGCGGGCAAAATCCGCCGGAAAAGCCATATTTCCGCCGCAAAATTGGACTTTGCGGCGGCTTTTTGCCGCCGGTAGCCAGCTCGCAGCAAACACTTTCCGGTGGATTTTTTTAAAAAAAAAAATATGGAATTTTCCGGCGGATTTTAAAGGCATTTGCGGCGGATTTTAAAATAAATTTTTTTTTTTTAGAAATTTTTTTTTTAAAAAAAATCCGCCGCAAAAGCCAAAAAAAAATTTAAAAACCGCCAGAAATGCCTAAAATCCGCCGCAAAATCCAAAAACCAAATTTTAAAAAAACCGGCGGTAAAAAATTTGAATTTTTCAATTTTTTCGAATTTTAATGTTTAATTTGTATTTTAATAAAAAGTAAGAAAAAATGAAAATGAAGTAGAATATGAGAAAAAATGATATAGAAAATAATGAAAATAAATAAATGAATGAGAATGTAGAAGTAGGAAGGAATAAGAATGAAAGAGAATATTAGAAGAGAATGATATAGGAGAGAATGTGAATAAAGAAGTAAGAAGAAATAAGAATTAAGGAGTGAATGAAAAAGAATGAAAAAGAAAGGAGAAATATAGAAGAGAGATATGTAGAAAAATTTATGGAGATGAGAGTATAAGAAATATAGAAGAGAGATATGTAGAGAAATATAGAAGAGAATGAGAATGAAATAAAGAGTGAAATGAGAGAATGAGAGGAGTGTAGGAGAAATTTTTATTTATAGACGAATTTTTTCCCTCCGAATTTTCCGGCGGATTTTTGAAATTACCGGCGGATTTTTTGAATTTTTTTTTGGATTTTGCGGCGGATTTTTGGTATTTGCGGCGGATTTTTTTGGCATTTGCGGCGGATTTTTTAAAAAAAAAAATTTTTTTTGGCTTTTGCGGCGGATTTTTTTAATTTTTTTTTTAAAAAAAAATTTATTATTTTTTTTTTAAAAAATCCGCCGCAAATGCCAAAAAAATCCGCCGGAAATACCCCAAAATCCGCCGGAAAAGTTTGCGGCGAATAAAATCCGCCGGTAAGTCCTAAAATCCGCCGGAAATTCCTAAAATCCGCCGGAAAGTCCTGGCCTGAAAATCCCATTATTCTTGTAGTGTAAATGACGTTTTTTTTTGTAGTGAATACTAATACCTCTAATTATTAAAAAAAAGTACAAGAGAGATTTCACCACCAAGAAGACTAGAGTTTTTCACTGTAGAGGATCCTCCCACCTACAAGCAAAAAAAAAAACCATTGTGACAAAAAAAAGAAAAATACCAAAATAGCACACATTTTAATTTATTTACCAAAGTAGCACACTTTGGTTTTAATGTTGAGAGGTCGCCTCCCCCCTTGGGGACTTCTCAACATGAAATTTCTAAATTGTTTTGCTTTTCCAGTTGAGAAGTCGCCTCCCCCCATGAGGACTTCTCAGCTGTGTTTTTTTATTTTTTATTTTCTTTTATATTAATTTAATTAAATCTAAATAAATTAGAAAAAAATTAATATTGTTAATTTAAATATAATTAAATAATTTATGGTAAAAAAATATTAAAAAATAATTAGACTCTATATAGAAATATTGAAATAACTGTATTTATTTAATTATTACGACATTACAAAAATCAGATACAAAAAGGAAGACATAAGGGTTGTGACTAGTCTAGATTGCGGTTGGGGAAGTTGTTTCTGTTGTGACCCTCATTTCTACAAATACCGCATCTCTTGGTGCGGCTACCCCTTTCTCTTTGATCCATCTCAGTGCGAATACTGGTAGACTTGGACGACCCTTTTTATCTCTACACATTGTCGGATCATGCTGCAATTCTATAACATTTAAATCAGGCCAGGACAACTCAGATGGCAAGGCTGAGAACTTCACAAAGTATGTATTGAAAACATTTTGCATTGTGTATTCTGGAGGCACAAAGCGCATGTGGTCGTAATGGATTTTTGAACAGGTAGCGATCGCATGTGAACAAGGATAGTGCAGTGCCTGAAATTCTCCACATTCACACGTGCGTGCTCTGAAGTCGACCACGAATGTGGTCGCAGGTCTACCGCTTTGTGGCTAGACAAGTTCTTCGACTCTGAATTTTTTTTGCGCGCGATCGTGAATTGCCACATTATGCGTGTTGGACACAGCTCGGTTGTGCTCAATTTTTTGCCTCAAATTTTCAGAGTAAACTGTACCAGAATCCAACATTGCCTCTGCCTGCGTGCCCCTTTGGACAAAAGTCTCGTTCAACCTGAAATATGTTGCCTCATGAGGGGAGGCGGCTTCTCAACTGGAAAAGTAAAAAAAATTAGAAATTTCATGTTGAGAAGTCTCCATGGAGGGAGGCGACTTCAACATTAAAACCAAAGTGTGCTACTTTGGTAAATAAATTTAAATGTGTGCTATTTTAGTATTTTTTTTTTGTGTTACGGTGGTTTTTTTTGCCTCCATACGATAGGACTTTTTGGTTGAGTTAGAGGGCTGTGAACATGAGTTCACACATGTAAAAAGGTAATTTCACTGGTAACAAATATTATATAGTAGAGAAAGGTATCCATTGAATTGTCACGTTCACGGAATCAAACAAGGAATACCTATCCCATGCAAGGACTAGTACAATAAAAACCTTCAACTTCTTGTGGAACCTACATATCATATTCTGCACACACAAAAATTTATTTCATTTTGTATGATATCACAGAAAGTATTTAAGTTCAATGCAAATACAATGACAGGTAGGTTGAACTTGAATATGAATTATGGATCACAGTCACCCCCACCACCTTGTCCCAAGTCATCTGACAATATTTTCGTTTTAAATTACCTCACAGACACGCACAAATATATGAAAAGGTGTGTACAAGATAAAAAGAAAAAATAAAAGTATAGTGCCCAATAAAAAATATTCCAATTCCTATATCAAATATCAAATCCAGCTGTCCACCTCTCCCATCATCTTTTTCTTTGCATCTTTACATTGCTTTGGTTATTGCTTGCCTTGCCTCCACCGTCAAAATGTCACAGATTCCTTCAAAACTACTATATACTTAGCAATGTCTCGTTAGCTTGGAATGGAACAAGAGTATCTAAAATTACGAAAGAAGCACAATTTGTATTATTATAAATTACAACTTAGCAATACACCTTTTTTATTATGAAAAAATTAGATGTGTTGGGCTCGTTGTCGGCGAGCAAAGAAACATGAAGAAAATTGCAACAATGAGGTTTTTGGTTCACATGCTAAAATTAACATTTCTCTCACCTACCGGTGGAAATAGGTTAGGCCGAACTGGGTTTTGCAAAGCATGGGCCTAACCTGTGTTAAAAGTGTTAGGTCTGAGTCTGACCTGTGGCCTATTATAAGCCCAATATTTAGGTCTGGCCTGACCTTTGGATAAGCCTAGCAAGGCCTGAAAGCTTGTTCAAAATCCTATTTCGCAATTTTTTTACAATAGCCTACAATATGTAAATAATGTATGCATTTGTAAATAGACTAAGAGACTAATAGACACTGAGATTAAGTTCTATATTATATGACATCTAATTTAAAATTTATTTTATAATAATAACTTTAAATTTGTCAAAAATAGATATAGGTCAATATGTTTAAATTAACAAAAAATATTAAAAAATTTATTATTTAACACGAAGTACAAAATTAATATGATAATAATAATAATATTTATTTTTATTTAAATAGGCCAGTCTGGTCGGCCTAAAAGCTATTTTAATGGCTTGTAGTCGGCCTTTAAATGGGCTTTTAAAAAAACTTATCTTATTTGTTTAAAAAAAACTGGTGTTGTAGGCTGGCCCGCCCTCTACTTCCTAACTAATTACTAATCATTAACCATTAACATTTACCTATAAAAAAAATGTTGGGCTCTTTGAGATCGTGACATGCCTCACAATTAAATCTAATTAATGGACGGTAGATATTTTATTTAGTTATATGCACAGGGGAATCCAATCATGGCGTGCTTGGACCTATATATGAAGATTAGAAGATAAGTGCAATTTTTGTTTGAAAATAAGTGCAATGCACTAGAAATTATCTTTAGAGATTTCAAATTGCGGGCTTGAAATTAACGAGTGACATGGATAAGAAACGCGTGAAGAATCAAGAAGCTGAAGCAATGTTCTTTGTCCTTAAGATCAACAGTTCCAAAGAGATTCTAGAGACAAAGTTTAATTAATTGGCTGCATTTGCTTATTACATGTGGCCTTGAAACGCATATAAGGAAACGACGCAAAAGCCAAAGTGTCCAAATTGAATTGATTTATGTGTGCTTGCTTTACTTGGATGTCTATTATTCCATCCTTAACGTGGAAATATCACATTCAAGTTCAACGTTCCAATTGATCATAAAATAGACAAGTTTTCCTTATAGCTACCTTCCAATAATACTATATTTTTTGTGACAAAGCCAATAATACTATATTAATTTCTAGAAATAATGCATTTTTTTCTTTGAAGTAGCATTAACTGCCACTAATCAGCGATTTTGATGTTTTGCTTTATCTTTCATAGTGTGAAAGATAAAGTTAGATTTATATGCCAACCAATTTGGAAAATCTTTTGCTGATTCAAATAAAAAAGTTGTTAAAGATTCGAACCATGCATTTTACAGAATATATATATATATATATATATATATATATATATATATATAATTATATTTAATTAACCAAAGGAAATTGAGATTTTGTTAGTAATAACAAACCCCTATTGAAAATTTCACAGATAACGTGATCTTTGGAACTAACACGAGAAAGGAGAGGATCGCTTTATTTGGTGCAAATTTGAAGTGGGTAGCTAAAATGACAGTTAAATGGAAAGAAAATTGATAAAGTGTCAGCGCTTTAACAGGGAAAAAGAAAAGCAAAAGGAGAGCAGAGAGGGTCACGAAAAACTCAAACATTTGAGTGATTAATTAATTAATTTAGGTGATTATCGACCTAATCGAAAAGTAAACAGATCTCATCTGATTAGTTTAATTACGATACCTGATCAAGATAAACTGATATGACCTCAATGTGTCTTATTCATTGACGCCGCCTCATACAACAAAGAGATTACTTTAATCAAAAGGTAGTGCAAATCGTTGTTCTAGGCACATAAATATTCATTGCCTTCACATGATCTAAGTTAACTTTTATAATACCGTCACAACTAATTAAGCTGTTCATGACGATTGAATGTTCATTTTTCTTTTATAAAAAAAATACTAGTATCATAAAAGTATAACCTAGGAGTATGTTCTTTTGCACCTAGATTAACTAAAAAAAGACACACCATATTGGATTTTAATCAATACTTTTAAAATGAAACCAACCGAACAATTTAATCGATTAAACCATGATCAGACACGGTCTCTAGTTCAATTTTTGAGAGGTTCGACAGTTATTTCATCCGAGTTTGAGTGATTTAAAGCGACTGAACCATAACTTAAAAGTCTTGTAAGTTAGATGTCCGATTCAATCTTCAAAACATTGATTTTAAATAAACTAGTCATAGATAATATATTCGGTATATATTTTGATTGATATTGCTTGTTGTTTTGCTTGAAAGAGAAGATCGGGTGTGGACATACCATGAGTCACTATTAATAGCTAAAGTCCAAATTGTTTTAAAAAGGAAAATATTCAATTGTTGATAACAACATATCAGTACCATATACACATCCAAATTAACACAATCCCAATAATTCCTAGGTTGCTTTGGTCAAAAAAATAATAATTCCTAGGTTGTACAGCCTCCTCCATATGGCTCGTCCCTACCAAAAATTCATGTTGTATGGTGTGATATTAAGCCGATTACCAGCATTATACCTATTAATTAATAATAAGGCCATATTTATGATAAATATTAGGATTTTTGCCTAACTAATCTTTACAATATCAATTGATTAGGTGAAAAGTGGCATTTTTTTTGTTTCCCAATGTATCCTCGTCGTCGACTGGGGAGACTAATCCTTCGAGGTACTGGAGATCCATTTAAGGGGCTGACCTCTCTCAAGCGACGTCTCTCCATACGCATCTTACCACTTGTGTCACACCCACTTGGTAGGTGAAAAGTGGCATTTGCTTATAAGCTTCTTTTTTTTCTTGTTAAAGAAATACTCGTTTATTCAAATCAGTAATGCATCAATAATAACACAAATTTAAAATTTTTAAAATCGAAAAAGATGAATATGAACAAACTCACACAACACCCGGGTTAAAGCCTAAAAACGTGAGAAAGTCAACAAAATACACATGTCTCTGGATCTGCAACGTTGACGCCGAAGTCATTGATGGAATTGTAATGGATCAAAACTAATCTGTCAATTTGAATCAAACGAGCAACTCAATAAGAAGGGAAATCTATAAGCGTAAGAAGAAAAACAACGCCGCACCCAGATGGCGAAATCAAGAAAATAAACAAAAAAATTAGATCTATGTAGACTATTTTTTTAAATTTTGTAAAATGATTAATAGTGTTATCCACTTCCCTTTCTGTCACTCGAAACCATGACCATTTAGATGTATCTTACCAATTGAACTGTGTTTTGTTGTCGATATGAAAATCAATTATCCAGATAAAAAATAGAAAAACCTACGTATTATTTTTTTATAGTAGTGCTCTCAACGTATTTGATAATATAATTTTAACTTTTTATTTACATGATAAGATTCATCCAAAACAATTATCCTTTTTTGGAACTATTCTTTTCTAGAACAATCAATCAATATTGTTGGTCCTTGACTGTATAGGCAAAGCTACCGTGTCTAATTTTTATTTGGTAAATCTGTTTCTTTTTAAAATTGGTAAAAAGCTTGGTAAATCTGCTTCTTTATAAAAGTGGTAACAAGTTTGGCTTTCCTTAGAACTTTATCCTTTAAAGGGTCTACTTGCCTAGACGCTCTAATAATACCAAACATTTTCCTATCATAACTAAAAATGATAATTATATCGAAAACAATTATATGTACATTTGCGAAAATATTTATCTAATTAGCAAGAAATTGACTCATATATCTTAAGAGAGAATGGGTTATGTACTTGTGTCAAAGTGGAGGGATCGATTTCTTAGCAAGTTAGGGTTTTTGTGTGTAAAAGTAAAGTGAGTCCTCTCGTGTTTAAAAGTTGCCTAAATAGGGTTTGACGTCCAACGGGTAGAAGCACTTTTACTAAAGTGGTTGACTCCCCGTGTCTCTCCTGCCGCCCAGGGTTGGGTCTTTTCCTCGAGTAGGGTGAGTTACCTCTAGTTGAAGGCGAGTTGAGTCATTGTTGACCTGCATTGGTCCTTGTTGGACATGGCGTATTGGTCTCCTGGATTCCTATCTCCAACTAGCCTGCTTGGGGCGACTTACTGATGGACAGTAAGTAAGTGGGAGACTTACTCATAACCAGTATACAACCCCCTCATGCATAAGGCCTTGCAAAGGGCACAATGGTTTGTTGTCTCAATGTGGGTGACTTATTCATAACCGTTACACAGCCCCTCAAGCACAAGGCATTGTAAAAGGCGTAGTGGTTTGGTGTCTCGATTTGAGACTTACTAATGGTCAGTAAGTAAGTGGGCGGTTTACTCCTAACCAGTACATATTCCCTCTTGTGATATTTTCCCCAATTTTCTCCTTTGAATAAATCCTAGTCATTGAATATTCTACCACTCCTACTTTAGTCATTTAAACAACTGTTTTCTATTTTATATTTGTAAGGCCAAGATTCTACTAGACCTTCAAGTCACTAGATCCAATCCCATTTTAAGAATACTAGCACGATACCCGTGCATATGCATGGATCGTACTGTGTTGCTTGATACAAATGATTTAAAATATTGTTATGTACTTATAAAAATGAAATTAAACATATCACTTAAAAATAGATGCAGGGGCAGTTTGGTAGTTAAAACAACCCTATCTTCGTGTTATTCAGTATTTCTCTTTCTCAAATCATTACATTTGTTACACGTAGATTTGAAAATTGAAAAGACGAAATAATATGACTTTTGGATTAGTAATTAGTGTGTTAATTGTTAGAGGAGAGAGGGGAGTGGGGTTCGAACCTGGTACGCCTACACTTTCACCAACAATGTCTCTTTCACTCAAACATGTGAGCTACCCTTCTAGGGAACAGACTTTTTGAAGTATGTATATGTTACGATCGGTTTCTCGTGTTGAGAAAGGACCGAACACAAGTTATGCTAGAAGTAAAGAAATGATTGAAGAATAAAGGTTGGGATCCATTTATTGGCCTCAGAGGGCGTATATTTATATTACACGGCTCATAAATGATAGTAAATACGATTGATGGTCGAGTTGACCGATATAGACAGATCGGAGGGAAATCAGGGATATTTCCCTCTGATTATGCTTCCACTGATCGGTCAGTCATCAGTGGAAGTACTTTGGAAGCCGAGCAGATGTATATGCCTTCCGGTCTGGATGGGAACAGAGCCTTTTAAGCGGTGAGCGCGGAGCGCGAAGTCGTTCCAAACAAGTTGAGCTCGGCTATATCGTAGCCCTTCAGTTGTCGAAGCGAGGTCTTTGGCTTTTCAGCCCTTCGGCTCAGGGGTGGTGCTCCCGATGCTTACTGTAACTGACATGCTGACTGGACATGTGATTGATTTGATGGTTCTGACTGTTTGACCCTTGACTTTTGACCGCATCGGTTTTCTTAGTTTGACCGTCGTTTTTCGTGCTTTCATAAATGTTGGTCTTGTAACCGGCCTTGCTTTTGCATTGTGTGTATATATATATATATATATATATATATATATATATATATATATATAGGAGATGAGGCTCCTCGTGTTGGTGCCTTGGTCTTCTTTCTTGCTTCCTTTGTCATTTTTGTTGCGCATTGTTGTCTTTATGCTTGGGACCAAATCTCCTTCTTCAAGTTCTTTGAGTAATCCCGCCAGCGTCTTGGTGTGCGACGGGAATACTAGAGGACTCGAGGTGGGAGTCTTTGATCTCTGGAAGTTATGGATTTTTGTCAATTTCTTTCTGTCTTCATGCAGGAATACCCATGGAACTCGATGTGTCTGCTTCCATTTGGGCAGAGCACCCTGCCGCCCGTCCCCCGTCCACTACTTTCTTCTACCGGAGGACCTAGAGGAGGAGCCTTTTGCTGCAGTCAGGGTAGTGGGGGTGTCTACTAGTCTCCTAGCCTCGGGCTGCTTCTGGAGGTGTAGCGAAGAGTTGGGTTGGAGCTGTGTGCGTCTGTCCGGTGGCTATCTGTGAGTGGCCTTCCTCTTTGTGCACTCGATTTGGGAGAGTTTCCTTCGACCAGGCGACCGCCAAGGAGGATGCTCTTCTACCTGGCACTTGATTTGGGAGAGCCTCCTTCACCCGGACGATCGTCAATGAGGATGCTCTTCTACCGGTCGTTTGTCTTGGGATGGTCTTCTGCAAAACAAGAAACGGAGGCCTCGGCAAAGACTCGGTGGGGACCGGTCGCCTCAAGATTAGAATGCACACGCATATAAATGTAACTTTTATTTTGGATGATGTATGTTCAGTATGTAATCCTTTGTAAGTTATCTTGGTGAATAAAATAATATTTTGGATGGAGTCATACCTTTCTTGTTGTTTCATGCTTTTACCGCTCGGTTCCTTTTGACGTTGGTTGAACCGTATGGTATTGTAATGGTTTTTGATCTGACGTTTTGATTTGACTGATGCGGCGTGACGTTTGGCATGTGATCATCGCGCCTGTTCCCAAGGAGGGCCAAGTCATAACTCACCCTCTCGCGAATCGACGCGTGTCTTCATCTAACGGTGGGATGCGAAAAGGCATGTCGATCTGTGCTGCCTATTCCTTGCCCCCATTCACCGTTAGATGGAGCGCGGCTTGGCGGATCAGAGCCGTTCACTTGATTTTTCAAAAACCTACATATACGTCCTTTTGTGTGTCGTTACCATTTTCGCTCTTTCTCTTTTTGCCATTCCTGTGTTCTCGCTTCATCTTCCCTGGTTCTTGCTGGTTTTTCTCGCTGTTTTTGTGAGTCTCATCTCTTTCGTTTGGCGTTCCACGGCACCAGTCCGCATCGTCGTTTTCTTGTGTTTAGTTGAATCAAGGTACGCACTTGATTCAGATTCCTCCTTTGTCTGTTTATTTTTTGCATGTATTTGTTTCCTGTTTCGCTTTCCTTTCTTTGCTTTGTTGTCAAACTTGGTTCTTGTTCAAACAATGTCAGTAATATTGGTAAGTAGTGATAGTGACACAGAGGTTACCTCTATCACTAGGTTGTGTAGGAAGGATAGTTGTTCCGGTAGGTGTGTTGATTGCTTGGTGGGTAAGGGGAAACATTTGGTCTCTAAACTTAAGCAACTTGTAGATTTTGATAGTGGGTCTTCGTCTTCCTCTTTAGAGATGCCTGACGATTCGGGCTCGGAGCAAGAGGAGATTTTTGACCCAGCAGTGCCCTATAGTTGGGTGAAGGCTAAGGTGAGGGATGCCCACTCGGACCTTAATACTGATGAGGAGGTCGGGGAGGTTCAGGAGCTCTAATGCCACCCGGTTGATGCTGGTGCTGCCACTGCTCGACCGGTTGGCCTTAATGAGCGTGTTTGTCATTTTCCTGTCGGATTTCCTCCCTTCACTTACATGTACAAGACTTTGTTCAAAGACCTGGGGGTTAGGGTTCCTTTCTCTTCTTATTACCGCGGTGTGCTCCGAATTTTGAATGTCGCCCCTTCCCAGCTTCTTCCGAACGGTTGGGCTTCTATGCGGGCATTCGAGATTCTGTGCGAGTATTTGAGCATAGAGTCCTCGACAGAGAATTTTTTGAGTTTCTTTAGGGTGCAATCGCCGAGGCCACATACGTGGGTTTCTCTATGCAATATTCACCGGCACCCATTCATGGCCGTTTATAAGAGTAGTTATAAACATTTTAAAGAGAGTTTCTTCACATTGGAGGCGAGGCCGTCCCGTTCCGCGTTGTTGCTCAATGAGCAAGGCGAGGAGCGGTTTCCCTTGTCTTGGACTCGCAAACCCCGCAAGGGGAGGTTGATAGACAAACGGGATCTTTCTTCTTCAGACCGGGCGGATATTAAGCGACTCTGGGAGGGTGCGCCGACCAAATCCACCCTTTTGCTGAGTACCGAGAACTTGGATGCCGCTTTAATTTCATACCTGAGTAATTTTCTTTCTATTTACCATTGTTCTCTAGCTCTGGTAAAGTTTTTGTGCTGACCGGTTTTTCTTCTTTTGCAGGATCTTTAGGCATGTCTACCATAAGTGTGGAGGAGCGTAAGCGTCTTCGTGCTGAGCAAAGAAAAAGGCAGGGGTATACTGAGGCTGCCTCCCCTGCCAATGTTTCTCTTTCTGCTGTTGTAATTGAGGTTCCGGATGGTACTCCGGCTAAATAGGCTTCTCCTTCTAAACAACCTGCAAAGAGGAGAAAGTTGGAGACTCCTGGTCTTGCTGCTTTGGTTCAGGCTGGTGCAGGTGATCCTCCTGCCGACCCTTCATGGCGTAAACATCTAAAGGTGGTGACGACCGCCACCGCCGAGGGTCCTGTTAAAACATCTTGGGACTCTCGGTATCCTCTGAACAGGGTATTGAATGGGGTGCTTCCTCTTGGGGATGCTGAGAAGGCTACTGCCATGGGTTTTGGTCCTGCAATGGCGGCCATAAAGACATACGGGATTTGGAGCTCTTTTATGGCTCACCTTGTGGAAACCTCTTTCAGGCGGTCAGCGGAGGAGTATGGCCGGCTAGAAGAGGAGCTGAATCGATCGAAGAGCAGGGTGGTTGATCTTCAGGCTGATGTGCAGAAGCTCGACGGTTACAAGAGCATGCTGGAGGGCAAGCTGTCGAAGATGGCCAGGGAGGCCAAGGAGTCTTCGGCTAAGATCAAGGCTCTGGAGAGTGATTTGCGGTCGACTGAGGAGAAGTTGGGCGTTGCCGAGAAGTTGAAGGAGGCAGAAGCTGCTATGGTTTCAGAGTATGAGAGGATCCAAACGCTGTGGGTTGCCTTGGAGGAGTGCAAGTTGGACTGTGTCACCAATTTTGACAGTGGCTTCAACACTGCCGTTGCTCAAATCCAAGTCTTGCATCTGGGCCTTGTCGTTTCTGGCATGGACTTAGATAAGATTGTAGTCGATGGCCAGCTAGTTGATGCGCCAACATAAGAGGAGGAACTGTGTAAAGGGATGCAACAGGCTATGGAAGATCCCCCCTTTGGTTCGATTACCGGTCCTCGGGAGCCCTTGGTTGAAGGTGATGATCCAGGCGCCTTGGTCGGGGAGCTGAAGGTTGAGTTGCCAAATGCTGATGCCGGGCGCCAGGATATATGGTGACGGACTCCCTTCACTCTAAGGCCACTCCTTAGTTTCTTCTTGCTTTTGTATGGCCGGCCTGCGTGCCTCTTTTGGACCTATTCTGGCCTGTGTGCCACTTTTGTTTGGATTTGACCTTTGTTCCCTCTTTTGGACATAGTCGAAAGGCTCTTGTGTAATATAATGGCTTGCTCTCTATTATTCTTCTTGTTGATTTTTGACTCGTTTTTGTTTTTGGGTCTGTTAAGACCGATTTTGTTTGGGGTTGGAGCCTGTGAACGTCTTTCGTCGCTTTTCACTATGAATTCATAGAATTGCCGGTGCCCAAGGGTGTATGTCGGCTTTTGCCAGTCTTCGCCTGTTAGGACTTAGGTCTTGTTGTCGTCAAACTCTTATATCCTAGCCGTGGTATCGGCCAGGGGTTTGGACAGTCTTTGATTCCTCTGTTCTTCAAGCAATTGTGTCGAGGAAGGAGCTTTGTACCTCAACTGTGGGTTTCCTAACTCCTCCAAAGAGAGTTAGGTTGGGTGGAGGGGACGCGAGGACTGGATTATCAAGATGCTCAATCACTCAGCTGATGACGTCATGCTTAGTCATGAAGGCACATGCAAGTCACAAATTTCGGCGCCTACCATAAAGAATAGCTTTGAAGAGTCACTCACCTAGGGACACTTGCCCATCCATTAGAGGACCTCCCTTCTTGGTTGAGTGGAGGATTTGCATTACTTTTTGGGCTGAAGTGACTAAAGGCAACCCTAACGTTGTTATCAAGCAAACCCTCTTGTGAAGGAAAGCTTCACTTGAAGGCTATATAAAGACCTCCATCTCTCACTTGAAAATAATCCCTCACTCCGTATTCTAATATATATAGTTTTAAATTTAGTTTTTCATTCTCTTGTAAGAAGGCAAGAAAGGAATTGACAACTTCTTTCTTTACTTCCACACAATTGAGTTGTGCTAGCTGAATGCAGTGGAGTTGATGCACATGCGTTGCTTAGCAATTTCATACAAAGGGAACTCCAATCGTGTAACTTCTACCTTGTTGTTTTCCTTTTGAGATTTCAATTATATGAACATGAGTTATTCAGTTTATGTATGCCTTGTGATGTCTAACAGGAACTAAACTATTTTAGTTGGGATGTTCTAACCTTATAATGATCTTTTAAATAAGTTATTGTGATCATATGTGATGTCTGCATTTTAGTTCTTGTTTTATACTTCTTTCAACACTTATTTTGAGATTGGTCACTTAGAATAAGTAGAGTTATAAATACATACATGGTTTATACTTAGAACTCAATAACTAATATGGGTATTGTTTTAATTAAAGAAACTTTGTTAAAACCATGCTAAAACCTAAACATAGAATAGCATAGTCCATAGGGCGATACTGTGGGTACTTAAAATACAGGAGTGAACTTATTTAGCATCTTAGACATAAGAGCTTGTAATGAAACTCTAATGAAAGTGACTGAAAAGCACAATTCTAATGCAACAACATCAAGTGCACCTGCATCACATATAACACAATACTATTGAAAGTGACTTATCTGGTACAGAGCATCTCAACTATCATTCTCATTTGACTACATTCTCCATTTATTTAGTTTGTTTACCTTCTGTCTCCACACCATCAATATTGTTTGTTACTTGGTTACTTAACACTAATTTCTCTATCTATTTAAACCTTAAGAATTAATCCAATCTCTGTGGGAACGATACTCTACTTTCACTTTATTACTTTTCGGCGCCGTTGCCGGGGATTGCCATTAATTTTTGTTGTTTAGATATATAGTAAATTAGTGTTTATGGTATTTTGTTTCTGAATGCAGGAGCACAGGATGCTCTAGCATATGCACAGGACCAAATCACCAGAATTCAAATTAGATCCCATAGGTATGATTAATGATAGAGATAGGACAATGAGGGACTATGCTATGTTTGATCATCAAAATATGCAGACTAGCATAGCAAGACCTCATATTGATGCTGTGCACTTTGAATTTAAACCCATGATGTTCCAAATGCTTCAAATAATAGGTCAATTTGGTGGATTTCCTCATGAGGATCCCCGCTTGCATTTAAAACAATTTTTAGAAGTATGTAGTAACTTTGTCATTCCTGGTGTTAGTGAAGATGCTTTTAGATTGAAGCTATTTCCTAATTCCTTGAAGGATAAAGCTAAGGCTTGGTTAAACTCTTTAGAGCCTAACTCTATCCATTCTTGGAATGAAATGGCTGAAAATTTTTTGGCAAAATACTTTCCACCCATTAAAAATGCCAGAATGAGAAATGATATTACATCTTTTAGACAAAAGGAATTTGAATCGTTGTTTGAAGCATGGGAAAGATGGAAAGAACTTTTAAGAAAATGTCCCCATCATGTATTACCTGTCATTATTCAAATGGAAACTTTTTACAATGGTTTGGAACCTCAAACCAGAATAATGCTTGATGCATCATCTGGAGGGGTGTTACTAAACTTATCTTACAATGAGGCTTGTGAATTGATTGAAAGAATTGCAACCAATAGCTCTAGCTGGCCTACTGAGAGGGTGAGTGCACAAAAGAAAACATCAGGGGTGCATGAAATTAGTGAAGTATCAGCCTTGTCTGCTCAAGTAGCCTCACTAACCAACTTGATCAAAAACCTCAATCCTACTAATGCTCCTGCATTCAATACAGCTACATTAACAGAAACACATGTAGCAACAATAGAACAAGCCCCTCCAGGAATTGTTAGTTGTGTATATTGTGAAGGAGGTCACTTGTATGAGGAATGTCCTAGCAACCCTATTTCTGTCAATTATGTAGGATATAATAGGAATAATAACTCTTACTCAAACACCTATAACCCTGGATGGAGAAATCACCCAAAATTTAGATGGAGCAACAACAATGCTGCTGCACCTAATGCAGCTGCACCTGTTTCACCACCAGGATTTCAATCTCAGAACTATCAAAGACCACCTGTACCTGCCAATGATAACTACTTAGAATCCATGCTCAAATCCTTTATAAGTGAAGCAAGAACAGCTAGGCAAACCCAAGATGCTTCAATCAAAAATCTGGAGAATCAAGTGGGATGGCAACAGCTCTGTATCAAAGGCCAAATGGTTCACTACCATCCAACACAAAAGCTTCCACCTCACAAAGGCAACGTAAGGAACAGGTAAAAGCCATTTCTCTGAGAAATAGAAAGATCTATCAGAACCATATGAGGATGAGATAAAAGGTGAAGATAAGGTAGAAAAAGAAAAAAATGAAAAAAATGAGAAAAACATAAAAGAAAAAATTCACAGAATGCTGAAGCATCTGATGCTTCTGCATTTGATTATGCTCAGATACCTAGGTTAATCCCCGAATACCCTCTTCCTCCTTATCCACAAAGATTGAAAAAAGCACATGAGGAGAAGTAGTTTAGCAAATTCCTTGAGGTACTAAAACAGTTACACATCAATGTGCATTTAGTTGAAGCACTTCAACAGATGCCAAATTATGCAAGATTCATGAAAGATGTGCAGACAAAAAGAAGAAGACTAGGGGAATTTGAAACAGTTGTTATGTCAAAAGAATGCAGTTTAATCTTGCAAAACAAAATTCCTAGGAAGTTAAAGGACCCTGGCAGTTTTACAATTCCATTTTCAATTGGAAAATTTTACATTGGTCGTGCATTATGTGATTTAGGTGCAAGTATCAACTTGATGCCTAAATCAATATTTTCACAACTTGAAATTGGAAATGTCAGGCCTACAACTGTGACACTTCAATTAGTAGATAGATCAATAGCATATCCTGAAGGAATTATAGAAGATATTTTGGTTAAAGTGGACAAATTTGTGTTTCCTGCAAATTTTGTTATTCTTGATTTTAATGCAGATAAAGAAGTCCCTGTCATCCTTGGAAGACCATTCTTGGCAACTGGATAGACACTCATTGATGTACACAAAGGTGAACTAACCATGAGGGTGAATGATCAAGAGGTGAAATTCAATGTGATGAATGCATTAAAATATCCTACAGAGGATATTGAGGAGTGTTCAGCCATAATCTCTCTGGATCAATTAGTGCAGAAACAATTTCACAAACAACAGGATCATCTGATCAATGCTCTTGCATCTGATGCTCCTGCACTGCTAGGTAAAGACATGGTGGAAAATGAAATTCTGCCAAAAGAAAGTTCAGTTAAAGAGGTATGGGCAATAAACTATGAATCTCTAAATCTTGAAGATCCAAACCTCAAGAAGAATCTACCTTCAATAGATAAACCTCCCAAACTTGAATTGAAGGAATTGCCCCAACATCTCAAGTATGCTTTCTTAGGGGAAAATGATACTCTCCCTGTGATCATAGCTTCTGACTTGTCCTCAAAGTAGGAGCATGATCTCATTAATACCTTGAGAAAGCATAAAAAGGCAATAGGGTGGCAGATGTCAGATATAAAAGGAATCAGCCATTCCATATGCATGCACAGAATTAGTTTGGAGGAAAACTCCAAAAACAGCATAGAAGGTCAAAGAAGACTAATCCAATTATGAAGGAGGTAGTAAAGAAGGAGATCATCAAGTGGCTAGATGCTAGAATAATATATCCCATATCAGATAGTGCATGGGTTAGCCATGTACAATGTGTGCCAAAGAAATGGGGTGTGACAGTTATAGCCAATGAAAAAATGAATTGATACCTACTAGAACTATCACAGGTTGAAGGATATGTATGGATTACAGAAAGCTCAATAAGGCTACAAAAAAGGATCACTTTCCTTTACCATTCATAGATCAAATGCTGGATAGATTAGCAGGCAAAGAGTTTTATTGTTTTTTAGATGACTACTCGGGCTATAATCAAATTGCAATAGAACCTGAAGATCAACAGAAAAAAACTTTTACATGTCCCTATGGCACCTTTGCATTTAGAAGGATGCCATTTGGATTGTGTAATGCACCTGCAACATTCCAGAGATGCATGATGTCAATATTCTCAAATTTCATTGAGCAATCAATGGAAGTATTCATGGATGATTTCTCAGTATTTGGAGAAACATTTCAACTTTGTTTATCAAATTTGGAAGAAATTCTCAGCAGATGTGAGGAAACAAATTTGGTTCTAAATTGGGAGAAGTGCCATTTTATGGTGCAAGAAGGCATTGTGCTTGGCCACAAAGTATCAAAGAAAGGCCTTGAAGTGGAGAAAGCCAAGATTGAAGTGATTGAGATACCACCGCTGATGAACATTTGGGTTTGAAAGGCATCCACATGGCTCTGGGGTCTCCGAAGCCGTTTGTAGCTTCCAATGGCAAGCTCCCTGAACCTGGGTGGTATCTCCACCGCCTGGATTTCTGCCGTGAATGGCTGAGATGCACGCAGCGGAGTCCTGGTGGCCTCCAGCATCTGAGTGAATCTCCTCATGTCTGCTAGTTGCTGCTGCAACTACGCCTCCCGCGCTTCTAAAGCCTGGGAGCGGAGTTGCTGTTCCTCATTCTGGCGCTGTTGATCGGTGTTTTGCGTCTGGAGGAACTGTACTGCAGTCATCAGTTCCTCCAGCCTTGGATCCGCATTAGGCTGATGGCCACTGGAGTTGTTAGAATCGCTGGTTCCGTTTCTAGTTGTTACCATCATGTTGGTGGTGGCTCTTTTTGATTTGGTTTTAGTGAGGCGTGGGAAAAGTTTTACTCCTGCCCCATGATGGGCGCCAATGTTACCATCGGTTTCTCTTGTTGAGAAAGGACCGAACACAAGTTATGCTAGAAGTAAAGAAATGATTGAAGAATAAAGGTTTGGGATCCGTCTATTGGCCTCAGACGGCGTATATTTATATTACATGGCTCATAAATGATAGTAAATACGATTGATAGTCGAGTTGACCGTTACAGACAGATCAGAGGGAAATCAGGGATATTTCCTTCTGATTATGCTTCATTCATTTCTGGGAGGGGTAGAGACGAGATATTTTGGGCCGATCGGTCAGTCATCAGTGGAAGTCCTTCGGAAGCCGAGCGGATGTATATGCCGGCCGTCCGAATGGGAACAGTATAGATGAAGGATTTTGGAAAAGATAGATAGATGTCTTCCAAAATATTCTAAAATCCTTCCTTCCTAACAAATATGTCCTAAACAAAAGATGGAAATCAAAGTAAAAGAAGCAACCAAGTAAAGACGGAATAAGTCGGCCTAGAGACTATGTGGCAAAAGAGAACATTAAATGAAAACCAAACTGATGGATATTGGGGTCCCTACTTTTACTAGAATTTCTCTTTTGGAGGCAGCCTGCCAGATCATGACCACAATTTCGAGGAATTTGTTCATATTATAAATAGCGTCAAAAGATAATAATTTTAAGTGTCGTATAGAGTCACCAACATTAGTGAAACTATTATACTCAGACCCCACAAGGAAGATAGGGTGGACCAATATCAACATTTATCTCTTGCATTGATGTTGATGGATTGTTATTTTCTGTCTCTTTTCTATGTTTGAATCAGTTTCTCAATTCCTGGTAGCGTACTTAATTGGCTTTAGTGATGAAAATTAATGTATTAAATATACATTTTGTTTGTTTCAAACAAGTGGGGGTGTGAACCACCCTAATTTTTTTGAGTTGGCACATTAGACTAATCACATGTGCTAAGCTGAATTTTTTAACAAAAATCCAACAGTTAGTTCTTTTATTCACAATAATAATAATAAAGTTTCATTGGTTATGGATTAATTAATTGAGTGTATAACTGAATTAGCTAGCGTGTGGAGGGAAACCATATGGCATATGCATATGCGTCAGAAGCTAAGGTTTTCACAATTAAGTTCCATAAATAATGAAAGTCGCGGAGTTACTTACATAGATCATGACGTGTGAGTTTTGTTTTTACATGTGATCAAGTCAAGTGCAAAGGGTCATGCACAGCATTATAGAGGAACTTTCAATAGTCAAAAGTTATAATCATGTACTAGGATGCAACTAAAGGTTGTGAATGTCATTGGACAATAATTAACGCGCATAAATTATAGCTTTTACGTTAAAGTTATCAGAGTATTTAGACAAACATGTGATGATGTTAGATCTATCCTAAATTATTGTTTTAGTCCTTTATCTTTGGAGTTGGTGTCATTTTGGCCATTTATCTTTTTTTTCTCGTTTTAGACCCTCATGTTTTTTTTTTGTGTCATTTTGGCCTATGCCGTTAGTTTTTTCTAACGGATGCCACGCTGGCAGTTAACTGCTGACGTGGCGTCTTATATGTCAGGGTTGACTTAGACCTGATTTGGTGATGTGGCACATAAGGGACCAAATTA
The DNA here is from genome assembly GCA_039519185.1 of Astragalus membranaceus. Lineage (NCBI taxonomy): Eukaryota > Viridiplantae > Streptophyta > Magnoliopsida > Fabales > Fabaceae > Astragalus > Astragalus membranaceus. Next base: position 136,016,377 of record CM076850.1, read on the forward strand.
AAACTTAAAAAGAACATGGGGGGCCAAATTGACACAAACACAAAACATTCATCTTCTTCCTCCAAACACCACCTTCATCTTCATCTTTTTGAAGATGAAGATGAATGTTTTGTGTTTGTGTCAATTTGGCCCCCATGTTCTTTTTGAATTTCAATTTGGTCTCTTATGTGCCACATCACCAAATCAGGTCCAAGTCAACTCTGACATTTAAAACGTCACGTCAGCAGTTAACTGCCAGCGTGGCGTCCGTTAGAAAAAACTAACGGCTAGGGCCAAAATGACACAAAAAAAAACATGAGGCGCAGTTTTGGAGTAATTCCATCGTTTATCTAAGTACTTTGTATGAATGGAAGGACTTCACTTGATTATATGAAAATTCATTATTCAATGAGTAACTTCTGTCACAAGAGATGGAGTGGGTTCGAGGGGAGGAATCAGGAAAGGGGAAAGAGAGAGGGAGTAATTAGGAGTGAATTTGGATAAAAATGAAAACAGCTGTATTGATGAAACTTTGGGGTGCGTGAATGAATTTCCAATAATCAATATCAGATGCAAGCTTGTAATTGAGCAAACAGCCCAAACAAGCCCATTAAAAATCAAGAGTGCTCTATATTGGCAAAACAATTTTGACCAAAAAAAAAGTGTCAAAACAATCATGAATTTCAAAGTTACATTTACTCTCTTCGAATTACTTACTATAGGCAGAAAAAAGACTCCAAATTTGTCAAAAACATGTTTTATAGATGTGAATTATTTTTTCACCGTATTTTGCATTTCAACGCTTTTTCTAAACAAAAGGTTTGCCAAATTTTAATTTCTGGTTGAATTTCGAGCATTTTCGGCTCAAGAACTAATTTGGTGCTTTATAGCAAAATCACCATTGTTGAGATTGAAGGTTTTTTGAACTTCAAATTCAAGATTTCGGTTCCAGAAGTGATTTTCCACATAAGCACTTTTTTGAGCTTAATTTTGGTTCCATTAAATTCTTTGCGAAATTTTATTCAAGTTCATGTCCAGCTTCATTCAATTATGTCGCATATTGCATGAGTTATTCGAGAAACAAGAAATTAAAGGGACCTTGGTGTGCTTGAAGACATTTTGAGTGTTCTTCATTTTTCTGAGTTTTTGTTTTAAACGACCAAACGGAAACAAATATGAAAGATAAATGACCAAAATGAGGAAAAATAAAAGATAAAGAACCAAATTCACACGAATATGAAAAATAAAATACCAAAGTGAAAAAAAAAAGACAAAGTACCAATGATGACGTCAGCATGACATCATCAATGATTAACTGAGAAGGATTAACAGAGAAATATTGAAACGATTCAGTTCCGCTTCAGACTGTTCCAAAAAAGGGAATAATTAACAGAGAAATATTGACACAATTCAAAAACGATAATCTTTCTCTGTTAATCATTCATAATGTCATGCTGATGTCATCTCTGTTAGGCACATCAATTCTTTTGGATGGAAAGTTAACAGAGGGGCTTAACTGTAAACGCTTAATATTTGCAAGGGCCAGTTTAATTTTTTTTTTTGCAGCGGCCTAATTGGATTATGACCATATTTGCAGGGGCCTAATTGAATTTTTTGCGAATACTAAAGAATCCGAAAACACATTACTTAGCATCGTACTATACATATTTTGTCATGAAATTATTATTTTTCCACCAAATCGGTTACTTAAACAAATTTTGCGTATTTGAACAGTTAAATTTTTTTTGCCCGATAAAGTACCCCAAAACACTCTACTTAGTATTGCACTTTACGTATTCTCTTTCACCAAACCGGTTATTGAGGAACGAAGTTTGCGTATTTGAACAGTTCAAATTTTCTTAAACCCTAAAATACCCGAAAATACACTGCTTAAAACATGAAAAAAAAATGAAAGTACCTCAAAATAGACTTCTTAGTGTTGCCACGAAATTACTTTAAGATTGAGAAGCGAACTTCACGTATTTATACTTCTATTTTTTTAATTCTAAAGTACCCCAATACACATCGTTAATCGTCACGCTTCACATATTTTGTTAAAATCAATTATTTTTAACGATATTGGTTATCGAGAAATAAACTTTGCCTATTTGAACAGTTAATTTTTTTTCCCGGACTCTAAAGTACCGAAAACACACTGACAAGAATCACACTTTACATAATTTATCAGAAAATTAATTTTCATCTTCATTAATTTATAGATCTAATTTTTTTTCCTAAATGAAAATATGAAAAAAAGAAAGAGAGAGGGGGAGGGGTGGGAGTTTTTGAGGGAAAGTAGAGTGAGAGACTCCCTAAGATTTATATTCTTAAGATGATTTCTTCCACGATTATTTTCATTTTTTCCTTCCTGATGTCAAAAATTAAGATTAAGATAACATAAGTTAATGTATACCTAGATTTTATATAAAAAGAAAATTAACATAAATTTCTTCATATTCTTTTTATTGTTGTTTTGTTGGACATAAACTCAAGGTCACACTTGTTGAATAAGTCACCCTTGACTGAAGGGGGACTTGCGTGTATTGGAAGCTGGCTTATGGCAAAATATTAACAAAGCATAGTTTAAAAATGTTTTCCATGAATAATCATAATCCAAAAAAATGTGCTAATCACCAAAGTGGTCAAACCTGTAATTTTGAGTTTTGCACTGCTCTGCTAGGGTTTTCGCTGTGAAACCCCTAGCCACCACTTATGGAGGATCGCGACGTCTCAAGAGAGGAAGAAGACCTCCGTGAGCGAAATACGAAGAAAGTTAAAGGAGGAGAGCATTCTTTCTCAAATACTTCTACGGTGCCTATTAGTTATGATGATTTGGTAAGTCCCATGGAAGAGATGCATTCGGTCATGAAGACGTACAAGGAGACGGTGCTTGGTATCGAGGCCGGTCGTGGTGATGCTTGGAAGACACCGAACCCTGGAGGTACTAAGAGGATCGATGAGGAAGAAGATGAGGATTTGGGTTATAACCCTTTTAATCTACAAATCGTTGAGAAACAGCATAGTGGTCATGCATGCCCAGAAATCATTATCCCTCCAAGTGCTGAAGAACGTCTATGTAGGCCTTGGAGACAAGGACTGCTTGTTAAATTACTGGGTAGAATGATCGGCTTTAAGGCGTTGGAGAACAGGTTAAATCAGATGTGGGTGCAGAAAGGCACTATGAATCTCATTGATCTCGGGTGTGAATTTTACCTCGTTTATCTCTCGTGCCAGGAGGATCACACTCGTGCTCTTAATCAAGGTCCATGGCATATTTATGATCACTATCTTACAGTTCGCGAGTGGAGACCAAACTTTCGCCCGGAGAAGGAGGAGATTAATAAGGTGGACGTTTGGGTAAGGTTACCGGAGCTACCAGTAGAGTACTATAATTCAAATTTTTTGTTCTTTCTGGGAGATCGAATAGGTCGCACAGTTAAAGTGGACGAAACAACTCAATTGGTAGGGCGCGGTAAGTATGTGAGACTCTGTGTTGAGGTTGATTTGGACGCACCCCTACTTGCTATGTTCGAACTCAAGAAACACATTTACAAGATTGAGTATGAAGGATTACATCTGCTCTGCATGGCGTGTGGAAGATTTGGGCACCACAAAGATCAGTGTGTTCACAAGTCTGACACTAATACTCCTCCGGAAGGAGAGACAGCTATGAACCATGGAGGAGAAGGGATCAACAATGGAAATACCTCCCGTGAGGATGGACTGTGGACGGTAGTGCAGAAGCCTCGGTGGCAGAAAAAATCAAAGGAGAAAGGCGGCCAGGTGGTGACCGGAGGGCGCGTACTTCCGGCAACGTTGAATACAAATGCTGCCAAGGTGGGGTCAAGATTTAATGTATTAAATGTCAATGATGAGGTGGGACCCGAAAAGGAGAATGTTGAGCATAATATGGAGTCAGCAGTAACGGCTCAAAAAACTGCTCCAAGGAATGTGCATAAGAACCAATCAGGAGCAAGTGCAGTTATTTCCAACAGGCCCCATGTTGAGAAAAATATTCACAATAAGGAGTCCAGGGCCCCACGTGATTCCCTTCCAAACAAGTCAGTGAACCAATCGGCCTCTACCAGCAACGTAGCGCATCATCAGGTCAATTTTCAAGATACACTCAACAAACCTATTGGGACCCATGCGCCTGTTCACAACCAGCTTATTTTAGTTTCAGCTGGACCCCACCAGATGCAACATGCGACAAATAACAATATTGACACAACTATGAATAATGTTCCTCTTGCTAATATTGATGGGCCAGGCCAATATCACCCAACGAGACCACCAGACATTCCTGTACCTACTACTTCGCACACCCCCCACTTATTAAATAATTCTCAGGATGTGGGAATGCTGGAAGTAGAGGAATTCGTGGATGCTAATGAGCATGGAGAAATCCTAGTGAGTGATTCGGAGATGGAGGTGGTCCTTGAGACCCCTCATCATTGACTTCTCCCGTCCTTCGTGTTTGATGCTTCGTCGTCTTCCCAATATTAGTTTTTAATGAATTTAAATAAAATTCTAATTTGGAATTGTCGTGGCGCTGCCAGCCCGAAGTTGCTCCGGAATTGCAAGCAATTTATTGACATGCATAGACCGGAGATTTTGGTTATTATGGAGACGCGGTGTAATCCTGCTCGTCTTGAGAATACCTTCAGGAGACTTGGTTTTGATGGCTTCACGTATGCAGAAAATAGAGGTTTTGCGGGTGGAATTGTTACAGGTTGGAAAATCGATTTGGTTGAACTTTTAGAAGTCTCAAATAATTTTCAATTTCTTCATTTCCAGGTGACCATGACTGGTGGTTGGACTTGGTTTTTCTCTCCTACGTATGCTAGTCCAGATGATACTTTGCGGGGGGGAGCTTTGGACTTCTTTCCTTGATATTAGTAGGCACATGGAGGGCCAGTGGTTGATTGCAGGAGACCTGAACGACACAAAGGATGATAGTGAAAGGAGAGGTGGTGGCAATCCTAACCATAGAAACCAGCAGCTCTTCAAAAATAGAATTCAGAGATGTCACTTGATTGATCTTGGTTCGATTGGTTCCAAATTTACCTGGAGAGGCCCTAGATGTGGGCTGGTTGACCGGTTGTTTGAGAGATTGGACAGAGCTTTGTGTAATGATCGTTGGCGTGTGGCGTTTCCGAATGCTTATGTTAGAATCCTTCCTCGGGTTAAATTTTCTGACCATCATCCGCTCTTAGTGTGCTTGCATGGGCATGATCAGGCTAGGGTGGAGAGACCGTTCAGATTTGAGAGTGCCCGGTTAACTCATTCTCAATTTAAGGAGGACATGCAGGTGTGGTGGAGAATGGAAGGGACCTTTGATCACAAATTGTCTTCTCTTGTTGGCAATTTAAATAATTGGAAGAGAACTACTTTTGGGTGTGTTAGAGAGAAGAAGCAAAGCCTCCTAGCAAGGTTAGGTGGTATTCAAAAGCAATTCCATGCTGGTAATGCTAATCCTTTCCTTGTTCAATTAGAAAAGAATCTTCAAACTGAGTTGCATGATATCCTCTACCAGGAAGAGTTAATGTGGTTTCAAAGATCTCGAACTCAATGGCTTCAGGACGGTGATAGGAACACTCGTTTCTACCAAATCAAAGCAGCTAATAGAAAGAAAAAAAAATAGAATCCATTTTCTTCGAGATAATGATGGGGTATGGCTGGAGGATGAGGTTGCAATCAAAGGCCATGTTAATGAATTTTTTAAAACTTTATTCCAGGAGCAATCAACTAGCGCTAGCCATCATGTGCATAAATATGGTTTCAAGAGGATTAGTGAATCTGATGCAATGAAGATTGGAGAGAATATTAGCAAAGAAGAAGTTGAAACTGCCATCTTCTCCATGAAGGCGTGGAAAGCGCCAGGTCCTGACGGATTTCAGGCTGGATTCTATCAGGCAAATTGGCATCTTATTGGTAATGATTTCTTTGATTTTATTCATGCTGTTTGGGCTGATCCGGTTACTCTTCGGAGTATTAATTTAACTGATATTTGCCTTATTCCGAAAGTTGACAAGCCGGAATTTGTTTCCCAATTTCGCCCCATCTCCCTGTGTAATGTCTCTTACAAGGTTGTTACTAAGGTCATTGTTAACCGTCTTAAGCCTCACATGCCGGATATAGTCTCTCCGTATCAAACAGGTTTTATTCCCACTCGGAGCATTCATGAGAATATTGTGGTTGCCCAAGAACTGCTCCACAGTATGAACAAAATGAAGGGAAGAAATGGTTTCTTTGTGGTCAAAGTGGACTTGGCGAAGGCGTCTGATAGAATCCGATGGAGCTTTGTTGAGGAGGTCCTGGGTGAAATTGGTCTTCCCGCAAATGTCAGCAACATCATTATGCACGCAATTACTAGCGTGCAAACTAACGTTTTGTGGAATGGCACTAGGTCGGATTTCTTCGCTCCCCAGCGTGGAATCCGGCAGGGTGATCCTATTTCACCTTATTTGTTTGTTCTTTGCATGGACAGGTTGACTCACCTCATTGCTGAGCAGGTTGAGAATGGCGCTTGGACCCCGCTGAAAGCTGGGCGTAATGGACCCAGTATATCTCATCTCATGTTTGCTGACGATCTCCTTCTTTTTGCTAAAGCAACAGAAGATAATATGCAGAGTGTCATGAAGACCGTTGATACCTTTTGCAACATGTCTAGTCAAATGGTAAGCATGGAGAAGACTCACATTTTCTTCTCCGAGAATGTTTCTTTCCTTGATCGTAGCAGGCTGGCCAGGATCTCTGGTTTCAAATTTTGTGCAGCAATGGGGAAATATCTGGGGGTGCCTCTTCTCAGAAAGTGCCCTAGGAAAGGTGATTTCTCGTACCTTATTGACAAAGTGCGGAGTAAACTGTCTGGATGGAAAGCTAAGCACCTTTCCTTTGCTGGGAGGGTTACTTTATCCAAATCTGTAATCCAAGCTATACCTGTTTACTCTATGATAACTAATCCTCTTCCCAAAACTTGCTTACAAGAGATTCAACACTTGCAAAGAGGCTTCATATGGGGTGATACAGATGACACTAGGCGGTTGCATTTGATTAAGTGGGATACTTTGACTTTGCCTAAGCATCTAGGAGGTCTGGGGATCCGTAATCTCACCATGATGAACAGGTCTTGTTTAATGAAAATGGCGTGGGGGCTTAAGACTGAGTCTAACAAGCTTTGGTATCAAGTCTTGAATGGGAAATATGGAAGAGGCCTCTTGCCATCTGGCAATATTCAAGTTAAAGGTACTGATAGCTCTCTTTAGAAGGCTATTCATAGTTGTTGGGGAGATTTAACCTCTCTTGAGATGTGGGCTCTCGGTAACGGCTCTAATATCAACTTTTGGAGAGATAAGTGGATTAATGAAGACATTCGGTTAACTGAGCATGTGCAGCATATTCCTCACCACACTTTGGCTTGGAGAGTGTGCGATTTAGTCACGGACGGTGGGTACTGGAATGTTGACTTCCTTAACGAACATGTTCCTTTGCACATAATTCCCACCATTCTTGGACATCCAGCGCCTTTGCCTCATGACGGGCCAGACGAGCGATATTGGCCAGGCAATAGTTCTGGTAAGTTTTCGGTTGCTCTAGCTTACAAATACATCTGTAACTTTGATTCTTCTCTTATTAATGACAAGTGGAATAAAGTGTGGAAGCTTCATGTTCCGGAGCGAGTGCGTTGTTTTATTTGGCAGATTCTTCATGACAAACTTGCAACAAAAGAATACTGTGGTGGTTGGGGAAATAGTGACGTCAACTGCAACTACTGTCGATATGATACTGAGTCCATTATCCACGTCCTTCGCGACTGCCCTCTTGCAATTAGATTTTGGAATTCTCTACTACCCCTCCATGTGCGTGCTGATGGTGCTGTTAAAACGGCTTTGTGTGTGGCTGGTTGTGGGGGAGCGCTGCGGGATTCTAATGGTGCTTGGATTGGTGGTTTTGCCAAGCGTTTATTTGTTAACTCTGCTTACCTGGCTGAATTATGGGGTGCTTTGGAAGGCCTTAAGCTTGCACTTCAACAAGGGATCACATTTATAGAACTTCAAATGGATTCAACTGTAGTGGTTAATTGCCTCAATGGAAAGGATGATGGTAGCATTGCCGGGAGACAGTTAGTGCGGAGGATTAGGCGTCTTCTTACGTGTTTCACCGGAGCTCGCACCGTCCACATTTACCGTGAAGCCAACAAAGTTGCGGATGAGCTTGCCAACTTGGGGTGTTCACATCATAGTACTGAGACTCTAATTTTGGATGCTCCCCCCCTTTTGTTAATTCTCTTGTTGCCGCTGATGTTATTGGGGTCCCTACCCCGCGTTTGATTTCTGTGTAGTTCTTTCTGGGCGTTTGCCCCTTTTAATCTAAAAAAAAATGTTTTCCATGCATATACTTACTTGGGGTGGGGATTATATTAGGAGAGCATTTGGTTCGTTTCATGCCGTTTCTCAAACTATAACGACCGCTGCTTTTCTGGAGTATCACAAAACTTGGGCCAACCCAAATGTGTATACTTGTTGGTTATTGGGCTGTTTAATTTCGAGAAATTGGGCCCGCCCATATATATAAGGGTTTTTTTTGGACCCCCACTCTTTCAATTTATACCCCCACCAAAAATTTTATTCAGAAAATACCCTGACATGTGCATCTGTTTTGAAGAAAATTTCAAAACGGATTTACTAAAATAGACATAATTCTGTTTAACTTAAAAATTGGCTAACGGATTTACATAAGAAATTCTACTTCTGTTTTACAAAAATATCATAACGGAAGTAAGTTTTGTCAACATACATCCGTTATTACAGTTTTTGCTAACGGAAGTAGCTAGCAGTAAGGTACATCCATTTCGTAAATTACTAAACGGATGTATGTCCCTTATAGGTAAATCCGTTTTATTTAATTTTAACGGACACGATTCCACTGCAAGATTTGGTCAACGAACCACTTTTGTTCGTCTTGATAACTGTGCCCCAACGGATATATTTTTAACGGTCTAGATCGCCCCGACAATATCAACGGTGGATAATCAGTGACGATTTCTATAAATACCCACACTCACCCTCATTCTTTTCACACCAACATTTCACTCCAAAATGGAAATTTGTTCAACTCAGTATTCAAGTGAGAACAAGCTTACCGCTATTCACCATGGCGGCCAAATCACCATGAAAGAAGAAGGTGTCTACTTCTCATGTCCAAACCCTATTTTATGCATGATCCGAGAATGCATCAGCTACGCCGGTTTGAAAGATAAAGTGGAGCTCAAAGTTCAAGTGGTTGGTGATGACCGTGAGGTCACTAGTATCACTTATCGCAAACTGGAGCGCAGAGACGATGACCGCATTAACTTCTCGTCCATGAGGATTGGGAAGGATGACGACGTACAAAGCATCAATCCTCCTCCTATACATGCTGGTGGCCCTCAAATGCTCTCCAGATGACATCCTCAGGAGTCAAAGCATCAATCCTCCTCCTATACTCCTCCAGCTTGACCACATTCGTCTTCCTCCTCCTCCAAAACCCACACCTAGGCCTGGATGTGGTCCCAGTCTCCCCCCGCACAACTATCTGAGGAAAGTACTCAAAGATCCAGGACTAAAATGCACAAATAAACAATATCGTTAAAAATTAAATATTTAACATTCAATCAAACAAACTAGTTAAAATTTTTTAAAAAAAATTAACTTACCATGAACAGCGTGGCATACCCCCCCCTAACTGAGTGGTACCCTCTAGGCATGAAAAGCTCAACTGGTCATACAAGAAAGCTAAACATGCTGGTCCCCATGCCCATCCGCCAGCTGCGGTGATGTCCTCCAGTAAGAGCAACCACTTTGCCTCAACTCTGGTGCCAGTCTTGCTACAAAAAATGCCCATCCCCAAAATAAGCAAGATGAATGCCCTGACAACACAAGTCTGGTCCATGCCTATATGACGGCTAACTATCTCCAGCAGCCAACCAAACCGGAAATATGACCCCTTATTGGCGATGCACTCCTCTGTCGCCTCAGCAAGAGTAACCCCAGCAACCTCACAGCCAGCTGTATGGCATCATCAATGGTAATTGACTGAGCAGGAGACCGGAAATATCTGCCAGCCAATGGTAGATGTAGCAGCCATGACACATCATCCAAAGTGATCGTCATTTTACCAAATGGTAGGTGAAGTGACGATGTCTCTGGGTGCCATCTCTCCACAAAAGCAGATAGCAGCTCATGATCCACTGTCGTGTAAGCTGAACTGACGATGGGGGCTAATCCTGACTGCCGAATATACTCCCACAACCCATGATTTTGTGAATAAGGGACCAACCTCTGACCGATTTTGTTGTCATGTGCAGATACTTTCAACTTTCGCACAAATGTCTGAATTTAAAATAAATAAATTTACTTATACTATTAATCTATAAATTTATATAACAACGCTATGTAAATAAATATATTAAATTATATTTACCTGGTCTCCAAGTATCTTAGACGCTACATGAGCATCAAATCCAGTGAGGAGAGAACCATCCATAGGTCCTATGTCAGCATGCTCCTGCTCCTCATGTGCCTCGTACTGGTGCTGGTAATCAGCCTGGTACTGCTGCTGATAATGATGGTACTCAGGCTCCTCATCCATCTGATACTGCTCCTGCATTTGCTGCTCCTCTTCATCCTCCATAGGCTGCCCATGGGCGCACCTACGCCAGTGAGATGCATGTCCCGCATTCCTGATGCGGGTGCGTGTACTAGGACCAGGACTATCTACCGGGTCACCACCACCTCGCAAACTCGGTCGTGAATAACTCTCCCACTCAAAATCAGCCCCAGTGAATCACGGGGGATCCGGCCACCGACCCTATGAAAAGGTACTGCAAAAAAAAAATTAAAAAACAAACAAAATTCAAAAACGGATGTATGTACATCCGTTGAGAAGAAACTGATGTAAACGGAAGTACTTACTTCTGTTGGCTTCAAAGAGATGTATGTAAATTCGTTTCGCCAAAAACGAAAGTATGTAGTTCGGTTTGCTGGAAAACGGATGTAGGTAGATCCGTTGGAAGGAAAACGGATGTATGTAGATCCGTTTTACGCGAAAATGACAGACTCTCTCTGTAAAACGGGTGTAAGTGAAAGATGATAAGGTAATTGTAATTTTGTAAACTGGTCAAGGGTATAAGCGTCTTTTCACAGGGTGCGTGGGGGTATAGATTGATGGAGTGGGGGTTTAAAAAAAACCCTATATATAAGAGCTGTCAAAACAGCCCAAGCCCCCTAGCCCAACTCCCTTGGTCCCCTAAAAAGCCCCATACATTTTAAACCCCCTAGTAAGTGGGTTTATTTTTAGGGTTGCATTTTTTGTACCCCCACCAATAGACACCATACCCCCACACCCATAAAGAAAAACCAAAAATACCCTCTAGCCTTAACAAAAACTCTCAACTCTTTCTCATTTCCCACATAATTTCGTTTGAGAGAGAGAGAGAGAGAGAGTAAGTCCGAAACCTATTCTCTACGGATTTACCAAAATCCGATTCAACAGATTTACTTAAATCCGTTTCACACAAAATTTCAAAACGGATTTAATTTTTTTTTACAAAAAATCATTTTATTGAAGAAAATCTCACAACGGATTTATGTAAATCCATTTGCATCTGGAAATTGTCAACACCGATTTATGTAGATCCGTTTGAATTTCAAAAATTGCTAATAAATTTATCATTTGGGTGGTAAATCCGTTTTGTTTTGCAAATTTCCAAAACGGATTTAAGTTCAATCCGTAGTTGTTTTTTTCAGAAATTGGTAACAGATTTACGTTAAATTCGTAGTTGATTTTTTTTCAACAATTGCTAACAGATTTATGTTAAATCCGTAGTTGCACAATTTTTTTAATTTAATTATTTTTTTTTCAATTTTTTGCAGTGGCTTACACTAGAGTCGGTGGCAGAATCCCTCGGAATTCATGAGGCCTGATATTGAGAGGTCATTCGTCACAGTCTGGTGGTGGTGAACCGAAAGATATTCCAGTGAGTACCCGTACTCGCTGTCATACCCTAATTTTGTCCGCCTAGGTCGAAACCCTAATTTTCCACAAAAAAAAAAATCAATCAAGTCTTAGCATTCATCCTAGAGGTTAGGAAGAGCATCATGCCTGCATCTTAGAAGTTCCAGAATGCATTTTAGGGTTAGAAAAGCATTGCATGGCATTTTAGAGCACTTTAGAGCATTTCTAGGGTTTCTAGGGTTTTTCCTAGTTCAAAGGGTATTTTGGTAATTTCGCCAAAAAGACTTATTTTCTCATCATGCATACATTTCTAGAGTTTCAGAGTCATCCAAAGGGTCTCAGGATCATTGTTAGAGTGGAAATGAAGTTTGGAGCAAAATCGGGGTTTTTGGGACCAAAAGGGCATTTTGGTCATTTCACTAAAATAAATATTTTCTCAGTAAAAACCACGATGAATCTCTTGAGGAATTTATGTGGGTCCAAGTGAGTGGAGTTGTGCATTTTTTTTATGCATCATAGGAGTATTTTTGGCATGAAATTCGGTTTTTGAACAAAAGGGTAAAATGGTCATTTCCTTTGGAGTGGGGTTAACAAATCAATTTTGGGATTGGTGAGATCATAAAATTCAGAGCCCAATCATTGAATCATGGGACATAGCCCAAAATGGCAAGAATTTAGAAGAATTATCTAGAAGGGAATAAGGAATATCCCTTTGAATTTTGAAAGGTCAAGTGTAGTACAATAGTACAAGTTGCAATTCCACTCACTCTCTCTCCTTGGCTGCGAATTCCAGCCCTTTTTCCTTCAATTTTGATTTATTTTATTGGTTGCAAATTGTGTTTAAATCATGGCCTTCCATTCAAATGTTAAATGCAATCCTCACCCTTCATTTGAATTAAAATGACACTCTTGTAATAAGCTTCATGGAAAAATACAATTTTGTAATTGAACTTATCCTTCACCACCCCTCTTAAGCTGCGCCCCTCAGCCCTCTCTCTCCTCACTTTGTGCTTTCTAATTGCCCCTAATCCATGTGACATTTGATCTTGACCCTTGGTTCAAAATTGAGAAGCAATCCTAGAGCACAATGGAAATCAAAATGACCTAGAAGCCCTTAATGATAAGTGAGCACTATATATACCTTCATATGATCAGCCCACACATCTTCTTGGCTGACTCTCCATTCAAAAAAACCCTAGCACACTCTCTCAAAAGAGCCTCCAAACCGTGAGCACACTCACCATCATCCACCCATTGTTCCTTTGATTTTTCTTCACCAAATCACTTCCAATCCACTCCCATTTCGCATATCTTCTTCCTACCATCTTCAAGTTCAGATTCATACCCTCAAGAGCTTAGGATTTTGAAGGTTTTCAAGGGCTTGGTTGGTGTTCTTTTGAAGATTTGGTTGATTGGCTCACTAGCTCTCCATTTTTGCATAGTTTAGTGAAGGCTCAAGGTAAGCTCTTAGAACCCTTTGCATTCATAAACTTTTTGCATCAAAAAAACTTATCTCTTTTGCATATTCATCAAAATGTAGATTAGGGGGCTGTTGGGGGAGATTTGGTATCTCACCCCTTTTGAATAAGTTGTGTTATGTGATCTTTGCATATCATCATCTTTGCATCTTTGTTTCATGAATAAAATGCTCTTTTCTCCTTGATTTGGTTTCGGCCTCATGTTAGATCTTAGGGATCTTGTTTCTTCTAGTTCATTTCATGTCCAAAATGTGAATAATGGTTGGATTTCAAGCATGTGTAGCTTCGGGTTCAACTTGTAGAAATTAAGGTTTTGATGTTTGTTTCATTTCCTTAATTTTTGTGTGAATAAATGTATGTGATACTTGATTTTTATCTTATGATCTCATGTGCTATGTTATGTTTGTGTTTGATGTCATTTTTATGCATCAATTTATGTCATGTTTGGCATGAAATTTGTTGGTGAATGTTGCTTGCAAGCATTCGGCCAAGGCCATTTTTATGACCTAGTTTTTGTTGCAATTTGCTTTGTTGATTTGGTGTGTGCAAATAATTTTGTGTAAATGTGTTTTTTTAACCATTTACCAATGTACTTTACTATTCACTTAAAAAAATTACCAAAAAGTTAAAAACATTTTCATTCTTACTTTTCACTTCTTACCACAAGTTTTTACCTCATTCAATAACTCTTTACTCAAAAATACAAAAAGATTTTACCATTCACTTTTTACCATTTACCTTTCACCTCTCATTAAAATATTTTCACTTGCATTCACACTTGTTTCACTATTTGCATATCACATCATGTTTAATCACTTACCTCTTGTTGATGATTGGGTGATGTGATCCCAAATACTTATGCCTAGTGCATATCCCAAGTAGGGGAGATCACCCAAAGTGAATCAATCCCTTTGTGTTTCATTTGCATAGTTAATTACTTGTCTCTTGTTGATGATTTAGTAATGTGATTCAACACTAATGCCTAGTGCATGCCCCAAGTGTTGAAGATTACTTGAAAGTGATTCAACTACTTGCATCATTTACTTACATGCTTTGCATTCATTACTTGTGTGCTCGTTGTACTTGAAAGTGTTGAATCGGTGTTCACAACTTGGCTGTTTTGATTTTCGCAAAGACTTTGTAAAGTCATAGACTTATTGCTGCTCGATAGTAACACTTCAAACCTCAAAACCATGTTGTATGTGAAAGACAATTCGTTACTCGTTAGTAACATCTACAGTTTCAAAACTTTTAGCACTCAAGTTCAAAAACAAGTTTGTCACTCATTAGTAACAACTTCAATTTTCAAAAACCTTTTGCATTCATAATTAAAAACAGTTTTTGCATTTGCACTCAATCAATTTCAAACTCATAAAAGCAATGTGAGCAAGTAATGATCACCCATAGCCTTAGCTAGTTTGATCATGAAAGCTCTCCCTTTTTCAAAAGCCATGTGAACTAGTAAAGATCACCCATAGCCTTAGCTAGTTTGATCATGAAAGTTCCTTCCTTTTTCAAACACCTTCTTCAAGGCTTCTTTTTCTCGCTCCAAGAACTACGTTGCTTTGATTCCCACTTGGGATACGTAGGAGCGAGACTTGTTCTCGTCAAGCACATCAAAAAAAATCTTCACTTTCACAACAATAAAAAACCTCCATTTTCAAAACAAACAAAAATGTTTTCAAACCCATTGTCGTTAGTAGCTAATCAGAACCGTAGTTCGTCTAGCTATTGACATCAATGTCCTTTCTCCAAAAAGAACAATAAGTGATGACCACCCATAGCCTTTGCTAGTTTGTCATCAAACAAATCAATCCTTTTCAAAAAGGCTTTCAAAAAGAGAATAAAAACAAGTTGTCACCAACGGTCACCCAGAACCTTAGTTCGTTTGACTAGCGGTAGCGACTCCTTTTGAGTACTTAGCGGTGATTACCCATAGCCTTAGCTAGTTTAGTCACTCGCTAATACTCGTCCTATTTCGAAAACTCACCTAAAAAGTAAAAAACAAAAAACCAAGGCAGAACTACGTAGCTCTGAATTCTCCATTGTACCAGGAGATACGTAGGAGCGGGTCGTTACCCCCGTCGAGCTCTTTTCTAAAAAACTCTTTTTTTTCTTCTTTACATAAGTTTTCCATTAATTTCCCATCCATCTTCAAATAAGAATAAAATAGGCAAATCTAAGTGTTCTTCAAATCAAACATTAAAACCACACAATTTAATTAGAGGTTCCCTTTCAGTAGAAAGGAGGAATGGGGTGCTAATACCTTCCCCATTCCTAACCGACCCCCGAACCCATGTCTCTATTTTTCAAAAGACCACCCGCCTTTTCGTAAAAGACTTTTTTCTAATGTTTTGGTCTAAAAACTAAAATATTGGTGGCGGCTTCACAATTTTCTACGTTGTACATTGAAGAACCCTAAACGGGATTTTTCGGGGTACAACAGCTGGCGACTTCACTGGGGACCTTTTTTTAAAAAAAAAACGTGGGTCAAACCTAACTAATTAAATATGTGGTTTAAAAGTAAATTGATTTGACTAAATACTTAGTTTGCCTTCATTCTTTTTCTTTTTCTTTCTTATCATTGATTGTGGGCATACCCCTTTTCTTTTATTGCTTATCCCCATACATTCTTCCAATCCCCGTGATCCCTTCTTCTTTGCTCCCTTTCTTTGGTAAGTGAATGCATTTCCCCATATTCTCTCATGTCCCCTCTTCTTGGCTCCTCTTCTAAAGGTAAGCAATATTCTTGTTTACAGATATCTTAGGAATGAAACCCTAGGGTAGATAACTTGATATTGATTGCTGTTTTCTGGACTGGTCTGGTTTTCATTTGCAGGTGGGGTAGCGCTAGGGAAAATGCCCTTGACACACACTACACATGCACCTTGTAATTACATACTTTGAGTGGGACCATAACCCAGGTCTGCAAAAACTTAGGAGAGTGGATTCGAGTAGTGAGAGCCCATCAGGACCTTTGTCCGTTTGGCTACTTGCGAAAGTTTCAACCAGAGTTGTGCTCTTTCATGATGCCTCACACCTAGCAGTTTGCTGCATTTGTGGGGAATTTTGTGAAAGAGACTGTGGCTCTGGTGGCCTTGTGGGGGAGTGAATAGAGCCATGTGGGAGGATTACCCCATAGATTGCCCTAGATCGTAGGTCTCACCTCTTTTTAGGTCACAAGGGCTTTTCCAAATTGTGTGTTGCATTATCACATTTAGCTAAGTTCTTTTCTTTCAATGATTTTCGAAAAAAAAAACAACAAAATATTTTTCCTCTCTTTCATAAATACCTATATGAGGTGGCATATAGGGTATATTTCCAAACCACCACTTGTAAATATTTTTCTTTATGTAAATAATATGAAAAAGCATCCTCATCATCCGCACTTTGCATCATAACATCATGCATCACATAAGAAAAATTCTAAAAAAAGTAGGGCTTCATGTAGCATTCTTCATGCATTTAATTTGTTTGCTGGTAATCTTGGAATAACTTGGATCTTGTCATAGGCGTGAAAAACATGGGATCAAGGGGAGAAGGTATACTGAACTCAAGGTTCCCAGTGGTGAAGAAAGCGAATGTGGCTAATCTGATAGAGTGCGCCTCTTTAATGGGACTGGAGGAGCGTGGGTTATTTGAAAGGGTCTATGGAAACATTCTCCAGTTGCTCCAGTTAGACATTCAAGAAGACGCTGTGAAGGCCCTCAGCCAGTTCTACGACCCAGATATCCGTTGCTTTATCTTCGAGGATTTCCAGCTTTCTCCAACCTTAGAGGAGTATGAGCAAATCTTAGGCTTCTCTAGGTCAGAATCAGTGCCATATCAGTGCCGGGGACGTTACTACTCAGATCAAAAATTATCTTTGTTACTGCAAGTGGGTGTTGGGGACTTAAAAGTTCAAAAAGAAAGAAAAAACCGCATAATGGGGTTTCCGCTGAGTTACTTTGAAGCCTTGATGAAGTCCCATGCTCAAGCTGATAGATGGGGTCCTTTCAAACAGTTGCTAGCTCTAACCGTCTTCGGGATTGTCCTGTTCCCACAAGTTGAGGATTTTATTGATGAGACTGCCATCAGAGTATTCTTGGCATTTATCAGCAAGGATAATCCAATCAACCCAGTACCAGCCGTCCTCGCGGACACTTACTACTCCTTTACTCATCACCGGGTATTGGGGAAAAAGAAAATTGCTTGTTCCCTTCATGTGTTGTATGCCTGGTTTCTCAACCACTTCATCGCCCACAAAAATCAAGCTACAAACCTGTTGGAGTATGCCATGGGTTGCGAAGTGGAGGTCAAGAGTGCTCAAGAGTGGGTGCATACCCTAGGGAGTTTCAATGCCCTCAAGGTCCGTTGGTACACCCATTCATGTTGGAAGGACAGGCCCTCAATTGTGTTTCAGTGCGGGGATTTTCAGAATGTTCCCCTAATGGGTACTCAAGGTTGTGTTAATTATAACCCCTCTTTGACTATCCGACAGCTTGGGTACCCCATGAGAAATATGCCTACCAAGGACATGTTGGCTACCATCTTCCTCAGCAAAGAAGATCCAAAGAATGAGGGTGTGCTTCGAAAGATTTCGAAGGCTTGGGAAAATGTGGTCCGGAAGGATAAGGATGAGCTCATGAAGAAGATTGGTAATGTTACTTTCTATCAGTGGTTGCATGAAAGGATCCAGAGTACCCGTCCACCGTCCCAAGAGGCAAGGCCAGTTGAGAGAGAGATGCCAGAGATCCACCTTCCTACTACGGAGGAATTGAACGAGGCTAAGTCTGCTTTAGTTAAAGCAGAGGAAGAGAAAAGGGCATTGCAAGCGGAATTAGAAAAGGTAATTCTCCAAAAGAAGAAGTTAGAAGAAGAGAATGAGATTAAGACAACGGCTATCGAGGAGAGTGTTCAGCAATTCAAGGCAGAAAAGAAGAGTAAGCAAGAAACTCAAAAACATCTGCAGGGAGCTAGAGATGAACTTCAGAAATACAAGCAAAGAACGAGGAAAGCCCTTGAGGAAGCCAGAGGGTGGAAGATGGCGGCAGGTGAGCCCAAACAAGAATCTCGCTTGGTGGTGGAGTTGAAGAATCAGCTAAAGAGCCTTGAACACGAAAGAAACTCCATTGGGTATGCTCTTAAGGAATATCAAGAAATGCTGGGATATGAGCAAGAACGATCTGACGAGCTGAAAAGGCACTGCCTGTACTTAGAAGAGTCCTATAGGCGGATGCAAGTTGAGAGTCGGCACTGGGAGCAGCGTTTCTTAGCATTAATCGGCAAAATAGAAGAACAAGAGATTGTCAGAGAGCTAAGAGACGAGATTCAGCTGTGGAAGGGTAAGTTCTCAAGATTGGCATGGCTAACTAATCAGGTTGTAAAAGATGTCCCCAGAAGACTAAGAAGGGCTGAAGCCGAGATGTTTCCCTTCAACACCCCAGTGCATGTGTATGAATTTGTTAATTTCTGCAAAACCCTGACTGAGGAGCTCATGGAGAAGGCTGAAGGAGCTGCTGCTGCAAGCAAGGAAAGAAAGAAGAAAAGGAAGTTGAAGGCCATATGTTACTAAATTTCAGTGCTTTGTAATTTTTTCTTGTTAGAATGTTCTCTAGGAAGTTGTAATTTTTCTTTGGGAATATTGTAATTTTCTAAGAGCATCGTACTTTTCTTTGAAAGATATTGCATTACACCCTTGATGGTATTGTACTCTCTTTTCTCTCTTATGGATGATTTATAATCCGAAGGAAGTATGCCCTATCGCTTGTTGATCCCAATCTGCGTCATGTTCTTAAAACGTTTCGATATTTGCTTATGACAAGAGCGAGTTATTTCACGATTCCCGGCGCTAAAACAAAATAATGCAAAGTCATATGCATATGCATTGCATTCATTTACGCATTTCATATTTGTACTCATGAAAACGTTCTACCCACAGAAACAGAAGGCAAGCTGGTTAATCATCGTTACTGGACGCGCCTGCAAGCTAGAAACATGGAGAACAATGAAGACAACGCCGGTCAGGGCGATCTACCGCCCCCTCAGAATAATGAAGTTCCAGTTGTTCAGAATCTTAACGGTCAGGGTCCGCAGGGGGAGAATCAAGCGAATCAAGCTGTTCAGGCTGAGTTGGAAGTCTTGAAAGCCCAAATGGCTTAAGTTATAAGAGTGATTAGTGCCTTGAGGGATGTTGGCACCGCTGAAGCTACTGCTGCCGGGATAAACAATCCCCCTCCACCTCCTGGGTCCGGGGTCTCCCAGGCCCTTCAGGCTGTACAATGGCCTCTTTATGGTCTCCCACTAGGATATGTGCCTCCAGTTGTTGATGCGAATACCGGAGGAGGTCCTTCAGGGACTGCAGAACAGGCTCAGCCCGATGCTGTCGTGAATGAAGGGGGAACAGGGACTCCTCAAACTCCGGTTCAGATCCCAATCCCTGCAACTGCTTCAAGAACCCCAGTGGGTTTCAATTCGCTGATGACTGTTTACCCGCAAATGCAGGGCTCTATCCCTCAGAATGTTGTTCATCCGCATATGACTCCGGCTGTGGTATCTGTGAATAATCCTCAGTACGGTGCTGTTGGTTTCCCGCAAATTTACCCAGTTGAAACTAAAAGCCAGTATCAGATGTTGGAGGAAAGGTTAAGGGCTGTTGAAGGAGTGGGTTTCCGGGCCAGAAATGCCCATGAGCTGTGCTTGGTTCCCGATCTGGTCGTACCCCCCAAATTTAAAGCACCCACCTTCGATAAGTACAGAGGAACAACTTGTCCCGTTAGTCACGTAACAATGTATTGCCGAAAAATGACTGCTCATACTCGCAATGATGACTTGATGGTGCACTGCTTCCAGGAAAGCCTAGCTGGGGCGCCTTTGGATTGGTACATGCAATTGGAACCGACTCATGTCCGATGCTGGAAAGATCTGGCGGATGCTTTCATTCGTCAATATCAGTATAACAATGATCTGGCTCCAGATAGAACTCAGCTGCAATGCATGACCAAGAAAGATAACGAGTCGTTCAAAGAGTATGCCCAGAGATGGAGAAATCTTGCTGCTCAGGTGAAACCCCCTCTGCTGGACAAGGAAATGGTTCACATGTTCATGGAAACTCTTCCTCCGGCGTACTATGATAGGTTGGTCGGTAGTGTGGCCTCGAATTTCTCTGAGATGGTCGTCACGGGAGAAAGAGTAGAGAATGGTATGCGCAGTGGAAGGATAGCTCATGGTTCAACACCTTCCTCCAGTCAGAAAAAGCCTTTTTCCGGATTCAACAAGAAGAAGGAAGGAGAAACTAATGCAATCATCGGAGCCAGTGGTCCATCCCACAACAACTCTCCGCAAGCTGTTCCTGTCCCCTCTCAGGCACCACCTGCACAGCATTTCCAATCCAACTATCAGTACCGGAATTACAATGAAAGAAAACCTGTTGTTTTTGATCCCATTCCCATGTCTTATACGGACCTGTTTAATTATCTCATCACTAATAAGATAATTAACACTCGTCAAATGAAGCCGTACCAGCCTCCTTACCCAAGAGGGTATAATGCAAATGCTACCTGCGCCTTTCATTCTGGGGCAGTGGGTCATGTGGTAGAAGATTGTAAAGCATTCAAGTACGTAGTGCAGGAATTGCTTGACGCAAGGACCATATCATTTCAGCAACCCAATGTGACCACAAATCCATTATCGGGACATGGAGGGCCTTCTGTTAATGCTGTTGAGGATTTGGGTGGCCAGTGTTTGGTTAGAAAGGTTGATCGCATCAAAATGCCTTTGGACTTTATCCATGCTGAATTATGCCGTCTCGGCGTCATTAAAGAAGGGTGTTCTAGGAAAGACACCTGTGGTAATCTTCGTTGCATTGGGGCGTGTGAGGGTTTTAAGCCAGTCCTCCAGGATCTTTTAGACAGACACCTGGTCCAAGTAGGGGTCCAGGAGAAAGAAGAAAATGTATCTACCTTGCAGTCTGGTAATAGAGGCTCCAGAAGGCCGTTTGAGATTCCTTGCAATTTGAATTCCAGCCCAGCTGCGACAAGGCCTTCAACAATCATTATTCCAGTGCCCGCTGCCACCCCTAGTGGAGAGGCTATGTTGGTCCCATGGAGTTGCAATGTACGAATGCAGGCGGAGGCCCCCAAGAGCACTGTGGACGTAACCAACATTGCTGGGAATAGCGGTATTACAAGGAGCGGAAGGTTGTATGCTCCTGAAAACCTCAGGGGAGAGCCACCCAAATCAGGAGAAGAAGGAGCCTGTAAAGGAAAAGGCAAAGAAACTGCAGAAGTTAGAAAGGTATCAGATAAGGAGGCTCAAGAATTCTTGAAGGTGATGAGGCAGAGTGAATATCAGGTGATAGACCAGCTGAGTCAAACCCCATCTAAAATTTCAATGCTTTCTTTGTTACTCAGTTCGGAGGCACATCGTGCAACACTGCTAAAGATTCTGAATGAAGCTCATGTCTCCCAGGACATTACAGTGGGTCAGCTTGATGGGATTGTCGGCAATATTGTGGCATCCAATTATTTGACCTTTTCAGACACTGAACTTCCTCCGACAGGGAAAAATCATAATCAAGCTCTCCACATCTCAGTCAAGTGTGGAGATTATATACTTGCCAGGGTGCTCGTCGATAATGGTTCATCCTTGAATGTGCTGCCTAAGTCTACCATGGATAAGTTGAATGTAGATTGTTCATACCTGAAACCGAGTTCTACTCTGGTCAGAGCGTTTGATGGGTCGGTTAAGGAAGTTTATGGAGAAGTAGAAGTGCCGCTGCAAGTGGGTCCCGAAGTGTTTTATGTTGTCTTCCAAGTGATGGACATCAGGTCCTCCTACAGTTGCCTACTAGGACGACCTTGGATACATGCTGCTGGGGCAGTGCCATCTTCGCTCCACCAGAAGCTCAAGTTTGTGGCTGAGGGGAAGCTGATAGTGATCCATGGGGAAGAGGAAACATTGATAAACAGATCACCACCTGAATACTATGTGGAAGCAGCAGAAGAATCCTTTGAGACCGCCTTCCAAGGATTGGAAATTTCCAACGCTGTTTTTGTTGAAAGTAAGCCTCCGTGGGAGCCTAGGTGGTCCAGAGCTGATATGATGGTAGCGAAGGTGAAGCTAGCACAGGGATATCAGGTTGGTAAAGGCCTAGGAAAATCTGCTCAGGGAATTGTGAGACCCGTCCAGTTAAGGGGAAATATTGAAAGATTCGGTGTTGGGTATGTCCCAAGTCTTGCTGATAGGGAGAGGCTGGCCAAGCTCAAAGGAAGGGTACCCAATCAGGGGAAGATGGTCATCACTAACCTCGAGAACCATTTCCAGAGTGCCGGTATGCTAAACCCTGACCAGGTCAATGTGATTGAAGAAGGATCAAGCTCGAGTGGCCGTGCTGTCGGCTTGGTGCGCTGCTGTGCTGCTGGAGAGAAGCTGCAAAACTGGGAGATCATGGATTTCCCCGTGTTTTTCAATTTAAAGTAATTATCGTTGTAATGCAAATCCCTCGGCTCTGCCCAAGGCCCTGGGATATTTCATTCGGGCACGTATGTTTTATCAAAACTCATCAATCAATAAAATGTTATTTTGAACAAAATTTTTGTCTTCATCTTTTATTTGTGTGTCTTTTCTTCGTTTTTATTTTCTGTTCCACTCTAATGCAGATCGAAAATAATCTCTGAAAATAATAATGCCCATAATTCATACTGTGATTTTGATTACCCGGTTAACCAAGCCGAGGAAGATGCTGAGGATGATTGGGATGCTCCTCCGGAAATCATGAGAATGGTAGAACAAGAAGAAAAAGTCATTGAGCCCCATGAGGAGTCTACAGAAATGATCAACTTGGGTACTGGAGAGAATAAGAAAGAAGTCAAGGTCGGTACTGCAATGAATAAAAATAATCGCACAAAGTTGATTCAGCTTTTGCATGATTATGTTGACATCTTCGCATGGTCGTATCAAGATATGCCTGGCTTGGATACTAACATTGTAGTACACAAGTTGCCCATCAAACCGGAATGTCCGCCAGTCAAGCAGAAGTTAAGGCGGATGAAGCCTGAAATGTCTCTAAAGATTAGAGATGAGGTCAAGAAGCAGTTCGATGCAGGATTCTTAGCTGTGACAAAATATCCTGAGTGGGTAGCCAATATTGTCCCGGTTCCTAAGAAAGATGGGAAGGTTCGAATGTGTGTTGATTACCGTGACTTGAATAGGGCAAGCCCTAAAGATGATTTCCCTCTACCTCATATCGATGTCTTGGTGGACAGCACTGCTCGGCATTCAATGTTCTCCTTCATGGATGGATATTCAGGCTATAACCAAATCAAAATGGCTCCAGAGGATATGGAGAAGACCACTTTTATAACTCCTTGGGGAACTTTCTGTTACAAGGTTATGCCTTTCGGGTTGAAGAACGCCGGGGCAACCTACCAAAGAGCAATGGTAGCCTTATTCCATGACATGATGCATAAGGAGATTGAGGTCTATGTGGATGATATGATTGCCAAATCAAAGACTGATGAAGAGCATGTGGTTAACCTACAGAAGCTATTCGAGCGTCTCAGAAAATACAAACTCAGGTTGAATCCAGCCAAGTGCACCTTCGGGGTTAGGTCAGGAAAGTTGTTGGGTTTCATCGTTAGCCAGAAAGGAATTGAGGTAGACCCGGGCAAAGTGCGAGCAATTCTGGAGATGCCAGTTCCTAAGACAGAAAAAGAAGTCCGTGGTTTCTTGGGAAGACTGAATTACATCTCTCGATTCATCTTCCAGTTGACTGCAACTTGCGAACCAATTTTCAAGTTACTGTGCAAAGACCAAGAGGTAAAGTGGAATGATAAATGTCAAGAAGCATTTGAGAAAATCAAAGTGTACCTGCAAAATCCACCAGTCCTAATGCCACCTGTGCCTGGAAGGCCTCTCATTCTATACCTCACTGTACTAGATAGTTCTATGGGTTGCGTGTTGGGGCAACAGGATGAGTCAGGAAAGAAAGAGCATGCGATCTACTACTTGAGCAAGAAATTCACAGACTGTGAGACAAGGTATTCACCATTGGAGAAAACTTGTTGTGCTTTAGCTTGGGCTGCGCATCGGTTGAGACAATATATGCTGAGTCACACTACCTGGTTGGTATCCAAAATGGATCCGATCAAGTACATATTCGAGAAACCTGCGCTTACCGGTAGAATTGCTCGTTGGCAGATGCTTCTGTCGGAGTATGACCTTGTATATGTAACACAGAAGGCAATCAAAGGTAGTACACTAGCAGACTACTTGGCACACCAACCGGTTGATGATTACCAATCAATGCAATGTGAATTCCCAGATGAGGACATTATGGCATTATTTGACGAAGGAAAATCTCAAGATGATGAAAGGTGGAGAGTATTGTTCGATGGTGCCTCTAACATGTGGGGGCACGGGGTCGGAGCAGTACTGATCTCTCCAGACAACCGCTTCATACCATTTACTGCCAGACTAAGCTTCTACGTCACAAACAATATTGCAGAATATGAGGCGTGTATCCTAGGTATTCAAGCAGCCCTCGATTGGAAAGTCAAAAGGCTCGACGTGTATGGAGATTCAGCTCTGGTTGTCCACCAGGTGAAAGGAGATTGGGAAACAAGAAATCCTGATTTGATTCCTTACCGTGACTATATTCAAGAATTAATCAAGCCTTTTGAGGAAATCACTTTCCAGCACATACCCCGCAGTGAGAATCAGTTGGCAGATGCTTTGGCAACCTTATCATCAATGTTCAACGTCAGCTGTGACAAAAGCCTGACGACTGTTAGAATTCAGCACAGAGGTCTACCTGCATATCATTACTGTATGGCAGTCGAAGAGGAATCAGATAATAAGCCTTGGTACCATGACATCAAGCAGTACATCACAAACAGAGAGTACCCTCCCGGAATTACAGAAAATGACAAGAGAACACTTAGGAGGTTGTCAGCAGGTTTCTTCTTGAGTGGAGACGTCTTTTACAAGAGAAATCATGACTTGGTACTCCTCAGATGTGTGACAGCAGAAGAGTCTGTAAAGATTATGAGGGAGGTACATGAAGGCTCATTCGGAACTCATTCAAATGCGCCTACCATGGCTAGAAAAATCTTGAGAGCTAGCTATTACTGGTTGCAGATGGAAGGTGATTGCTACAGTTTTGTTCGAAAGTGCCATAAATGCCAAATTTATGCTGATCATGTCCATGTGCCGCCTGCCAAGTTGAACGTTATGACTGCGTCCTGGCCATTTTCAATGTGGGGAATGGATGTCATTGGTCCCATTGAACCCAAAGCATCAAATGGGCATCGCTTTATCTTGGTCGCCATTGACTATTTCACGAAGTGGGTTGAAGCTGCCTCATATTCTAGTGTAACTAGCGCAGTGGTTGCCAAGTTTGTGAAGAGAGATCTGATTTGCCGTTATGGTCTCCCCAACAAGATCATCACTGATAACGGCAGCAACCTGAACAGCAAGATGATGAAAAATCTGTGCGCAGAGTTCAAAATCCAGCATCATAATTCTTCCCCCTACAGGCCCAAGATGAATGGGGCAGTCGAAGCAGCCAACAAGAACATCAAGAGGATTGTGCAGAAGATGGTGGTCACCTACAAGGATTGACATGAGATGCTTCCTTTCGCTTTGCACGGTTACCGTACTTCAGTACGTACGTCGACCGGGGCAACTCCTTTCTCTCTGGTATACGGGTCAGAGGCAGTCCTCCCCATTGAAGTTGAGATCCCCTCTCTCCGAGTGATCATGGAAGCCAAGCTGGAAGAAGCAGAGTGGGCGCAAGTTCGCCTAGATCAGTTAAATCTCATTGAGGAAAAGAGAATCTCAGCTTGGTGTCATGGGCAGTTATATCAGCAAAGGATGAAGACCGCTTTTGACAAGAAGGTTCGTCCCCGTGAATTCAATGAGGGAGATCTGGTGCTCAAGAAGATCTTGCCGATCCAGACAGACCCCAGGGGCAAATGGGCTCCAAAGTATGAAGGACCTTACGTGGTGAAGAAGGCATTCTCAGGAGGAGCTTTGATTCTGGCAAACATGGATGGAGATGAAATCCCGAATCCAGTAAACTCAGATGCTGTCAAGAAGTATTATGCCTAAAGAAATAAATAAAAAAAGAGAAAGACGAGCCAAGCAAGAATTAGCTCGCTAGGTTGAAAACCCGCAAAGGGCGGCCTAGGCAAAATCAGAGCGACCCGATGGATTGAAAACCCGCAAAAGGCGATCCAGGCAAAAATTAGGGTCAGAAAAGTTGGACTTGAAAAAAGAAAAAAGGCAACCAGCACTCCCAAAGGTTTGGATAAGAGGTTGGTCAAAGTTATGAGTATGGACGGTGGGCACCGTTACTTCAGAGATGAAATTACAAGATCTGTTCCTTTTGCTTGTATTTTTTAGTTTAAAAGAAAATCATAATGTACTTTCAATTGGCGTGACTTTCTGCGCGTCCAATTTCTATATCAATAAAAGTCCAACTTTTCTTCCATATATGTGCTTTTCGTGTCTTTGCTTTCTTCTATTCGGTTTCTTTCAAAATAATGATTTTTATGATTGATGAAATTGAATGGCAAAACATGCGTACATTCATAGCATTACAGGATCATTACGAAATCTTTGAAAATACAGAAAAATGATTTCCCAAATGAATAAAGCTGTAAACAAAGCAGTTGTGACAATTCGATGCGCAGTCCTTGTGTAATCGTTGTCCCGAGACAGCATTCGTCCAGTAGAGTGATTTAACCAGCAAAAGAGTGCCAAAAAAAACAAATAAGCGGAAAACAGAAAGCTGCTCAAAGCAAACAGAATAAACAAAAAATAAACAAGCAGAAAAAAGAAAGCTGCTTAAAGAAAACAAACA
The DNA here is from genome assembly GCA_039519185.1 of Astragalus membranaceus. Lineage (NCBI taxonomy): Eukaryota > Viridiplantae > Streptophyta > Magnoliopsida > Fabales > Fabaceae > Astragalus > Astragalus membranaceus. Next base: position 136,043,674 of record CM076850.1, read on the forward strand.
GCATAAACAAAGACGGAAGAATTGCAGAAAACGGAACATAAAAAGAACACACCATCTTCATATCATTCATCATTCTCATACCATTCATACCATTCATCGCTTCGTGGCATCAAACAGTAGTGCATTACACTTTCAATTTGTATCTCAGAAGAGCGAAGAAATAACAGAAAAAGCATTCCACCAAAGTCAATCATTGCATTCATATGCATTCAAGTGCATGCATTTCATGTACCAGTCAAGATAGAAGTTACCTCAGACTAGATAGTCTCAACCCAGAGTTAGTAAACTCCATCAACCCAGAGTTAGTGAACTCTATCAATCCAGATCACAACATCGTGTACGAGCACGCGATGGATCCATCCGACTTCGTCAAGTCCTTCGGATTAGTTATGTCAACCTAAGGCATAATGGACATCCTTTGATCAAATCAGTTCCGGACCTGATGTTGATCGGCCGCTCGAGAAGGCCACCCCTAAGCTCGGACTCAACAAGAGTCCGTTAGAAGGTTTTTAGGCAACCTCCGAATTCAGGACCCCAGCGTCCCTTCAGAACCCCAGTGTTCATTCAGGATCCAAGCATCCCTTCAGGACCCAAGTGTCCATCCAGGTTACTTTCTTTACTACTTTCTTTATAGCTTTATTTCCTGCTTTTTGAGGGCGGGCATTTCATTTAAGTAAAAAAAAGAGAGAAAATTCGGGTTTTCCCAAGCAGACAAAATCAGTATAATTTCTGAATTCTTTATTTCTATTTTGCCTCGGAATATGTTTCGGCCAATTCATATTCCTTGTCAAAATCCAAATAAAGAGGGGCAGCTGTCATACCCTAATTTTGTCCGCCTAGGTCGAAACCCTAATTTTCCACAAAAAAAAATCAATCAAGTCTTAGCATTCATCCTAGAGGTTAGGAAGAGCATCATGCCTGCATCTTAGAAGTTCCAGAATGCATTTTAGGGTTAGAAAAGCATTGCATGGCATTTTAGAGCACTTTAGAGCATTTCTAGGGTTTCTAGGGTTTTTCCTAGTTCAAAGGGTATTTTGGTAATTTCACCAAAAAGACTTATTTTCTCATCATGCATACATTTCTAGAGTTTCAGAGTCATCCAAAGGGTCTCAGGATCATTGTTAGAGTGGAAATGAAGTTTGGAGCAAAATCGGGGTTTTTGGGACCAAAAGGGCATTTTGGTCATTTCACTAAAATAAATATTTTCTCAGTAAAAACCACTATGAATCTCTTGAGGAATTTATGTGGGTCCAAGTGAGTGGAGTTGTGCATTTTTTTTATGCATCATAGGAGTATTTTTGGCATGAAATTCGGTTTTTGAACAAAAGGGTAAAATGGTCATTTCCTTTGGAGTGGGGTTAACAAATCAATTTTGGGATTGGTGAGATCATAAAATTCAGAGCCCAATCATTGAATCATGGGACATAGCCCAAAATGGCAAGAATTTAGAAGAATTATCTAGAAGGGAATAAGGAATATCCCTTTGAATTTTGAAAGGTCAAGTGTAGTACAATAGTACAAGTTGCAATTCCACTCACTCTCTCTCCTTGGCTGCGAATTCCAGCCCTTTTTCCTTCAATTTTGATTTATTTTATTGGTTGCAAATTGTGTTTAAATCATGGCCTTCCATTCAAATGTTAAATGCAATCCTCACCCTTCATTTGAATTAAAATGGCACTCTTGTAATAAGCTTCATGGAAAAATACAATTTTGTAATTGAACTTATCCTTCACCACCCCTCTTAAGCTGCGCCCCTCAGCCCTCTCTCTCCTCACTTTGTGCTTTCTAATTGCCCCTAATCCATGTGACATTTGATCTTGACCCTTGGTTCAAAATTGAGAAGCAATCCTAGAGCACAATGGAAATCAAAATGACCTAGAAGCCCTTAATGATAAGTGAGCACTATATATACCTTCATATGATCAGCCCACACATCTTCTTGGCTGACTCTCCATTCAAAAAAACCCTAGCACACTCTCTCAAAAGAGCCTCCAAACCGTGAGCACACTCACCATCATCCACCCATTGTTCCTTTGATTTTTCTTCACCAAATCACTTCCAATCCACTCCCATTTCGCATATCTTCTTCCTACCATCTTCAAGTTCAGATTCATACCCTCAAGAGCTTAGGATTTTGAAGGTTTTCAAGGGCTTGGTTGGTGTTCTTTTGAAGATTTGGTTGATTGGTTCACTAGCTCTCCATTTTTGCATAGTTTAGTGAAGGCTCAAGGTAAGCTCTTAGAACCCTTTGCATTCATAAACTTTTTGCATCAAAAAAACTTATCTCTTTTGCATATTCATCAAAATGTAGATTAGGGGGCTGTTGGGGGAGATTTGGTATCTCACCCCTTTTGAATAAGTTGTGTTATGTGATCTTTGCATATCATCATCTTTGCATCTTTGTTTCATGAATAAAATGCTCTTTTCTCCTTGATTTGGTTTCGGCCTCATGTTAGATCTTAGGGATCTTGTTTCTTCTAGTTCATTTCATGTCCAAAATGTGAATAATGGTTGGATTTCAAGCATGTGTAGCTTCGGGTTCAACTTGTAGAAATTAAGGTTTTGATGTTTGTTTCATTTCCTTAATTTTTGTGTGAATAAATGTATGTGATACTTGATTTTTATCTTATGATCTCATGTGCTATGTTATGTTTGTGTTTGATGTCATTTTTATGCATCAATTTATGTCATGTTTGGCATGAAATTTGTTGGTGAATGTTGCTTGCAAGCATTCGGCCAAGGCCATTTTTATGACCTAGTTTTTGTTGCAATTTGCTTTGTTGATTTGGTGTGTGCAAATAATTTTGTGTAAATGTGTTTTTTTAACCATTTACCAATGTACTTTACTATTCACTTAAAAAAATTACCAAAAAGTTAAAAACATTTTCATTCTTACTTTTCACTTCTTACCACAAGTTTTTACCTCATTCATTAACTCTTTACTCAAAAATACAAAAAGATTTTACCATTCACTTTTTACCATTTACCTTTCACCTCTCATTAAAATATTTTCACTTGCATTCACACTTGTTTCACTATTTGCATATCACATCATGTTTAATCACTTACCTCTTGTTGATGATTGGGTGATGTGATCCCAAATACTTATGCCTAGTGCATATCCCAAGTAGGGGAGATCACCCAAAGTGAATCAATCCCTTTGTGTTTCATTTGCATAGTTAATTACTTGTCTCTTGTTGATGATTTAGTAATGTGATTCAACACTAATGCCTAGTGCATGCCCCAAGTGTTGAAGATTACTTGAAAGTGATTCAACTACTTGCATCATTTACTTACATGCTTTGCATTCATTACTTGTGTGCTCGTTGTACTTGAAAGTGTTGAATCGGTGTTCACAACTTGGCTGTTTTGATTTTCGCAAAGACTTTGTAAAGTCATAGACTTATTGCTGCTCGATAGTAACACTTCAAACCTCAAAACCATGTTGTATGTGAAAGACAATTCGTTACTCGTTAGTAACATCTACAGTTTCAAAACTTTTAGCACTCAAGTTCAAAAACAAGTTTGTCACTCATTAGTAACAACTTCAATTTTCAAAAACCTTTTGCATTCATAATTAAAAACAGTTTTTGCATTTGCACTCAATCAATTTCAAACTCATAAAAGCAATGTGAGCAAGTAATGATCACCCATAGCCTTAGCTAGTTTGATCATGAAAGCTCTCCCTTTTTCAAAAGCCATGTGAACTAGTAAAGATCACCCATAGCCTTAGCTAGTTTGATCATGAAAGTTCCTTCCTTTTTCAAACACCTTCTTCAAGGCTTCTTTTTCTCGCTCCAAGAACTACGTTGCTTTGATTCCCACTTGGGATACGTAGGAGCGAGACTTGTTCTCGTCAAGCACATCAAAAAAAATCTTCACTTTCACAACAATAAAAAACCTCCATTTTCAAAACAAACAAAAATGTTTTCAAACCCATTGTCGTTAGTAGCTAATCAGAACCGTAGTTCGTCTAGCTATTGACATCAATGTCCTTTCTCCAAAAAGAACAATAAGTGATGACCACCCATAGCCTTTGTAATACCCTAATTTTGTCCTATCCAAAAAAAGAGAAATTTTATTTATTTTTAATAAAAAACAATTATTTTATTTTTTTTATGCCATGTTTTATTTTATTTTAGTTTGCTACAAGTTTTTAATTTTTGAAAAAAAATATAATAATTAGAAGTGAAGAAATAAAAATAAGCCAAGAAGGAAGTGGGGGGGGTCTATTAAAAATAAGGTGCTGTCATGGAAGCCCAACCCAGCAAAATAGCTAGCCCAATTCGCCTAGCCCACTCCTCCACCCAACCCACAACCCATATCCAACCCACAACCCATAACCCAACTCATCACAAAACCCTAATTCCCCTCCTCCTAACCCTAATTCGAATTCCCCCCTTTTACCCTAAAAGCCATCCACATTCACTCTCCCCCTTAACCCAAAAAATCATCCACATTCATCCCCTAATTCCCCTCCATATTCGACCCCACCCCCTATTATCCCATGGTCAAAACCCCACCTTCTCCCTTCCACACTCCACCTCTCCTCTTTTCTCTCAATTCCACTTCCCCACACTTCCCACTTCCCCATTTTTCCCTTCCCAACACACTCAACCCCTCTCTCTCTCCCTCAATATTCGACCCCCTCTCTCTCTCCCTCAATATTCGGCCATCTCTCTCTCCCTTACACATCACTTTCTCTCAATTACACTCCACCCTTCCCATCACTCCCTCTCTCTTTTCTCTCACTCTCTTTCCCTTTCTCTTTCCTCCCTCACCTACGGCTCTCCCCCTCTCTATCACACCCACATTTTATTTTTTTTCTTCCCCTTCACCAAACTTCCTACTCCAATCTCTCTCACACTCTCACACACTCACTTTCTTTTCTCTTCACACACTCATCCATTCCTCTCCCTATCACACACTTCACACATGGCACTCTCTTCTCCATGCCCATACCTTCAACCATCATCTCCCCTCATCTCACATGTCTTCTCTTTTTTTTCCCCTTCAACAACTCCCCCAAACCTCCATCATAGCAAAAAGTCACCATCACTATCCAAGAGTGGATGAAGAAGGAAGCAAGTTTTTTGTATAAATAGGGTTCCCCACTTTGAAGAAAGGGGACGAATTTGGCTCTTAGAAAAAAGGAGGAGCTTCTAAAAAAAATTAAGGTTTCTCTTAGAGAAATATTCTTCCCTTTCTTTTCCTCCTTCCTAGATTTTTTAGTTTAAAGGTTCATTTGTATTGAAGAAATTTGAAGAAGGAAATTTCTTCAACATTTCTGGATTTTCATTGTCAAGGTACTAAAATGTAATATTTTTATTATTGTTCACGTTTTTTTAGATATTATTATTGTTGTTTTTTTTAAATTTTAGTTACTGTTTTTGTTATGTAAATATTATTATTGTTTTTTTTTATAAATTTTGGTTGTTCTTGTTATTTAGCCTAGTTACCTTTTTGTATATTTATTTGCTGTTTTTATTATTTAGTGTAGTTGCTTTCTTATTAGAATATTATTGTTGTCTTTTATTATTTAGTTTAGAGGCTGTTTTTTATATTATATTTTTGCTATTGGTTATTTATTTTGTTGTTTGTTATATTATTCTAATTTTCGGAGTAAAAAAAAGTGATAAAAAAATGTTGCTTTTTTTAATAAATAATTCTAATTTTCGGACTAAAAAAGTGCTAAAAAAATATGTTGTTTGTTTTAAAAAAAATGGTTATTATTTTCGGTTTTAAAATAAACAAAAAAAAAAAAGTAAAAAAATGTGTTCCTTTTTTATTTTCGGATTTAAATAAAGCCTTTTTTTTCAAATACTAAAAAATATTTTAAAAAAAAAATAAATGGTTACTAGTGTCACTACTCTTTTCTAAAAAAAATAATATAATAACAAAAATCTTTTTTTCAACAAAAAAGGTAAAAAGGCCCCCCTTTTTATTAAATAATAACTATGACAACAAAAAAAAAAACAACAAAAGAATTATTTTTCTCCATAATCCGCTTTCAAAATACCACTTTTTAGGCTAGGTTTGTTTTTTTAAGAGAAAAAAAAAGCGCTTCAAGAATCACGCGTTCTAGGGTAGAATAGTAAAAAAGGGTAATAAACCAATCAATCGTTTTAGCGTCAAAACGCTATTTGCACCCGCGGCAACCTTTTTTAAAAAAGGCACCAAAACGCTATTTGCACCCCGCGTTCTCTTAAAACAGCAAACCCATCCATTTTTTTTTTACTACAAGCCCATCTTTTCAAACACAACCTAGTTCACAAAAAAAACGATTTGGTCACGCTATTCACACCTCCTTTTTTTAATACAACCCCTTTATTATTTGCACCCCCCCTTCTATCACATATTCCGTTTTTATTCACCACGTGATACTTCCAAACCGTTTTCCTTTTTTCTTTTTAATCGAATTCGCGTAAAAAAAAAATAGGTTGTTACTAGTGGTCACTCTGAGCCTTGCTTGTTTGACCGTTAGGACTAACCTTCCTTTTTTCACAGCGGATTAGTAGCGGGGATCACTCTGAGGTTACTCGTTTGATCATCGCAAACATTCGCCTAAACTTCTTTTTAGTTAATAAAGTACAAACATAATTTCAACTCCTTTTTATCACGTTTCCCGGTAAGCACGTTTTCAAGTGAACAAACGCTCAATCCCAAACCGGTTGTCTATAGCGGTCACTCTGGGCCCGACTCGTTTGAACGCTGTAAACACCTCCTTTTTCAAATAAGCCATTTATGACGACCACTCTGGATTTATCTGTTTGGTCACCATGAACGGCCTCTAGTTTTCCCAAACTTTTCAAAAAAATAAAAAATACCAACACACAAATTTTTTCTAACCAAGAACTACGTAGCTTTGATTTCTCCATCGCACCCGGAGATACGTAGGAGCGGGGGCCCACTCCCGTCAAGCGCAAAAAACTAAAATTTTTATTAAGTCTGCCTTTCTTTTTTTTTTCTTCTTCGCAAACAATCAAAAATGGGTAAACAAAGTATTTTCATTTAAAACTAACTTTTTCTACACATTAAATTAAAAGGTAACCTTTTTAGGATGTTGTGGGGTGCTAGTACCTTCCCCGCACTTAATCGACCCCCGAACCCAAAACAAAGGTTTTTTTCAATGTTTTCCTAAAAATAAATATTGATGGCGGCTCCATTGTTCAAAAACAACGAAGAATCCCTCCTCCGGATTTTTCGGTCGCTACAGCTGGCGACTCTGCTGGGGACTATTTAAGAGGGTCAAGCCTAATTTAGTCAAATGTGTAGATTATTATTAATTTAAGTACTTTATTTACCCTTTGCCCTTCTATTTGCATGTCTATTTTACTTATCTATTTATTTGCTTTATTGAACCTTAGGGTAGAAAACCTTTGTACTATTATCTGTATTTCTTTTGCAGCTTGGGTAGTCTAGGTATTATGCCTATATCACACACATCACTTACACTTGTTTGTTCACACACTTCTGAGTGGGGCCTTATACCCGGGTCTGAAAAAAACCTAGGACGAGTGGAGACGATTAGTGTCAGTCATTCTGGATTTTATCTGTCTGACTCTCATGAAAGTCTCAGCCAGAGTACGCTCTTTTGTGGTATCCCACACCAGGTAGCTCGCTATCGTTGTGGGTCATATCACGAAGGAGATTTCAGCTCTGGAGACCTTTGTGAGGAAGTGAATAGAGCCACCCGAAAGGATGATCACTAAAGTAACCCTAGATCATGTTGAAAATACCAATTTAGACATGGCCCATTTAGGATACAATGGGGCATCTTCTTTGTTTTATTTAGTATTGTCTTTTCCCTTACAATAAAAAATTATTATTATGTAGTCATGTCATTGTACCCAATAACAATGCATTCATGCATCATGTTGCTCAAAGGCATTATTTTCTAAAAAAACAAAAACAAAAAGGCATGACATTATTCTTTTATTACTGCATCATTCGTGCATCTAATTCTAATTATTTTTCAGTTTTTTTTTAGAAACATGTCTCATGCATTTCTTATATTCTTTCGCATATCAAAAATGTTCAAACATATCATTTTGCATGCATTTCAAGTACCGTCGGGGAATCATAAAACTTTTTTAAAGAGAACAAGCATTTGAAAGTCAGACCACCTGGATCATACTTTAATAAAAAGCTCACAATTCCCCGACGAGATTAATAAAACCATACATTCGCGTCTCATACACACTCATTCATTCATATTCCAAAAAAAAAAAAAAAAAAAAGGCAAGTTGGTTCGCCAACACTCATGCATCTGTTAAAATCATGTCAAGCAAGTTGGTTCGCCAACACTCATGCATTATTTTCTTCCCATGCATTAAAAAAAAAACCACCGCGAGTGTCATGCATTCTATTTCCTCGCACAAAAATAATTGTTAGCTCGCACTACCATTCATTCATAATCATTCACAAAAATCATCATCATGTAATCATTATCATCAAATACATCATTCCTCCCTGAAGGCATCATTTCCGAAAAAATAAGTATCATTACTCTTGCATATCATCATAAGAAATATGTTTTAGCTAGCATTTTGCATTATCTACATGTTGCATCGCGTCTAACAGTAAACACAAAATCATTTAGAATAGATGGTCTTCTCAAGTGACCATTTCTTCAAGGATTTCGTACATTATCATGCATGCATCACATTTGGTTCCTAGAAAAAATATAAGCACAAAAATTATGTTCATACAACGTTAGCATCACATTTAGTATTCACCGCCACTCATTTATAATCATTCACAAAAATCCTCATCAAAAAGTGTGGACATCGCGTCAATGTGGCATTCATGCATCATTTCATTAACCTCATCACTTTGTTTGAATACATCATTTCTCCCTGCATGCATCCTTTCAAAAAAAAAAAAAAAAAAAAATCTCTCATGTGATGGCTTAATGGATAGAATTGCACCTTTGAACGGCGAAGGGTAATATCTCAAATTTGTTTGTCGACTACAAATTTGAGATGTTGCTCTGCGATGTCAGGGCACTTTGACCCAGTCACACGTGTTTTATTTTCGAGCAGGAAGTCAAATTGAGTCAACTAATTGTCGAAACGTTTCAGTATATTGTGTGAAGTATTGAGTCAGGATCCACTCAATGTTTCATGCAAGTTACTCAGGGTAACGACAATCAGTTGCCTCATATCACCATTCTTGCATCTCTCATCATTCAAAAAAAAAAAGGGGGCATTGGCATTTCGTATCTTGTCTTGCCTCTAAAAATAAAAAAAATCAAATCAAAAAAATCATTTTGAAAAAAGGGGGACATCGTCCTTGCATCATTCGCATTGGCATTCCATATTTTGTCTTGCATTAAAAAAAAAAAAAAGCAACAAAATTATTTAGAATAAGCCACACTTTTCGAGTGGTCATTCTCCACGCATTTGCATCATACTCGTATATCATAATTTGTTCATTCATTCATTGCATAAAATAAAAGTTGTGATGAGAAGCGAGACGTTCATGCAAAACAACCATCCTTTTTGAAAAAGTTTATCCTTACTTGGTTGCTAACTCCGGGTGTTCCAAAGCACTCAGTTTTGTTTTCAAATCAATAGCTCATTGGCATTTCTTTCAAAAACACTGCATTCCCATCCATTCCATGACAAAAGACTGGAGCAACTCAAAAAAAAAAAAAAAAAAATGGTAACTCTCTGTGAAGCATTCTTCTAGTGAGCGTGCATACTAGGTGCAGTTTCTCTTGTTCGAGTCAGTCAGTTTCCTTCCTTGCCCTCATCACCCTCCAAGTCTAGTCCCGCCCCATTCGCCCAAAGTGTATACTCTTCCCGTGTTGGTACATAATTGACTTTTGGGTTAAATCCTCTGTGCAAGGGGGCAATTTTGTAATCACATAATTACCTTGTTAAAATTGCTTCCCTTTGATTCAAGTCTAAAATGTTGCATGCATTTGTCCAGTCATTCGTTCTTGGGCTTATAGTGTGTGTCCTGTTGACAGAGAAAGGCAAAGTTGGACTTGTTCTCTAGCTAGGAACATGGCAACAAATGAAGAACTAAGAGCAGAAGTGAATGAGTTAAAAGCAGAGGTGAATGAGTTAAAAGCAGATGTGAATGGGTTAAGGACGCAAATGTCAGAAATGGTGAGGGTTCTAATTCCTCTAGGTTACACTCTCCCTTCTAACCCAAAAGCTAATCAGGGAGCTGGTTCTGTAGCCATTATTGAGAATGAACAACCGGCATCTATCGGATCTGAAGGAATGATTGGTGAACCTCGGGCTCAGATCCCGCATCCTACTGTTATACCCCAGGCTACTCTTCAGAGCTTCACTCCTCAGCTAGCTGCCATTCCACAGGCTCAGGACTTCACGACTGGAAACCCTGCATACCCTCAGATTCATCACTCAACTCCAACTATGGCTCCAATGCTCCAGCTCCCTCATAATGTAAGCAGCTTCCCTCAGGTTTATTCCGCTGAGCATCAGCAGACCAAAGATCAGTTTCAGATACTAGAGGAAAGATTAAGAAGGGTTGAAGGCTTCGGTTCCAGAGCAAGAGAGGCCAGAGACTTGTGCCTTATTCCTGATGTGGTGCTGCCTCCGAAGTTCAAAGTCCCCGACTTCGACAAATACAGGGGCGCGACTTGTCCAAAAAGTCACTTGACGATGTATTGTAGAAAGATGTCTACTTACTCTCATGATGACAGACTGCTAATCCATTGCTTCCAAGAGAGCCTTGCAGGGGCATCTCTCAATTGGTATATGAAGTTAGAACCATCTCAGGTTCGCTGTTGGAAGGATTTAGCCGATGCATTCCTCAAGCAGTATCAGTACAATACAGACATGGCACCAGACAGAACGCAGCTGCAGGGCATGAGCAAGAGGGACAATGAATCGTTCAAGGAGTATGCCCAGCGATGGAGAGCTTTGGCTGCACAATGTACACCTCCTCTTTTGGACAAGGAATTGGTCTCTATGTTTTTGGAGACTTTGCCACCACTATACTATGATCGTCTGATCAGCAGTGCATCCTCCAATTTTTCAGATGTGGTGATTGTTGGGGAGAGGATAGAGAACGGACTAAGAAGTGGCAAGATCGCCCAGAGTTCCCCAGGTAACACAAGTGCGCACAAAAACCCATCTTCCGGGTTTCCTGCAAAGAAGAATGAAGAAGCTAATCCAATAACAGGCAAAAAAAAGTCGCCTCGATACGACCCTATCCCTATGTCGTATACCAACCTATGCAGATGCCTAATCAGCCACAATTTGATCTCCCCTCGTGAGATGAAGCCAGTACAACCTCCATTCCCAAAAGGATACAACCCACAGGCCACTTGTGAATTCCATGCTGGGGCAATCGGTCACTCTGCCGAAAATTGTTATCTTTTGAAACATTTGGTTCAGGGTCTTATTGATTCAAGGCGATTAACCTTTGAAGAGGGTGGTGAAGGATTTAACCCTCTGAGTTCAGAGCTATCAGGTCAAAATGACAACAGTTGAAGATGATCAAAATGTTGAAGGCAGCATCATCTTTCCCGTGCTGTTCATAGTATGTATGAGTGACTGTTGATTTTTTTTATGTAGTTTTTCAGTTCAAAGCATTTATCTGTGATGCAATCCTCTGGCTCTGCCCAAGGCCTTAGGATATTTCAATAAGGGCACATGTTCCTTTTCAATATTGTCATCAATAAAAAGTTACTTTCCTCACTAAAACCTTTGAGTCCTCCATGCTGGGGCAGTTCTGTGATCACTAAGTTTCCTCGTCAATATCATATTCCTTGAGCGCAAGTCTTTCAAAAGATAAAAATAAACAAGAAAATAAGCTCGCTAGGTTGAAAACCCGCAAAGGGCGGCCTAAAAAAAAAAAAGAGCGCCCGGTGGATTGAAAACTCGCAAAGAGCGGTCCAGGCAAAAATCAGGGCATAAAAAAATGCAAAGAAAAGAGCAAACACATATAGATAGGTGAACTGTTGTCATGTTTTACAAAAAAAATAAATGAATAAGCAATCGGGATCTGAAATAAAGTTTGGCCATCTCCTCAAAAATACCAAAATCCCAGAAGGTCCCTTTCCTACCCACCTTAAGCCAAGAAAAACCAAAATACAAAAATCACCCTAGACAAGGATCACCTCAAAAATCAAAAAAGTAGTGCATCACTTTTTACCAGCTCACCCGAGTCAAAGAAAAAAAAAGAAAGAAAATCAAAAAAGGGATTCAAAAATGAAAAAGAAAATACAAAAGAAATGTAAGTGGTGAGCTGGTACATATTGCTACCAAACACAAGAGACCTTTGTCTCAATAAACCATCAAACACTTCATCATTCTCATACACCCCTCCTTCCATAAACCGCAAACACTTCCCTTTGACCTTGGCATCCCGCCTTCCACAGACCCTTAGCCAGGAATAAAACTTCCAAACACCTCATCAAGCCAATTAACCATCATAAATCATCGATTGTCAGCCAATGCCGAACAAAAATCATCCCACCATTAGCCCCAAACACTTCGATAAACCCAATCATCCATTCACAACAAAACACCATAATCCCGAAAAGTCCATGACCGGTTGCTTTCGTTTTCTCATTTTTTTAAATCTAGAGACAACTAAGTTTATCTGTCTACAATGTGGTTGCTCAAAAAGAAAAACAAACGATCAAAAAAAAAAAAGAAAGCTGATAAAAAAAAAAAAAAAAAAACCCTCAGGAAAAAGAAATGAGGGAGCAAAAACAAACAGTCAGAAAAAAGGAAGCTGACGGAAAAAGAAAGACTTGCACTTCAAACGCATTCAAGCTGCATTGAAACAATGTTTAGTGATCACCAAGTGAGGCTTCTTTCACACCAAAGGTCAAGACATTAGTAGAGAACCAATGATTTGCACTGAGAACACCACTCGGATCTAAAAGTTGGGGCATTCTCTTCACCACTCACACACCCTGGTCTTGGGAAAGCCTGTTCAGTGTCCATCCCATGTTCACTCCAGTTTGTCAATATCACCAAACAGGGGCAAGCCTTTCATTCATAGTCACCAAGCCTAGATTGGGGCAGTCCGGCAAAAGCCATTGCCTTTCACCCCTTCACCTGCCATGTCTCAAACACCTGTCTGACATTTGCACTCTTTTGTATACTTATTAGACAATGCTTCAAAGAGAGAGAATACAAGGTGAGTCATCATGGAAAGGAGGAGAAAGAATAAATGAGCTGGTTGATAAATAAAAAGCTTGAGAGCACCGGGTTTTGAATTTAACTCAAATGTTTCGAAAGAATAATCAAAATTCACTTTCACTTTTTGCATCCAAAGGCTCGCATCTTATCATCACGAAATGTTCACAAAAATGTTATTTTCGCCTCATGCATCTGGGTATCTCATTTTTCCCGTAACAACAAGGCATCGCATTCGCACTGGCATCTCATAGTAGAAGCAATAAAGGAAAAGCAAAAATCCTTTCATGTCATTGCATTTGCATCATATTTTAGAAAAGGAATAAAAAACAAAAGTTTCCCATTTCATTCATCATTCAAGTTAAGAAATGAACAACAAGACCATTCCATTCAATAAATCACTACATACATTTGCATACCAAGACAATCCACCATTGCATAAATCACTTGCATGACCTGCACCATTCAAATGCATTGTTAAGTGAATACAGATAAGCATCAAATGTTAGTCCTCATGCTTGCTACCAAAAAAAAAAAAAAAAAAAAAAAAAAAGAACCAGAAAGCTTGGACCCGCTGGTCCCCAGAATTCAACTTTCCAAAGAATTTTCTGAACCATTTGCTTTGGACCTGTTGGCCCCCAGATTATAGAGCTTATGTGCTCGCCCTATACTTATAGAGCTTATATGCTCGCCCTATACTTGTAGAGTTTATGTGCTCGCCCTATACTTATAGAGCTTATGTGCTCGTCCTATACTTATAGAGCTCGTATGCTCGCCCAGAATCTGCTCCTCCTCATAGAGAGAAAAAGAGGAAGAGCAAAGAAGAGAAAGTTTTCCTTTGCATGTCATTCCATTAAAATACAGGAGCATTCCATGTCATCATTACACCAGAATCATAGCATTGCATGCATTTGCATAGCACGCCCTTGCATAACATGCCCCCGCGTAACATGCGTCCACACTCCATGCACCATTCCTCGCATCAGCCGACATATGCAGGTACCTCAATCCAGTGCAGCAGCATAAGCCATTTCAATCAATCAATCAACAGGATTCGTGAATCCCTTCAGGACCCAAGCGTCCCTTCAAAAGCAGAGTTCACCTCGTATTCGAGCTGCGAGCAGATCCTTCAGACCCCCAGCGGTCCTTCAGAGCCCAGGCGCTCCTTCAGACCAACAATGGTCCTTCAATCCAGATCGCATGTCGCGTTAAATCGAGCAAACCGACGGATCATCCGGCCCCAGGCCCTTCAGACTAGCTGTGTCCGCCTAAAAAACACAGTGCACGTCCTTCGTGGTTATATCAGCTCCGGACCTGATTAACCCTAATGGCCGCTCGAAAAAGGCCACCCCCAGACCGTATTACTAGTACCATAAGCTAGTTGCGCTCCTTCAGACCCATCGGTCCCTCAGGCTTAGGCATGCCCTTCAGACCCCGACGGTCCCTCAGTCGAACTCAGGTCGATGCGCCAAGCATTGATTTTGAGCTAGACCTTCAGAGCCCCAGTGCTCCTTCAGATCCCTAGCGATCCCCCAGAGCCCCGGTGCTCCCTATTTACTTTCAGTCTAAATCAGCCCAGTTTTCATAATTTTTTTTTTTCAAAACAAAAAAAAAACCAAAGTACCTCAGTCCGGGCAAAATTAGCGTCTTTTCTATCTTCATTTCTATTTTCCTCGAGAAATTCGGAATCCCTCCGATTTCCTAGCAAAATATAAATAAAGAGGGGCAGCTGTAATACCCTAATTTTGTCCTATCCAAAAAAAGAGAAATTTTATTTATTTTTAATAAAAAACAATTATTTTATTTTTTTTATGCCATGTTTTATTTTATTTTAGTTTGCTACAAGTTTTTAATTTTTGAAAAAAAATATAATAATTAGAAGTGAAGAAATAAAAATAAGCCAAGAAGGAAGTGGGGGGGGGGGGTCTATTAAAAATAAGGTGCTGTCATGGAAGCCCAACCCAGCAAAATAGCTAGCCCAATTCGCCTAGCCCACTCCTCCACCCAACCCACAACCCATATCCAACCCACAACCCATAACCCAACTCATCACAAAACCCTAATTCCCCTCCTCCTAACCCTAATTCGAATTCCCCCCTTTTACCCTAAAAGCCATCCACATTCACTCTCCCCCTTAACCCAAAAAATCATCCACATTCATCCCCTAATTCCCCTCCATATTCGACCCCACCCCCTATTATCCCATGGTCAAAACCCCACCTTCTCCCTTCCACACTCCACCTCTCCTCTTTTCTCTCAATTCCACTTCCCCACACTTCCCACTTCCCCATTTTTCCCTTCCCAACACACTCAACCCCTCTCTCTCCCTCAATATTCGACCCCCTCTCTCTCTCCCTCAATATTCGGCCATCTCTCTCTCCCTTACACATCACTTTCTCTCAATTACACTCCACCCTTCCCATCACTCCCTCTCTCTTTTCTCTCACTCTCTTTCCCTTTCTCTTTCCTCCCTCACCTACGGCTCTCCCCCTCTCTATCACACCCACATTTTATTTTTTTTCTTCCCCTTCACCAAACTTCCTACTCCAATCTCTCTCACACTCTCACACACTCACTTTCTTTTCTCTTCACACACTCATCCATTCCTCTCCCTATCACACACTTCACACATGGCACTCTCTTCTCCATGCCCATACCTTCAACCATCATCTCCCCTCATCTCACATGTCTTCTCTTTTTTTTCCCCTTCAACAACTCCCCCAAACCTCCATCATAGCAAAAAGTCACCATCACTATCCAAGAGTGGATGAAGAAGGAAGCAAGTTTTTTGTATAAATAGGGTTCCCCACTTTGAAGAAAGGGGACGAATTTGGCTCTTAGAAAAAAGGAGGAGCTTCTAAAAAAAATTAAGGTTTCTCTTAGAGAAATATTCTTCCCTTTCTTTTCCTCCTTCCTAGATTTTTTAGTTTAAAGGTTCATTTGTATTGAAGAAATTTGAAGAAGGAAATTTCTTCAACATTTCTGGATTTTCATTGTCAAGGTACTAAAATGTAATATTTTTATTATTGTTCACGTTTTTTTAGATATTATTATTGTTGTTTTTTTTAAATTTTAGTTACTGTTTTTGTTATGTAAATATTATTATTGTTTTTTTTTATAAATTTTGGTTGTTCTTGTTATTTAGCCTAGTTACCTTTTTGTATATTTATTTGCTGTTTTTATTATTTAGTGTAGTTGCTTTCTTATTAGAATATTATTGTTGTCTTTTATTATTTAGTTTAGAGGCTGTTTTTTATATTATATTTTTGCTATTGGTTATTTATTTTGTTGTTTGTTATATTATTCTAATTTTCGGAGTAAAAAAAAGTGATAAAAAAATGTTGCTTTTTTTAATAAATAATTCTAATTTTCGGACTAAAAAAGTGCTAAAAAAATATGTTGTTTGTTTTAAAAAAAATGGTTATTATTTTCGGTTTTAAAATAAACAAAAAAAAAAAAGTAAAAAAATGTGTTCCTTTTTTATTTTCGGATTTAAATAAAGCCTTTTTTTTCAAATACTAAAAAATATTTTAAAAAAAAAATAAATGGTTACTAGTGTCACTACTCTTTTCTAAAAAAAATAATATAATAACAAAAATCTTTTTTTCAACAAAAAAGGTAAAAAGGCCCCCCTTTTTATTAAATAATAACTATGACAACAAAAAAAAAACAACAAAAGAATTATTTTTCTCCATAATCCGCTTTCAAAATACCACTTTTTAGGCTAGGTTTGTTTTTTTAAGAGAAAAAAAAAGCGCTTCAATAATCACGCGTTCTAGGGTAGAATAGTAAAAAAGGGTAATAAACCAATCAATCGTTTTAGCGTCAAAACGCTATTTGCACCCGCGGCAACCTTTTTTAAAAAAGGCACCAAAACGCTATTTGCACCCCGCGTTCTCTTAAAACAGCAAACCCATCCATTTTTTTTTTACTACAAGCCCATCTTTTCAAACACAACCTAGTTCACAAAAAAACGATTTGGTCACGCTATTCACACCTCCTTTTTTTAATACAACCCCTTTATTATTTGCACCCCCCCTTCTATCACATATTCCGTTTTTATTCACCACGTGATACTTCCAAACCGTTTTCCTTTTTTCTTTTTAATCGAATTCGCGTAAAAAAAAAAAAAGGTTGTTACTAGTGGTCACTCTGAGCCTTGCTTGTTTGACCGTTAGGACTAACCTTCCTTTTTTCACAGCGGATTAGTAGCGGGGATCACTCTGAGGTTACTCGTTTGATCATCGCAAACATTCGCCTAAACTTCTTTTTAGTTAATAAAGTACAAACATAATTTCAACTCCTTTTTATCACGTTTCCCGGTAAGCACGTTTTCAAGTGAACAAACGCTCAATCCCAAACCGGTTGTCTATAGCGGTCACTCTGGGCCCGACTCGTTTGAACGCTGTAAACACCTCCTTTTTCAAATAAGCCATTTATGACGACCACTCTGGATTTATCTGTTTGGTCACCATGAACGGCCTCTAGTTTTCCCAAACTTTTCAAAAAAATAAAAAATACCAACACACAAATTTTTTCTAACCAAGAACTACGTAGCTTTGATTTCTCCATCGCACCCGGAGATACGTAGGAGCGGGGGCCCACTCCCGTCAAGCGCAAAAAACTAAAATTTTTATTAAGTCTGCCTTTCTTTTTTTTTTTCTTCTTCGCAAACAATCAAAAATGGGTAAACAAAGTATTTTCATTTAAAACTAACTTTTTCTACACATTAAATTAAAAGGTAACCTTTTTAGGATGTTGTGGGGTGCTAGTACCTTCCCCGCACTTAATCGACCCCCGAACCCAAAACAAAGGTTTTTTTCAATGTTTTCCTAAAAATAAATATTGATGGCGGCTCCATTGTTCAAAAACAACGAAGAATCCCTCCTCCAGATTTTTCGGTCGCTACAGCCTTTGCTAGTTTGGTCATCAAACAAATCAATCCTTTTCAAAAAGGCTTTCAAAAAGAGAATAAAAACAAGTTGTCACCAACGGTCACCCAGAACCTTAGTTCGTTTGACTAGCGGTAGCGACTCCTTTTGAGTACTTAGCGGTGATTACCCATAGCCTTAGCTAGTTTAGTCACTCGCTAGTACTCGTCCTATTTCGAAAACTCACCTAAAAAGTAAAAAACAAAAACCAAGGCAGAACTACGTAGCTCTGAATTCTCCATTGTACCAGGAGATACGTAGGAGCGGGTCGTTACCCCCGTCGAGCTCTTTTCTAAAAAACTCTTTTTTTTCTTCTTTACATAAGTTTTCCATTAATTTCCCATCCATCTTCAAATAAGAATAAAATAGGCAAATCTAAGTGTTCTTCAAATCAAACATTAAAACCACACAATTTAATTAGAGGTTCCCTTTCAGTAGAAAGGAGGAATGGGGTGCTAATACCTTCCCCATTCCTAACCGACCCCCGAACCCATGTCTCTATTTTTCAAAAGACCACCCGCCTTTTCGTAAAAGACTTTTTTCTAATGTTTTGGTCTAAAAACTAAAATATTGGTGGCGGCTTCACAATTTTCTACGTTGTACATTGAAGAACCCTAAACGGGATTTTTCGGGGTACAACACTCGTGTGAGAATAGTCGGGCATTCTTCTACTCCAGTGATAGTTTCTTTTTTTTTGGGCAGACAAAAGGAAAGAAACCTCATTAAAACCTTTTTATGTTAAGAAACATCAAGAAGGAAAAAGAGTACTTCCCCCTGATTTTATTAAAAAAAGAGAAAAAAGAAGACAGAAAAAGCCAAGGGGGGACTAGACCAATACCCTTGACAAGAAAAGAAACTGAACACAAAGCAATAATAATGAGCCCTAAGTTAAAGACACCCTAAAATCAGTCATCCTAACGACAAGGTATAAGACAGGTGTAGCGACCGAAAAATATGGGAAATGATTCTTCAAAAGTTCAAAAATGAAGCCGCCACCAAAGTTTAGTTCAAGGGCAAACATTGGAAAATCCCTTTAAGATGGATAAGGGTCGTTAAGACCAGATTTGGGTTCGGGAGTCTGTTATGCGTGAGGAATGTATTAGCACCCCACGACATCATTCCTAAGGAAGGTTACCTGCTAATTAGTTGTAGAAGCGATAGTTAATTGGAAAACATTTAATTTACCCTTTTATTTTGAATTTGAAAGAGAATAGAAGAAACAAGAAACTTGATATTTTATTTGAATTTAAGAAAAGGAATATTTGGAGAAAGACTAAAAATGGTTTTTATTAGTGCACTTAACAGAGGTGGGCCCCCTCTGCTCCTACGTATCTCTTGGTAGAGAATCAAAGGCTACGTAGTTCTTGGGTAGAAAAAGTTTGGTTTGTTTGTGTTTTTATTTAGGGATTTTAGGATTCTTGAGTGATAAGTTCATTTGTCCTAAAAAGCTGACTAATCCGATTGTGCAATCGACTTAATCCTCTGTTTTTGAAAATAAGATTTTGATGAGTTTTTTGGAAGAAAATAATTTGTGTAGGGAGTGATTTGATTTGATTTGGGAGAGAGAGAAAATGTGTTCAGTGTTCTTGTTGAATCAATGTGGCGTCATTTTCACTGTGGACATGACCTCTTTTTATAGGTGAAGGGTTAGGTAAATAGTGGACAAGTTGACTTGCTGGGCAAGTCGACTTGCTGGGCAAGCAGACTTGCTGGGCAAGAAGCTTGTTGGGCTGAAGGTTGATGCTATTGACACCCTCCTTTATTATTTTCGTTTTTTCTATTAATTTTGATTTTTTGGATTATTCTTGTTTTTGTATATTTTTTGTGATATTTTTGTATTTTTGGGCTTTTTGTATATATTTGGACACTTTATTGTAATATATATTTTTTATTTTCTGATTTTATTTCATTATTATTTTTACGGCTTTTTGATCAAAATGACTAAATTAAGTCCAAAATACCGGACATAGGCCCATTTACTAAGAATTGGCCCAAAAAGTTAGACATAGGCCCAAATAGACAAACGACCCAAAACATTAGACATAGGCCCACTTATTAAAAACTAGCCCAAAATGTTAAGCGTAAGCCCAGTTAGAGACATCACCAAAATCCGGCCCAAAATGTTAGACATAGGCCCAATTAGACAAATCGATCTAAATTAAAACAAGACAGCGCTCGAAATGTTGTTCTCGTAATGATATGGACTTGTGACACGGGGGCTAAAACAATTGCGATAAATGATCGGACAAAATTAGGGTATAACAGCTGCCCCTCTTTATTTATATTTTACTAGAAAAGGTGAATGGTTTTCAGATTTTCGTAATAGAAATAAAAATAAAGATAGAATAGACGCTAATTTTGTCCGCTTAGGGGGAAGATGAGTTAGGGAAATGAGGGACGATTAACACTTGGTGTGTTAACCGAGAATAATAGAGAAGGATCACTGGGGATCTGGAGGAGCACTGGGCTCTGAAAGAGCACTTGGGCTCTAAGGGAGTACCGGGGCTCCAAGGGGTTTCCTAAGCCCTGAAAGACCACTTGGGGTCTGAAAGACCACTGGGGATTTGAAGGACCACTGAGGGTCTGAGGGTGGCCTTTTTCGAGCAGTCGTTAACAAGATCAGGTCTAGAACTGATCACGAAGGACGTCCACTATGTCTTAGGCTGACACAACTAGTCTGAAGGACCTGAGGTCGGATGATCCATCGGTGCTCGATGCCGACGTGCGATCTGGATTAATGGACCAATGGAGGTCTGAAGGAGCGTTGGGGCTCTGAAGGACCTCTGGGGGTCTGAAAGATCGGTGTGAAGGAGCGTTGTGTTCGCTCTCTTTGAAGCATTGTTTAGTAAAAATGTATAGTAGTGCAAATATAGGTGAATGAGTCAGTTGACTTGGTTCTAGGTCTAGGGTATGGACATATATGACAGGTGAAAGGATGAAGGACATGATTTTTGTCAAAGTCATGAAAGGTAGGTTCTCCCCAATTCAAGAAATGTGGGACTGCCCTAATTTAGGCTTGATGTCGGTGAGTGAATACACTTGCCCCTTTCTAGTGATGACAACAACTAGGGGTGTAGAAGATGATGAATTGGGAATGCCATGACTTTGTAATGAAAAGTGGCAAGCAAAGGATTTTGTCTCAACTCATAGAGTTTGGTGTTGCCCTAATTACGACAAGGACAAAGTTGCCCCAACTGAAGTAGCATTGTGAAAGGGTTTGTTTAGGGTAATGGGTTGAGAAATTGCCCCGGTACGGTTTTGTGGATGTGAATATGGTAAGGGAATGAGATGGGTGTAGGGATAATTTCCCTAATTTTAGGTGGAGTGAAGGGTGACGGGATTGCCCCACTATGGAATGACATTTAAAACGGTTGCTTTAAGTGAGGTTGTGAAAGGTGGCAAAGTTAGGGTAATGGGCTAGGGAGGTGGTCCAATATGGCTATATGGATTGGGTATGGTATATGAATGGGATGGACAATGGCTAAATCTCCAAGTTCAAGTGGTATGGATGATAAAAGAATGCCCCATTTTGGGATCTAGGTGGTGATCCTAGTATAAACTTTTGGTTCTCTTTTACGTGAATCCCAAAGACTGTGACAGTCTTGAGTTTTTTGATATGATGAAAATTTCACTTGGTGATCACTAAACATGTCTTTATATCAATGCAACTTGAATGCGCCTTGGAGTGCAAGCCTTTTGATTTTTTTTTACTTTCTTTGATTTTTTGAGCAAACATCCTGTAAATAAATAAACTTATTTGTCCTAAAATTAAAACTTTGAGAAAACAAAAGCAGTCAGTCATTGATCGGAATGGACTTTATAGGGTTATAATGTGGCCGATGGTTAGGGGTTTGTGAATGATAGGATAATTAGGCCTAATGAAGTATTTGAGAGTTTATGAAAGGATGGATAGTTAGGCCCAATGAGGTGTTTGAGGGTTTATGAAAGAAAGGGTTTGTGATGTGGCGAATGGTTAGAGGTTTATAAAAGAAAGGGTTTGTGATGTGGCGAATGGTTAGAGGTTTATGAAAGAAAGAGGTTGTAAATGGGTGTTTGAGGGTTTATGAAAGGAGGGATAATTAGGCCCAATGAGGGTTTATGAAAGGAGGAGGTGTTTATGAAATGAGGGATAATTGGGCCCAATGAGGTATTTGAGGGTTTATTGAGACAATGATCTCTTATGCGCTTCATGGCAAGATATATCAGCTCACAATTTCTACTTTTTTTATTTTTTTTCCAGGATTTTTCAATCCTCTCTTTTTTGAATTTCACTTTTTTGTGATTTTTCTTTCTCCTTTTTTTTGGCCTGGGTGAACTGATAAAAGGGATACACCATGTTTAGGTGTGGAATTGATCCTTGTCTAGGGTGACCGAAATTGTATAGGGTGACTGAAAGATTTTTTGATTTTTTGACTCAAAGGGGTAGTAAAGAGCCTTTTTTGAGGATATGGGAAGATGACCAAACTTCATTTCAAATCATGACTACTTATTTTCTCAAAACTTAACTTTAGGACAAAAATTTATTTATTTTTATATATTTGATTTTTCTTTATTTCTTTTTATATGCCTTAATTTTTGCTTAGAATGCTCTTGAGAGTTTTTAATTAACCTAACAGACTTTTTTGAATTTTTTGTTATCTTTTCTTTGTAAAAGATTTGCACCAAGGGAATTCAATATTGACAAGGTATCTAGTGATCACAAATTTGCCCCTGGATGGAGAACCTAAAGTGTTATTTCATTAATGGGAACAAACCAAAATGTTAACTAGGCACTTGTGTGGGGAATATGTATTGGGTGGTCGGGGTGGGACTAGACATGGACAAGGGCTGATGATAAGATGCACAGAGTGGACACTAACTGACTCAAACAATAGTAAATGCACATTGCATACAAGTTCACTATACGAATGCTTCATAGAGAGCTAACATAATTAGAGACATTATTGAAGAAATTTTTGATGACACATTAGTTAACAAAATAGATCATTTTGATCATTTACCATGGGGTGGATGAGATGCATTGTTTTGCTGACAAAAAAAATGTGAATGAGCTGCAAACAATGAATAATTTCTTCTTTTTAAAAATTGAGTGTCTTGAAACACTGAGTTTGCAACTAAGTTCGACCCCGTTTGAAAATTAGTAGGTTAAGCTTTGTCAATGACGAACAATCAATTAAAATGTATTTCGCAAGAACGCCTCATCTCTCATCACAGTTTTTTTTTTAAATTATGCTCATGTTTGTTTTCTATTTTTTTGGTAATGCATGAATGAACAAATTATAATGTAGAGGCATGATGCAAATGCATGAAGGAATGATCACTTAAAAGCTCACTATTCTAACTGGTTTTTCTTTTGATTTTTTAGAGACAGTGCAACATGTAAATGATGCAAAGTATCATTTATAATTTAAAATGGAATTCCAACTAGATATATATTTTTTAATGATGGATGATGCAAGAATAATGATATGATTTTTTTTATTATTTTGAAATGGTGCATGCATGCAAAAATGATTTATGAATAAAATGATGACGCGATTTAATGATGAAACAACATGGTTTTTTTGTTTGTTTTTTTTAATTAGGATGACAACATGAGTGAAATGATGAATTTCTTGATGTTGCAAATGATGAGATGCCTGGTTATTTTTTAATGATTATGAGTGAATTGTGGTGCATGCTAAACGAGATATTTATGTTATATTGCTAAAAAGTGTTTTTTTATATATGCAAGGAAGTGCATGATACACGCAATGATTTTTAATGCATGGAAAGGAAAATTCATGATTAATGACATGGTTTTTTGAATGAATGAGAAGGTTATATTTTTGTTTTTTATTTTTTGGAAAAGGGGAACCAGATGCACGAGCATATGAATGGATGCATGAAATGCGAATGTGTCACGTCGGGGAATTGTAAACTTTTTATTCGAAGAGTAAAGTATAATTCAGGTGGTCTGACTTTCAAATGCATTTTTTCTTATAATTTCATCCACCTTTCTTATAAAAAAGGTTTTATAATTCCCCGGCGGTCATGCAAAATGAGATGTTTTTTTTATGATATGCAGAGAAGAAGGAAAATAAGAATGCATGAAACATGCTTGCAAGAATAAAATAGATTTTTTTTGGGTTTTTTTTAGGGAAATGAGAAAAATGTATTAGTGTTCGTTTGAATGCAGGGGTATGAAGCTCCTAAGAGAATAGGTCTAAGGCTTTTCTATTGAGTGAACCTTTCAAAAGATAGCTCTAAAGGGTCCTAAATAAGGTTCCTAGAACCAACGACCCTAGTTAAGAACACTGATCCCAACAATAGACAAACTATTAGGAGTGACATCATTCTCAAAAGAGACCAAACTCTATGTGAGACTTTCGTGACCACCCAACAGGACGCACATCCAGTAGGCCATCACTATGCAGTCTCGTTCTAACTTAGGCTATGCTCCAGTCCGGGTATAGGACTATTCTCACGTGTGTGCAGAAGTGTGATAGTGGAGTGTGTGAAGGAGCAAAATGTCAATTATACCCCCAGGCAGCAAAACAAACAAACACATATACAAAATGGTCTTCTATTCTAAGGTTTACATATAAATATAATATGCGATAAAATAAAAGACAAGAGAAGGGTAAAAATAAACATTAAATTAACGACTAATCCTACAACTAATTAGACATAGGTTTGACTCTCTAAAATTGTCTCCAGTGAAGTCGCCAGCTGTAGCGACCGAAAAATCCGGGTGAGGATTCTTCGAAGGTTCTAAATGAAGCCACCACCAAAGTTTAGTTTAAGGGCAAACATTGGAAAATCCCTTTAAGGTGGATAAGGGTCCTTGAGACCAGATTTGGGTTCCGGAGTCGGTTATGCGTGAGGAAGGTATTAGCACCCCACGACATCCTTCCTAAGGAAGGTTACCTGCTAATTAGTTGTAGAAGCGATAGTTAGTTTTGAAAACATTTAATTTAACCTTTTATTTTGAATTTGAAAGAGATTATAAGAAAGAAGAAACTTGATATTTTATTTGAATTTAAGAAAAGGAATATTTGGAGAAAGACTAAAAATGGTTTTTTATTAGTGCACTTGACAGAGGTGGGCCCCCCTCTGCTCCTACGTATCTCCTGATAGAGAACCAAAGGCTACGTAGTTCTTGGGTAGAAAAAGTTTTGTTTGTTTGTGTTTTTTATTTAGGGATTTTAGGACTCTTGAGTGATCAGTTCATTTGTCCTAAAAAGATGACTAATCCGATTGTACAATCACTTAATCACCTATTTTTGAAAATAAGATTTTGATGATTTTTTTGGAAGAAAATGATTTGTGTAAGGAGTGATTTGATTTGATAGGTATTTTAAGACTCTTGAGCCGTACGGCTCATTCATCCTAGAACGATGACTAACCCGACTGTACAGTCGACTTAATCCCTTGGAAAACTTGTTTATTTATGAGAGGAAAAGGAATATTTTATTTTTGTGTTTTAATATGAATGAAAAGTTGACACAAGAAAAAATGAAAAGTGCAACTAGTGAAAAATAATAATTATAAATATTTAAAAATAAACTAATTAAAAGAAAAATGAAAAAAGGGGAGGGGGAGAGAGAGAGCGCGAGAACTTCGGTGGGAGAGAGAGAGAGAGAGAGAGAGAGAGAGAATGTGTTCAATGTTCTTGTTGAATCACTGTGGTGTCATTTTCACTTTGGACATGACCTCTCTTTATAGGTGAAGGGTTAGGTAAAGAGTGGACAAGTTGACTTGTTGGGCAAGCAGCTTGTTGGGCTGAAGGTTGATGCTATTGATACCCCCCTTTATTATTTTCGTTTTTTCTATTAATTTTGATTTTTTGGATTATTCTTGTTTTTGTATCTTTTTTGTGATATTTTTTGTATTTTTGGGCTTTTTGTATATATTTGGACACTTTATTGTAATATATATTTTTTTATTTTTTGATTTTATTTCATTATTATATTTACGACTTTTTGATCAAAAGAACTAAATTAAGTCCAAAATACCAGACATAGGCCCATTTACTAAGAATTGGTCCAAAAAGTTAGACGTAGGCTGGTGTGTGAAAAGATGTGCAAGTATACACAGTCACAACAAGTAATATAATGATAAGAAAGGTCGAACCTACATGGATTGGATTAACTTTATGTATGTTTATAAAGCATATAAATTAGTATTACTACACTACTCACAAAATTTGGGGTTTTTGGTTTAAGTAAAAACAGAATGCAAGTATGTAAAATAAGATGATTCAAAGTCTTTTTGTCTAAAAGATGTAATATCATTTCTCATTCTGGCATTTTTGATGGGTGGAAAATATTTTGCTAAAAACCTTTCAGCCATTTCATTCCATGAATGAATAGAATTAGGCTCTAATGAATTCAACCAAGATTTAGCCTTATCTTTTAAAGAATATGGAAATAGCTTAAGTTTAAATGCATCTTCACTAACACTAGGAATGATAAAGTTACTACATATTTCTAAAAACTGTTTTAAATGCTCATGGGGATCCTCATGGAGAGATCCACCAAATTGACCAATTGTTTGTAGCATTTGGAACATCATGGGTTTAAATTCAAAATGCACAGCATCAATATGAGGTCTTGCTATACTTGTTTGCATATTTTGATGATTAAACATAGCATAATCCCTCATGGGTCTATCATACAAGTGACCTCCTCCACAATACACACAACTTGTATCACCTGGGGGGTTTGTTCTATGGTTGCTGCAGTGTTTTCTGTTGGTGCTGCTGCACCAGGTGCAGATGCACTGGTTGAAGTGAAGTTTTTAAACAAATTTGTCAGTGAGGCTAACTGAGCAGATAGGGCTGATATATCACTAATTTCATGTACCCCTGATGGTTTCTTTTGGGCACTCACCCTCTCAGTAGGCCAACTAGAGCTATTTGTTGCAATTCTATCAATCAATTCAAATGCTTCATTATAAGTCAAGTTTAATAACACACCCCAGATGATGCATCAAGCATTATTATGGTTTGGAGTTCTAAACCATTATAAAAAGTTTCCAGTTGAATAATGACAGGTAGACCATGATGTGGACATTTTCTTAAAAGCTCTTTCCATCTTTCCCATGCTTCAAACAATGATTCAAAGTCTTTTTGTCTAAAAGATGTAATATCATTTCTCATTCTGGCATTTTTGATGGGTGGAAAATATTTTACTAAAAACTTTTCAGCCATTTCATTCCATGAATGAATAGAATTAGGCTCTAATGAATTCAACCAAGATTTAGCCTTATCTTTTAAAGAATATGGAAATAGCTTAAGTTTAAATGCATCTTCACTAACACCAGGAATGATAAACTTACTACATATTTCTAAAAACTGTTTTAAATGCTCATGGGGATCCTCATGGAGAGATCCACCAAATTGACCAATTGTTTGTAGCATTTGGAACATCATGGGTTTAAATTCAAAATGCATAGCATCAATATGAGGTCTTGCTATACTTGTTTGCATATTTTGATGATTAAACATAGCATAATCCCTCATGGGTCTATTTCTATCATTTAACATACCTATTGCTCCCATGTTGATGAATTGTTGTGGTGAAGTCATGCTAGAACCTCTGTCTTTGGGTCTTTGTTGTCTTTGCAAGCTCCTAAGTCTCCTCTCTATCTCAGGATCTAATGCAAACTCTGGTGTTTTAACCCTGCGCAAATATTCAGTGCAACTGCACCTAGTGCTTCTGCACCGAATGCTTCTGCACCTAATGCTTCTGCACAGAAAACAAAATACCAGAGTAATAAAAAACTAGCTTATAAATCTAGACAATAAAAATTAATGGCAATCCCCGGCAACGACGCCAAAAATTTGGTGTGTGAAAAGATGTGCAAGTATACACAGTCACAACAAGTAATATAATGATAAGAAAGGTCGAACCCACAGGGATTGGATTAACTTTATGTATGTTTAGAAAGCATATAAATTAGTATTACTACACTACTCACAAAATTTGGGGTTTTTGGTTTAAGTAAAAACAGAATGCAAGTATGTAAAATAAGATGAAGGAAATCAGTTGAGAAAGATAGTTGAGATGTCTTTACTAGATAATGCTTCTTTTGAGAGTTTCTATGCTTTTAGAGATGCAGAAGCATCAAGTGCAGAAGCATCAAGTGCAGTAGCATTGAGTGCAGTTGCATAAGTGTGTGCTTTTCAGCTATTTTCTTCAGAGTTTCGTTACATGCTTCCCATGTCTGGGCTTGCTAAATAAGTTCACTCCTGCCTTTGAAGTTCCCACGGTTTCACCCTAAGGACTATGTTATCCTATGTCTAGGACTTAACATGGTTTTAACACAGTTTCTTTATTAAACAAGTTTAACAAAGCCTTTATTAAAACACTCACCCTTATTAGTCTTGATTTCTAATTATAAACCATGTCTGTGAATATAACTCTACTTATTGTAGGAGATCAACCTTAAAATAAGATGGATGTAGTATAACACAAGACCCAAAATGCTACAACACTTAAAAGCATAATAACTTACTCAAAAGATCATTATAAGTTTAGAACATCTCAACTAAAGGAATTTAGCTCATGTTACTCATTATATAATAGAGAGAATCTGCAAAGAACATAATAATATGGATAATACAAAAGATATCAATAGGGTAGAAGTTACACGGATTCATGTTCATTTGCATGGAATTCTGATTGGTGCAGAAGCACTGATTCCTCCGTCTATCTATGAAGAAGTGGAGGAAGAGGGTGTCAATTCCTTCCTCACCTTCTTACAACTAACTACTGAATAAAAATGCAAGAAATGAAACTACTAAAATATAGGTAAAGTGTATGATCTACATATTATCAAGTGAGATATGCGATGATCTTCAAGTGAGAAGTGGAAACCTTTATATAGCCTTGGAGGTTTCCTTCAAGTAAGGGTTTGCTTGGAGATCAAGCTTGACCAAAGGTGGCTTAACCATGGTTACTTTTCAGAGCTTTGATTGAGACGATTGAGTCTAAAGGGGAGGTCCAATTGTGGAGAGCCATGTGTCTTTAGATGAGTAGCCTTTCATGATGATGTTTATGGTGGGAACCTCCTTATGCATGTGGGCATGTGCCTCCATGTGATTTGTGACAAAGCATGATGGCATAGAAGTTTTAGTGCAGTGGTATGAATTGAGGTGCTTCCATTGTGGGGTTATAAACATTAGCGCAGGATGGTGCAGAAGCACTAAGTGCAGGAGCATCATGGTGCAGAAGCATCGTGGTGCAGAAGCATCATGGTGAAGAAGCATCGTGGTGCAGAAGCATCATTTGTAGGTAAACTGAACAAACACATCAAACATACCAATATATATACAAAATGCTTTATTCATCACATAATTCCTAGAATGTTGTTATCTTACTTATACTACTATATTTAACACATATTCTACTTGATTTCAAGTAATTAGTTATGATTAGATGTATGAATAACTCTATATAAAATGGAGTTATCATAGGCCCTAATAGACAAACGACCCAAAACATTAGACATAGCCCCACTTATTAAAAACTGGCCCAAAATGTTAAGCGTAAGCCCAATTAGAGAAATCACCAAAATCTGGCCCAAAATGTTAGACATAGGCCCAATTAGACAAACCGGTCTAAATTAAAACAAGACAGCGCTCGAAATGTCGTTCTCGTAATGATATGGACTTGTGACATGGGGGCTAAAACAATTGCGATAAATGATCGGACAAATTTGGGGTATAACAACAGGTTAAAGAACTAAAATACAAAATCAAATCAAAAAGAGACGGAAGCAGAATTTGCCTTTCGACGAGTATTATAGCTAACGACCAATTTCTTTTTTTGCTCAACTTCTTTTGAGTACTGGACACAACTGGTTCAAAATAATCATGCTGCGCAACTGCTCCCTGGGTTTTAGCAGCCACCGGATCACCAACATCATCTGACATCGCACCCCAAAGCTTTTCTAAAATTCTCATATCAGAAGCTCCTACTAGATTAGAAGTAGCAACGGACTCTGAGGCAGTAAGCAAATTTTGGGTCTTGGACAGAGCCGCAAATGCTTGAGAATCAGCGACAACATCACCATCTGAGACATCCCCCCAGGCCTTCCCTAAAATTCTCATGTCAGGTACAATCGCTGGGTTAGAAGTGGCACCTGATACTGAGACATTTAGCGAATCAAGCCTTGTCGAGGGAGATTGTGTGGAGGATAAATCCATATCCTCCATATTCTGAGTCGAATAATTATTTGATGAAGAAGGAACCACCACCACCCCTACAGTGTGGGTATTCATAGGAGAGCTTCGAGTAGATGTAGGTTTCTCAGAAGAGATTTGATGAGCCGACAGAGACGAAGATTCCTTTTACATAACAATACATTCAGTATTTTGTGCTACACCAAGAAGAGGGTTTGGGCTCTCTCCACCTCCGCAGGGGTTAAAACAATGTTATTAATACCTTTGAAGCGATTAGGATCATTATCTACCAAACTAGTACCTTGCAGAGCTTGGGAATGCTCAACATTTTTCTCCATGACAATTGACTTCTGATAACTCTAATTTATATAGAGTTATTTTATACTTCTAAACGCAACAAATTACTTGAAACTCAAGTACAAAGTATGTTAAATATAGTGGTATTAGTAAAATAACAACATTCTAGGAATTATTTGATGAATAAAGCATTTTGTATATATATATATATATATATATATATATATATATTGGTCTGTTTGATGTGTTTGTTCAGTTTTCCCACAGATGGTGCTTCTGAACCACAATGCTTCTGCACTTAGTGCTTCTGCACCACGATGCTTCTGCACTTAGTGCTTTTGCACCATCTTGCGCTAAAGATTTATAACCCCACAATGGAAGCACCTCAATTCATACCTCTGCTCCAAAACTTCTATGACATCATGCTTTGTCACAAACCACATGGAGCACATGCCCACATGCATAAGGAGGCGCCCACCATAAACATCATCATGAAAGGCTACTCACCTTAAGACATATGGCCTTACACAATTGGACCTCTCCTTTTAGAAATGTGTTGAACTCAATCTCCTTATCCAAAGATCAGAAAAGCAACCATGGTTAAGCCTCCTTAGGTTAACTTGGTTCTCAAGCAAACCCTCAAGCAAAGGAAATCTCCAAGGCTATAAAAAGGGCTCCCACTTCTCACTTGAAGAGCATTGCATATCTCACTTGATAATATGTAGATCATACACTTTACTTATATTTTAGTAGTTTCATTTCTTGCATTTTTTTCAGTAGTTAGTTGTAAGAAGGTGAGGAAGGAATTGACACCCTCTTCCTCCACTTCTTCATAGATAGACGAAGGAATCAGTGCTTCTGCACCAATCAGAATTCCATGCAAAAGAACATCAATCAGTGTAACTTCTACCCTATTGATATCTTTTGTATTATCCATATTATTATGTTCTTTGCAGATTCTCTCTATTATATAATGAGTAACATGAGCTAAATTCCTTTAGTTGAGATGTTCTAAACTTATAATGATCTTTTGAGTAAGTTATTATGCTTTTAAGTGTTGTAGCATTTTGGGTCTTGTGTTATACTATATCCATCTTATTTTAAGGTTGATCGCTTAAAAGAAGTAGAGTTATATACACAGACATGGTTTATAACTAGAAATCAAGACTAATAAGGGTGAGTGTTTTAATAAAGGCTTTGTTGACTTGTTAATAAAGATAACTTTGTTAAAACCATGTTAAGTCCTAGACATAGGATAACATAGTCCTTAGGGTGAAACAGTGGGTACCTCGAAGGCAGGAGTGAACTTATTTAGCAAGCCCAGACATGGGAAGCTTGTAATGAAACTCTGAAGAAAGTAGCTGACAAGCACACACTTATGCAACTGCACTCAATGCTACTGCACTTGATGCTTCTGCACTTGATGCTTATGCATCTCTAAAAGCATAAAAACTCTCAAAAGAAGCATTATCTAGTAAAGACATCTCAACTATCTTTCTCAACTGAATTCCTTCATCTTATTTTACATACTTACATTCTGTTTTTACTTAAACTAAAAACCCCAAATTTTGTGAGTAGTGTAGTATACTAATTTATATGTTTTCTAAACACACACAAAGTTAATCCAATCCCTGTGGGTTCGACCTTTCTTATCATTATATTACTTGTTGTGACTGTGTATACTTGCACATCTTTTCAACTTCCCTTTATCGTTCTTCAGTACATGCTGATTAGGTTTAAGAGGGACAAGATTCTCCTTTCGAGGCTTCACCAGATTTCCTTTAGTCTTCTCCGCATCATGGAAATTCTTACAATTTTGAAGAGAATGTCCAATACGATGACAAAATTTGCAAAACAAAGGCACACACTCGTATTCCACTCTGATGCGAAAAGCGAATCCCTCTCTCTACTAACAATTCATGCACCTTATCAGTTAAATCAATATCAATAAGGACTCTAGCAAAGTGACCAAAAGATCTCTTCATAGTGACTTCATCCAAAGCAATAGGAACCCCTAGGCTACCACTAATCTCAAACAAAATTTTCGGCCTCCAATATTCACGAGAAAGACCATGAAGTCTAACCCAACATTGAGCAGTGGTTTGTTTTGCAGAAAAATGGTCAAAATCGGGCTTCCAAGCAAAAAGACGCATAATTTCACAAAAGTTTTTTTTTTTAGTATTTTGATAAGTAAACACTACATGTTGTTATAATTATTTTTTATATTGTACCTTTATAATTATTGCATGTTGTTGGTATAATTTGTTTTTTTATTTCCAATAGGAAAACATTAACGTTATAAAAGTTATTTGTTTATATGTTTTTATAATATATTTGGCTTTAAGACGAATATTTAACTTTGCGCCTCGACAAAGAAACATTATCAGTTGCCCCAGTAATTTAATTGCATTTAAGCAGTCTCAATGAGAAAACATTTATACGACAGTGTCAATATATTTTTTTTTACCTTTTTTCTTTATTAATGCTTTTGCTTTTATAAATGCACAATTTATTTTTGAGTCCCCATCGAGAAAATATTACATATTGTTGTGATAATTATTTTTTATATTTTGCCTTTATCAATACCTTTATTATTGATAAATGATTATTTAGCTTTTGAGTCACGATATCGAAATATTGTCATTTTCCGTAAAGTTATTTTTAAAATTTTGTTTTCATAAATGTCTTTACTTTTTTATAGATGATTATTTTATTTTTGAGTATTGACGGAAAAAGTTTCATATTATTTGTATAACCATTTTTGTATTTTTCCTTTGTAACACATGTTTACTTTAATAATTGAATATTTTGTCTTGAGTGAGGAAATATTATATGTTGTCATCTTAATTTCATTGCATTTGATATAATTATTTTCACTGCTTGAGTAATCTTATTCTTTCTACAATTTTAAAGAATTAAAACAACTATCTATATTTGTCATAATGTAAAATGTGTGGAAGTCTTATTATTTTGACCTGTCATCCAAATAATAGAATGAAAACTTAGTTCTATTCTATTTCGTTTAGTCATTTTAAAATATTGAAAGACATGCTAAGTGCGGATCAAAAATTAAGTTTTTATAACATCACTCAATCATAAAACAATATGTCATAAAAAAGATTTGAATTTATCTAAACTCTAATTAGTTTTTAATGATTTACAACGATTCTAGAATTTTTCTCTGGAATTGTCGTGGAGCAGGCAGTCCTGATTTGTTTCGAGTTTGTAAGCAATATTGTGATGGTAATAGCCCTTCCATGTGTGTTATTGTGATGGCTAAGGGTTGATGCAGAACGGCTTAGACGGACCTTCTCTCTATTGGGGTATGATCATTTTCATTATTCTCTGGAGGTATTGTTGTTGCTTGGCTAGGTGATAGAATAAATGCTTCAGTTTTGATGACTCATTTTCAGCTTATCCATTTGTAAATAGCTATGGTCGGTTGTAATGATTGGTTCTTTTCTGCTGTTTATGCAAATCCACATGAAGACCAAAAGTGCTTGTTATGGGATGAGTTACGAAATATTTCTGCTTCGGTGCAATGGGGTTGGGTCGTGGCTGATGATCTCAACGATGTTATTGGCAGACATGAAACAAAGGGGGAGGATAGCTTCAATGAGAGAAAAGCTAATGGGTTTGTTAGTCGTATTGATCTTTGTAAACTTATGGATCTTGGAGCTGTGGGTTCTCACTTCACTTGGCGAGGGCCTTTGAGATATGGCATGCACACTTTTCGTCGTTTGGATATGGGGTCTTTGCAATGATGAGTGGAGGGTAACTTTTCTAGAGGCTACTGTCAGAGTTTTGCCGAGAATGGATTTCTCGGACCACCACCCTTTATTGTTATCCACTATGGGTGGTCGAAGCTCTTATAGAAACAAACCTTTCTGCTTTGAGAGAATGTGGTGTACTCATCCCGATTTCAAAAACACCATGACTGAGTGTTGGAAGCAAGGGGTCGATATCCTTGAGAATGTTTGCAATACTGAGCTCCATCTGCGTAGATGGAGCAGGGACGTTTTTGGCAATTTGAGAAAGAGGAAAGAAAATATTTTGGCTCGTATTGGGAGTATCCAGAAGAAAATCGTCGAGGGTAGCGGTAACAACTTCTTGACTCGCCTTGAGAGGTCTCTTCAAACTGATCTTAGGGGTATCCTTCACCAAGAATAAATCATGTGGCATCAGAGATCCCGAGCCAAATGGCTTAGTGATGGGGACCGCAACACTCGCTACTATCATTTGAAAACTGTCAATAGGAGGCGCAAGAACCATATTGCTACTCTTCGAGATAATAATGGCGCTTGGGTGGTTGACGAAGCCAGGCTCAAGAGGTTAGTGAATAATTTATATATTGATCTATTTAAGGAGGACAATGTTTTTGGTCCTTGGCACATCACACCCTTCACCTTTGGGTAGTTGACTGAGGAAGTTAAAAGTGATCTTGGAAAGGATGTGGAGTTTGTAGAGGTCCGTAAGGATCTTTTTGATATGGGTGCTTGGAAGGCACCTGGTCCAGATGGCCTGCCTCCCGGCTTCTATCAAAATGAGTGGAATATTGTTGGCAATTCTATAAATGAATTTGTGAAGCAGGTGTGAAGGAACCCAAGTAATATTAGGCATGTAAACAAGACAAATATTTGCCTTATTCCTAAGCTTGATAAGCCTGAATTAGTATCTCAGTTTCGTCCGATATCTATGTGCAACACCATCTACAAGGTTGTGACTAAGATAGTGGTTAATTGGATGAAAGAACATATGAATGACTTAGTGTCACCTTTTCAAACCGGGTTTATACCGGGGAGAAATCTTCATGAGAATATTGTTGTTGCTCAAGAGTTAGTCCATTCTTTGAGAGCCATGAAAGGGAAGAAAGGAGGGCTAGCGATCAAAGTTGACCTTGCAAAGGCTTATGATAGGCTTAAATGGACCTTTATCCATTTGGTCCTTAAAGAAGCTGGTTTACCATATGGTCTCGTTAGCCTCATTATGGCATGTATCACTAGTGTTCAAACTAATGTAATGTGGAATGGTAATCAGAATGACTTTTTTGCTCCTCAGAGAGGTATTTGACAAGAAGACCCCATTTCTCCTTATATTTTTGTCCTCTTTATGGATAGGCTTTCCCATATGATTTCCCATGAGGTGGCTCTTGGTAATTGGCATGCCCTTAAGGCGGGGAATAATGGCCCTCAGGTTTCTCATTTGATGTTTGCGGATGATCTTCTCCTGTTTGGAAGTGCAACCTCCTCTCAAGCCAGGTGCATGTGTAATACTCTCTCTAAGTTTTGTGAAATGTCTGGGAAGCTAGTGAGTGTTGAGAAGACCTCTATTTTATTCTCCAAGTGTGTTCCTACAAGGGAGAAGAGAAATATTGTGCGAATTTCTGGTTTCAAGGAAGTATTTTCCCTTGGCAAGTATCTTGGTGTTCCTCTTGTTGGCAGGGCGCCCAAACAAAATGATTATGCCTATTTGATTGATTTGGTGCGTAGCAAGCTCTTCGGGTGGAAAGCGAACCAACTTTCTCTTGCGGGGCGTGTTACACTTTCGAAAGCTGTTATTGAACCCCATCGGTTTATTCCATGATGTCCGCAATTGTCCCTAAGAGTTGTCTTCAAGAGATTCAAAAGCTCCAACGTAGTTTCATTTGGGGACATGAGACGAATCATAGGCGTTATCATGTAGTGAAGTGGTCCACAGTTACTACGTCCAAGACTTTTGGGGGCCTCAGTTTGAGAAATCTGGTTTCGATGAATAGAGCTTGTATCATGAAGTTATCTTGGAATCTCAAGCTGAATTATAATAGATTATGGTGTCAGGTTCCCAAAGGTAAATATGGAAATCGCTTCTTGGATGATGGCTCAGTAGTTGCGAAGCTAGCTGACTCTTCACTTTGGAAGAATATTGTCCAGGTTTGGGATAAAATTGACGAGTTCTCCTTTTGGGCAATTGGTGATGGGGCATCGACCTCGGTTTGGTTTGATTCGTGGGTCTCGCCTGGGTGTAAGCTTCGTGATGATGTTGTCTCTATATATTCCCCAGGAGTTGCTTCAGATTAAGGTTTGTGATCTTGTTGATTATAATGGTGAGTGGAACTTGTCCTCTATTATTGAATATATCCCAGTTGATATAGTGAGAAGAATTGGTGCCTTGCTACCTCCCCAGTCTGATTATGGCAGGGCACGCGTTTATGGCAAGGTGATGCCAAAGGTTTGTTTTCTATTAAGAGTAGTTATCTCCTTCTAGATAATTTACCCAGCGAGCCTTCTATCCCCCTTTGGGTAAAGCTGTGGAGGATTAGAGTCCCGGAGAGAGTGCGTTGTTTTTTGTGACTGGTTGTTCATGATAGATTGCTCACCAACAAGAGTAAACACTCTATGGGGTTGGGGGATGAGTTGTGCTCTCATTGTGATAATTCGCAAGAGGACGTTCTCCATGTTCTGAGAGATTGCCCGTTAGCGACTTCTCTTTGGATGAATCTAGTTCGTGTTGAAGCTCGGAGCAATTTTTTTGGAGGTAATTTACAGTACTGGCTTGATTTTAATTTTTTGTATGCTGATTGGAGAGTTGATAATTGTGATTGGATCTCAATTTGGGCAACGACTTGTCATTGTCTTTGGAGTTGGAGGAATGGAGGTTCATGATTCAACTTTTATCAGACCTTTTAGGCCT
The DNA here is from genome assembly GCA_039519185.1 of Astragalus membranaceus. Lineage (NCBI taxonomy): Eukaryota > Viridiplantae > Streptophyta > Magnoliopsida > Fabales > Fabaceae > Astragalus > Astragalus membranaceus. The sequence goes on from CM076850.1 coordinate 136,080,873, forward strand.
TGGCAGACCATCATGGCCCAGGTCAAGTGTTATTATGATGCTTGTAGCAAGCTTGGTTCTGGTATGGTGCGTGAGGAGGACCATATTGACGTTCGTTGGTTACCTCCCCAAGTTGGTTGGGTGTGCCTCAATGCGGATGGTGCGGTTAAACAGGTTCCCAAAGTTGCAGGTTGCAGAGGTATTATTCGAGATCACGAAGGTAACTGGCTCGGTGGTTTTTCCAAATTTATTGGCTTCTGTACCCCCTCGTGGCGGAGCTGTGGGGGTGTTTGGTGGGTCTTCAACATTGCAATGCTAGAGGTTGGCCGAAAGTTGTTGTGCAGATGGATGCTTCAGTTGCTTGTCAAATTATTCAGGAGACTGAGCCTCATCCAGTAGCTGGTTGGAGTATTGTTAGAGAGATCCAAAAACTCCTCCGTCTTCCGTGGGAAGTGAGCTTTGTTAATATTTTTAGAGAAGGCAATAAGTGTGCAGATGAGTTAGCTAATTTGGGTTGTGCTCAATCGGAGCCATTGATTTTCTATGAGTCTTATCCTTCTTCTGTAGGAGCACTGATGCTCTCTGATGCTTTGGGTGTAGCTACCCCCGTTGTATTAATTTCTCTGTTTTTGGGGCTTTAGCCGCGTATAATACCAAAAAAAATAGGATAAAGAATACTCTATAGCAATTAAACCAAAAATAATATTTAATCACAATATTTAATAACAATAATAATTTTAAAAAATAGGATAAAGAAGGGAAAAGGGGGGAGCCAAACACAGTTTTTTTGAAAGAGTACGTAGTAGAAACATATATAAACAGAGCCGCACAAAGGGAAAAGGGAGAGTTAAGACTTCAGAGCGAGAATCTGAAGAATCAAGAGACGGAAGGAGAAAAGGGAGAAGGGAGGAGCGCTGCTCCGACAGCGAACGAGAAAAGGGAGGAGTGGTCGGCCGGTACGTTCCTTTTCCTTTTCCTTCCTTCTTCTCACTCGTCTGAATTTGATTTTCTAATCTTTCAGGCCTTTTTACATCGCTATATCTCTCCCTCTTTTGATTTTCTACTCTCTTTCTTGAATTCTTTAAGTTTTCTTTAACTTGCAAATACGCTTTGTCTCAAGACTGTGTTTACTGCAATTGTTTTGAGACAATTTCTTTGTTTGCTACAGTAATCAAATTTCTTTTAAGCGCGGTTCTTGGAAATTCCTTTCAAGCGGATTTGTCCCTGTAGTTTATATTTGGTGTCTTTTGGGCATGTTGTTGGGCATTATTGATTTTCAAGAACCTTAAATCTTGTCTCAAATCAAATTAATTTAATCGGGTATACAAACCCTAAAGGTTGATATGGATCGTGAAATGTCACGGTGGGAGGAAATCTTTTTTTTTTTCACGATCTAAAAAGGGTCTCATATACGTGGCTAGTAACCCCAAATGTGACCCTAAAGTAATGGATTGACTATCTTGAATTTGATGAACCTAATGTAAATTGCAATATTAACTTTGTTCATAATGTAAAACCGGGTGATGGGCTTAGTGGAACTTTGATATGAATTTTTATTGATTTTCAAGAACCTTCAATCTTGTCTCAAATCAAATTTAATTTAATCGTGTGACAGAGTTAATTACTAGTTGAGTTAATTACTATTTACCATTGAGAGTTAATTTTACTACTTATGAGTTGTAATAGCTGTACTACTCATTTCTTTTCAATTTGTACTACATTGTACTACATGGGATTATTCCCCTTGATTGTACTTTATAGTCAGCACTGAAATTAATGAAGAGGCAACCAATTATTACTCAATCTATCTCTCAATACCTTCTCTCTCAGTATCAATTCTGTTATTACATTTTAGCAGAGTCTGTTCACTGCTCCAGGCCCTATTCTGCCATTAGAGCCTCTAGAGTGAGCTAGGATTGCTTCGGAGCTCCCTCCCCATCAATCCAAACTGTCACAATTGGTATCAAAGCAACGATCCTGTTGCTTGTGTTCTTCGATTCATGGCCACCCGCAGCAGTCAATCCATCGCTGAACTGGACCGCAAGATTGACGACACACGAGCTGAATCTCAAGCTCGCATGGACCTTCTTCAAGAGTCACAGGAAACGCGCATGGAGTACAAATTGCATGCCTGTGTTGGATTAGCATGTTTTGCCATGCTAAAGTTTGTTATTCATGGTGTAAATTCAGAATAGTATGCTTGACCTATTGATGACCCTTGATATTTTGAATTCGATGACCCTAAAGTAAATTGCAATATGAACTCTTTGTTCATAATGTAAAAGTTGGATGAAGGCCTTAGTGCAAATTTAATTTGAATTTTTGTTCATAATATGCGGGATGGTATGCTTGACCCATTGATGACCCTTGATATTGTTAGGTACCTGAGAAAGAACTAGCAAAAGGGAGGCTAGAGTTCCCTGTAAATTTTATTGATCACAAAGAAGAAAGGCAATTACACGGAGGAGACTACTCCCCTGCTAGGCAACTGGTTTCTCCAGTACCTCCTCTACTAAGTCTAAGACTCAAAACTTCAAAAAAAACACCTTCCTCACAACCACTTAGCCTATTTATAAACCATAGGTTAGACGGGGTGAGGCTATAACAACCAAACAGACTCAACTAACTCCTAACTACCTAGAAACAGAAAAATAACAAGAACCTCCCTTGTCAGTTCCCCTTGTCTCTCTACTGTCCTTGAGTCCAGAACCTTATTTGGGTAGACCCGTACCTCTGGTTCCTGCAACTCTTCTGGTAATTCTTGTTCCACCGTGTGATCCCCTATGGCTAATTTCAATTGTGATGCATGGAACACGGGATGGATTCTAGCAGTAGCAGGTAACTGAAGTTTGAAGGCTAATGTTCCTACTTGCTTTAAGACCAAATAAGGGCCATAATACCTCACACCCAGCTTAGGATGCAACCTAGTAGGCATGGTTGACTGCCTATGTGGTCTGATCTTCAAGTAGACTAGATCTCCTGCTTTTATGTGAGCTGGTTTCCTGTGAGCGTTAGCATATTTAGTCATCTGTTCTTGTGCTCGCTTCAAGTGGTCCTTTAGTTGTCTTAAAGCTTCATCCCTAGTGGCCAGGTCCTGAGCTACTGCTTCAACCAAGGCCTCTCCAGGCACATACCTACTAATTGATGGTGGTGGCCTTCCATAAACCGTCTCAAATGGTGTACATTTTGCTGCTCCTTGGTAGTTAGTGTTGTACCAATATTCAGCCCATGGTAAGCATTCCAACCAAGCCTTAGGTTGTTCAGAGCAGAAACATCTTAGGTAAGTTTCTACAGTCCTGTTTAACACCTCTGTCTGTCCATCAGACTGAGGATGATATGCAGTACTCATCTTCAATTGAGTGCCCTGCAACTTAAAGATCTCTTGCCAAAAGTGGCTCACGAATGTGGAGTCCCTGTCATTGACAATAGAAACTGGGATGCCATGCAATCTCACTATTTCCTTGACAAATATTTCTGCTAGAGACCTTGCTGTGAAGGGGTGTTTGATAGGAACGAAATTCCCATACTTACTAAGCCTGTCTACCACTACCAGTATTGGTGTCATATCCCTTTACTTTAGGCAAACTAACTATAAAGTTCATGCTCAACTCCTCCCACACCATATCACGTATTGGAAGGGGTTGTAAGAGGCCTGCAGGTGATGCAGCCTGGTATTTGCTTCTCTGGCAAACCTTATAGGTTGCTACAAATTCTGTGACAGTCTTCTTAATGCCTATCCAGTAAATTGACTGAGCCAACCTCCTATAAGTGCGAAATATACCAGAATGACCTCTTGTAGGTGTTGTGTGGAACTCTTGTAGGAGAGTAGGGATCCATTTTGAATTGGCTGACAACACAAGTTTTCCCTTGTAGTGGAGCTTGCCATTTTCTAATGTATAATTTCCCTGTGAGTTTGGATCCTGCTTAAGCTCCTCTATGATCTTTCTTAGTGTTGTATCTTGTTGAACTTCTTCCTCCAACACATTGGAGTCTTGCTAGTAGCATTTGTAGACAGCTTTTAGCTCAGTGTCTTCGTTTTGTCTAGATAGAGCATTAGCCACCTTGTTGTTCGTACCTTTCTTATACACTATTTCAAAGTCGTAGCCTAGTAGTTTAGCCACCCAATTTTGTTGATTCTGTGTGATTACCTTCTGTTCCAATAGGAATTTGAGGCTTTTTTGATCCGTGTAAACCTTGAACCTTCTTCCTATCAAGTATGGCCTCCAATGTTGTATTGCTAGGACTAGAGCCATGAGTTCCTTCTCATATACAGACTTGGTGAGAGAGTTGTTTGAGAGAGCCTTACTGAAGTAGGCAATAGGTTTTTTATTCTGCATGAGCACTGCCCCAAGCCCATGACCTGATGCATCACACTCGATACAAAAAGGCATGGCAAAATCTGGCATTAAGACTGGTGCTGTAGTGACAGCTATTTAGTAAAACCTGCAGTGCTGGTTTCTTTCCACTCAAAGTTCCCTTCTTTAGTAAATTAGTTAGGGGTCTAGCTATTTTCCCATAATTGTGCACAAACCTTCTATAATACCCTGTCAACCCTAGAAGTCCTCTTAGAGCCCTGACAGATTTAGGGATTGGCCATTTCATGATAGCCTTTATCTTTTGAGGATCCATGGAAACCCCCTGTATTGAAATAACATGTCCAAGATACCTTACCTCTGTTTTTCCCAACTCACACTTCTTGAGGTTGGCATGAAAGCTGTTCTCTTGTAGTGTGTTCAACACCCTTCTCAAATGTACAAGATGTTCCTCCCAAGTTCTACTGTATATTAAGATATCATCAAAGAAGACAAACACAAATTTTCTCAAATATTGTTGAAGAGTGACATTCATAGCCCATTGAAACGTGGCTAGGGCATTGGTTAACCCAAAAGGCATCACCAAGGACTCATAATGTCCTTGATGTGTCCTAAAAGCAGTTTTGTGAACATCTCTCTAATCCATTCTGATTTGATGATAACCTGCCCGCAGGTTTATCTTAGTGAAGTACCTTGCTCCATACAGCTCATCTAAGAGCTTTGTTGAGATGTGGTGTAAATAGTAGTTTTATTTATATGTGTATTCGGCCTAGGCCTGTTAGGTTTTCATATAGTATAGCCTATTTAAACTCATTAGTGCTTGTACTCTTTACATAACAACATATACAGTTAATAAGACGGAACTACAGCTGCTCTGTAGTCGCAGACGTAGGCAAACATTGGCCGAACTGCGTTGACCAATATCGTCTCTATTTAACATGGTATCAAAAGCCTATGATCATTGGGCCTGAAAACCTAGCCGTCGCGCCGTCATGCTATTGAACCCTAGCTGTCCCGTTGATTGTTCATCCTCAACGGCCCTAGGTGCTACGAAAGTCATAACGCCCTTTCATCCGTACGGGTGCCACCGTTCAGTCGCACGACGCTACTGCTCATCCATACGGACGTTACTGTTCATTCCGCACGGACACAACTGTTCATTCCGTACGGCCGTCACTGTTCATCCGCACGGCGCCGCTTTTCATTCTCGCGTCGCTATCCGTACGCCGTTACTGTTCATTCCATACCACGCATTTCTACTGCTCCTCTCTGATTGTGGTTAGCCTTCCCATTTTTGTCAAAGATGAGTTCAACTTCAGAAAAGGACAAAAACAAATCTGAATCGACAGGTAAGAGTCTCGTGTCTTATGCTTTCTCCGGCAATCCCTCTATAACAACAGAGAAACTCAATGGTGATAATTATTTGAATTGGTCTGCCTCTGTCAAAATGTGGTTTATGGGACGAAGGCTTTTAGATCACCTCACTAAGAATTCTACAGATATTGGTAACGATTTGCGTGAAGATTGGGAACAAGCAGATTGTCAATTGGTCTCTCTTTTGTGGCAATCCATTGAACCCTCATTGCTGATCCATCATCGTTCATACACCACTTGTTATGATATTTGGCAGAAAGCTAAGAATGTTTATTCTAACGATATCCAGCGTCTCTATGGTGTTATTCATAATTTAGCCACCCTTCAGATGACAAAAGATAACATCATGACATATGCTAATAAAGCTCAGTCAGCAGCAAATGAGTTCAAGCTCCTTGTGACCGACAATGACCCGAAGAAGATGCTTAAAAAACTAGATAATGTGTGTATGATCTATGTTCTTCATGGTTTCGAGCAAAAGTATGAGTCAATACGGAGCAACATTCTTTCTGCATCAGACATTCCCTCAACAGAGGATCTTATCAGGCGTCTCATACGACTTCCTGGATTGGAAGGAACTGGAGGAAATGGATCTCAGACTAACATAGAATCTTCTGCTCTTGTTTCTAATTTTGCAGGTCGTGGGGGACGTCGTCGTGGTCGTGGGGGTGGTCGAGGAGGTCGTGTCGGAGGACGTCCTCAGTGCACTTACTGTAAGAAACTTGGTCATACTGAAGACAAGTGTTATTCCCTTCATGGCTTTCCAGAGAAACCAGCAAATGTGACTCAGGTTAATGATTCTGAACAGAGAAGCACTAAACAAAATGTTCTTTCTGATGAGGAGTATAAGGCATTCCTGCAGTATAAGACTTCCCAGGCTTCATCATCAGCAACAGTTGCTCATTCTGGTAATTCTACAGTCTTTCTCTCAATCATCACCTGTTGACTCCTGGATTATGGACACTGGAGCTTCCGATTGCGTGGCTGGTAATCCATCTCTTTTATCCAAAATATCCCAACCTAACACCCCACATTATATTACCGTTGCCGACGGATCAAAAGTTAAAGCTAGTGGCATTGGTAAAGCCACTCCTCTTTCATTCTTACCCCTTGACAATGTTCTTCTTGTTCCCAATTGCCCATTTAATTTAATTTCAGTTAGTCGTCTGACTCGAAGCCTAAAATGTTCTGTAACTTTTGATGATGATTATTTTGTTATACAGGACCGGAGTATGAAGCGGACGATTGGTACAGGATATGAGTCACATGGACTTTACTACCTCCAGCCCATCCATCCTTCATCTACAATTGCCTCCACTTCTACTACAGAGTCCCCCAGTCTTCTTCATCGTCGGTTAGGTCATCCAAGTCTCAAGAAGTTCAAAGTTATGGTTCCTCATTTGTCTCATCTGCAGTCATTAGATTGCGAGTCTTGTCAGCTTGGGAAACATGTTCGCTCTTCCTTCCCTAGCAGTACTCAGTCTCAAGCTCGTTCCTCCTTTTGATGTTCTTCACTCAGATGTATGGGGACCGAGTCGAGTCACTTCAGTTGTAGGACACAGATATTTTGTCACTTTTATTGATGAATTTTCTAGATGTACGTGGATCTACCTACTTAAGGATAGATCTGAACTTCTTGGTGTTTTTCAAAATTTCTTTATGGAAATCAAAATTCAATTTGGTTGTTCTATTCGCACTTTACGCAGTGATAACGCGAAAGAATATTTTTCTACATCATTTAATTCTTTTATGGTTGAAAATGGCGTCATACATCAATCATCTTGTCCCCATACCCCACAACAAAATGGGATTGCTGAACGTAAAAACCGTCATATAATTGAAACAGCACGCACCTTACTTATTCATGCTAATGTTCCTTTGAAGTTTTGGGGGGATGCTGTCCTCACTGCAGGGCACTTGATTAATAGAATGCCATCCTCTGCTATCCAGAATAGGGTTCCTCATTCCATATTGTTTCCCGATGAGCCCTTGTTCCGTATCTCTCCTCGAGTCTTCGGATCCACTTGTTTTATTCATGATCTTACTCCGGGACTTGATAAATTGTCTGCTCGTGCAGTTAAGTGTGTCTTCCTTGGCTATTCAAGAGTTCAAAAAGGATATCGATGCTACTGTCCCTCCACACATCGCTTCTACATGTCTGCTGATGTCACCTTCTTTGAGGATGCTCCCTTCTTTGCATCTCCCATTGAGTCTGAGTCTGTCTCTCAAGTATTACCTATTCCTAACCTTGTCCCGGTAGTTCCTCTCCCACCCATCATTGACCAGATTGATCACCCCCCTCCTACGGAAATTCCTAGTCCTTCTAGTCCTCCCCCCTTGCAAACTTATCAATGCCGTGCTCATCTCCCTCCTGTCGACCCATCTCCTACCGAAGATCCTAGTGACTCATCTCCTGCCCCGGTTCCCTCTTCTACTCCGGATCCTCCTCCCGAGTTAGAAGACCCTCCTATTGCAATGCGTAAAGGTACACGTTCCACCCGTAACCCTCATCCTATTTATAATTTCCTCAGCTATCACCGCTTATCACCTTCGCATTATACATTTGTCTCTGCTATTTCTTCCACCACCATTCCTAAGTCCACGCAAGAAGCCCTTTCTCATTTAGGTTGGAGACGAACTATGATTGATGAGATGACAGCCCTAGAATCTAACCGGACATGGACTCTTGTGCCGCGTCCTCTTGGTAAATCTATTGTTGGGTGTCGTTGGGTATATACTGTCAAAGTTGGTCCAGACGGGAGTATTGATCGTCTGAAAGCACGCCTCGTTGCTAAGGGCTATACTCAGGTTTTTGGCCTTGATTACAGTGATACTTTCTCACCGGTGGCTAAAATGGCTTCTGTTCGTCTATTCCTTTCTATGGCTGCAATGCGACATTGGCCATTGTATCAACTAGACATCAAGAATGCGTTTCTCCATGGAGATCTAGAAGAAGTTTATCTGGAGCAACCACCTGGTTTTGTTGCTCAGGGGGAGTGTCGTGGGTATGTCTGTCGACTTCACAAAGCCTTGTATGGTTTTAAACAATCCCCTCGAGCATGGTTTGGGAGATTCAGTAGTGTTGTTCAAGAGTATGGCATGATTCGGAGTGAAGCTGACCACTCTGTCTTTTATAAGTTCTCCTCTCACAAATGTATTTATTTGGTTGTCTATGTCGATGATATTGTCATTACAGGTAATGATCATGATGGGATTGCAGGACTTAAACAACATCTATTCCACCACTTTCAGGTCAAAGATCTTGGAAAGTTACGTTACTTTTTTGGCATTGAGGTAGCTCATTCTAAGGCAGGGATTGCTATTTCCCAGAGAAAGTATTCTTTGGATATTTTAGAAGAAACAAAAATGCTGGATTGCAAGCCAATTGACTCTCCTATGGATCCTAATGTCAAGATCCTACCAGATCAGGGGTAGCCATTTTCAGATCCAAGAAGATATAAGAGGCTAGTTGGAAAGTTAAATTACTTGACCATGACGATGCCAGATATTTCATATGCTGTTAGTGTGATGAGTCAATTCCTATATTCTCATTGTGACAGTCATTGAGATGCCGTTGTTAGAATCCTGAGGTATATCAAGGGAGCTCCTGGAAAATGTCTTGTTTACACGGATAGAGATGATTCAAATATTGTCGCTTACACAGATGCTGATTGGGCTGGTTGCCCCTTTGATAGAAGGTCCACATCTGGGTATTGTGTTTTTATTGGTGGAAATCTAATTTCATGGAAAAGTAAAAAGCAAAATGTTGTTGCCAGATCCAGTGCTGAGGCTGAATATCGAGCTATGACGTTTACCACTCAAGAGCTCTCGTGGCTAAAACATCTTCTCCAAGAGTTGCGTTTTTGTAAAATAGGCACTATGAGTCTCATCTGTGATAATCAAGCACCCCTACATATTGCGTCCAATCCAGTCTTTCATGAGCGAACCAAACACATTGAAGTTGATTGTCACTTTGTTCGTGAGAAGATTGTGTCCGGCGACATTGCTATTTCATTTGTTGGTTCTAATGATCAATTGACAGACATCTTCACAAAAGCTCTTCGAGGACCAAGGATAACTTACATATGTGACAAGCTGGATGCCTACAATCTATACGCTCCAGCTTGAGGGGGAGTGTTGAGATGTGGTGTAAATAGTAATTTTATTTATATGTGTATTCGGCCCAGGCCCGTTAGGTTTTCATATAGTATAGTCTATTTAAACTCATTAGTGCTTGCACTCTTTACATAACAACATATACAGTTAATAAGACGGAACTACAGCTGCTCTGTAGTCGCAGACGTAGGCAAACATTGGCCGAACTGCGTGACCAATATCGTCTCTATTTAACAAGCTCCTCTATTACTGGAATTGGGAATTTATCTGGAATTGTAGCCTTGTTCAATGCCCTATAGTCAATGCAGAATCTCCAGCTCCCATCCTTTTTCTTAACCAATATCACTGGACTCGAATATGGACTGTTGCTAGGTCTTATTATCCCTGCCTGCAGCATTTCCTCCACTTGTCTTTCTATTTCTTCTTTTTGTAAATGTGGGTATCTGTATGGTCTAACATTTATAGGTCCCTCTCCTGGTCTAATTGAAATTTGATGGTCAACAGCCCTCTTGGGTGGTAACCCTTTAGGTTCCTCAAATACCATAGCAAATTCTTCTAATATCTGCTTAATGTCAGTTTCCTGGTTTTCATTATTCTCACACCCCATAGTAGCAACACAAGACTCGTACTCCAATGGAGAGTTCCAAACTAGAGCTATAGCTTCTACTTCCACTAATTTCAGCAATTTTTGAGGTGATACCAGGAACTTACCAAGGCTAGGATCTCCTTTGATCACCACAGGCCCCTGAGTGGTGTTGAACTTCATGGTGAGGTCACTCCAATTTACCTTGACCTCCCCTAGAGTTGCCAACCAAGCTATACCCAAAACAATATCTATCCCACCCAAATCAAAAACTAGGGCATCAATAGTACATTCATAGTCACCAATTTTGAGAATAATCCCTCTGCAGATCCCTAAGGTGCTTTTTCTGTTGCCATCACCCAATCTGACCTTGTAAATGTGATCAGCATCTGTTTTCGTTCCCAATTTCTTCACTAGACGCTTGGAGATGAAACAATGACTAGCACCTATGTCCACTAGTCCCAAGGCTGAGTTCTTGTTGATTTCCACCATTAGTTTCATTGTGTTAGGCTGATTCACTCCTTGTGAGGAACATTGAGATAGTTCCAGACATTGGAGTTCCTTTGCATCTTCCCCTTCAGTGTCAGTTTCACTATCATTGGTATTTTCTATGTTGATGATCTCCCCCTCCGCATTTACATCTTCATTCTCGCCCAGAATAACCAATCGGAGGCTTTGCTCTAGGCATCGATGAGTTGGCCCATAGGTATGTCCACAAGTGAAACACAAACCAGCGTCGCGTCGTCGTTCGTATTCTGCTTGGGGTAGAAATCGCACCCCTCCCCGTCTCTGGTGGTTGTTTCCACCGGGGGTGGTGCTCCCTCTACTCGCCGCCGGTGTGGGTGTCGTGGTGCTGGCTGAAGACTTGGTTGAGGCGTTGGATTGACTCGTTTGACGCTTCGACCCGATTCCTCCGCTGCGTGACCCGTCTTGCGAGAAAACCCGATTAATTGAGAATCTTGACCCGCCACTTCTGTGTGCGTTGTTCCCTAGTTGTCTTGGATCTTTGGTCGCCTCTTCGATGTAACGCGCAATCTCCATCGCTCTTATCAGTTCTTTTGGTTCATGGGGCCTTACGTGGTTTCGTATACCCGGTCGTAACCCGGCTAAGAAATAACCCAATAACTGACGTTCTGGCGTTCCCCGGGCTTGCGCTACCAACAATTCGAATTCTTGAATGTATTCGTTCACTCCCCCTCTCTGTTTGATAGAGGCGAGGCGTTCAAATACATCACTGTAGCTGTCGTCGCCATACCGGCGTAGCAAGGCTTGCACGAAGTCGTCCCACGTTGGGTTTATGGTCTTGTCCATCCAAAATTGAAACCATTGGACTGCACCTCCTTCCATGCATATGAGAGCCAGTTGCAATCTCTGGTCTTCATCCACTTGCTGAATGGTAAAGAATTGTTGTGCTCGTGCCACCCAGCCAAGGGGGTCTTCTCCTTCAAACGTGGGGAGCTCTACTCGCTTAACCCATGGTCTGTTCGTTTCGTTGCTGTCGTCGAGCTTCTCCCCCACCGTGGGTTTGAAGATGTGCTTTGGGGTGCCTTTGTTCACGGAACTGTCCCCTTCATCTTGTGTTTTCTTTTTGTCCCGATCAAGAATGAGGTTCATGATCTGTTCTGGGATCATGGCCATGTCTGCGGTGAGTTGCTCTAACCGAGTGTTCACTCTATTCAGTTCTTCCTTCTGCTCGCTGGCCATATCGTCCAATTTTTCTTCCAAGATTGAGATTTTCCCATCTTGTGCTGCGATCCTAGCGTCCACTGCGCCACCCATCTTCTTCGAATCCGGCAGGTCGGACCAATTGTTAGGTACCTGAGAAACAACTAGCAAAGGGGAGGCTAACAGATATCTTGAATTCGATGACCCTAAAGTAAATTGCAATATGAACTTTGTTCATATTGTAAAAGTTGGATATGAAGGCTTTAGTGCAAATTTAACATGAATTTTTGTTCATAATATGCGGGATGGTAAGCTTGACCCATCAATGACCCTTGATATCGGGAATTCGATGACCCTGAAATAAATTGCAATATGAACTCTTTGTTCATAATGTAAAAGTTGGATGAAGGCCTTAGTGCAAGTTTAATATGAATTTTTATTCATAATATGCGGTATGGTATGCTTGACCCATTGATGACCCTTGATATCTAGAATTTCGACCCTAAAGTAAATTGCAATATGAACTCTTTGTTCATAATGTACAAGTTGGATATGAAGGCCTTAGTGCAAATTAAATATGAATTTTTATTCATAATCTACAGGATGGTATGCTTGACCCATTGATGACCTTGAACCTAGATACAATTGCAATATGAATTTTCTATTCATAATTGGGATGGTAAAAATGTAACCTTGATGACTTTCAAGTCCAATTGCTTTCAAAATGTATATTTTTGTTAAAAAGAAAATATTCATTCATAATTCATAATCTGAGATAGGTTGTTTTAGCTTATTCAATTTTTTATTCATTCAGCATGGTGCGGTTTTGCCATGATGCCTTAAATGCAGCTGCAATGTGAATTGAATGTTCTAGATGGAAAATTCAATCCCAACTAAAGAAATGCTATGACAGATGACCTATTAAAAACACATATTGTATTTGGTTTCTTTTCTTTACTCATTCCTCAAACAGATGACTTATTAAAAACCTATGAAGCACCGACACCGACACAGACACAGACACGGACACTGGACACGATACGGACACGGACACCTAGACACCGGTTTTATTTTAATTTTTTTAAAAAAATTAAAGTAATTGAAGAGTCGGTGTCGGTGTCGGTGTCCGACACGATACGTGTCGGACACCCGGACACGGCATTCGGAAGAGGTGTCCGTGCTTCAGAGTTAAAAACACATATTGTATTGAATGCTAAAGCTAGGTGTCTCTGTGATTTATAGATTTGCTGCTATTCTGCCACGGTTGACTGACTTGGACTGATATAGTGAGCTTGCCACAGTTATACTCAAAGATTGAGCTTGTTTGTGGTGAATGAATAGGTCTGCATAAGTCTTTGCAAAATCTGCATAATACTTAATTTTTTGCGAAATCTGTCAATTAGTTTACGGGGTAGGTATCATATCATCTCTAAAATGCAGTATTTGATGCCAAGCCAGCTATTATTCCCATTCTTAAAAGGACAAATTCATATTCAATTTTTTATTGCTGCTGCACTTGGACTCTTGTTATACTTCCATTTGGACTCTTGTTATTCGGTGGTTTTAGACAAAGCGCTGACATTGGAACTAGTATACAATTCAACATTTCCTCTTTAAAGGTTCAACCCAGAGGAGTTAGAAAATGTCACTGTTTTTTTACCTTATTCCTATTATTAGAATCAAGTGCATTGTTGAACTATAGCGAGTATCATGCTTGGTTCTATTCTGTTTATAATTGTTTGCATACTATATGGATGTAGCAGGTTGTGGATTTTCCCAAGAAAAAAAGAAATGCATCCCTTCTCTCTAAGGCTTATATTTTAATCCCCTTAAGAAATAATACCTTGCTATTGTGTTCTTGATGACAATAGAGTAGCTTTGTAGTATACATAGCTGACATACCGTTCCTTTGGTTTTGTAATTATTATGGTAAAATATCTTGAAGTGAATTTGATTGATATCAGTACTTTTAAGTTATTGTATATATCACATTGTTACACTCTAAACTAAGGACACGATCTATATGAAGAGGGCAGACGAGGTAGAATATCATTTTATTATGTAACAACAATTAGAGAAGAGACTATGGCATAAGTTTTGTCTGGACTTGAACTGTGACTGTGGGATTAAATCTTTTCTCCACAATCTAAAAAGGGTCACATATACGTGGCTAGTAACCCCAAATCTGACCCTAAAGTAATGGATTGGCTATCTTGAATTCGATGACCCTAGATGATGCTAAATTCAAAATGGTATGCTTGACCATTGATGATGCTTGATATATTGAATTCGATGACCCTAAAGTAAATTGCAACATGAATTTTGTTCATAATGTAAAAATTGGATGAAGGCCTTAGTGCAATTTGAATATGAATTTTTATTCATAATCTATGGAATGGTATGCTTGAGCCATTGAAGACCCTTGACCTAGATGCAATTGCAATATGAATTTTCTATCCATAAAATATGGATGGTCGAAGTGTAGCCTTAGTGACGAGGTAGAATATCATTTTATTTTGTAAGAATTAGAGAAGAGACTTGAACTGTCACTGTGGGATGGAATATTTTTCATAATCTCAAAAAGGGGTGCTATATATGAGTCTAATTACCCAAAGTCTGACTACAAGATGGATATTTTCTCTATAAGTTCGTAATGGATGGGGATATCTTGATGGCCCTAAAGTAATTTGCAATTTGAACTTGCTCATAATGTAAAAGTTGGATGACGGCCTAAGTTCAATATTTGTATTATATGAATTTTTATTCATAATGATGGTATCTAATGTGATTTGATGACCCTTCGATGAAATTTGGTTATTGCAACATGAAGTGTGTGCTTGTATTGGATTAGCCTATTTTTTCCAAGTTGAATTTTGTTATTTGTGGTATAAATTTGGAATGGCATGCTTGAGCCATTGATGACCCTGGACCTAGATGCTATTGCAATTTGAATTCTTTATTTATGTGACTGGGATGGTAAAAATGTAGCCTTGTTGATCCTTAATTCCAAATGCTATTCAAAATGTTAATTTTGGATGGATGTGCCTTTATAAAATGGATATATGCATTCATAATGCCCAATCTGAGATTTAAGATATTTTACCTTGTGCATAATATAATTTTAGCATGGTAGATTTTTGCCTCGATGCATTAAATGCAACTGCAGTATGACTTAAGTAGTCATATTATCAAATGAGATGGTCCTAAATGGCATACATTTCTTGATCTACTCTGATGCCATCAACTAGAAACCTGGGCAATTGTATTGTTCCAAAATTCCTTGAATGGGAAGGTTCAATGTTTTTTTACCTTATGCTTCTTTCTATCAGACTTGGTCTCTTTTCTTCACTCATTCCTCAAATAGATGATAGTGACAAAAAATCAACTTTTCCTGAGCACTTGAACAACTTTTTTCTATACTGTCCAAGTGTCCTACTGCACAATCTGGGATGTTGAGCTTGTTGTGGTGAATGAATCTGCACAATCTGTTTTATAATTCTTTTTATGCAGGATCCCACCATATCATATAAATTCTCATTTATTTGCATAGTTTGGCTTATATCCTATCTGGCCAACAAACCATTACTCTGTAGACAGTTGGTTTATTTTAAATGCAAAATTGTGTCCAAATCTTTAACTATTTACCAAATAGACTAGAAAGGCTTTTACCGAGAAATCTTCAATTTGTCCCTCTTCAACAGTTGGTAAGCAAAATTTCTCAAGACAAATGATGACACTTGACACTAATTTATTCATGATTTTCTTAATAAAGGAACTTTTTTTGGTTGTTGCTTTCATGTTTGGTTGCTTGTGGTGTTTGGTTGCTAAAGCAAGGGGACTTTCCGCTACTAATACAAGGAAACCAGAAGCTCCATGAACTTCTCATTTTTTGGAGGAAAAATCTCATAATCAATATATCAGTCCTGCATTCGCATTCTTGCTATAATTTTACTTGTAGTGCTTGTGATTTTAATCATCAAACTGAGGGATGTGTTGCTTATTTACACTGTCTTTCATTAAAGAACATGATTCAGTCTGAAATAGTGATCCTACGATGTGTGAGTTGTTCTTTTGATATTCACTTTTGTTCCTCATGCAAGTTGAACAACTGTCGAAATTTTTGACTGGTATATTCTTTCTCAACTCAGTCTGTGTACTTAACTTGATCCACTAATCATTTGTTAATGATGACACTTGAAATTAATTTATTCGTGATTTCTCGATAAGGGGACTTTTTTTGGTTGTTGCTTTCATGTTTGGTTGCTAAAGTAAGGGGACTTTCCTCTACTAATACAATGAAACCAGAAGTTCTCATTTTCTAGAGGAAAAACATCACAATCAATCTCCATGAACTTCTCATTTTCTAGAGGAAAAAAATCACAATCAATCTATCATTCCTGTATTCGCATTCTAGCTATGCTTCTACTTTTAGTGCTGGTGATTTTAATTCTCAACTGAGGCATATTATTCTGTGATTCTAAAAAAGTGGTGATATCGAAAATCATGAACCAAAGTAGTTCTTCTGTTACTGTTTCAACACTCAATAGTTTCAAACCAGAAAACTGGCTTCAGGTTACATGTGTGCAATGTTACATATCATGCGGGTGGTGTCTCTTCGAGGCTCCAATGTTCATCACAATTGTAATGTTTTTGAGGTAAAAAAGCCCTTATCATTTTCTATCCTTCTATTTTGTTTTGTTTAAAGGTCATCATGGATGCACATGGTAAGAAATCACTAGCTCTATTTCCGACTAAACTTCAGAAAAGAGTGTGGATATAGGATTTTAAAGCTCATTACCTAATTTTAAAGCCATTCAATGTGCTATTCATTTTTAAAGGATATAGGATTTGGAGGAATACATAGAGTGCTATATGTAGCTGTGCTATATCAAATATTGGTCTTTAAATACAAGTTGTAAGTTTTTCCTATAATATAATATTGATCATGATGCCAGCCTATTATGGATCCAAGATGCACAATTACATTACTGTTGCAGCAACTGTTGCGTAAGTATTGAAAGCTTCAATGTACAAGACTTTGATTTTGATGTATAATAATCATGATATGGTAATGATTATGATGAATCTGAAGAGGAAGGAGAGAAATCGATTTTCATTTCTTGTTGCCACTTATATACAAGAGATGGGAAATGGGAAGTTTGTTAACAGAAAACTGAATGTAGGGTTATTCAATATTTTTAAAACTTGCAATACTAAAATTTTGTAGTGCCACTCGTCTGAATTTGATATTCCGATCTGTTTACTACAATAGTCGAATTTCTTTAATCATGATTCTTGGAAATTTCATTCTAACGGATTCGCCTTTGGTTTTATATTTGATGCCTTTTGTGCCTGTTACTTGATATTATTGATTTTTCAAGAACCTCTAGTATTGTCAAATCAAAATTTAGTAGGGTATACAAACCCTAAGGTCTGTTTGGGAGTTTGGAGGGGAGGGCTTTGGAGGGGAAGGGAGGGGAGGGGAAGGGAGGAGGAGGGGAGGGTTAATATTACCCTTGTTTGAATGTCACAAATTATAAAAGGAGAAGGGGAGTGGAGACTTAATATGTAAATAGACATTTGTACCCTCCATCTACTATTTGTTGTATGTTTATTTATTGAAATTTTTTTACCATAATCCAATCCAATTAGTATTATTATTTTTTTTGCACCATTTATTTATTTATTTACTTATTTTTAACTTCAACGATTTTTTTTTAAATAATCAGTTATTTGTATTAAAAATTGTTAAATGTTAATATCAGTTATCTACTTTCTAACAATTACATATACACTTTTTTTGACCAAAATAAATTATACATACACTTTTATTTACCAAAGTAAATTGGTAATACTTCAAATTTTATTTAATACTTTAATACTACTGCTATCATCAAGAGTGGTTTTTGTCTTTGTGGTAGTCTTGTTTGACAATTCACAGGTTCCGAGTTCAACTACTACTACTACTGAGTCAACAATTTCTGCTTCTCCAGGTGTTTTACCTTATGTCAATGCTCCAGCAATGATTCCATAAGTTGGTTCAGCTTCTCAAATAATTATGCAAAATGCAGCACGAAATTATAATCCTATTTTGAGTCTTGATTCCATAAGTTGGTTCGGTGCCACTAGCAATGATAAGAAATCTTTTCTTCAAAACCCCAAAAGCTCTTTCAACAACATTACGCAAGGATGAATGACGATGATTGAATAATTCTCGAGATGTTCGAGGGGGATTTCTTGCAGAGAATTCTTGCAAATGGTAACGTGTTGATCTAAACGGTGTCACTAGTCCTTTTCTCAGCATGAATCCAGCATCAAGGAGATAATATTTACCTATAAAAACATAACTTTTACTAAGATATACATGAGAAAGCAAGGGGAAAAAACAAAAAGTTTTAATTACCTAGAGGTATGTTGAGACAATTTGTTCTACGTAACGCGTCTTTTAGTATCCTAGAATCAGAAGCAGTGCCCTCCCAACCAGCCAAAACATAAGTAAATCTTAGGTCAAATGAGCATGTGGTGTGGTTTAATATATGCAAGTATACATAGTCACACAAGTAATAAAGTGATAAGAAATGTCGAACCCACAGGGATTATGTATTGTAAATTTTTGTAGTTTAAAGTGTACACTTAGTGTGTCTACACTATTCAGTATTTTTGGTTTGTAGTTTTCAAAGTAAGTAAAAATAGTAATAAGCAATAAAATTTGTGAGAAATCAGTGGAAAAAGTAGTTGAGATATTTTCATCAAGTACTTTACTTCTAAGTGTTTTAATGGAGTATGTAGTGTGGGAACACTGGATGTAGGTGCATCAGTTTGTGCCTTTCAGCACTTCTCTTTAGAGTTTCATTACAAGCTCTTATGATCTTTGTTTTTTACAGTAAAGAAAGGTTTGTCAATTCCTCCCTTGCCTCCTAACAATGATCCAATTTGCTAAATACGTTCACTCTTGTAATTTTATTATCCTAAGGACTATGCTATCCTATGTCTAGGTTTTAGCATGTATTTAACAAAGTTTCCTTTATTAAATACTTGTCCCTATTAACTCTTGAGTTCATAAATGTAGCCCATGTCTGCTGCTACAAGTTTTACCTATTCTAAAGTGATCAATTCCAGAATAAGTTGAAAGAAGTATTATGCAAGAGTTTAAAGTGTTTACACTACATAAACCATAATAACATATTTAAAAGTTCATTACAAGGTTAGAACATCTCAACTTAAGGGAATTTAGCTCATGTTACTCATGTTATAAAGCAAAGAATATGCAAGGAACATAAGTAAATGAATAATAAAGCAAAAGAACTTAAAAGAGTAGAGATTACTTGAATAGAAGATCTTTTGCATTAAGTTCCCAAGTTGAAGTACAATAAAGATTTCTTACACGAATTTCTTCAAAGTAGAAGTGAAGGGAATGGTTGTCAAACACTTCCTCACCTTCCTCTCCTTAGAAACTTGAAATGAAAATAAACTAAACCTAAACTAAGCGAAAAGATGAAGGATTTAAAGATGTGAAAGATGATATCTATATATCTTTTTTTTTATAAGTGAAGATATGACTTCTATTTATAGGCTTGAAAGCTTTCCTCTTGCAAGGGGTTTCCTTTGGCGCGAAAGATCAGCTGAGGGGACCAAACATGGTTAGTTGTAGACAACCAATCAAGCAAGCTGCATAGGTGGTCGCTTGCATGCATAACAAAAGATGAGGTCCATTGGAGAAGTGCCACATGTCTTTTAGATAAGTTGAGTCTTGCAACTTGATTTTTATGTGTATCGCCGACTTCTGCAAGTGGCTCAGCTCTAGGTGACTAGGCATGACGTCACAAATCAAGTGTGGAAGCATTAAAATGGTCTTTGGATGTTTTGGTATAAACTGCACAATTTAGCAGGTGTTGGCAGTGTTTCCACTCCTGGTGTTGGCAGTGTTTCCACTCCTGCAGTAGCTGCACTGAAATAAAACATCAAACCTAACAAGATTTGTGCATTTTTCCTAGATCATTGCCCTTTATCCATTTGAATATTTAGAATGTTGTTCCTTGATAAATAAGTTATAAATATATATAAATGTTCTTGAAAATAAGCAATAACTTAAGCTTAATTGTATGAATAACTCTATATAAAATAGAGTTATCACACCCCCAAACTTAAATTGTTGCTTGTCCTCAAGCAACGACAAGAAACAAAACACAAGACTTATATAATTATGAAGACATCTCAACTCATGTGTTTCAAGAAGTGTTTGAAGTGTATTGTAATGAGCATTTCTCTTTTGGTGCTTTTTCTTCCATGCCCTTGCTTTAAAACATTCAGAGTTATAAAAACTTATTTGTGTGAGTGTGTGGCCCATTGAGTTTCTAATTGGTTCCATAACTGAACAAAGAGTTTTTTCTTAGCTTTTTGAAAAAGATGGAACTCTTTTTGTCACTCTTAGAGATTTTTCAAAATATGGCCGAGACTAATAATTTCTTCAAGTATTTAGGGGACTCTTAAGCACAACAAAGGGCTTTTGGTGTTCCAATTTGTTGAGCCAATACCTTATTTCTATTCTTGGTGTTTGATTTTTGATGATGTAATGCAGTGAGTGCAAAAACATCATTTTTGGATTGTAGGTTCACCTTATTTTGAGTGTAGGTGCCTTTTGATGTAGATGGTGTTGGCACACTAAGTGTTGCCACACTTGAAACTCTTTGAGTATTTTTGGTAGCGTACACTGCCCTCCTCACTGACCTCCACATGCATTTTCTTCTTTTTCTTGGTTTGTTTTTCTTTTTCTCTTTGAACTTTGTTCATATTTTTCAAACCAAATTGCACTTAAGGGACAGGTTCAGTTTATATGACTCAGGCAAGTGTAGCTCATTTTTTGGATATTTTTGGTATTTTTGAGTGGTTTTGACACTTGTGGCTTGCACTCTTCAAGCTGTCACACTTTGGCCTTTGTATTCATGGAATTTCCCCCAAACTTAAGTCTTTATGCTCTTCTAAATTTTTAATGAAAATCTAATTTTGACCTCAAATTTCCAAAATTTCCTTGGCTTTAGATAGCTCTTGATCTAGCATGGTTCTTTTCAAAACTCAATTTTGTTGTGTCAAAGTATTTATAAAACTGATCATTTTTAGAAAACAAGGCTTTTCATTCAAAATTCAACTTATTGATACACTTCTTCAATTTTTGAGAAAAAGATGAATTGATCATGTTTCATATTTATTTAAGTTTTTAAAACATACATATGATGTACTTAGTTCTTCTATTTTTTTTTTGAAAACATTTTTGATCATGTCATTTGCATGCTTTGTTAAGTACATCTAAACACACATACTAATATTGCATATTCACATACATATACTACTAAGACATTCATAGCATATATTAGTTTTCACATAGTGCATATTTAGTTCAAAAGATATACTATTCTCCACTCTCCCCCCCAACTTAATGATGAGCAGTGTCCTCACTGCTCTAAGTTTAGGAAACAGGGGAGTACTAAATTTGGGAGAAACAAACAAAAGTATTTAACACATAGCAATAGCTACCATATAGTATTTTAAACAGTTTGAAAGTAAAGCAGAATATAGTTTTAGGAATAAACATTAAAAAGTATCCTTTTACTCTTTGTTTTGGAATCTGGGGCTGGCTCTCACAGCAGGGCTATGCTTGGCTCTTGTCTTCTTTGGCTTCTTAGCAGTGGCCACATCAGAGGTAGGCACACCAGGATCCTCTACAGTAGCCTCAGGCATTTCTGCCTCTTCAGGTGTAGCTTCTGCAGGAACATCTAGTGTAGCCAGTGTTTGGACTTCAGGTGCAGGTACACCACTCTGCACTGGAGTGTGTTCTGTTTGTTGCTCAATTCCCTCTGGTTGTTGCTCTGCTACCTTGTCAGTTTGTTTTTCAGTTTCTTTATTTGTTGCCTCCTCATTTGCTTCCTTGTCACCAGTTTTTGCTCCTGTACCCTGTTCAGCATAGAGAGAGGACATTGTCCACATCTTCTTTATTGGAGCTGGCTTCATTGTTCTTCTTGTGTATCCCAGCATCTGTTTCTTCTCTGCTAAGGCCTTCAGAACTGTAGAGATTGTTGCTGCAGGACTAGTTGCCATGACTGTTGATTTCTTTGAAGCTTCTGCAGTTGGTGTGGGAACACTAACAGACTCCTTGACAGTATCTGCCTGCATCTTCATCTCTGAACCTGCTTTGCCTTTCTCTTTCTCAGGCTCTTCAATGAGTACCTGCATTTGAAGTTTCTCAGAAACAATGTTAGTTGGCTCAATAGGTTCTGTTGGGAGGGTGGGTGATTTCTGGGATGGGATGGTTGTATCTGCTTGTGCATCTTGTTTTGGATTTTCAGATTGGGGAGTATTTTCTGGTGGAGGTGTGGGTGATTTTGGTGTTGAAGTGTGACTGGGGGAATGGTGGGTGGTGGGGGATGGAATGTTGGTTTGTGATGGTGGTGAGGGGGTGTTTGATTGTTGTTGTGAAGGTGGTGATGGTGGTTGGGCTTCATTTGTAGATTTCTTCCTTAATTCATACTTTCTTCTAGCACTAGCTTCCATATCATCACTGCCATCATCATCACTGTCACTAACTTCCAGTGACTCAGATTCATCCTCCTCTGCATCCTTTTCAATATCCTTCACAGCTTGCCTTGCCTCTTCATCTTCTTCAGTATCTTCATCACTCATTTCTTCAATTTCTTCCTCCACTCTTGGTTTCTTTCCCTTCTTTTCTTTCTCAGTATCTCTCTTTCTCTTTGCTTTCCTCTCTTTCTTAACAGTTACTTCTTCTTCTTCCTCCTCCACTTCTTCTTCCTCATCAATCACCCAATTAGGAAAAATTGGGGATTCTAGTTCTGCTTCAGGGTCATCCAACTTTAATTTCAACCACTCATGCTGTTCTCTTTGAAATTTCCAGACAGCTTGGAGTTTCTGCATCAGGTGTTCAGACACTTCCTGCTCTACAGTACTTCTAATTCTCACTGACCTCACTCTTTCCTTAACTTCAGCAGACAGACCACTAGGAGGGGTTTTTCTATAGACTTTTTCTAGATCAGTAGCAACAACTCCTTGCTTTTGACACAGTTCAGTGATTAAGCATGGGAAATATAAGAATCCAGATTCCTTGGCTTTACATTCTACAATTTCTCTAGCTATCAATTTCCCTATGTCTACATTATCCTCACATAGGATTGAATCAATAAGAATCAACCTATCTTTAGATAATGTAGAAGTGTGTGAAGTAGGGAGAATTGATGTATCAATGAATAAATGCCAGCTACCAAGTTCAGGGATTAATTCACCAGTTTTAAGTTTGAATTCAGTATTTGTGAATTTCTCCCACTGAGATCCTTCTATTGATACTCTTTCTTTGATTTTAGTCATTTGCTTCTTTCCATAAGTCTCTAGTTTTACTTCAAATGCATTACCAGTGTATGTGAGATCATAGTGCTTATTGATTCTAGCAGGGTCAAAGAAAACTTTCTTACCTCTAACCTTGGAGAAAAATACAGTACCTCCTCTGTTATTCTGAATTCCTGAGTAGAATTCTCGCACCAATTGCTCCAAGTAGTAGGCTCGGGTTTGAACAAATCTTTCCCAATGCAAGTTGTTGACAGTGGAGAGGAATGAATGATGAGCCTTTGCGAAGTTGAAACCACGCTCAGGCAGGAACTTCATGTTCCAAAAGTGCTCACATCCAGGGATTGCTTCCATTGATGCTAGTACTCCTGATTTTTCCTTTTTCGCATGAGTTTCCACACCAGATCCTTTCCCCGTGTTCTTAGAGGCAGCTTGTTTCTTAGCCATTTATGATTTTGAGCGTTTGAGACTGAAAAACTGTTTGTGAGTGGATAGGATTTTGATCGGTTTTGTGAGAGGGACGAAAAGAATTGAAACTTAGGGTATGTGAAAGGGTTAGTGGGATTTGGTAGTTGAGGTTTATAGCCGTTAAGTTATGTGGCCTAACATGCAAGCCAACACGTGGAAATTTAGACTTAACACGCCACTTTTTAACCCTTGATCAGAGATGATTCCACTAAGTTGATGATTTATCAAGTGACAGTTTTCTTCTAAATTTTTCTAACACCAGAGTAGGCAGTGTGGCTGCATTAAGTGTGGAAACACCAAATGTGGAAACACTGGCTACTCTGTTGTCCTGTTTTTCCTGCAAAATAACAAAACATGAAATTGCACAAAATAATAATATTAACTATATAGTGATGGGTTGCCTCCCTCAAGCGCTTGTTTTAAGAGTCTTACAGCCTGACTTGTACCTTGGTCTAAGGTTTTGCAAAGTGAGTGGTGATCTTGTCTCTGTGTACATGCTCTCCATAGTACATTTTCACTCTTTGTCCATTTACTTTGAAAGTGGTATCAGTGGTTGCATCATATAGATCAACTGCACCATGGGGGTAGATTTTAACTAATTTGAATGGTCCTGACCATCTTGATCTCAGTTTTCCAGGGAAGTTTCAACCTAGAATTGTACAACAGAACCATTCCTCCTTCTTTAAGTTCTCTCCTTTGGATTTTCTTGTCATGCCATACTTTGGTTTTAGCTTTATAAATTTCTGCATTCTCATAGGAGAAATGCCTAAATTCTTCTAATTCATTTAGCTCAAGAAACCTTTTCTCTCCTGCCTTTTTGAGATCAAAATTCAACTTTTTGATAGCCCAATATGACTTGTTCTCTAATTCAACAGGGAGATGACATGGCTTGCCATAAACTAACTTATAGGGGGACATTCCTAATGGAGTCTTAAATGCAGTCCTATATGCCCATAATGCTTCATCTAAGTGTAAGGACCAATCTTTTCTATTTGGTCCAACCATTTTCTCAAGCATTCTTTTTATTTCCCTATTTGAAAGTTCAGCTTGTCCACTTGTTTGTGGGTGATAGGCAGTAG
Organism: Astragalus membranaceus; assembly: GCA_039519185.1. Classification (NCBI taxonomy): domain Eukaryota; kingdom Viridiplantae; phylum Streptophyta; class Magnoliopsida; order Fabales; family Fabaceae; genus Astragalus; species Astragalus membranaceus. The sequence continues at coordinate 136,105,796 of CM076850.1, forward strand.
CAATCTTATGTTTCACTCCATATTTTGCAAGAAGATTTTCAATAAGTTTGTTGCAAAAATGTGAGCCTTCATCATTGATGATTGCTCTTGGAGTGTCAAATCTTGTAAAAATATTTCTTTGGAGAAATTTGCTAACAGATTTAGCATCATTATTTGGCAATGCTACAGCCTCAACCCATTTAGACACATAGTCTACAGCCACTAAAATGTATTCATTGCCAAAAGAAGGTGGAAAAGGACCCATGAAATCCATGCCCCAAACATCAAAAAGTTCTATTTCTAGAATATTAGTCCTAGGCATTTCATGTCTATTAGATATATTACCACTTCTTTGACATTTATCACAGGTTTTGACCATATAATAAGTATCTTTAATTAGAGTAGGCCAGAAATAACCTGATTGAAGTACCTTAGCTGCTGTTCTTTGGCTTCCAAAGTGACCTCCATATGGTGCAGCATGACAATGCAGGAGCACTGCTTGCTGTTCTTCTTCAGGAATGCACTTTCTCATGATTTGATCAGGACATATCTTGAATAGGTAAGGGTCATCCCAATAATATTGTTTTACTATGTGGAAGAACCTTCTTTTCTGTTGATAGTTCATGTCACATGGTACAATTTTGCTTACAAGGAAGTTTACTATGTCAGCATACCATGGTGTTGAAGCATGAGGTGTGGCCACACTGAGTGCAGAAACACTGGCTGTATTCATGGTAATTGCTAGTAATTTCTCATCAGGGAAACTTTCCTTGATTTGTTCAATTGTACCTGCATTATTACTTTCAAGTCTAGAGAGGTGATTAGCCACTTGGTTCTCTACTCCTTTCTTATCTCTTATTTCAAGATCAAATTCTTGAAGTAGTAGAACCCATCTTATTAGCCTAGGTTTTGCATCTTTTTTAGAAATCAGATACTTGATGGCAGAATGGTCAGTGTACACAATTACTTTGGTGCCAACCAAGTATGATCTAAATTTTTCAAAAGCAAAAACCACTGCTAATAGTTCTTTCTCTGTCACAGTGTAGTTCATTTGAGCCTCAATTAGTGTTTTGCTAGCATAGTAGATAGAATGAAACACTTTGTTATATCTTTGCCCTAGGACTGCTCCTACTGCAAAGTCACTAGCATCACACATGAGTTCAAAAGGCTTATTCCAATCTGGAGTGACTACAACTGGTGCTGTGACTAAGGCCTTTTTTAGTTTTTGAAAAGCTTCTACACAAGATTCATCAAAATTAAAAGGCACATCATGTTGCAAAAGCATACACAATGGTTTTGAAATTTTTGAAAAGTCTTTGATAAATCTCCTATAGAATCGTGCATGACCTAAAAAACTTCTAATCCCTTTGATTGTTGATGGAGGTGGTAATTTCTCAATTACCTCTATCTTTGCCCTATCCACTTCAAGACCTTTTTTAGATATTTTATGACCAAGCACAATGCCTTCTTTTACCATGAAATGACATTTTTCCCAATTAAGCACTAGGTTAGTGTCTTCACACCTTTGAAGAATTTCTTCTAAGTTTGAAAGACACAATGAGAATGTTTCTCCAAAAACAGAAAAGTCATCCATGAAGACTTCCATTGATTGCTCAATGAAGTCAGAAAACATTGACATCATGCATCTTTGAAAGGTAGCAGGAGCATTACAAAGTCCAAAAGGCATCCTTCTAAAGGCAAAAGTGCCATAAGGACAAGTAAATGTGGTTTTCTGTTGATCTTTAAGTTCAATTGCTATTTGATTATATCCTGAATAACCATCTAAGAAACAATAGAATTCTTTTCCTGCTAACCTATCTAACATTTGATCTATAAAGGGTAAGGGGAAATGATCTTTCTTAGTGGCCTTATTAAGTTTTCTGTAATCCATACAGATTCTCCACCCTGTTACAGTTCTGGTTGGGATTAATTCATTATTTTCATTGGCTACAATTGTGACTCCACCCTTTTTAGGAACACATTGCACAGGACTAACTCATGCACTATCTGAAATAGGGTAGATAATACCAGCATCTAGCCATTTAATTATTTCCTTCTTAACAACCTCTTTCATTATGGGATTTAATCTTCTTTGCCCTTCTATGCTATTTTTAGAATTTTCTTCTAAAATTATCCTATGCATGCATGTTGAGGGGCTAATCCCTTTAATATCATACATTTGCCAACCTATAGCTTTTCTATGTTTTCTCAAGGTGTTAATTAAATCAAGCTCTTGTTCTAAAGATAGATCAGAAGCTATGATTACAGGAAGAGTATCATTCTTACCTAGAAAGACATATTTTAAATGCTTAGGTAGTTCTTTCAATTCTAGCTTAGGAGGTTGTTCAACAGAAGGTACATTTTCTTTAAGGTTGGGATCTTCTAAATTAAGAGATTCATAAGTTCTAGCCCATACCTTAGGTGTAGCTTGTTCCTTGGGCAATATGCTTTCTTCAATAAATTCCTCTGCAGGCAATGCAGAAACATCAGGTGCTAGTGCATTGGCAAGGTGATCATACTGCTTGTGGAACTACTTCTCTACCAATTGATCAAGTGAGATTGATGAACACTCTTCACTCTCCTCTGTAGGATACTTCAAAGCATTCAAGACATTGAATTTTACTTCTTGATCATTCACTCTCATGGTTAGCTCTCCTCTTTGCACATCTATCAGTGTTTTCCCTGTTGCCAAGAATGGTCTTCCAAGTATGCCTGGCACTTCTTCATCTGCAATGAAATCAAGTATAACAAAATCTGCAGGAAACACAAATTTGTCAACTTGTACCAATATATCCTCAATAATTCCTTCTGGATATGCAATTGATCTATCTGCCAAAGATAGTGTCAATGTGGTAGGTTTAGCATTTCCAATCCCTAGCTTTGTGAAGATAGATTTGGGCATCAAATTGATGCTTGCACCTAAATCATATAATGCTCTTCCTGTATAGTACTTACCTATTGAAAAGAGGATTGTAAAGCTACCCGGATCCTTTAGCTTCCTTGAAATTTTGTTTTGTAAAATCAGACTACATTCTTTTGACATAACAACAGTTTCAAATTCCCCTAATCTTCTCCTTTTAGAAAGCACATCTTTCATGAATTTGGCATAGTTTGGCATTTGTTGAAGTGCCTCTATCAAGGGAACATTGATATGCAGTTGTTTTAAAACATCTAAAAATTTACTGAATTGCTTCTCCTCATGTATTTTTTTCAATCTTTGAGGAAAAGGAGGAGGAGGGTATTCTGGTACTAACCTTGGAGTAGGAGATGTAGGAACACCAGGTGTTTCTGCATCTTGAGAATTTTTTTCATTTTTATTTTTTTCTCCCTTCTCTGTACCTTCAAGCTCATATGGTTCTGTTAGATCCTTGCCACTTCTCAAAGATATGGCTTTGACCCGCTCCTTACCTTGCCTTTGTGAGGGTGAAGCTTCTGTGTTTGATGGCAAAGTACCTGCTGGTCTTTGCTGCAAAGCAGTTGCTAATTGCCCTACTTGGTTCTCTAGGTTCTTAATTGATATATCATGAGCTTGCCTAGCAGTTCTAGTTTCACTAATGAATGATCTAAGCAATTCTTCTAGAGAGTTGGCACTGGCAGGTGGGTTTGATCTTTGTTGGCTTTGAGGAAGGAATCCAGGAGGAGTACTTGGTGCAGGTGCATTAGAATTGTTCCACCTAAAATTTGGGTGGTTCTTCCATCCTTGATTGTAGGTATTAGAGTAAGGGTTGTTATTTTTATTGTAACCTACATAATTGACAGAGACAGGGTTGCTAGGACATTCTTCATATAGATGGTCTCCTCCACAATACACACAACTTGTAGTTCCTGGAGGGGCTTGTTCTATAGCTGCTGCAGTGTTTTCTTTAGGTGTTGCTACACTAGATGTAGGTGCACTAGTGCACTGTTTGATCAGATTGGTTAAAGTGGCTACTTGAGCAGATAAGGCTGATATATCATTAATCTCATGTACTCCAGAGGTTCTCTTTTGAGCACTTACCCTCTCAGTAGGCCAACTTGAACCATTTGTAGCAATTTTGTCAATAAGATCACATGCTTCATTATAAGACATACTCTGGTTTGTGGTTCTAGACCATTGTAAAAAGTTTCCATTTGTATAATGACAGGTAAACCATGATGTGGATATTTTCTTAAAAGTTCTTTCCATCTTTCCCATGCTTCAAACAATGATTCAAATTCTTTTTGTCTAAAAGATGTAATATCATGTCTCATCCTAGCATTTTTAATAGGAGGAAAATATTTGCTTAAGAATTTTTCAGCTAATTCATTCCATGTATGAATAGAATTGGGCTCCATAGAATTTAGCCATGATTTAGCCCTATCCTTCAAAGAGTATGGAAATAACTTAAGCCTAAATGCATCCTCACTAATACCAGGAATGATAAAGTTACTACAAACTTCTATGAATTGCTTTAAATGCTCATGGGGATCTTCATGTGGAGATCCACCAAATTGACCAGTTGTTTGCAACATTTGAAACATCATAGGTTTAAATTCAAAATGAACAGCATCAATTTGAGGTCTAGCAATGTTAGTTTGTATGTGCTGCTGGTCATATTGAGCATAGTCTCTCATAGGTCTATCTCTATCATTAATCATACCTATTGGTCCCATTTGAATGAATTGTTGTCTGTGATCTGGTCCACCTTCAGGTTGTTGATGTGAATTAGGTCCTCCTCTTACTGAGGCATTTTCACTGTGGTGAGACATTGTTCTGCAGTCTTGTTGTCTTTGTCTTTCTTGTTTTAGCAATCTCCTAAATCTTCTCTCAATTTCTGGATCACAATCAAATTCTGGTGGTCTATCTCTAGGCATAAACTAGTGTTTCCACACTGAGTGTTTCTGCACTAAGTGTTTCTGCACAGAAAACAGAATACCAGTAGTACTAATATAACACTAAATTAACAATCTAAGCAACAAAATTTTACTATAATCCCCGGCAACGGCGCCAAAAATTTGGTGTGGTTTAATATATGCAAGTATACATAGTCACACAAGTAATAAAGTGATAAGAAATGTCGAAACCACAGGGATTATGTATTGTAAATTTTTGTAGTTCAAAGTGTACACTTAGTGTGTCTACACTATTCAGTATTTTTGGTTTGGAGTTTTCAAAGTAAGTAAAAATAATAATAAGCAATAAAATGTGTGAGAAATCAGTTGAAAAAAGTAATTGAGATGTTTTCACCAAGTACTTTACTTCTAAGTGTTTTAATGGAGTATGTAGTGTGGGAACACTGGATGTAGGTGCATCAGTTTGTGCCTTTCAGCACTTCTCTTTAGAGTTTCATTACAAGCTCTTATGATCTTTGTTTTTTACAGTAAAGAAAGGTTTGTCAATTCCTCCCTTGCCTCCTAACAATGATCCAAGTTGCTAAATAGGTTCACTCTTGTAATTTTATTATCCTAAGGACTGTGCTATCCTATGTCTAGGTTTTAGCATGTATTTAACAAAGTTTCCTTTATTAAATACTTGTCCCTATTAACTCTTGAGTTCATAAATGTAGCCCATGTCTGCTGCTACAAGTTTTACCTATTCTAAAGTGATCAATTCCAGAATAAGTTGAAAGAAGTATTATGCAAGAGTTTAAAGTGTTTACACTACATAAACCATAATAACATATTTAGAAGTTCATTACAAGGTTAGAACATCTCAACTTAAGGGAATTTAGCTCATGTTACTCATGTTATAAAGCAAAGAATATGCAAGGAACACAAGTAAATGAATAATAAAGCAAAAGAACTTAAAAGAGTAGAGATTACTTGAATAGAAGATCTTTTGCATTAAGTTCCCAAGTTGAAGTACAATAAAGATTTCTTACACGAATTTCTTCAAAGTAGAAGTGAAGGGAATGGTTGTCAAACACTTCCTCACCTTCCTCTCCTTAGAAACTTGAAATGAAAATAAACTAAACCTAAACTAAGCGAAAAGATGAAGGATTTAAAGATGTGAAAGATGACATTTATATATCTTTTTTTTTGATAAGTGAAGATATGGCTTCTATTTATAGGCTTGAAAGCTTTCCTCTTGCAAGGGGTTTCCTTTGGCGCGAAAGATCAGCTGAGGGGACCAAACATGGTTAGTTGTAGACAACCAATCAAGCAAGCTGCATAGGTGGTCGCTTGCATGCATAACAAAAGATGAGGTCCATTGGAGAAGTGCCACATGTCTTTTAGATAAGTTGAGTCTTGCAACTTGATTTTTATGTGTATCGCCGACTTCTGCAAGTGGCTCAGCTCTAGGTGACTAGGCATGACGTCACAAATCAAGTGTGGAAGCATTAAAATGGTCTTTGGATGTTTTGGTATAAACTGCAGAATTTAGCAGGTGTTGGCAGTGTTTCCACTCCTGGTGTTGGCAGTGTTTCCACTCCTGCAGTAGCTGCACTGAACAAAAACATCAAACCTAACAAGATTTGTGCATTTTGCCTAGATCATTGCCCTTTATCCATTTGAATATTTAGAATGTTGTTCCTTGATAAATAAGCTATAAATATATATAAATGTTCTTGAAAATAAGCAATAACTTAAGCTTAATTGTATGAATAACTCTATATAAAATAGAGTTATCAGCATGCAGCCAACACATTTTGTGTTGGAAAATCTTTCCGACCACGATATCTTATAGCTTCAGCCGATGGCGCTTTTACCCGAACATGTGTGCAGTCTATCGCCCCAACACAATCCTAGCATTCACAACTTGTTGTAAATATAATTCTATGTATACACATTCCTAAATTTCAATATGAACATATCAGTTACCTTAAAGTAAGGGTAAAACCGGTTGCTTTTGAGAATTTCAGCAGGAATCTGCGAGCCATCTGGTTGTTTGAGATACTTGTCCCCTAATTCAATTATCGACCGAAGCACACTATGAAAATGACGACTAGTAGTCTCACCAGAGCGTCGAAACCAAAATTGAATCTCTCGATTTCTAACATTATGTGTTAGAATGTAGAGTGTTTTGGCAACTTGTTCCTCTACACTCACGCGTTGTGTTGGTCGGAAACCACCCTCTCGTTGTAATATATCACATAGGTCAATAAATGCTTTGGGACTCATTCTTGTTATTTTACGGCCTTCACTAGTAACAATTTTTTTCATTATCCTATTGTGAACTCTCTCTTTCTCTAAAGTCAAACTACGATCAAATGTCTCATTTCGAGGGCGAATTTTAACTATGTAGTAATAAACTACACGACATACAACATGAACAAGGGTCATTCTGGCACTTTCTCTCCATCTACTTAATGCAAGATGAAGATTTCTTTGATAATCCATTCAACAAAGCATAACCTAGCAATAACCATAAATAATAGATATTAACAAAACAATTTACATGATTATCAAAGAAAGGGACGGTATCACATTACTTATTCAATCTAAACAAGTAACCATTATGAATCAATGAGCAGAGCATTTCAAATTCAACATGGCTTTGTTTATATATGAATCAATGAGCAGAGCATTGTGATGTTAATACTCTATTTGTCAATTTACTACCATTGTGTACACAAAATTGTAAATGTAATAAAATCAGAAACAGGACAACAAGAAACAGGAACAGCAAGAAATTCATGAAACTATGCAACTATATGTAAATTGATACCATGAAACTATATATGTAAATTGATACCATGAAACTATATATGTAAATCAGATAAACAAGTTCTTTGTGTAACAGCAACTATATGAATCAAGTTCTTTGTGTAAATTGATTAACACATGAAGAGGAACGCATAGCAACTACAACAGTGTATCACTGAACATCCCAACAATCAAACAACTCATTCCTACTATAAAATCAGAGAAAACATACCTGTGTTGGTTCAGCAAAGCAGGATGATGGCCGAAAATAGAGGTTTTGAGATCTTCAAGTCTTCACTCACAACAAATTTCTTCAACCTAGATTTACAAATAAACAGAAAACGATTCTTCAATTAACAATCTGGAAAGCGATTCAAAAGAAAAAATGATAGAGTTGCAAAAATCATCACGAACTAACCTCTGAGAAAGAGATCGCGCAGAGAAAGAGATCGCGCAGAGAAAGAGAAGGAGGGACGCTGGAGAAAGAGACGCCAGAGAAAGAGATCGCGCAGAGAGACGCCGGAGAAAGAGACGCCGGAGAAAGAGACGTCGGAGAGAGAGATCGCGCAGAAGAGAGATCGAGAGATCGAGAGAATGAACTCAGAAATTAGGTTGTCTATTTTGGGAATTTTTGAGTTTTACCAAGGGCAATTTTGCCAATTCACAACCAAAACCTCCTAAAACCCCCCAAATTGGGGGGATTCGAAAATAGACCATCAAGAGGGGTTAGGAGGGCTTACCAAAATCCCCAAAACCATCCCTTTATTTTTTTAAACTCCCAAACAAGGGGTTCCTTCCCCACAAGTCTTCCCTTCCCCTCCCCTCCCCTCCTAACTCCCCCTCCCAAACAGACCCTAAAAGTGGATCTGGACTGTGAACTGGCATTATAGGATGAAATCTTTTTCATAATCTGAAAAGGGGGGAATATATTAGGTTAATAAACCCCAAATCTGACCGCAAGATGGTTGCTTTTTTCCACGATTTTTTGTAACCTATTGGATATCTTGAATTCGACAACCCTAAACTAAATTGCAATATGAACTCTTCGTTCATAGTGCTATTTTAATATGAATTTTTATTCATAACCTATGAGATGGTTTCTATTGTCATTTGAGGACCCAAATGAAATTTGGCAATGGGAACATGAAAGTGCGTGCTTGTGTTGGATTAGCTTATTTTGCCACACCATAATTTGTTGTTATTCATGGTGTAAATTCGGAAGGAATGCTTGAACCATTGATGACTCGCGGACCTAGGTGCTATTGCAGTATGAATTCTTTATCATAATGTATAAGTGTGTAACTGAGATGGTAAAAATGTAGCACTGATAACCCTAGAGTCCAATTGCTATTTGAAATGTAATTTGTAGCACCATGTTTTAGCTTATCCATTCATATAAATTCAGCATGGTGCGATTTTGCCTGGATTCCCTAAATGCAGCTGCAATGTGACTTAAATACTCATAATATTAGACTATAATGGTATGGTTTAGGCCTTGTTGACTCTAGATGACAAAATTAAATCCCAACTGAAGAAACACCATTTAATCTTCAGCTGTAGCCAGGACCTAGGATCTCTCTTTTTTGGCATGCATTTGTATACCATGCATAATAATGGCTATGTTGTCTCAAGCGCTTCAAAAGAACCTCGTGGTTGGAGCCAAGTGGGAAAATTCTTATTGAAAATGGGTTTTCTCTATGAGTGATGGACCAGACATTTGAAAAGGAGCTGTGTTCTATCACCTTGGGAAACCTCGGAGCAGCATTGTTCTCACTTTGAGCTGGGAAAACTAGAAGTGTTAGGAAGTCTCTTGTTGCTCTAGTGGATAAGAGTAAAACCTCATATGTTAATAAAAATATGATGATACTGATTGGAGAATATTATCAAAATGAGGGCACATTGTATTTCATAGAAGAACATGATCCAGCCATGCTCCCAAAGAAGTCAGATTGATGTTAATGAGTTTATGGGTCGTAGATGAATCATCTGGAGACGGAAAATCCTTGAATGTGTTTGAATTGTTCTTTTTAAAATCACTTTTGTTACCCGTGCAGGTTGAATAATAGCATCAATGACATATTTTTGGTCAGCTAAGTCTTTGTACGCAACTTGCTGCATTAATTCTTGATAATAGTTCTCACCCTAGCCCAATCCCTCATACAATGGAAAATTTTAAAAGTCTGCAGGTTTTGGATTTAGATAGTAATTCAACTGCAACATCTTTTTGTTGGATATAGCATATTTGTTCTGGACCGGGCTGAAGGCCCAATCCAGTTGAAGACTGGCCGAGATCGGCCCAAAAGCAGGATAGATAGGGATGACCTAAATCCACTAAATCAACGACTCAGATCAATCCGTACAGAATTCTACGGTTACATTTTGACCCATACTTTTACTCTACTCACATTCTTACCCCACTGAATTGGGCGTCAGAGAGTCATTGCAGGTACAACCCGGGCGGAGCTCTGCACACGACCAGTAAGTCAACAAAACGACTAGACACCTCAGCAGGCCATCCTGCCCGACCTTGAGGTACAGTTCAGTGGTGACCACAGTGGGAGCCCACGCGCTATCCCACCCCATCTCTCATGCCTCCACGAGGAAGACCGCGGGCAGCTCCACGTTTGCAAAGTGTGGCTGCAATTCCCGAGAAGCCACCACCCGTTCCAGAAGGCCCCGTGGTTAACGCTGAAGGCACTGCCCCAGGTGCCCAAGTCGGTCCGGTCCAACAGGACAATGTCACACTCTCAGGGAACATCGTTTAAAGAGCTATGCGAGCTACTACACGTTCGAGACCGACACATCGCGCAGCAGGAAGACCGGCTTACTCAAATAGAGCAGCAGGTCGCCTCGGGGCGGGCGAACACCGCGCTCGAGCCACGCCGCCGCAACCACGAGTCACCCTTTTGTCGGGCGAACCCGTCTAGAAGACATCGCTCACCTCCTAGAAGACACCTTGTCCACCGATCCCCGCCTTGACAAAGGGGTCGAGGAGGGGCTCAAACACCTCCAAGGACACCGCCCTCCACGATCGATCCCATCCTTCGAGGACCGGCCACCTCGTGGAGAAAAGAGCGACATGAGGATGGGACCCTTCACCCAAGACATTGACGAGTATCCCATCCCTCGTGCCCTTGAAAAACCCCGTCAGACTTTAGAATGTACAACGGTGTGAAAGACCCCGATGCCCACCTGAGATATTTCGATTTGATGATGCAGTACAGGGGAGCATACGGGCCAGTGAAGTGCAAGATCTTCCCCTTAACCCTTGAATGGTTTACGGAGCTGAGGCCGAACACCATCTCGTCCTAGGAGCAGCTGGCCAAAGTTTTCTCTGTCCGTTTCACAGTCTCAAGGGTGAAACCCAAATCACACGCAATCCTGAAAGCGATCAGACAAGAACCTGATGAAACCCTCCGCGACTATGTGGAACGGTTCAACAAGGAGGCCGCCAACGTAAGGGGACTAGAAGACGATATGAGACTATGGTTCCTTCGGGACGGGCTTCGTACTGACAGTTTATTCGAAATTGAAGTTGGTGTGAACGAAACGTCCGATTTGGAATATCTATTTCTTTCATCCTTATTTGATGGTATCCAAACCTTAAGTCTAGTTTTGAAAAAATGACTGCTCCACCAAGTTCATCAAGTAATTCATGAATAATGGGAATTAGAAATTTATCCGGAATTGGAAATGATTGCTCCACCAAGTGGTGGTGTTGATAGATTATGGAGCCTTTCACAATTTCATATCTTCTGTGTTGGTCAAAGAAGGGAAGCTAGTAGTGGTGGAAACCCTTATTATGTGGAGGTCGGTGATGGTAGAAGAACTCCATGTGAATGAATGTGTTCAAATCTAAAATTGACTCTCCAAGGTCTTAATACTTATAAGGATTTCTTTTGTGTTTGAGTTAGGGGGTGTATGTAGTGCTTGGTATAGAATGACTTTCTGGCTTGGGTGAAATCAAAGCTAATTTTAAGGAGTTGAAGATCAAGTTCCTCCATGGGTAAAAGTGTTTTTTTAAACACTTCCCAAAATTAATTGTTAATTTCAGATTTATGTTTTTGACATGAATCCGGAATGTATTTTTTTAATTCCGGATTTATGTCAAAAACATAAATTCGGAAAATTCTGAAAATGTCGTTCCGGAATTATGTCGTACATAGATAATTCTGAAAAAAATAAAAATTTGAAATTATGAATTAAATTTTAAAATGGTAAATTTAGAATAAACGAAAATATGGGGGTATATGAGCCAAGTGGGAGGGGGTATATGAACCAAGTGGGGGTATATAAATTAAAATCCTTCGGAAAATTGGGCAAGCCCATATATATGAGTTTGAAACAAGTCGGCCATGAAAAACTTCATATTATCCACAATAGATTTGATAGTGTTGCAAGTGTAATATTGCTTGAGTATTGCAACTGTTGCTTAAAAAAATAGCATTGGAGTTGGTCTAGGTGGCATTATTTCTTGCTTAAGTTAAGAAATTTTTGCTTGTATAAGGAATGCATAAAGCTGTTACTTACGATTAAAAAAACAATAGATTTGATAGAAGGCTATGGCCAACAAGGAATATATTAATGCTTGAAGGGTATATTTTAATAGAAAATTGTTGATTATTTAAGGATTGTTTACTTTTTTTACCATGGGAGCAAAATTTGTCAAAATTGCTTAGAGATGACGTGGCATTGTATAACAAATTGATATTAGTTATTTAATCTAACGTGGGTTGCTTATTATTTCTTGGGTTTTTTTTTTACCCCCATCAACTCTCATCTACCCCTATCAGCCCTATGAAAATACCAAAATACCCTTAAAATTTTGATAAAATTACAAAACATTTATCATTTATCACTTTCATCCGTTTGACCAGATTTTTTTTAGAGATCATCGGATTTAACCTTCAGAGATACATCCGATTTCCCATCGGACTTACGCATCGGACGTAGCTATATCCGATCCACACATCCGCTTCGTAAACAAGTGAGTCGGAATTACGTAAATCCGATTCTCCAATCGTATATACCTAAATCCGATTTCCCATCGGATATAGGTAGATCCGATTTGGTTTTTATTTTTCTAAAAATTTGTTTTTTCAGTGTCAAACAGGTATCGAGGGGAGTCTTCGTCTCGGGCATCACCAGGTGCTCCGAGTACACGCACCCGCCACAGGATTGCGGGACATGCGTCTGCCCGCCATAGGCGACAGCAGCAGTATCAGCAGGTGGAGGAGGCCCCGGACTATCAGTATGAGGAGGGCCAGCAGGGGCATCCTCTTGATGAGCATTCTATGTCCGAGGGCCATTCTATGGCTGAGCAGGAGTATTATCAGCAGCAGCAGTACCAGGAGGAGCCCTATCATCAGCCTCAGCAGCATGAGGAGCAGCATGAGGAGCAGCATGAGCTATTCACTGGACTAGGATCTCATGTCTGTTCTATTATATTGAGAGACCCGGTAAATTTTATTTATTTACGTAGCCTTTTTAGTTTAATTTTTTTACATAGCCTTATTTTTTTATTTTTTTATAATGCAGACATATGAGCGTAAATTGAAGGTTACCAACCATGGTAACAAGCTGGCTCAGAGATTGCTTGGGTTTGCCCAAAACACCCGGATGTGGGATTTTATCACGGGTTCCAGATTAGCCCCTCTTGTCTCGACCGGTCATACAAAGGTGGACCATGAGCTGCTGTCTGCTTTTGTTGAGAGGTGGCACTCTGAGACATCGTCATTTCACCTACCATTTGGTGAAATGACGATTACTTTGGATGATGTCTCCTGTTTGCTGCATCTACCCATTACGGGGAACTACTTCAGAGCCCCACCTACCTCGGTCACCACTGATCAGGCCATCCACCTAGCACATGTTTATCTAGGTGTGACTATAGAGGAGGCGGGGCTGGAGTGTCGAGCTTCATCTGGCCCGTATTACCGTTTTGAGTGGCTGCAGGAAATTGTTACTAGAGGGTCCATAGAGGATGACATGCGTCCTGCTGTCAGGGCCTTTATCCTTCTAATTCTGAGCTGGTCCATCTTCACGGTCAAGACCGGCGACAGAGCTGAGGCTAAGTGGCTGCTGCTACTTGAGGATGTCAGTGAAGCTGGAGTGGGATCATATGCATGGGGGGCAGCAGGGCTTGCTTTCATGTATGACCAGCTGAACTACTCCTGCTTGGATCAGGCGCATCAGTTAGGAGGGTATGCGACCCTCTTACAGGTAATAATTTTAAGTTATATTTTCCGAGTTTGGTTAAATTTCTGTTAAACAATTTTTAAGTTATCTTCTTTTTTTCAGAGCTGGATTTTATGGTATTTCCCTCAGCTGGTGGAGAGGAGGAGTGGATTGCGGCTTGGAGCACTGTGTGGGCGTTGGAGGAAGAAGAAGACAGATGGAGTGAAGCTGGGGGTATACAGGCAGAGGATTGATGCACTTACCTCGGATGATGTCTGCTGGCGACCATTTGAGGAGCACCGGGAGGAGGGTAGAGACTTTCACATGGTCTCATTTTACAGGGGCCACATCAGCTGGGGAGACATCACTGTTCCCTACATGCCCGATAGGTGCCTCAGACAGCTTGGGTACGTGCAGGTCATCCCACGTCACCCTCTTACCGATCGTCCGAGCCATGCAGACTGTATTTTTCGGATTGCACATTATATGCCTGTGGTGCAGGACGTTTTGCGTGCTACTTATGCTGCTGAGGAGTTGGGTCAGGTTGCTCCGGATTACATACATTGGTATGTGAGGGCATCTATTCCTAGACTCTTACGGGTTGCATCACCACCACCACCAGTACCACCAGCACAGCCAGAGTTGCTCGAGCTTTATCAGCTTATGGAGGCGGAGATTCGGAGGGGGCTTAGGGTGGGAGACATTAGGATGGGTACTCAGACGTACACTCGCCTCACGCAGTTACTGGATATGGTACCGAGGCGTGACTAGAGGGTTTTGCGGGATTTTATGTTTGAACTATTTTTATATTACTTGATTATTAGTATTTTTTGTTAATTAATATTTCTTGTTTATTATTTTTGTGGATAAAAGATATAATTTCGATTTCATGCGATACAAGATAAAACATAACCAACTACAATAACAATAAAATATAAAAGATACATTTTCCTGAAATAAGTGAGCGACAGTGAAAATGATAAAACGACAAACTACTGAGCTGGTGGAGTGAAACGACGAAGGATCTCAGCGACGGTCCGTGTCGTTTCGACGTGCAAATGCAGATAACCGTGCCACTTAAACATAACATGCATGAACATCATTGCTTGGACGTCATCGTCGTTCTTGATATCCATTGTAGAGCAGAGCACACGTCCATCAGCCCAATCCTTTTTCCGATAAACTATACGAGTTATCTCTCGCTCGTCGCCCTCCACTTGCACTTTACCCAGCAGTTTATCTTTTAGCTGAGCGAATGTTATGTTGTGTTTAAGCCTGCACTGCATTGTGTCACGCCCCTCGAAACAGACACCATCATCTTTGTTGGTGATGATGCCCTGATGATGAATGATAGTGAGGGATGAATCCCGCTCATATAGTCGCTCATATAGTAAGGGATGAATCCCGCTCATTTTTTTGGAGTGACAAGAATGAGGTTTGACAAGAATAGGTATTTATAGAGTTCGTCAACCATTATCAACCGTTGATATTGTCGGTGCAATCTGCACCGTTGATCAAAGCGGATCTATCCCAAATTGCAAAGCGGATCTAACCAATTTTAGGTAAATCCGATCTCACCAATTGCAAAGCGGATTTAACTGGATCCGATTGAGTTTATAAATTTCGCATCGGATTTACTCCTCAAAGGTAAATCCGCTTCGTAATTTAGTGAATCGGATGTATCTACAACGCAAGTAAATCCGCTTCGTAATTTAGTAAATCGGATATACCTTTTGTGGGGGTACATCCGCTTTGCTAAATTACGAAGCGGATTTACCTTCTTCCAGGGTAAATCCGACTTAAAAAAACAGTTAAAACACTTAATATTTGTATTTGGTATATATGGATAGATAGTTACAAAAAATGTCAATGTAAATAATAAATACAATAAATGTCAATGTAAATCGTCGGAATCATGGGTTAAGTCTACAAAAGTGGGAGGGAGACAGGGCATCTTCAAAGCGGTAGACTGCCAAAGGGCAAAACGACCGGTATAAGGATCCAACCATGAAGTAGATTCATCTGATCGATTGTGAGACCACATCAAAGCAACTGGAGGCAACGGACAGACAGGGGAGATCGAAATATGCATCCAATGGATATCTCTGACGTTAAGAATACATATGATTTTATACTTGGAAGAAGAATAACTACCTCTCAAAGGAAGATAAGTAAAATTCATATCCAAAGACAATTGAACTAGGGCCACATTATACTTAGTAGCTATAAAGTACCCCCATCTCAGGCAAACTCAACCACTTATCCTCCTTCTGGAAACCGGGGTATTCAATGGATAACGCTTTTCTAAGCACAGCAAGTCTGTCCTTTCCAAACATGTAACTATATAGTTGCTCCCTCTCCTTTGTTTCTTTGATTAAATCTTGCCTAATTATAGGCCAACTATCCTCACCAAGATCGAGACCAACCGCTACTGCTCGGAACCCACAATTACCATCCCGTTCAACATCAATAATTTTTTCCACATATGGTTGCACGTGATGAGGAACCGACGGCAAATTGAATTTTGTGTCACCTTGATGTGTTAATTTCTTAGAAACACTCTGAGATAGGATTGAACACCGCTGTGATGATTTTATACAAGAAGACCGCTGTGATGAATTTTTGGAAGAAGTTCCAGATTCTTGAGTCAGTTTCATCTTCTCATCCACATGCTCCCATCCAGAAGGATCACGCTTGACATCATATAATTTCTGCTTCTTCTTCTTTGGTGCACCTTTTGTTTTAACTTTAAATGGTGGTGCAACCATTGAAGAAGTGGTAGGGAATGCAAGCTCATTAAGTTGTTTCTTGAATACAAATCTCTCCTCAGGAGTCATACGATTATATCTCGCCCAAATCATCTCTATTTGGTAAGAAATATCACAGTCAGTCGATTTTTCCTGCGAGAATTTGTCATCCATAGAATCCAAACTCAATTTTTTCCAATGGTCATCTATAACATCCAACGGAATAGGAGTACCGGAGACATGGTACACACCTAGCTCACAAGCACAAGGAAGAA
This sequence comes from Astragalus membranaceus, assembly GCA_039519185.1. Classification (NCBI taxonomy): domain Eukaryota; kingdom Viridiplantae; phylum Streptophyta; class Magnoliopsida; order Fabales; family Fabaceae; genus Astragalus; species Astragalus membranaceus. The sequence goes on from CM076850.1 coordinate 136,122,579, forward strand.
GATGTGTCTTTCTAATAATGCACCCACAGCGGGCTTTGTCATATCCAACCCCAGATGTCGATTTTGAAAACTCTTTAACAATATGATCCAAAGCATTTAAAGAGACAAGACCGCGAAGCTTTTTAAACAAAGGAGTATTGGAAGCCACTTCAATACGGTTGATGCTTCTTTGAAAAGACCCGATGACTTTATCAAATTGAATAGTAAGCATCTCATGCATAGATGTAAAAGACTTAGACAAGTCACCTCCAGAAGTCCTCAACTGTCTCTTCAAAGTCCAATGAACTGACCGAGAAAGTTAACTCCGTTGAAGTGACACCTACAATCTCCAATAGAGGTAGATTGTATTTGTTGGTCTTGTAGGTGGTGTCAAGAATAAGAACCTTTGGAAACAACCGGAATAACTTAATAGAAGTGGGATGCGCCCACATGATGTCACTGACCACATCGGAACCCTCAAATTTTCTGCTCCAACATAAATAATTTTGCGTCTCAATCAATCTCAATAGCTCTTGAATGTCCGTTCTAGGACCCCTCTTAGAAGACCTATAGGCGTAACGCTGCCTATATATTTGAGGAAGAGAAGTGACGTTGTCCGGATAATGGTTCTTCAAAGCAGTAAGACAATCTTTCGGGGCAACATTCAAATCAGTGTGCTCATTAACAATAGCTTTCTGCGGCTTAGTTAAACGACCAAAAGCTGTCGACCCAACCGGGGTAGTAAGCAACTGATGTGTGTGAAGACCACACCTAACACTAACACGCCAACCCCCATGACGTTTTGTACAAGTAGCTCTCAATGTAAACGGACAGCTTCTTCTTTTAGACCCGAAAACTCTAGAATCATTAGACCAATTCCCTTGTTTCTCACAACCAAATATAATCTTATCTCTAGAACCCCTTTTACCTCCAGCTTTGTCAGATCTTACGATGATAACCACAACTCCAATACGCCTCCCAACTGCGTTAGCCCACTCTTCAACATCCTGGCGTGTAGAAAAAATCTACAAAATAGAATAAATAGATAAATGGGGGTACTTAATTAATTAAATATCTACCAAACTTTAATTAAGAAAATTGGTTTCAAAAATATACCCTCTCTGTCCAGAATGCCTCTGTAGTGTCTACCACAAAAGGAACGACCTGCGACTCTGTATTCACTGTATTTATTTCAAAATAGAACAACAGTTATAAAGTATATATTTAAAAATAAAAAAAACAAAGCGGATTTAGGTGACTTTAAAGGTAAATCCGTTTTCTAATTTTTACAAATCGGATATAGCTTCACCAGGTATATCCGATTTCTTAAACAATAAAGGCGGATTTAGCTAAATCCGATTTCGCATCGGATTTAGCTAAATCCGATTTGTAAATATTTTGCCTCAGAATTAAATCGTATTTAAAGCTAATCGGATTTACCTTCCATTTAGGTAAATCCGATTTCCAGATTAAGTGGTCCCCCACCAGAGAATCTTCCAAAAGTCAATTTTTGTAATTTATGTCAGGGGTATTTTTGGAATAACGTTTTTGGGTGGGGGTACATGGAAGCTGATGGGGGTATAAAAAAAAAAAACCCTTATTTCTTCATCGGATATGCTCTTATGTGGCTTGTTCTCTTGGGCTGGGCCTTTGTGGTGTGTCTCGTCCCTTTGGTGCATTTTAATGTTGTGACCAAAAAGTTTTTACTCCTCTGTTCTTGATGTTTTAGCATATAGCACAAGGAATAAGAAAATAATAAGTAGATAAAATATATACTAAAATACCCTTATTTATCATCTTGTTGTTGACAATTTTACTATGGTAAATACATACTCAACAATTAATGTAACTATAATTATATGCAAATGGAAGTGGATTAGGATAGTATATTTATCATCTTGTTCTAGAATAGTGTGATTCCTCTTGGAAACTCGACGTACATAAATATTTAGGAGAGATAATCAGTTTTGGTACATGTGCTTATTAAAAACTTAATTGTAATTGTTTATTGATTTATTAAGGGTATTGTTGGAAAAAATAGTTAAAATAACATTGGAATTGTAAAACATCAAAAGTTTTGGAACCAATTTTAGAGGCTAAAACATTAAAAGGAACGGAGGGAGTATAAAATACAAATAAATCTTTTAAAATATGACAAAAAAATTACAAATTAATATTTTAAAACTATATGGAACTCTTTTTTGTCAACAAATTATGTGGAACTTTCCATCTCGCGCTCACATATGATTTGCAAATTTTGAGGAATTGAGCTAGCCCACATATGCAAGAGTTCTTCTTTTATGCTGTCTTTCTTCTAGGTGCTCGATCTCTTCCAACCTTCTTACAAGATTCACAAAGATAGTGTGCCAACTGTCAAGGTGGATATCTAGTTCTCCATTCAACTTGCCCATGACATTACAACGCTTTGGATCTCCATTGATGTAGCCAACACCAGCAAAATAAACTCTCTGTTGGATGATACTCACAAAGCTTGGGATGCAAACAAAGTAAAGGAGATACCCTCTCATAATGGTAACTCACATGGTCGTGTGAAAGAGACATTGTTGATACAAAGTAGGTGTATGGTGTACTGGGTTCCAACCCCCACCCTCTCTCTCTAACAACTAACACACTAATTACTAACCACTTCGTCTATCAAAACAAACACTCTTCTAAGGCATCTAAGGAGCTTTCCAAATCCTGATTAATTGGACTCGGGAGGAGGATTCTATATGGTGGCTATCCTCGGCCTACTGTGACAACATGTTATATAGTGGCTAGCAAAAAGCGCTATGAGTCAAATATGAGACCAACAACCTCTTTTGTACTTCTGGCGAAAGTGTTGTAGGAGATTTTGAAAGTAAAGGTGCCCCGAGCGACTAAAATGATTATGTGGAAGCTTGCTCATAGTATACTACTTGTGAGAGGAAATTTGAATAGATGCAAAAACTCTGTGTGCCCGATGTGTCAAAAAGAAGAAGAGTCAACGAAACATGTTTTTACGGCATGTCAATGGTGAGGCAAGTCTAGTTTGGAAAAAATTTCAACTTATCATTAATAGGTCAAACATCACCTCATTCCAGTGATGGATGACACAAGCTGGAAGATTTTAATGCCTTTGAAAGTTACAGAGAGTTTGCTATAGCTAGTTTTTTTGGGCTCTTTGGGGGGGGGGGGGGGAAAGTTACCTCTCCTATGGGGTTGCAACATGTGTTAAAGTTCCCTCCACATTCACCAAAGTGATTGGTAATGATTCTGGAGGATCTGGTGTCACTGCTTAGGGAGGAGGCGTCTTGAGGTCATACTAGAGGAAATGACAGTGGTGGGATGGTTGGCAACAATTTGTACATAGAGGCTATTTGTGCTTAATCAATGGACTCGTGCTTTTGTTCAAGTTGGATGTATTCGATGACCACATTGTTGAATTTCTTCAATAGCTTGTTTCCCACTCGACAATACTTAACCAAATTTTTGCTAATGCACTTTTATCTTTGATGTAGAAACTTGGTTTCTTTGTAAAAGGACCACCAAAATCATCCTACAACAAATAAATCGAAATTATCAAGCCAAGTTGTAGAACCGAAACAAGTTACATGTCAATCTCGTCTAATTGATGCTTGTTGTGCGTGGTTGTAACCGCGGTGATCAAATCAACTTAAAGTCGTCACAAGATTACATATTCAATTAAAATTTCCAGTTATAATCTGAACCTTAATTCAGCCACTGAGCTAAGGACTCTCACCGAGTTTTCTGTGGCGTAAGGTAAATTTGCATTGAAATCATAAAGATTTTGGACGGTATTTGAGTCACTTTGCAAATCTACTTTGAGTGTCGGATGTAAGAAATTCGCAAGTATTCAACATTGATTACATCGTAAAATGAAGTATTTATAGGAAAAACTTACAAATGCGTATACACATTCATCACATACTGCAACAATTAAATGAATAACCCTCTGACTGATTGATTAACCGCTCTCAATTCTTAAGCATTTCCACACTTGGTCATTTTACAAACCACGTAATTCAATTTTGCCTGACTCTTTTCACCAAACATATCTTCGACCGCCGTTGATTTTCTAGAATTATTAGCATTGTCAAATTCTGTAAACTTGCTTTCGTCGCTAGAAATTTTATTCTTTTGTAAACATGTAAAACCAAAAGTTGTGTTTGGGAAAACTGCCCTGATACCATTGTTGGAGAAAACCGCTCACGTCAACAGATTAACCCACACGCCCAAGAATCTTTGAAGGAACATACACGAACACACCACAAGAATAAAGTAAAGAAGAACACAAATAATTTAACATGGTTCGGCACCTCTTGTCTACGTCCACGGGAACACATCGACACAATTTATTCATCTTCTCAAATATGATTACAACAATTTGTAACCCACCCCCAATATGTGTATCACCCTACAATACTCTCTGACTTTAAGAGTTACAAGAAATGATAACACTCACATCTCACAACAAATGATCACCAACACCCTCCTCTCTCTCTAGGACATGGTTGGAGACCCTTCAACTCTACATGATCACCCAAGGAGGAATACTTCAATTTGTTGGAAAGTCAATTATAATTTCCAATATTTAATATTAATTGTGGTGAAAAATTCAATAGACACCTTTGAAGAGATGAAGATGTGTATATAGAATATTGAAGAAAAATCATAAGTGGAGCTCCTTGGAAATGTGGGATAATTATTACTCACTATATACATGAATGGATGTCATGTTCTCTCCTATACATAGAGAGACTTTTTTTGTATAAACAGCGTATCCTCTGCGCGCAATTACAGACACTAATCTCTCGAGCCGGGAGAACCACAATGGGCGGCAAAACTCCCCCTCAAGAGATCTAACACTACCGCATGTCCAATGCTGGATTCGAACCCAGGACCTTGGTTAAGCTGGAAGAGACCCCTACCATCTCATCCAAGTGCTCTTGGGTTATAAATAGACATGTGAGAGTGACTTGTGAAGATATCCCCTTTGGAGAGGTGAGACATCCCCATACCCTTTGGGTGATCATATGGAGAGGTGAGAGATCCCCATTTGGAGAGGTAAAAACATTGGTTTCTTTCATCTCGCTTTCAACTTCACTAACTCTCAATACAAAAAATAAAAAGAGTTAATAGTCAATTTGATCTCTCAAATTTCAAAATCGTTCAATTTAGTTCCTGACATTAATAATATTCTTAATTAGTCTCTGACATTTTCAAAAGTTGTTCCGTTAAAACCCTCATATTATCGATGTCATGTTGTTACTTAACTTTCACAACTTAATGTCAATTAAGTCCCTAGTTTTTACAACTTAGTATCAGTTTAATCCCTAATATTTGGTAAAGTCAGGGACCTTACTGATATTCATACGTTGTAAAAGTTAAGGACCAAACAGACATTGAGAATTTAGTCCCCAATTAAGAATATGGTTAATGTCAATGACTAAATTGAACTTTTCTGATAATTGAGAAACCAATTTGGCTCAAAAACATAATAATCCTTTAGCTTTTTACTATTTTCTTTCTTTTTACCATCTTTCTTTTCACTTTCTTTCCTCCCACTTCCCTTTTGGCAAACCAAACATAGTGTAAAAGACAAGAATCTAAACGGTAACGGAAACCTTGGATTGGGAATGATGATGATGAGGTTTGACGCCAAAGATGGGTCCCACCGAATGGCGATGTTTGGACTTTGAAGTTGGTCCAATGAATATTAACATTCACTTCCATTAACTTCTTTCGCATCTAGTAACTCTCTGTTTCTCAACAGACACTCTCAAATGGCCATTTCAATTTCATTGCACTTCCTTCTCTTTCTCTCAACTTGCCATCTCTTCATCCAACTCTCCTCGTCAGCCCCCGCCAACAAAATCGGCGTAAACTACGGAACCATCGCCGACAACCTCCCACCACCAACCAGAGAGTGGTTTAGGATACTAAGGCATATCCTTAGTATTTTTTACTAAATTATACTGAGCCGTTGGATGCCTCTAATTTTAATGAAATATGATCTAAGGGCTGTCACTCAAAGAGGGCAGTTTTGTCATTTAACACAGCAGCCTTCCATTCCCACGCATCACTTCCTGCAACGACCTGCAACCACCTTCTTCCTTCTTCGCGCGCACGATCCACGGCAACCACCACGTTTTCTCTCTCTCACCGCCATCGACGCCGCACCACGGCGTCCGTCCCCTTCCTCCGTCGTTCTGTCTTCCCTCTCTCTCTCTCTCTCTCTCTCTCTCTCTCTCTCTCTCTCCCAGTAGCGCTTCGCCACCGACGCCGCACCACGGCGTCCGTCCCCTTCCTCCGTCGTTCTGTCTTCCCTTTCTTCTCTCTCTCTCTCTCTCTCTCTCTCTCTCTCTCCCAGTAGCGCTTCATTCATCTGGTTATTTCAATTCATCTGGTTATTTCATTCATCTGGTTGGATTATATTTAATGGAATTTCTGGAATTGATTGAACCTGTTTTCTGGAATTTAACCACAGTTGCACTATTCTGTGGTTAGTGGCCACTAACCACAATTATGCATATCTGTGGTTAGTGGCCACTAACCATTGGGGCGCTAGTTTGTGGTTAGTGGCCACTAACCACAGATATGCACAACACTGGTTAGTGGCCACTAACCGCAGATTAGTACAATTGTGGTTAATACTTTCTAGATGGCATAGATTTCCATAACGATTACTTGTCACTAACAATATAGCTTCTCAATAACTATTACTTCAGATTTCACGATTAATTCATGTTGATGCAATCAAATTTCACGTTTACTCCATGTTGTGATTCTGTTAATGTGTTGGTCTCAGTTTTAACCATTTTAATACTAATCTGTGGTTAGTGGCCACTAACCATTGGGGCACTAGTTTGTGGTTAGTGGCCACTAACCACAGATATGCACAACACTGGTTAGTGGCCACTAACCGCAGTTTAGTACAATTGTGGTTAATACTTTCTAAATGACACAGATTTCCATAACGAAGGAGATAAACCAGAACAACATAACACACTTCATTTGATGCAAAATCATCGTCTTACAATCACCGATCAAGTCAAAACATCAGTTATAAATCAATGAGTACAATTGTGGTTAATACTTTCTAGATGGCATAGATTTCCATAACGATTACTTGTCACTAACAATATAGCTTCTCAATAACTATTACTTCAGATTTCACGATTAATTCATGTTGATGCAATCAGATTTCACGTTTACTCCATGTTGTGATTCTGTTAATGTGTTGGTCTCAGTTTTAACCATTTTAATACTAATCTGTGGTTAGTGGCCACTAACCATTGGGCACTAGTTTGTGGTTAGTGGCCACTAACCACAGATATGCACAACACTGGTTAGTGGCCACTAACCGCAGATTAGTACAATTGTGGTTAATACTTTTTCCTCCGTCGTTCTGTCTTCCCTCTCTCTCTCTCTCTCTCTCTCTCTCTCTCTCTCTCTCTCTCTCTCTCTCTCTCTCTCTCTCTCCCAGTAGCGCTTCGCCACCGACGCCGCACCACGGCGTCCGTCCCCTTCCTCCGTCGTTCTGTCTTCCCTTTCTTCTCTCTCTCTCTCTCTCTCTCTCTCCCAGTAGCGCTTCATTCATCTGGTTATTTCAATTCATCTGGTTATTTCATTGGTGGTTGAAGTAGAAGTGGTCAGGTTGGCGGAGGTATTTAAGTTGCCAGTCTTGTTGAGCGGCGATGATGGAAGCGGGACAGCAACCGAAGCTGTCGTTGTTGATTCGAGCGACGGAGTGGTCATGGTGGGAGAATTCAGATTGAATCTCGGCAGCGGTGATGAGGGAAGTTGTTAAAGGAGATGAAGAGATATTCAAAGAAAATATGGGTAGTTACTAATCTACCCTTTAGTATTTGTTACTAAGCATTATGCTTAGTACCCTAAACCACTGCCCACCAACCACCGTAGCCACCTTCCTAAAATCCCAAACAACCATCGACCGCGTAAAAATCTTCGACACAAACCCAGACATTCTCAAAGCCCTCGCCAACACAGGCATCTCCGTCACCGTCACAGTCGGCAACGGCGACATCCCTTCACTCTCAAAGTTACCCGCAGCACAATCATGGGTCTCCAAAAATATCCTCCCTTTCCACCCAAAAACCACCATCAACCGCATCGCCGTCGGAAACGAAATACTCGCCACTTCCGATAAGTCCCTCATAGCCCATATTCTCCCCGCCATGAAATCTCTCCACCAAGCTCTCACCCTTTCAAATCTCACTCACATTCAAGTCTCATCCCCTCACTCCCTCGGCATTTTAACTTCCTCGGAGCCACCCAGCGCCGGCAGTTTCCGCCACGGTTACGACACTGCCATCTTCGCTCCCATACTTGAGTTCCTTCGCCAGACTAAATCTCCTTTCATGGTTAACCCGTACCCGTTTTTTGGAATCTCAACGGACCGACCCGATACGTTAAACTACGCTCTATTTAAACCAAACGGTGGCGTTTTTGATGCTGTTACTGGGGTTAACTACACTAACATGTTTGATGCTCAGATGGACGCTATTTTCTCGGCGATGAAGAAGTTGGGGTATGAGGATGTTGATTTGGTTGTGGGGGAATCGGGTTGGCCTTCTGCGGGTGACCCGAACCAACCGGGTGTGGGGTTGGAGAATGCGGCGTCGTATAATGGGAACCTTATTAGACACGTTAACTCTGGGAAAGGAACTCCTTTGATGCCTAATAGGACTTTCGAGACTTACATCTTCTCCTTGTTTAATGAAAATCTTAAGCCAACGGTTTCGGAGCAGAATTACGGGTTGTTTAAACCCGACCTCACGCCTGTTTATGATGTCGGCATTTTCACCCAACAACACCAACAGGTACCTTTTACTTTCTTTCATTATTTTAACATTTATTTGTTAGAAAATTATTATGTGTGGGGTTCTGTACTCTGAAATGCCAGGCTTTGAGTTCATTCAATGCATTAGCTTCTATTTTTGACGTTTTCGTGACAAACTAGTACACGACATCTTTACACGTATAGTACTACTACACGTATTCACACTCACATTGTTTTTTCCGGAATTTGCTTGTTGCGAGGGTTACTGTTTTCTTTCTTTTGAGTACCTTGCCAACTCTTTTTTTTCCCTTTTAGCCAATGCTCTGATTGGCCTGAGAGAAGGGATTAGTAATACGGTGACATGTTTCTTTGAAGGACAACATTACCCCTATAATGTCCATCCTTCAATAATAGACACAACGGTCTCAAACGGTATTATAGTTGTGTAAAGTTGGCATTTAAGAGTGAAAAAAAATTCCCGCCTCTTCTGATTGAGGAGGGTACATGCACGTGCTAATATTCTGTTAAGCATAATAAAATGCGAAACTACTCATATGGAAAGTTCAACCATACCGATTAAGTTTTGTTTGGTATGATACATTGTACGCAAAATTATGATAATATTTAAATTTATTTTAAAATAATTTAAATAAAAAAATGAGTGTGATTAAGTAATTGGATGTCGAATATCATACTCAACAAAGCTCAATGGGTATGAGAGTCTTTACCTGTGTAATTTGATGGGTTTTGTGCAGGCGATGGGTCCTGCGTCTGGGCCCACGGCGATGGGTCCTGCGTCTGGGCCCACAGCAATGGCGCCATCTGGGTCAGGTGAATCAAAGAAGTGGTGCGTGCCGAAGGCGAATGCTAGTGAAGCAGCGTTGCAAGCCAACATTGACTATGTTTGTAGCACCGGTAAGATAGACTGTGGGCCGATTAAAGATGGTGGGCCGTGCTTTAAGCCCAATACATTGAGGTCCCATGCGGCCTATGCCATGAACGCTTATTATCAGTCATCTGGTCACCACGATTCCGACTGTGATTTTGGCCACACTGGACTCATCACTTACACTGATCCTAGTAAGTGAGCTAACCAACTTATTTTGCTGCTGCTGCTGCTATTATTATTTGATTATTTGATTGTTGGGAAGAGAAAACGTGATGAATTATGGTATGGCAGGTTACGAGACATGTAAGTATCCATATGCAGCTACAGGGGCTGGGTTAAGAGCTAGAAGAATTCCCAAAACAGGTGGCTTGATCAAATCCGCTACTACCAAGGATAAGGGATCATATGGCTTGATATTTTATCTTCAACTCCTTATTTGTCTCTATTTTTTCTAATTTATATAAGGTTTTCTTACGTTATTGTTAATATTATGGATAACATATTCGATTTAGAAGTATAGGCCTTTTGCCTTTTGGAGCTCCTCTTGCGTAATTTTGTGAATAGCGCACGACAGTCACACTATCATGGTGGCGGCTGGTCGCTATGGTAGCACTGTGGAGTCGCGTTTCACTCTCACGACTGTCATGAAGGCTATCGCAGAGCGTATTGTAGACAAGATCACATGTTGAGCGGCACGAGTTGGCCGCTAGGTTGAATACAATAGGAAAGTTACTAAAAAAATTCTCATTTTAAAACGTTTCATTCTATAATTGTTTGTGGCATTTCGAAATAACGCCCAATCCAGTTTCTGATATACCAATATAGTGTTCTTTACGCTTCGTTCTCGAGTCAACTTATTTAGATTCTTGCCAAGATAGGAATGATTTATTATAATCCAACGCATATTGTTTTTTGATTAGTCACCGCGTCATTTTGATAAATCAATTGCGAATAAATTGGGGGTTGTTGTTAGCAATTCAATGAAATGGAAGAGGTGGGAAAAGGAACTTTCGTAAGCATTGAAGAGAGTAACCTGAGTTTACTAATAATAGCCTCCACAATGTTAGAGTAACCTGAGTTTGAATAACAAGATTCAAAAGTATTTTTAGACATTTCTTAAGGACATGCATTTTTATAGCAAATTTTGCTGCAACTATGACTAAATACTATCTCAAGCCCAATGATAGTGCACCCAAAGTGCAACGGTAAAAATCCAATGTGTGCCTCCTACCAGTTCCACCAAGAAAACGCAGAGCTTCAACCTCCGTCGAGAGCTGAGGAAAAGGATAGGTTGTGAACCCGAGCTTGTCTTTCTTGTTGTAATTGATGGAGAGGCGTTCCATGATGAGACAAGCCAACAGAGTCGAGGTGCGATTATCCAATTGTAGTCAAGTCGTTCCAAAACCAATGTTGTGTACTCCCTAAGCATAGTTGCAATGTTGTTCATCTCGAACTTCATGATCGATGGCTTCTCTTAAACCATAAATTGCCTAGTAAGTGGAGCTTGTCTTAAACCATAAATTGCCTTCAAGGGGTTGCTGCTTAGGCATCCACAAAAAAATTTCCTTGCGAAAATGTGTTGCTAACATCAAATGGGTGTCATAAGATATTAATATCTCCCCCTCATTTCGTGTTCAAATTTGCAGGGTACAATGAAAGATAGGGGACATTGATGTGTGACCATGTTACTTATTTGGCGGTGTTCTTAGGACTACGCAAAGTTCCTTTTCCCCATCATATCACCATATACCTCCAACATAATTGATAAACCGAAAATACCCCTGTCAAACTAAAACTCGCTCGGATTTACCCCCACTCAAGGTAACTCCGCTTTGTTATTTTCCAAAGCGGATTTATCTACCCAATAGGTAAATCCGACTTTTAAATAACAAAGCGGATTTACCTTATGTGGGGGTACATCCGCTTTTAAAATTAACAAAAGCGGATTTACCTAATGTGGGGATAAATCCGATTTTGAAATTAAAATTAAAATTAATTTTTCTTTAGAAATATAAAATAGATATGAATATCGGTCGTCTTTTAGTTCTGTTTAATGTATTGTTCGTTAACATGTGACGATGTTGTACGTCGGGTGAATAATTTAATCTAAAAAATCGGTTTTCGAGCAATCTACTCAGATTGTAATGAAACCACAACCATTAAATCCGAAAAAAATCAGGGATCAAGACGTCTCAAGAAGTGACTTCTTTAAGTATAGGGGGGCTCAAAATTGCAAATTCCATCGTTTACTATTTTTTATTAATTTTTTTAATTTTCATAATCTTCAAAAAATCTGAAAATTTTTGCATAACCTTATTTTGGTTTTATTAGATTTATAGTGGTGTTTTTATAATTTTTAGATTAGTTTTGACTCTTTAACGGATTTTTAGTAGTATTTTTATAACATTTTTTAAAAAAATTAAATAAATAATAGGTATTTTTAATACAGAAAGCGGATTTAACCCCCACCTAAGGTAAATCCGCTTTTAAAATTAACAAAAGCGGATTTACCTTAGGTGGGGGTAAATCCGATTTTCTTTTTTAAGGGAATCGGATTTACCTACTAAAAGATAAATCCGATTTTGGGAAAAAACTAAAATCGGATTTATCTTTTAGTAGGTAAATCCGAGCGAATTTTTAAGTGAGGGGTATTTTCGAGTTTCACTTTTATGTGGGGGTATATGGTGATATGACGGGGGTATAAAAAAAAACCCATTTACATTAGGCTCAAATTTGGTTGTCCAAGCCCTACATTTTCTCGACGTTTTTTTAGCTGACCCATCTAGTCGCCTCTTGGATAAGGATTGTTGGGACAATAACTTATGTGGTCGTGCAAAAAAAGTGCAATCATCCTCGAGTATTTCACAACAACGTCCTAGACTGTGCTGCAAACAGATCTACACAGGCAAAAGTTAGGGAAAGAGAATTTGTTTTTTTGTTGGGTAGTTATTGAAGGGTTATAACACATGAATCTCGCAACCCCCTTTATTTTGATCCATGTTTGCTCTTTTTTACTTCAAGTTTCCATTGCATATGTATGGCATCCCTAATTGTAAGGGAGATATCACAAATCAGCATTCCAAGTGGCACTCGTAACGTGACAGATCAACACCTATGGCAAAGTTGTTTCATTGAGTTGACACCAACAACTAAAATAATTGATTAGTTGAAAGTACATTCAAGAGTTTTTCATCTCCTACTTTCATAGACTAAAATGATAACACTCAATCGGTATATCGTTCACAAAGTCATAGTATGGATTCTCTACCACAAGGGCGGGAAAAGACATGTGTCTTTGTCTCTATCTCTCTTTTTTTATGCCTAAAATCACCCAAAGGCAAGTTCCTTTTCCCGCCATCAAAGTAGAAAATCCATTTCCGTAATTCATCAAGATAAGTGAAGTTCACTTCCTTCTAATGATATCCACTTTTCGGTCTATCATTCACAAATAAACACATTCCATAAAATACGAAATTGGGATGAAAAATTCTTGAGATTACAATGGTGCCGTAAACATTATGGACATAATGACAAAACAAATAGACTAAATTGCATGAATAGTTGTAACAAGATGAATCAGGTGACTTGAAATCGAACTACAATCAACAAGCGAAAGGCATATTAAAGCATTCTTATATCATACGGTAAAAGCTTAAAAGTGAACAGTATACAGGTTCTGATATCTTCACTACATACAAAATCATGTCATAAACTTGATATCTTTCCTCATATATAATCACAAAGGTCGAAATAACAAGATATAATGTCTCAGGAGACTGGCGTTAATTTTCAATTATTTTCGAAGGACGATAGGGAGGACAATGATGAGGATCAGGGCTATCAAAATTGCCAATACAATCAGCTTTATCTTCATGTTTTGCAGCCACATTTTTCTACGGATTTTGGTCCCCGAATTCCTGAAGTCTTGCGCCTGACTCGAAAATGGCAACAAGCAAACAAGAAGTGAAAAGCAATTCGCTTTGGAAACAGCAAGCAATGTTTATTGGTATTCCCCCGTTACCGTAGAGAAGGGGGTCGATCTTATCACGAGCCTCATTATGCCATCAATTATCATAAAACATGCTTTAGAAACAAGATACGAAAATAGTAATTCACATAAAAAAGGCTAGCTAACTAATGATACTGAGTATATTTTCTCAAGTTCAAAACCTTCCAAGCATTCAAGAGTACTAACCTGGTGATGAAGGTTCTCAGTCTTGTCAACCAGAAGCTCTATCTTTTCCCCCCTGTCCAGGACCTACATTAAGTTATGAACATGTCAATATACTCTAACTGAATGTTCTCACTTATTAGACATCAAAAACTTGGCCGGTTTTTCTCTCTACTTCTGATATGTACAACCGATTGTGATCTCGGCTTTTCTATAGCATATGTACAATATATAAACATTCACTAATGGCATAAATAAACAGACACAAATTTACTCCTTCGCTATATGTCATTTAAATGGAGAAATTTTCTAAATGTCTCCAAGTACACAGAGCAGCACACATTTGGTAGTTATAGAACAGGTAAACACTGCAAATATATCTTTGGTTTTATTTATTATTTGGTTTTTGGCCAGGTGAAGAATTTAACTTGAAATGTCATACTCAGAAAGCAAAGCACAGCTCAAGCCACATACAATTATGTAACATGAGAATTTATATACTTCCCTAAAATATAAGATTTGATGCATTTTCAGCACGAAAAGAAAAATAATGAGGAAACAGTAAACATTGTTTTAGTTTTCAGCCATATTACCTTAAGCCAGTGTTATCAATCCCAGATAGAGGCTGACCAGAAAACTGCTAAAGCGGGGTGATCGCTATTCTCAAATTTTTATACAGTTAAAATAATTTATACTATATACATAAAGCCTCGTCAACTAGCCGTGACTGACCAATGAGGAGGGTGAAAAATGACAGCAGGAGTGAGACAGGGTGAGAGGAGAAGCCCTAACGCTGCTATGGTCCTTGCAGAATTTTCTAAAATCCTGAACAAAAAGCTACGGAATTTAAATTTTATGGCCTTTTTTGTAATTTTTGAACTAATTTTGCGGTGCAGTGCTATCTCACAGTAACAGCCGCTATAGACGCTACTACACCTAACCAAGGTAGTTAAATTCGAGTTTCTACCTGAACTCGGGAGGGGATCTAAGAATCGTAACTCGTAGAGTCGTAACACGATTCGTAAGAGTCTACATATTTTACAAACTTATTTATATATGCATATGAAACACCACAAATAAACTTCAAGTGAGCATTAAAATATATTTTAATATAAAACTATGCTAATGTAATTAATTAATAGTAAAAAATATTAATATAATCCAAGTAAAAATGTAGATAGTTATTTTATAGTTAATTTATTGGTGATGTATAATTATATATCTTATGTATAATAGTTATTTTGTAAGGAATTATGGAGAAGCATAAGAGGGGGTGGTATCTTTAATTTGTAATCCAAAATAAGGGCCAAAACATGAGTCCAGAATAAGCAATCCAAAAACGCTATGTTTTTTTTTGGAGGCAAATTGTGTTGAAGGCCCAACTTATCTAATTGGGCTGTAAGGCCTGACCTAAATCTAACCAAGCAACTAACCCTAAACCTAGCTGCGATGCCTTTGTAGCCGCAAACATAAAAAATAGAGCTTCTGCGTCGCAAGCAAGAGAGGGAGAACGGAGACTGTAAAACAACGGCGTCGTGAATGGAAGAAGGGGCTTTCACGTTAGAGAAAGCTTCGCGAATGGAAGAAGAAGGGTCGGTCGCGTTGGATAAAGCTTCACAAATGGTAGAAGAAGGGTCGTCGCATCGTGACTGGGTTTTTTTGCAAAACGGGTTTCAAACCCAAACCCGAAAACCAGCACGCTAGAGCACGCCGTCTCCACCGAGTCTACGAACTAGCACGGCGATCTTACTTTGCTCTTCCAGATGCGATTTTCTGGGTGCTCGAACTCGCAAGGGCCATCAAAACTCGTAAAATCGTGCGAGTTTACGAACTAGCTCGCGATTTTAACTACCTTGCACCTAACCGTTCGGCTATTGCACATTTTGTAGCAGCCAGAGCAGCTATAGGACGCTATTGACTAAATTGCATTTAGCTAGATTCATTTTCAACCAGAATTCATCCTAAACTGAACCCTCTTTTCCAAACCAAACCCAATATATTGCATGTGTGGGTACCTAAGAAATGCATTTAATCCATTTGATAACAACTTTGAATACGGAATTCAGAGGTATCAAGATAAGTAGCCAGAAGGACATCTGTTATCTGGAATCTTCTATCTCCATCTAGAACCAAAGTACTTCCTGTCAAGAAACTTATAACCCTAACTCACCCAATCATAAGCTTCCTGAAAATTCAACCTAACAACTAATATTTTTTTCCCTTCATTAATATATCCACCACTTCATTTGGTATTAAAATAGCAGTCAAAAATTTGCCTGCTGCAATGGCTGCACCATGGTTGTTCAAAGGGATTTATGATATAAGAACTTCTTTGTACTAAAATACTGATAAAACCTAGACAATGAGACAACAATTGTGGGAAATGGTTTTAACCAAAAACATATTTAACCCCAGTTAAGACAAAAAAGAACACAGAAAATAAAACAGAAAGACTAAAGATTCATTGGAGAGGTTATATTTCAAATGTAGCCCAGAACATGCCTGATTTCTAAGTTACAGAACAAACATCCCCGCCCCAACCAGAAGAGTCGGAAAGGTTGTGGGTTCAAGCAAACAAAACAACTAGAGCCAAGACAATGGTCATGGGTTCTGTCCTTCACCAGTGTGAGCTTGAGGGTCCATGAACCACTGTCAAATGGCAGAGGACCACATGTCATGAGCTTGAACTTGAGGGTCTGTGACTGAATCACTGAGACACAACAGAGAGGACTATTTATGAGTGTGTGATTAGAGGTGTTTTGACAGAAAAAAAGGAAGACTGATCAGAGAGAGTTGGGCGAGTGAAAGAGGACAAGCATAGGTAAAAGCAAGAAGAGAATTGCAGTTTTTTCTTTAGTTGAGTCACATAACCCAATCTGCTTTGCTTGCAGTTCCAAGGCTTGGCAGAGATTTAAAATTTCACAATCCAACATGCTTTGCAAAGCAATATCAGAACCATCCAACAAACTTCCTATCCCAGGTAAGAATGAGATGGGCCAAAGTGGGAAAACTCCCGGTTGTGACCTGCAACTTTGACAATAATGCATCTAGTAGCATCCTCTCAGTTTCCCATTTATTTAACAATTTAAGCTTATCAAGCTCTTCAGTTCATTCCTCAATTTGTTTCTGTGGGTGATACAGAACTAAATCAATCCATGCACAACATAAATGACATGATTCAAATCAAAGCCATCTAAAAATCATCTTGCAGCTGCAGCCAAATTGAATTGTATCAATTTTGCATTATGAATCATGAATTGAGATCCTAACCTATGAAGCACATACACCTCTTTAGAATGCTATGTCAACGTGTCACCAATGTGACAAGCGTCGGTCACCCTATGTGGTCTCGCAATAAAAAAAAAAGACATGACACCTCTCAGACACCACTATCACATTTTTTAAAACAAAAAAATTTCATTAAGTCTTTAAAATTATTATACAAGACAGACCTTCATTTGAAGGTAAAACTCTAACTCTTATGAAATAAACATTTCATCTCCAACGCTACTCCTGCTCCAGCATCCGACATTTTGCCCTTGTCATGTCTGTAGTTGTCGGGCGTGCTTGTGTTAGTGGTTGTTGGTGATGCTCTTCCGCATTCTAGTTTCATCCTCTCCATGCAAGTTTTCGTTCTATGGCATTCGGATTTCGTACTCGTTCCCCAACATTTTGGGTTTGACCCTGTTTCGTCCCCTTGTGTTGTGACGACATTAAATTTTTTGCTTAGGATCATTATCATATAAAAACTTAAAACTTATCAATTTTGTTTTTAAAAGGTAAATAGATAAATCTTGATTTTCAATTTAGAATTGCCATGTTGATCATATATGTGTGTTTATCGAATCATCTATTTATAAGTATTTATATACATGTGACCCAGTGGACATCAATTGTGTTTGTGTCGTGTCTGGTGTCTATGTCAGAGTGAGTACTTCATAGATTCTAACTTCTGTATAGCTATGCAGCATGAGCACAATGCAAGAAATTGATAAAATGCAAGTCAGACTATTTCATGGTCTTGATGATGATGTTCAAGTATTTATTTGTTTAGGTTTTCTCAAGATCCACTCTGTGCTCACTGCTCTGTTGTCTTTTTTGTTTTTGTAGAAGTTGAAAACAATCCCAATTATTCTTTCTTCTACAAAATATGATTCTTGAGATTTACGATCACAGAGCAATTAAGTCAAAGCAGATGAGTATGTGTATATGTACCTTTTCAATATTCTCCATCATGACACCTTTGACTTCAGAAACCTGAGCTTTCACCTTTGCAAGTTTGCTTATCTCCTCAGGATGATCAACACAGTATTGCATATGTTCCTTCAACTTGGGCCTGCCACAAGTAAAGATAAGAGTACATGAGCTTTCCTTAAACAACACAATCACAACAAACAAACTCTCTAGCATGAAGCATATAAAACAGAAAGTCAATACCCAAATTCCTTATTAAGGCTATTGGGGGCAGCTGTAGATGCCTTCCCACCGCCATATTTCGCAACAAAATCATCCTTCACACGCTCCAGAAAAGCCACTGGCACCTGTCTTCCAACTGATTCATCCGCAACAACACAATACGCTACGAACACAACACAACACAACATCCAAAAACTGAGCGTAAGATATTACTTTGAACGCAACACCAAACTTAACATCAAACTCCACAAAAACAAGTAAACCACTAAATAAATAAATAAACAATAAGGATACATAACAAGAAAAACAAGAATTTCATTCGAGTACAAACGCTAAGTTAATATCAATCCATATAGTTAAAGTAAAATGAATATACTAATATAACTAGTTTCTAGGTTATTGATTTGTTCATGGAATCGTGATTAGAACAATCGATTCGATTAGATCGGCGGTGAAATTAGGATGAAAAAAGTGAAAGGGACTAACTGTAGCCGTTGTCGACGAGGTAATTGAAGGTGTGGCCATCACAGTTGTAAGTGAATTTGTTGTTGGTAGCTGGAAGCTTCTGAAGGCACTGAAACGCGATCGAATTGAAGTTTCCGCTGAATTCGGTGTACTCAGCGAGAATCACGCTTCCACGAGAAACGAACGCGTAGATCAGAGATTTTTGATTCTGTCCCATCTTCTTCTCTCAGATCTATCGAACTTCGGTTTCTTCCGATTACGATGCTTTTGCAGTTTGCTATATTCTCTCCAACCCTCTTTTCTTTTCTTTTCTTTTCTTTTCTATTCTTTCCTAGAGAGAGAGAGAGAGTAAAGACTATAATAAAGAGAAAGAAAGAGTGAGAAAAAATAAAGGTTTTATAGGTGTTTATAGAGATGGTAATTACAAAGCCGCGATTAGTTCGTAAAGAGGAAATAAGGCTTTTTATTAATTAATTACCTTAATCATGGGTTTTAGGTTACTAAAGTAAATGGAAGAAAATGGAGTGGCAGAATGGTAATGGCGTTGTGACTT
Source organism: Astragalus membranaceus (assembly GCA_039519185.1). Taxonomy (NCBI): domain Eukaryota; kingdom Viridiplantae; phylum Streptophyta; class Magnoliopsida; order Fabales; family Fabaceae; genus Astragalus; species Astragalus membranaceus. Next base: position 136,141,858 of record CM076850.1, read on the forward strand.
GCGATAGCATTGGCACCACCGTGCGGACACGGGAAATTTACTAAGGAAAATGAAAAGTAATAATATTTAATTGTTTACGTTTATTCTGTTTATTTATCTTAATCTTAACTTATTTTTATTTTGAAGCATCCAACTCACCTTCCTGACAGCACCCGCTAATCCAACTATAGTGACATTTTAATTTTCCAACACTAATCCAACAATTGTGGTATTCTTTTTTTCAAAACCAAAATATCATCTGCGCGCAACTACTGTACTAAGATTTATTTAAGGGGTTGACCTCACCCACCAAGTATTTTTTCATACGCATCAGCCAGGGATCGAATCTTTGACCAAATGGTTAAGGAGTCCAAGTACACTTGTGCTATACTATGTTGGTGGTATTCTTTTTTAGGTTTCAATGTAACTTTTTATTAACATTCAAGTCTTCTCCCTCTTATCTCTTTTAGCATATGTGTTTATAGCTAGCAAAATAGGGGACTTGGATCCTCACGGTGAATCAAGCAGTATAGTCGTTAGATCTAGAGAGGTAAATTTTCTCTCTCTAAATCTAACGGCTCTGCTGCTGCACCGTGCAGCAACAACAGAGGATCCAAACTCCAAAATAGGTTACTTGACTTGCATTGGGTTGTATCGGGGTTAGACTTTTTGATTAGGCCAAAACTATTCGGAAAAAATATGACCTCAAAATTTGCTACCCCACAACTCAATCCTATGTAAAGTTCTTAGTAGTGCTCCTTTTTTCATAAAAACTAGCAGTATACCTGTGCATACACACGGGTAACATCGTATTCTTTGTATAAATAGACTCAGATAGAATTCAGTTACAATAAATCTTTTAAGTTGATAAGAAATGAAGCTTTATAACATTAAAATATTTTCTTCAATTAACATTTTTTATCGTTAGGTAATTATCAATCATGTAGTAACAATGTAGTCCCCATGGCAAATAAATACACGGAATATATTTTATCGGTAATAAAATTATACCAACAACAAGTAACATTTTTCCGTCGTAATTCAAAAGCAGAATATAAAATAATTATTCCGACAATGTGTAACATTCCGCCATAGAGAGTCGATAGTAATGGAGTTATAGCAACAACATATAATGTTTACTCGTTGAAACTTAAAAATAGAAAATAATGTTTCCGACAATATCTAGTGTTTTTATGTGCAGCTCAAAGGAAAAATGTTCATTTATAATAAATAAAGAAATTATACCAACAACAGATAGGAAAAAATTATAAACAAACAAATTATTCGTTTATAAAAGTAAAGATATTTTCCCGTCTAGAGAATTGTAGTTTGGTATTTTTGGTAGTGGTTGTTTTGATTAAATGTATAGTTGATGATTGATAGTTAACTAAATAGGAGAAAGAAAAATAGAGATTTTAGTACGTAGTGGGAGTTTTGATTTAAAAGATTATAGATAGATTAAAAAATTAGAAATTTGAAGAGAGGGGGGAAGGGAGAAGATGGGAGAGAGATAGAGAAAAATTTGAGAAAGATAAGAGTGGGAGAGGAAAGAGAAAAGTGGGTTTTATGACATAATTATCCTCAAAAAGTGGGTTTTAGAGAAGAATAGTTTGATATTTTTTGTAGTAGTAGTTTGGTATTTTCGACATTATTTAGTGTTTTCTTGTTGCGCCTCAAAGGAAAAACGTTCATTTATTAGAAATAAAGAAATTATACCAACAACAGAAGAAAAAATTATAAACAAACAAATTATTCATTTATAAAAGTAAAGATATTTTCTCGTTTAGAGAATGGTAGTTTGGTATTTTCGGTAGTGGTTGTTTTGATTAAATGTATAGTTGATAGTTGATTTAATAGGAGCAAGAAAAATAGAGATTTTAGTAGTGGGTATTTTGATTAGAAAGATTATAGATAGATTAAAAAAAATAGAAATTTGAGGAGAGGGAGAGAGAGAATAGATGGGAGAGAGATAGAGAAAGAAAATTGAGAAAGATAAGAGTAAGAGAGGAAAGAGAAAAGTGAGTTTTAAATGTGAGATAAAAAAACTAAGAGATGATGTGAGAAAGTGGGACCCACAATATAAAAAGTGAGATAAAATAATTGGAAATGACATAATTGTCGTCAAAAAGTGGGTTTTAGAGAAGGGTATTTTGGTATTTTTTGTAGTGCTTGTTTTGATTATATTTATATAGTTGATGGTTGATAAGGCTAACACGTGGACAACCCGTGGGAGCGAGAGTGTAATGGATGTGGATTTTGATGGAGATATGTGAATGAGGAGGAAGAGAATAATACTTTGATTCGATGTTAGAAAAGTCTCCTAAGAAAATAGAGAAGAGGAGTAGACCACACAATTCTTCATTGATTTATGCTATTTCAACAATTGTAAAATTGAATATAAAAGCACTCATGGCCATAACCGAATCATAACAAACAATCAACTAACAAACTAACAAATGAATCCTAACAAACAATTAATTAACAAACTATCCAATTATGAATCCTAACAAACAATCAACTAGCCAACAGGTAACTAACAATGAATCCTAACAACATCAACCAACTAATTGAAGTTATCAAAATCCTTCTACTCTTTGGGCGTGGTGATCTGTCGCTTGATTCTAGAATCATAACATTATCCTCCCCATCAAAATCAACATTGTCCTCAAGGTTGTAAAAATACTCGTCTTGAATAGATTTTCCTAGATCCCAATGCTTGAATTCGAATGACTGGAGAAATTTAGACATTTCAAAATGTCCACTGGGATCCCACTGTTGTCCTTTTCCCATTCTCAGTAGTGTAATGTAGCCATATAACGTCCAATACTGACAAACTCCCCATCTAGCAACATATAGCAAGACCACCACCTACTAATTTCCTTGCGCCTAAATTTCTTGACAATTCCACATTTAACACTCTTGATGCAATTTGTTTCATTACTGTGAATGATCTTTGCCAACAAATATTGAATCCCAGCAACTTGCATCCTTTCCGGATCCCAAAGTGGAGAGCATGTCTGACAGAAAACCACTTTGGAATTGGAAAATGAATAAGGAGCATAATCTGAATCCTCTTATTCCATCAGGGGAAGACTGTCACTAGAATCCGAGAGAGCATCTTTTGTCGACGCAATTTATTAAATAATTATTTTTCGAAAAAAATAAGTATACACCACAAAGCCCAAGCCCGGCCTGGCCGAGCCGGCCAGTCGGACGGCGGCGCGCGTGCCTGTGGTGGTCACTTTGTGTGTCCTCTCCCATCTCGGTTTAGTGAACTCTCTAGGAGTTCTGCCAACGATTCCATAGAAAGCGGCCCCACTTCCACATTCACAAAGGTGAGTCTATCAAGAGTACTCATGTAGCTAGGTACTCCACTCCACATAGAGTATAGATCTCATTAAGAGTTTCCATTACCTCAACCTTACTTCGCTTCAGGAATCATGCTTCTTTACTTATAATAGCATGTTCAATAGCATGTTCATCTCGTATCACTTCACAATTTTTTATTACCCATTGAACCTAATTCTTGGAATCTCCAGTCTTTTAGGTCGGGTTACCATCGTGAATGACTCATGATTCTAATGGCAGTAGTCTCATCCTTTAATATGTATTTTGGACTTTCTCCCTAGCTAATCCTTTCGTCAAAGGATCATCTAAGTTCTGATCAGTGCGTACATGATCCACTCTCACAGCTCCTTTTGAGAGACATTCTCTCACAGTGCTATGCTTACGACGTATTTGTCGTCTTTCACCGTTGAAATAACGATTCTCTATTTTTGCAATAGTCGCGGTACTATCGCAGTGGATCAACACAGCTGGCATCTGTTTTTCCCAAAAAGGAATCTCTGCTAGTAAGCATCTCAACCAGCTAGCTTCTTCACTAGCGGTTGCCAATGCTATCATTTCAGACTCCATAGTAGACTGAGCCAATATGGTCTATTTCTTAGACTTCCAGGAGACAACACCACCATCTATACTACATATATAGCCACTAGTTGCTTTGGAATCATCTGATAGAGTATTCCAATCTACATCACTGTATCCTTCAAGTACAGTTGGAAATCTCTGATAATGCAATCCGAGATTCATGGTCCTTTTAAGGTATCTCATTACTCTCTTGATAGCGTGTCAATCTATGAAGCCCGGATACGGGAAACCGACACGAATACGACACGATACGGATACGGAAATACGGGAAAATTTTGAAAATCAAGATACGATACGGCTGGGATACTTAATAAAAAATAAATTAAAATTCAAATATATAAAAAAACATAATATACAATTATAACTAAAAATAACAATAAATAACTTAACAGACTTTTATCAAAAATAAAAGAACTTAAAAGACAAAGTACTAACAAAAAAACGTAACAGATTTTTTTTATAAAGTTTATATATATATATATATATATATATATAATTATATAATTTTTACTATGATAATAATAGTAATAAACAATAACATAGTTTCCTTGACTTAACCGCGGGTGAATGATGCTAATCGTATGCATAGTAATACTAATATCCTCTGGTTTTTAGCCAAAAGGGGAAAAAGCCTTTGTAACACCCGAGTATTTCTAACACCGAGAAACACTAAGATGCACAACATGACATACATCAGAGTTAACTTCCTGTTTGGAATATTGAACACAACTAAAACTTTTCTTAAATAAACATCCAAGTAGTCACCTCAACTCCATTAATCTAATCTAATATCTATTTATACTAATACACTACCTATGAACTACCATTATTAGCCTCATTCACTAATTGCCACCTATCCTTTCTAATACAACAACAAAGGATATTAATGTCTTTTTATGGAACACTAACTAATTTTTTTTTTCAATTTTCCCAATAATGTCTTTTCTCATATTTACTTTTCACTTTTCTCTTACACTCCATTTCTTCCTTTTTTCTCTTTCTTCTTACACTCTCTTTCCTCATTTTCACTTTTTTTTTACACTCTCTTTCTTTTTTTTTCTTTTTACTTTACTTTTCCCATAAATAATTATTTTTTTCTCTTATCACTTCACTTTAATTCTTTTAACTAAATTTCTAAATTTATACAAACACTACTTTAATTAAAAAACTAAATTTCTAAATTTATACAAACACTGTTTTAATTAAAAAATTTGAAGACTACTACTATAAACCTACTATCTAAAAAATAAGAAGACTTAATGACTATTTAAATTAGTAATTAATATTTAAAACAAATATCTCTTATTGATAATCTAATATCTAACTTTTATTATCTACTATAATCTACTAATCAACTAAAATAATCAATTGAAACTACGAGATAACTGCACTGATAAATAAAAAACACGGGATAACTGTAGTGATATATAAAAAAACACGGAATTAATATTTACCATTGATATTTATAATTTTTTTTGACAATTTATAATTAATATTTACCATTGATAATTATAATTTTGTAAAACTACTATAAAACTACTATCTAAAAAAACACGTGATAACTGCAATAATCTACTATAATCTACTAATCAACTCAAATAATCTAATATAAAAATACGGGATAACTGCAATAATCTACTAATCAACTCAAATAATCTAATCTAATATCTATTTATACTAATACACTACCTATGAACTACCATTATTAGCCTCCTTCACAAATTGCCACCTATCCTTTCTAATACAACAACAAAGGATATTAATGTCTTTTTATGGAACACTAACTAATTTTTTTTTCATTTTTCCCAATAATGTCTTTTCTCATCTTTACTTTTCACTTTTCACTTTTCACTTTTCTCTTACACTCTCTTTCTTCCTTTTTTCTCTTTCTTCTTACACTCTCTTTCCTCATTTTCACTTTTTTTTACACTCTCTTTCTTCTTTTTTTTTCTTTTTACTTTACTTTTCCCATAAATAATTATTCTTTTTCTTTTATCACTTCACTTTAATTCTTTTAACTAAATTTCTAAATTTATACAAACACTACTTTAATTAAAAAACTAAATTTCTAAATTTATACAAACACTACTTTAATTAAAAAATTTGAAGACTACTACTATAAACCTACTATCTAAAAAATAAGAAGACTTAATGACTATTTAAATTAGTAATTAATATTTAAAACAAATATCTCTTATTGATAATCTAATATCTAACTTTTATTATCTACTATAATCTACTTATCAACTAAAATAATCAATTGAAACTACGAGATTAATATTTACCATTGATATTTATAATTTTTTTTGACAATTTATAATTAATATTTACCATTGATAATTATAATTTTGGAAAGCTACTATAAAACTACTATCTAAAAAAACACGTGATAACTGCAATAATCTACTATAATCTACTAATCAACTCAAATAATCAATTGAAACTATGAGATAACTGCAATCTAATATCTATTTATACTAATACACTACCTATGAACTACCATTATTAGCCTCCTTCACAAATTGCCACCTATCCTTTCTAATACAACAACAAAGGATATTAATGTCTTTTTATGGAACACTAACTAATTTTTTTTTCATTTTTCCCAATAATGTCTTTTCTCATCTTTACTTTTCACTTTTCACTTTTCTCTTACACTCTCTTTCTTCCTTTTTTCTCTTTCTTCTTACACTCTCTTTCCTCATTTTCACTTTTTTTTACACTCTATTTCTTCTTTTTTTTTCTTTTTACTTTACTTTTCCCATAAATAATTATTCTTTTTCTTTTATCACTTCACTTTAATTCTTTTAACTAAATTTCTAAATTTATACAAACACTACTTTAATTAAAAAACTAAATTTCTAAATTTATACAAACACTACTTTAATTAAAAAATTTGAAGACTACTACTATAAACCTACTATCTAAAAAATAAGAAGACTTAATGACTATTTAAATTAGTAATTAATATTTAAAACAAATATCTCTTATTGATAATCTAATATCTAACTTTTATTATCTACTATAATCTACTTATCAACTAAAATAATCAATTGAAACTACGAGATTAATATTTACCATTGATATTTATAATTTTTTTTGACAATTTATAATTAATATTTACCATTGATAATTATAATTTTGGAAAGCTACTATAAAACTACTATCTAAAAAAACACGTGATAACTGCAATAATCTACTATAATCTACTAATCAACTCAAATAATCAATTGAAACTATGAGATAACTGCAATGATATATAAAAACACACGGGATAACTACACAAATATATAAAAAGACAAAGGATTAATATTTGTCATTGATAATTAAATTTTTGGAAGACTACTATAAACCTACTATCTAAAAAACAATAATATTTAATGACTATTTAAACTACTTATTAATATTTAAAATAAATAATTCTTATTGATAATCTACTATCTCTGTTTTACTATTTACTATAATCTATTAATCAACTAAAATAATTAATTGAAACTACGAGATAACTGCACTGATATATAAAAAAACACGAGATTAATATTTGTCATTGATAATTAAATTTTTTGAAACCTACTACTACAAACCTACTATCTAAAAAATAAGCAGACTTAATGACTATTTAAATTACTAATTAATATTTAAAACAATTATTTCTTATTGATAATCTACCATCTAACAAATTTACTATCTACTATAATCTACTATCAACTAAAATAATCAATTGAAACTACTAGATAATTGCACAGATATATAAAAAACACGGGGATAACTGCATTGATATATAAAAAAACACGGGATTAATATTTGCCATTGATAATTATAGTTTTTGAAAATTACTATCTAAAAAAACAAGAAGGCTTAATGACTATTTAAACTGATTAATATTTACAACACACGCGACAAATATTTGTCACTAATACCTAAAAAAGGACAAATAATTGTTACTGATATATAAAAAAACACGGGATAAATATTTGTTATTGATAATCTACTATCTATCTTTCCCTATCTACAATAATCTACTAATCAACTCAAATAATCAATTGAAACTATGAGATAACTGCACTGATACATAAAAAAACACTGGACAATTGCACTGATATATAAAAAATACGGGGATAATTGCAATGATATATATAAAAACACGGGATAGTTGCACTGATATATAAAAAAACATGGGATAACAACACTGATATATAAAAAAAACACTACACTGATATATAAAAACACACGAGATAAATGCACATATTGTTTTTAAATGATACTTTTACATTTTTAGTTTTAATATTTATCAATTTTTTATTTGAAACTCCTTTTTTATCTACTTTAAATTTTTCTTTATTTTCACGGGGTAATGTTCAGACTATTTAAATACTGTCTAAATTCATTCCTAAAAAGAACACGACAGCACCTGTCCGTATGCAAGTCATCATCTATATTTTACAATTGATTTTAGATTAATGAGATTTCAAACTAACGTTTCTATTTGAGGTAATCGTATGACGTAATGCGATCGGCCCGTGCGGATGCACGGGTATAGTACTAGTTTAACATAAAGTACTTAAGTCTCCTAACTTATATACTTTTACAACCTGGTGTTCAATATCCAAAACATAAGTAGCGGAAACGATTTACAACTGTTAGCGAGTAATAGTTATACAATCGTTAATACAAAGACAACAAAGGGAAAATGGCATAATCATAAAACTGCATCTTCAATAACATCATAAGGCACACCGCCTAGTCGTGCTTCATCGCCTTTGTCTTTTCCTGTTTCTCTGTAAAACTGCAATTATAAATGGTGAGATAAACATTATCTCAGCGAGTCCTATCGAGACCCCTTACTAACACTAACGGCTCATTATGCTTGTCTTTTGAACTCGTAGCATATATACTTTTAACTCGTAGCCTAATAAGCGACTACGTGAAACACTTTCTTTTTAACTTGTAGCCCTAATAAGCGACTACGTGGTACGATTCTTTTTAACTTGTAGCCCTAATAAGCGACTACATATCATGTCTTGTTCTTTTCTTAGCACATCACGTTGAACCACTTTCTATTTTCATGATTCTCGGTGCAGCCAATCCCGCTGACCTTGGAAAACGGGAAAAATGGAAGGGGCCTAGGGTTCGGGGCTGATGACTTCCCCTGCCCTAGTATGCTAATAACTGGGGTCGTCACCCTTGATATACATATATAATTATATGTATGCCATCTTTCTTTTCTTTAAGGAAATAACTTGACTTGTATGAACATAATGTTCTATTTCTTTTAACTTGTAAACATCAAAAATTAGTCTGAAACTTTAACTTGGATGTTAACATGGCTTGTATGGACTTATAGTCCCTTAACTTACATAACTTGAATATTAACATGGCATGTGCGCACTCGCTTATACTAAGGTACAGTTTATCTTGACATTTATAACTTCGGATGATTCATTCTAATATTGTCTCAAGCATATTCCAAATTCATGGCATTCATGTATTATCGTGACATTTTTCCATTTCGTTCGATTCCAATGTCCGTTCCAATCGATACCCAACGTAACTCTGCATTATTCCAGCACATAACAGCAAACATATCCAGTGCAGCAATCAACAAACAACCTTCAATCATTAATCAATCATCACATTCGAACATCAAAACACATAATTCGTAAATACGGTTTTTGACTCGATACTTTTTGAAACAAAACGCGAAGCACATTAATTCAAAAACATGCAAACTCAGTATCGAAAAACATCCCTAAGCAAGTATAGAACTCACCGAATATGATGAAAATCACAGTTATCCGAGAACTACGAGACTTAGCAAATCACGAAACCGCACGAACAATCCCCGTACTCGAACCTCTCGCTTCAACTCGAACCCAAACAGCCCCAACTACCACGAACAGATTCTGACCTTCACTACAATGCTTGAAACTACAATGTGGGCTGGTTGAAGTGTTCTAGCTACTGAATATCAAGCTTTAATGGCACATGCAAGCTCAAAACTCATTTTTGGTCAAGATGAGCTTGAGGAGTTCAAAAATGGTGAATTGAGTAGGAGAGAAGTGTTGGCCGTGTTCTTGGTATCAGAAGGTAGGGGAGGATGAGCTGGTAACAATGGTGGTAAAAAGTAAGGCATGCATCCAATGATGGAGCTTGGGTCTTCTCCTCTTCTCTCCCTCACTCTCACGGTTCTCTCTCCCTCTCAAAGTCTATTTTCTTCTCTCTTTTTTCTTTCTGTTTTTGATGAAAGTGAGGTGTGGTGTTGTGTCTAGGTGTTGGGGTTCAGCTGGAGGGTATTTTAAATTAGCGTGAAAAGACCGTTTTACCCCTTGCACTCTATTAGCACCCTATTGTTTCTAAAACACCACCCTATGTGACTTAATTAATCAACCATCAATTTATCATCAAGGCACACATACATACATCATTGGCAATTAAACTAACCATGAGATATAATCAATTATGCCTAATTATCCAGATTAGCTAATTAATTAATTATGACCTCTTGCTAATTTCAATAAATGAAATTAGCTAAATTGGGGATGTTACAATCACCCCAACTTTTAAAAATTTTGTCCTCAAAATTGAACAAAACATACCTCAATTGAAAAGATGGGATATTTCACCCGCATGTTTTCCTCTACTTCCCATGTCGCTTCGTCAGATGAGGCACCATCCCAAAGCACTTTGACAATAGGAATTGATCTCGTCCGGAGCGTTTTCTCGCCACGTTCGATGATTTGAATTGGATTCGGATGATAGGACAAATTCGGTCGGATGTCAACCGTCCCATAACTCAACGGCTGACTCGGATCGGGAATGTACTTCCTCAATTGTGACACATGAAACACATCATGTAATCTGGATAAGGCTGGAGGCAAAGCAATGCGGTATGCTACTGGCCCAATACGCTCGATAATTTGGAAAGGTCCAATATACCGAGGACTGAGCTTCTTCACCCGCAAGGCTATACCGGTACCAATAGTTGGAGAAAGTCTCAGAAACACATGTTCTCCTTCTTCAAATTCCAATGGCCTTCTTCTTTTGTCGGTAACTCTTTTGTCGACTCTGAGCGGTCTTCATCCTTTCTCTAATCTGACGGATCTTCTCAGTAGTCTCACAGACTAATTCCGGACCCAACAATCATTGCTCACCGATATCCCACCAACACAATGGTGTTCTACACTTCCTTTCATATAATGCTTCATATGGAGTCATTCCGATACTAGAATGGTGACTGTTGTCATAAGCAAACTCCACCAATGGAAGATGATCCTCCCATCGACCTCCACTGTCAAGGACACAAGCTCTAAGCATATCCTCCAAAGTTTGAATTGTTCTTTCAGTTTGTCCGTCCGTCTGCGGATGATAAGCGGTACTAGCATATACTGTTGTTCCCAACGCCATATTCAAGGCTCTCCAGAATCGTGATGTAAACTTGGGATCACGATCATAGATGATGCTCGTGGGATTCCATGCAGCTTCACAGTATTCTTGAGATACTCTTCTGCTAACTTAGCAATCTTGTGATTCGAATGTACCGAAATAAAATGAGCAGACTTGGTCAAGCGATCAACCACTACCCAAATAGAATCATTTTCGACTTGGGACCGTGGTAATCCCATGACAAAGTCCATAGAAATGCTTTCCCATTTCCATTTTGGCACATTCAAAGGCTGTAACTGACCGGTAGGATTCTGGTGCTCTATCTTAACCCTTTGACAAGTCAAGCATCGAGACACGAATTCTGTAATTTCGACTTTCATACCCGGTCACCAATACAACTGCTTAAGATCCCTATACATCTTGGTAGAACCAGGATGTATTGAGAACTGACTCTTGTGAGCCTCTTCTAAAACCTGCTTCTTGATATCTTCATCATTCGGCACACAGATCCTACCATCAAAGCAAATCACACCATCACTATCTTTAGTGTAATTTGGCAACCTCTTCTGCGTTTGCAGCTCTAGATCAATCTCTTGGGTTGAGCGAATCAGATTTTTCAAGGGACTCGAAATATGAATATGACTCAACACCAATCTATTTCTTCTTGGCTTAACCTTCAAGTTGAGATCTCTAAAAGATTCCAACAATGCCATCTCATGAATCATTAATTCCGCTGTGTGAATAGATTTCCTACTCAAAGCGTCGGCTACAACATTAGCCTTTCCTGGATGTTACTTCAGTTCAAAATCATAATCTTTCAGAAACTCTACCCACCTCCTCTGTCTGTTATTCAACTCCTTTTGATCAAACAAGCACTTAAGGCTCTTGTGATCACTAAAGACTTCGAAACGAGACCCATACAGGTAATGTCTCCAAATCTTTAGGGCATACACAATCGCCTCCAACTCTAGGTCATGAGTCACTACAAGAAAATCGCTCATTTGCGACGGCAATTTCCGTCGCAAATGGACCTTTTTCCGTGGCAAATATGCGTTTGCGACGGCATTTGCGACGGACAAAAAGTCGTGGCAAAACAGCTCGTCGCAAATGCTTTGCGACGAAACTCCCCGTCGCAAATTATCCGTCGCAAATCCGTCGCAAAGCCGTCGCATATATCCGTGGCAAAGTCGTTGCAAACTCTGACAACTTTTCGTCGCAAAGCCGTCGCAAATCCGTCGGAAATTTTTAAAAAAAATAATAAAAAAAAATTAAATTATACCTCCAAAATACTATTTAATAGTTATATCTATAATACAATTATTTTTGATTGACCGAGTTCTAATTTTTGGACAGCAGAGCAATAAGATAAAAAAAAAACCAAAAATTCCCAATCTTAATATCCCTAACTGATAGAGCTGAAAGAGTAAGGTCAATGTGACAACATTTACAACATTTAAAACAAACATATTTGCATCAGGAATAAATTATAAATAAGAAACTGATCTTTTATCAGCTCCTCCCAGAAATGTGTTCTATCTGAACTGTTCACAGTTTCCATTGCTCTTTTTTGTGCTTCCTCCTCTGCTGCAGCCTCAGCCTCATCGACATACACAAAATTTGCAACCTAGATCATATAATTCATTCGGTTAATCAACAACATAGAGCCCAAACAGAAACCAACCAACATATATGCATAGTGAAGTTAAAGAATCATGACTAGTGAATTGCCAAATTTATCCAAATAGTAAAATTGACAGTTGAACTTTTTTATGCAGAAGAAAAACCAATCCAGCTGTACTTCCCAAATCCACATTTCTTTTGTTTGCTTCAAATGTGTGTATATGTGTGTTAAGTCTGTGTATATTTGTTGCTATAACATTGTCCTCAAACACATACTTGTAACCAACACTTGAAAAACATTATCAAAGAGCTAGTAAATGAGAAATGAAGTAACCAACAGAGGACAATGCAGTAGCAACTATACATAAATAGAAGCTATATAGCTAATCAATATTCAGCAAATAATATAGAAACATAAACTCTGATATCAACTTCTTTCCTTTTCTAAAACAGGTACTCAGTATACTAAAAACTCTAACCGTCTCACCTCTATATCAACGGGAACTAGTGGCCTCTTTCCCTTCAGCTCTCTTGTCAAGAAGTCCAGTTTCTTTTCTTCATCCCATTCACTATAAGTACCCATATCCAAATAACTCGTAATTGCATTAAATGTTTCAGCATGTCTCCCAAATTCCTGTCACACTACCAGTTTCAGGCCACAGCTGATTACTCAAGCAATGATTACCAGAGATTCATAACAGAGTAGCAGAGGTTCCAAAATCTGATCAGCAGTTTCATAATAATCCAAAATATCAGAATTTCATCGAACATCCTCAAGAAGAAGTTCTAAGCGCCTACGACTTCTCTCAAGCTGAACACAAAAAAAAATGAATGCATTTCTTAGAATGACAATTTCAATTTAAAATTGCTAACTTAAAACAGCAAAAGTATGTGATTTCATATCCAGTAGATCCTCTAATAATGAATATAATTATTTCTTCTAAAACCAGTATTTATGCAGTCACTTTTTTAAGTACTTATGACTGGAATAAATCTGAAGCAATATCTTATCCTTTACATTTCCCAGGACAACTCTATAAGGAGCAATTCCAGGAAGTTGAGGGAGCTGTGGCTCTAAAAGCTTATGAAAACTGGATCTTCCTGTCTGGGATTCTACAAGCAATTTCCTTTGGGAAAGTAGTTGACCAGAGTTGGAAGTAGGAGAAGATAAAGTTGTAGCTGAAGAAGCGCTGGAATCTGCTGAATTTGTTAGTGGTAATTGAATATTGGGATTGCCACTTCTGAATGTAGATGAACTTGAAGAATTCCCACCATCCTATCAAAGGGAAGAAACGCATTATCTAGTATGCTAGAAAAATTCAGAAATGCCATAATCACTGAACTGATTTACCTTGTGATTGAGTTGCATGTGATCGGGTCCTGGGATGTCTAGTCTAGGATGGTGAGACTCACCATTTTCTACATCATGAAAGAATACAAAGAATTAAACAGCCCCTCATTCCTCGAGCATGCATGACAATCATTAGTGTCGAAAAGAAAATGAAAATATTTGTGAGGCCGCTCAAACAAAATTCAATTGTCTATACAACAGTAGAAAGTGAGAAAATTAAGTGTAAAACTTACCCAAGGACATAGATATCAGCTGGCTCGTTAATGTCTAGCTAATCATCAATATCCAGGTCATCAGGTGGAAGTTTTCCTCCAACATTCAATGTCCCAGCACATACCCTAAGAAAGAAATATACACCAGAATACAGTATGAGAGGCTTGAGCAATATCAACAAATAAGCTATGCTTTCTACGCTTACTAATAATTGCAATTAGAATCTTCTGCTGCTTGCTAAATAAACTTGTGATAAAGGCAATGAAGAAAAGAATTTAGTAAATACTTAAAAGTTGCAATTCTTAGAATAGAAGAAAAATAAGAAACTAGTAACATTATAACTGAATGTACATGAGAAGTGTGAAAGTGCAGCAAACAATATGCAATAAGCCCCTTCAAAGGAGGGAAGAAAGCTTCCATGCCATGGTTAATCTTACAGAGCTATTTATTATTTAGAATACATACCTTTAGGGAGAAATCTGATAATTTAGAGTCTATGCTTATATAACAGAAATAGTCAGTATTTATTTAGTCCTCTGAAACATTTCCTAGTTTCAGAACTGTAATGATACATCAATTTTCACACATATTGAAAAGCTTTAGACCAGTTTTCAAAGTAGAAGAAGATTGGTAAACATTTGATAAACTAAATTTCATATATGAAATAAATACGTAAAAAAATTCACCATTTGGTTCATTTGGAGCTTCATCCCTGTTGCGCGTTTGTCTTTCCCACTCTGCATAATACACCCAAATCAATAAAAAGCCAATATCCTAAATTTTCAGATAATTTGGCATAAACCATTCTCGAGATGAATAACACACACAAAGACACTCACCTTCATTGTCTGAGTCGGTTTCTTCAGGGTCATCACCATCACTATAATCAGATTCCTTTTTTCCAATGTGAAGCCACTTGCGCATAATCATTGGTGTCCATAAGTTCTGTAAACAACAAGACCAACCCAATGCATTATATTATGCCTCAATATCACAAGAGAGAGTTATGACACAAAAGAAAGCCATGCAGAGAGAGAGAGAGAGAGAGAGAGAGAGAGAGAGTACCTGTGGGTTGGCTGGCTTTGTTTTTCTTTCTCTCTGTTTAGTGACTATGGAATTTTATAGAACTTCTAGTTAATTAAATTTAGAAATCTATACATGTTCCATGTTCATGGGTTCACATTCTGAAGCCTTTGCAGGAACTCTTCCAACACCAAGATAACGGACGGCGCTCTTCGGGTTTCTCCATTTTCTCCTTCCCATTCTGATCACCATATAACCTCTTGGATTCCTTATAAATTAATGAAATTTCCATGTCAATATCATCAAAATTCTTATATTTCAAGTCACTTCCCAAAGATAAAACTAATAGCAAAATCCAGCAACCTACCAAAACAATTCAACAACACCCCCTAAAGATCTAAAAATCATCATCAAAAGCAACAAAAATTTAAAGAAAGTAAAAGTTAATAAGAAGAGTCAAGTAATAGAAAATACTCATAATCAACATAATCAACAAAAATCATCACAAATCAAGTAATAATGAAAATCCAAAATAGAATAGAAAATCAAGAAATTGATAGTTAGGGCTACCTGTGCGCGAGTAAATCCGCAAAGGGCGAAAGTGGTGAAGTGACCATTGTAAACACCACTCTCATCCAAATGGCCAATGTTAATCTGAACAGAGGCATGGTCCTTAGCAGTAATCAATCTGTTTGTAGCAGAACTAAACCAAATTCGCTAAATTAGGTCAAATTCAAAAACCAAACAAACTAACAGAAACCTAAAAGCCATAATTTCCATCTTGTTATAAGGACAATAAATATGAGTCTTTGCCTATACCTTGGTATAAGGACTGTACATACTTTAGGCAATTACCAAAGCATTAGAATTTTCAAAACAACATGCAAAACAGTAAAACATATATAAGCATACCTTAGCTTCACTAATACGTAGCAAATAGATTTTCTTCAACCTCAGCAACATCCATATTCGCATCCAGAAACCCTAGCTTCACTAATAGGTACCTTAGCTTCACTAATAGGTACCAGAAACCCTAAACTAAAACCTTTGAAACCAAAACAAAAGTAAAAATTTGTTGGAAGCACAAACTAACAGAGCAATTGAAGAACCAAGAAACCATAGCGATTGAAGCACATACCTGTACAGAGCGACTGATTTGAAGAGAGAGAGAGAGAGAGAGAGAGAGAGAGAGAGAGAGAGAAAGAGAGATTGCGATTCTGAGCCATTTCAGAGATTGCGATTTGGATTTTGAGCCATTTCAGAGATTGCGATTGTTAATGCGATTTCAAGGGCTCCATGGTCTCATCAGCGAGTTGAAGAGACAGAGAAAGAGAGATTCTGGGGTTTTTTCAAGAGATTTCAGAGAAACAGCTAGACAACGAACGAGACAACGACAACGAAAAAGGTTTCTCGCCGTAGTGGTTGCGAGAACGACAACGAACGTGGGGCGGAGTGAGCACGAAGGCGTGGAGTGAAGTGGCCGGCCGAGGTGAGGATCGTGGTGGTTGAGAGAAGAGCGGTGGTGAGGGAGGGGGACGGCATGAGGGAGGGGACGGCGTGAGCGAGAGCAACGGCGTGAGGGAGGGGGACGGCGTGAGGGAGAGGGAGTGTGAGAGAGAACAATGAAATGGAAACTGATGATGTGAGGGATAGGGTTGTGTTCTGTGTTGTGAACGCGTGAAGTAAAATTATAATTAACATTTGCGACGGGCTTGCGACTGATCGTCGGTCGCAAATTTGCGACGGACATCCGATTCCGTCGCAAATTAGTGACCAAGAAGCCTTTTCGTCGCAAATTATGGGCGGGATTTTCAACGCCGATGCCCAATCTCACTCTTCGTCGCAAATCCGTCGCAAATTAGCGACGGAAAGTTCTCCGTGGCAAACGTTGGTGGCAATATAGGCTTATTCTTGTAGTGAGTTGGGTAATTCTCTTCACGAGGCTTCAACTGTCTGGAGGCATAAGCAACCACTTGTTGGTTCTGCATAAGAACACATCCTAAACCCTTACCAGAGGCGTCACAATAAATTTGGAATCCCATAGACGGATCTGGAAGAATTAGAATGGGTGCAGAAGTTAAACGATTCTTCAATTCTGAAAAACATTCATCACAGTCAGAGTCCCATACAAACGCTTGACCCTTCCGGGTTAACCGAGTAAGTGGAAGAACTAGCTGAGAAAATACTTGAATGAATCTCTGATAATACCCAGCTAATCCCAAGAAACTTCTTACTTCAGTGACTGTAGATGACTGTTCCCAGTCTACCACAGCTTCAATCTTACTAGGGCCCACTACAACACCGGATTGAGATATCACATGGCTCAGAAATTTTACCTCAGGCGTCCAGAAATCACACTTAGATGGCTTGTCATACAACTTCTTTTCTCGGAGTACGTTCAGAACAATTCAGAGATGTTGCACATGTTCCTCGATAGTCTTAGAGTACACCAAGATATCATCAATAAATACCACGACAAATTGATCCAGATAAGGATTGAAAATTCGATTCATGTAATCCATGAATACAGCTGGAGCGTTGGTTAGACCGAAGGGCATCACTACGAATTTGTAATGTCCATACCTAGTACGGAAAGCGGTCTTCGGAATATCCAAAGCTTTAACTTTAATTTGGTGATAGCCCGACCTTAATTAGATCAATTTTGGAGAACACAGCAGCTCCCCTAAGTTGATCTAGCAAATCATCGATTCTTGGCAGAGGATACTTATTCTTGATAGTCACCTTATTCAACTGACGATAATCGATGCATAATCTCATGCTCCCATCTTTCTTCTTGACAAGTAATACAGGAGCACCCCATGGCGAAGCACTAGGGTGAATACATTGTTTTGAAATCAACTCTTCAAGTTGGGTTTTCAACTCTTTAAGCTCTAAAGGAGACATCCTATATGGAACGATAGAAATCGGCCATGTGCCCGGAACCAATTCTATAGAGAATTCTACCTCATGATCCGGAGGTAAGGAAGAAACTTCATCTGGAAATACATCTAGGAACTAGGAATTCATTAACAACTTCACAAAAGGTAAATCTAAACCTGTTTCAATCGATGCAGACAACATCATGACGTAAGCTTCTACGCCTTGGAATA
This sequence comes from Astragalus membranaceus, assembly GCA_039519185.1. Classification (NCBI taxonomy): domain Eukaryota; kingdom Viridiplantae; phylum Streptophyta; class Magnoliopsida; order Fabales; family Fabaceae; genus Astragalus; species Astragalus membranaceus. The sequence continues at coordinate 136,160,464 of CM076850.1, forward strand.
GACAATGGCTTGCGGAAGTGAATGAGATAACCGCTTTGGAATTGGTCGGTTGTAGCTCCACTGATTCAGAGGCGAAACCGATAGTCTGGTTGAAGCAATCAATAGTTACATGGTTGTCAGACATCCAACTCATCCCTAGGACAACGTCCATACCCTTCATAGGTAAACAAATAAAGTCCACCACAAAATTTCTGTCTCCAATGGATAGAAGACAGGCTTGGGTTTGAACACTAGCCTCAGCAGCAGTTTTAATGGAGCTTGGTTGAGGAAACGGAGTTAAAGCCAATCCCAACCGTTCGACACAAGCTTGAGATATAAAACAATGTGTTGCACCTGAATCATACAAAATACTAACGGAGTTATAGAAAAGAGATCCCATAACCCTCAGCAGATTGTCTGAAGGTTTGACTTGCTAAGCATCCAGAGTGTCGACTCTCCCATGAGTTGTAGTAGCACGATCATTTTCATTCCTCTTCTTCTCGGGGCCTGTGCATAATGACCTTCTTTCTTACAGTAAAAGCAATGATTGGATCCAAGTTGACATTTGCCATGGTGATACCTTCCGCATTTGGAACACATACTGAACTTTGGGGAATTCGATGATTGAACTTGTTTTCCTTTGTTGGAATTATGCTTAGGACCCATCTGAGAGTTAGATGACCCAGCATTCTTCCTATTCTGACTAAACGCCTTTCGGCTTGCATATAATCTCTTCAAGTCACTCTCGGCAATATGAGCCTGTTGTACCATAGCTACATAATTGTTACAAGCGAAAGAACTTAGACTCTGAGAAATGTCTTCTCTTAGAACAAATTTGTACCTGTCCGTCTTCCACCTGTCATTGGGAGCATACCCATCTAAACCGAAAAATTGATACAGTTTTTCAAATTTATCTGTGTACTGGCCCACAGTCAAACTTCCTTGGGTGAGAGCTAAGAATTCATTCTCCTTATCAAACTTCATAGCAGTTGGAAAGAATTGCTCCAGAAATGTTTGCCTGAAATTCCCTCAAGTTTGGGGAGTTCCCATGGTCTCCATCATGGCCTTAGCATTAGCTCACCGGTTTTTGGCTTCTCCCTTCAGCATATGGGATGCCAATCTCTGCTTTTCTTCATCAGTAACTTGCATGGTGAGAAAAATCTTCTCAATATCATCCATTCAATGCTGGGCTTCCATGACATCCGGTCCTCCTCTGAACTCGGAGGGTTTCATCTTCAGGAATTCAGAGTAGATCTGTCTTGGATTAACTTGTGGCTCATGAGCTTGCTGAGGTTGAGCCTGAGCATTTTGTTGCATTAGTAGTATATCTTCCATCATCTTTTGCTGCCTTTCAATCACATTCTGCATCCAAGCAGAATGCAGATCGATTGGTTGATTGTTCCTTGATCCTCCTGCCATAATTCTGCAAACGATACACCAAGTATTAAGTTGATCAGTCTCAATGTCTCTTAGCATCATAAGAAGCAAGATAGCAGAATTACCCAAGGGACAAACAACCCTAAAACTAATCTAAGCCCGACTAGGTCGAACTGCTCTGATACCATAATGTAACACCCGAGTATTTCTAACACCGAGAAACACTAAGATGCACAGCATGTCATACATCAGAGTAAACTTCCTATTTGGAATATTGAACACAACTAAAAAAATTTCTTGAATAAACATCCAAGCAGTCACCTCAACTCCATTAACCTAACATAAAGTACTTAAGTCTCCTAACTTATAAACTTTTACAACCTGGTGTTCAATATCCAAAACATAAGTAGCGAAAATGATTTACAACTGTTAGTGAGTAATAGTTATATAATCGATAATACAAAGACAACAAAGGGAAAATGGCATAATCATAAAACTGCATCTTCAATAACTCCATAAGGCACACCACCTAGTCGTGCTTCATCGCCTTTGTCTTTCCCTGTTTCTCTGTAAAAACCACAATTATAAAGGGTGAGATAAACATTATCTCAGTGAGTCCTATCGAAACCCCTTACTAACACTAACGGCCCATTATGCTTGTCTTGTGACCTCGTAGCCCTAATAAGCGACTACGTGAACATATATACTTTTAACTCATAGCCCTAATAAGCGACTACGTGAAACACTTTCTTTTTTAACTTGTAGCCCTAATAAGCGACTACGTGGTACGATTCTTTTTAACTTGTAGCCCTAATAAGCGACTACATATTATGTCTTGTTCTTTTCTTAGCACGTCACGTCGAACCACTTTCTATTTTCATGATTCTCGGTGCACCCAATCCCGCTGACCTTGGAAAGTGGGCGAAATGGAAGGGGCCTAGGGTTCGGGGCTCATGAATTCCCCTGCCCTAGTATGCTAATAACTGGGGTCGTCACCCTTGATATACATATATAATTATATGTATGCCATCTTTCTTTTCTTTAAGGAAATAACTTGACTTGTATGATCATAATGTTCTATTTCTTTTAACTTGTAAACATCAAACATTAGTCTGAAACATAACTTGGATGTTAACATGGCTTGTATGGACTTATAGTCCCTTGACTTACATAACTTGAATATTAACATGGCCTGTGCGCACTCGCTTATACTAAATTAGGTGTTGGGGTTCAGCTGGAGTGTGTTTTAAATTAGCGTGAAAAGACCGTTTTACCCCTTGCACTCTATTAGCACCCTATATTGTTTCTAAAACACTACCCTATGCGACTTAATTAATCAACCATCAATTAATCATCAAGGCACACATACATACATCATTGGCAATTAAATTAACCATGAGATATAATCAATTATGTCTAATTATTCAGATTAGCTAATTAATTAATTATGACCTATTGCTAATTTCAATAAATGAAATTAGCTAAATTGGGGATGTTACAGCCTTTTCAATTGATTTTGTATTCTCAAATCACTTTGTTTCTTGTGCAGTTACTTTTTACTGTTAGTCTCAAGATTACACACCCAACGATGCATCTATCTATTAGAGCCACTTGTAGACTCATGCTACTATCTTCGAATCTTCCTAGCCTGCTACATACTTTTATTCTATTTTTTATTATATCCATTTGTTTTAAAGTATAATATATTAGTATTAAGCTTCTTGAAAGTAGTCTCATCATCTATCACCAAGTCGTCTTCTTCACTCCAACTTCTGAGTTTCCACTATTTTTTTCCTCCATTTTCTTACCTGGTGTTATCTTCAGATCTATACCATCCATGTCGTGTAAGGTAACGAAAAGGCATCAAAAAAGGCAAACGTATCTCGTGCGCGTATCCCTTCATGGCAAGCTGTATCCTGGGCATATCAGTGACGTATCCCTCCCGTATCTAGTATTTTTATTTTGAAAAAATAAATAAAAAATTCAGGATACTTCCTGGGTACGTATCCGGCCGTATCGGACACGTATCGGTGTCCGATACCCGTCGGATACCGATACTTGACCTATTTTGGAGTATCGGGCCTTTCGAGGTGTCAATGCTCTATACTAGGTCGACTAGTAAACCTGCATAACAATCCCAAAACATAGGCAATGTCGGGTCTAGTACAATCAGAGGCATACCTTAGGCTGCCAATGATGCTCGCATATTTCGTTTGTCTAACACTGTCACCAGTGTTCTTAAAAAGTTTGACACTTGGATCATATGGTGAACAAGCAGGTTTACAATCAAAGTAATTGTATTTCTTTAAGATCTTCTCAATATAGTGAGATTGATCCAAAGAAATTCATTTCTCAGACCTGGTAATCTTAATACCAAGTATTACACTTGCTTCTCCGAGGTCTTTCATATCAAAGTTATTGCATAACATTGATTTCACTTTATTTACAGCATGAATGTTTGATCCAAATATAAGTAAGTCGTCTACATAGAGACATATGATAATGCAAATGTCATTTTCAGTTTTATAATAAATGCATTTGTTACTTTCATTCCCTTTAAACCCATTCGATATTATCAAATTATCAAATTATCAAACTTCTCATGCCATTGTTTAGGAGCTTGTTTGAGACCGTACAGAGACTTATCCAACTTATAGACTTTGTGTTCTTGCCCATGAATTACAAAACCTTCAGGTTGCTCCATATAGATTTCTTCTTCCAATTCACCATTTAGAAAAGTAGTTTTGACATCCATTTGGTGTACTACCAACTTATAAATAGCGGTCAACGAAATTAGTACCCTTATGGATGTAATTCTAGTAACAGGTGAATAAGTATCGAAGAAATATATATTCTCTCTTTGTCTAAAACCTTTGGCTACAAGGCGAGCCTTGTATTTATCAACAGTGCCATCGAGTTTTAGTTTCTTTTTCATAATCCATTTACAACCAATTGGTTTGCAACCAGAAGGCAAGTCCACTAAGTGCCATGTCTTGTTAAACTCTAGAGAATCCATCTCGTCATTGATGGCTTCTTACCACAAATCGGCATCCAAAGAAGACAATGCTTTCTGAATACTAGTTGGATCCTCTTCTAATGTATAGACCATATAATCGGGTCCATAGTCCTTAGCAACACGTGCTCTCTTACCTCTTTGAGTTTCTATTTCCCTTGGTTCGTTGTTTTCAACGTTTCTAGGCACAGAAACTTGACTAGTTCCGGTGCCCCCACTATTTCTTAATTTAAAAGGGAATTCGTTTGCATAAAAGTCAACATCATTTGACTCTATGATCACTTTAGCTTTAAGGTCATAAAACCTGTAAGCTTTACTGTCTACTGCATACCCAATAAATACACATTCATAGGCTCTACTGGCGAGTTTAACTCTTTTTGGGTCTGGAATCCTGACATAGGCCAAGCAACCCCAAATTCGAAAATAAGACACATTAGGTTGTCTTTTCTTTATGATTTCATAAGGAGAAATTTTGCTCTTAGACTTTGGAAGTCTATTCAGGACATCACATGCAGTTAACAAAATTTCACCCCACCAGTGAGATGCAGCGCCAGAATAAAGCATAATAGCAACTACCAATTCGGTAAAAGTTCTAGTCTTTCTTTCTGCTTAACCATTCATTTCGGGAGAATATGGTGCAGTCGTTTCATGTATGATTCCATTTGACTTATAAAAGTCATTAAATAACTGGGAATTATACTCAGCTCCTCTATCACTTCGAAAATGCTTTATCTTTTTACCAAATTGATTTTCAACTTCAGTTACAAAAACATTGAACATGTCAAGCGCTTCACTTTTATTTTTCATATGGTATACAAAAGTGTAGTCTGAACAATCGTCAATTAAAGTGATAAAATAATGTTTACCATTTCTGGTTAATGTTCCGTCTAATTTGCATATATCAGAATGAATTAAATCCAAGGGCTCAGATTCTCTCATTACTGATTTATGCGATGTTTTCGTAATTTTTGCTCGACTACAAAATTCGCATTTTTGAAAATCATTTAAGGATAACTTAGGGATTAATCCTAAGTTGCTCGTATTAGAAATAATGCGTTTATTAACATGACAAAAACGAGCATGCCAAATATTAAAATCACACAACATATAAGCAAAAGGAGAAGTTTTATTCATTTCAACATTCAGTTTGAACATGCTATCAGTGGCGTTAGGAACCGAACTGTCTCACGACGTTCTAAACCCAACTCACGTACCACTTGAATCGGCGAACAACCGAACCCTTGGGACCTTCTTCAACCCCAGGATGTGATGAGTCGACATCGAGGTGCCAAACGACTCCGTCGATAAGAGCTCTTGGGAGTCATCACAGGTTTGTCTGGAAATATGCGTACCCATATTTGTCCACCCCGACGGACATTTCGTGACATTGCCTGGCGCCCTGCTTCTATTTGTCTAGATGTGATCCAAGCGGGTTGGATGTATTTACCAAAATAAGCCAATCCTTTTTTTGAAATACCCGCATAGAAATATGCTACTTATGTAAGTAAAGCTAATGCAACAGTAGTATTTATATCATTAGTGGGTGCAGCTAACTCTCCATGAGGTAACTTTAAAAAAATAAGGGCCTTACGTGTCGATTCATCCGAGCGTAATAGAAGATATCTTTTGGAGTTGCAGTTCCAGTCCTTGGTATTCCTTCTTTTTAAGTATGAGTGAGCGAGAATTAATTATTGGGGACAGACAAACAGGTAAAACAGCAGTAGCCACAGATACGATTCTCAATCAACAGGGACAAAATGTAAAGATATATATGTTTGCTTCGATACAAGAGATCGGCCCCGAAGCAAGGTATGTCTCCTCACCAAGAGCTCCCCGACGACGACAAAGGAACCAACCCGCCTTCTGTGGCGGGGAGGCTGCCCCTTTTTTGTTTTGGGGGGATCAAGTTCCTTGCCAACTATCGATCCCGATATCTTTTCATTTCTTTTTGGTATTACTAGCCTAGCCTTCGTCAATCACACTAAGAAAAGGGAGGAGATCCCTTTGAAAAGGGGGATTACAGGAAATGGAATTTAAGATACAAACACATCAAAAAAAGAAGTTTAGAACCCCGTCCCTTTTTTTGTTTTGTATCCAAATTGGTATATATCATGAATAAATATGATCTGGGACGGAAGGATTCGAACCTCCGAACAACGGGACCAAAACCCGTTGCCTTACCGCTTGGCCACGCCGGGATTGGACAAATTCACGGCTTTCCTAAAGAAGGTAAAGATGCCAAGATTTTTAGTATTCAAACCAAGAAATAACTCCTTACGTGCGAAATTATAGAAGGTCTCCTTTAAGTTTAAGATCAAACAATTCCATCGAATTGAGTATGATTATATGTGTGATAGCATCTACTATACCAGGAATATCAATGAACCCCATTAGAAAAGAGCTATATTTGCCAGAGAATTCGGTGTTCCTATCGTCATGCATGACTACTTAATAGGGGGATTCACTGAAAATACTAATATCTCTTTGATCGTACCTGATCAATACGATGGGTTGCTGCTGTCTGGTGATGTTGCTCGGTCGTTGGGATGAAGGACCGAGTTCTGGGCCGCACGCGGGTGGTACCTGCAAAGGCACTCCAACGCTCAAGTCAGAGGTGCTTCAACGGGCAGGGTCACAAAGTCAGTCAAAACGTACCTGAAGCCACATACTAGTGTGGTATATATACTGTTGGCTGCGCAGGCGTTCTAGCCGTTGCGCTTATTTCGGGGCCGGTCGCATCTTGCGGAGTAAGCCATGTAATGGGCCGCGCTGGGCCTGTTGGATGGAATTAGGCTTCGAGCCCACTCCGGAACAGTTGCCCCCCAAGCCTAGGTCGCCTGGGGGCGGGCTAGGGCTTGATTCTTTGCCCCCCAGCGTGGTCAATAACGACCGTTCTGGAACGATAACTGGTCGATCGACTGCGTGGTCGCTGCCACTCGGCTTGGTCACACGGGGCCAGGTGCCGTCTCGGGTTTGATGCCTGACAATCAGTTGTCATAAATACTGAGGCGACAGTTACTTTAATGAGGTGACTTTTGGTTTGTTCGAGGTGACGTTTAGAGGTACGCGAAGAGTCGCACCTCTTCGCTTCCGGCCCATGATGATGGTTGGCCCATTATATATAGGGTTCAAGGGAGTTTCTCATTCGCACGTTTCTCTGATTTCCACCGCTCTCGTTGATCGCTCGTTGCAGAGGTGTTGGGTCGATCGCTGTTAACAAATCTCGCTCGCAATCAGCTCGCTCCAATTCCAGGTAACTACGACCGCTCTTTCTTTATTTGAGTTTTTATGTTCCACCTGGTGGAGGGGGTGTCAGGTCTGGGGACGACCACGTCGCCCCTCTCCACGCGCGAGCAAGACCTTGACCGTTGTTCCCCTTCCCAGGTTTATTCTGGCGCGGACCAAACAGACCCGCCGTATCTCTGGAAATCTGGCCGTTTCCCTTGCACATAGTATGACCCGACCAGTGGAGCAAAGTTCTGTGCAAGCCCGGTCGTCCTCTTCTGACGATGAGTCTTCCTCTGGGTCTTCAACCCTGAACTGGACTTCCTCTGGTGAATCTGGAACTCGGGTTGCCACTGAGGCTGTAGTCGGTAACGCCGCGGAAAGCAACGCACAGGTTGCCTCTGAAGAAGGTATTGGCCAGGCCGCGGCCGACGGCACTGCGACGGCCGACAGAGGCCAACAGGGCGACCATCGAGAAGATCCTGAGGTCGCAGCTGCAAAGGACATGTCTTGGGTTTCTCTTAACCTGAGAGGTCAACGTAGCAAAATTCAATAGGGGGGCCAGGACATAGCGTATCTTGCGACCGGGCTAAACAAAGGATGGAGAATAGAAGGCATGGGCAAAGGGGAAGACGTCGCGGCCTGGACAGATGTGCTAAAATTCACGATGTACCGCATCGTTTTCGAACGCATGGGCATAATTCCGCCGTTTACCAGGTTCCAACGCCAGGTTTTACGTTATCTTCAGGTCGCCCCCTCTCAACTGAACCCGAACGCTTGGGTGTTCTTGCAGGCGTACGAAGATGTTCTTGTAGTTTTGAAACGGCCGGTCTCCATAAGACTGTTTTTCACATTGTTTGAAATGAGCTACATTTATGAGAAAGGCTCCAATGGCGCCCGTAAGGAAGCGGTTTCGTTCAAAAACCGCTCGACATACAATTTTTTTAAGCCTTACATGGAATCACTGACGACCGGGTGGAAGAGAGATTTCTTTTGGGTCGTTCCAAACTCGGCCGAGGCCCATCGAGGGATCGCCCAGATGTCAAAAGATGATCAGGAAGGAACGCCCCTGTTTCCCACGGTGTGGAGTTTTAACCATTTCTCGAAAAAATCGGGCCAGTGCGCTTTTAAGGAAACAGAACTTGACGACCTGGACAGGGGGACGATCCATAGGCTGAGAAAGATTGCGTCCCTAGTCCCTGAGGGTCGCATCAAGGTCAAGAACATTGTGGATGCTCGTGGCAAGAAGGGAGTCAAGGCTGCTCTTGGTTGGTGGTCGCTCGCCTAGTTTGTTTTCTGTCATTTCGTTTTATTTAACTGTTTCTAACCATCTACTTTTGTCTTTGCAGTTGACATGGCGAACATGAACGACTTCGATCTCTTGGACCAATGGGCGGCCGAGGATGGTGAGGCTTCGCCCGTCCGCGGAATTCCTGAAACTCAAACTGGGGGTATGCCCCAAGCTGTCGGAACTGGATCTCAGCCCGATTAAGCTCCTCAGCCCTGATCTGGGGGTCAATTTGAGAATGCGGGCAGTCAGATTAAGCTCCTCTACCCTGATCTGGGGGTCGATCGCGAGATCGTGCAATGCACACATCGTATGATCGAGCGGCAAATCGTGCGTCCCAAGAAGATGCTGAAGGGGAAGGTCATTCAAGAAGAGGCGGTCATGTACCAGGCCCCTAGCGACTCTTAACTTGTAATCTTTTGAATTTTGTAATCTTGGCCCGCCTGCGAGCGGTGTTTTAATGGGCGCCCTGGATTCGACCAAGGCGCCCTCGTTTGTACTTAATGACAATTTTTCCATGAATTTTGGCCTGTTTAATTGCTCTGTAATTGGATTCAATTCTTTTTTGCTACTCTTTTAGACCGCTCAGCCAATCGATGGTCCTTCGCATAGGTCGCTCGGCGGCTTTCGTTTGGGTCATTCGATGGCACTCTTTTAGACTGCTCGACGGCTCTCGTTTGGGCCATTCGATGGCACTCTTTTAGGCCGCTCGGCGACTCTCGTTTGGGCCATTCGATGGCACTTTTTTAGGTCGCTCGGCGGCTCTCGTTTGGGCCATTCGATGGCACTCTTTTACGCCGCTCGGCGGCTCTCGTTTGGGCCATTCGATGGCACTCTACTGGTCGCTTGACTGCTAGTCGCATGGTGAGCGACCGTGCATACAATTTGCAGGAAATAAAGTACACAAGTCAAATTTTAAGGTCGGTCCTCGGTAAAAAACCCCTGTGGGGAAAAAGAGCGACCGTCTGTTCTTTATTGATCAATTAGTGTTTACAACTTAAACATAATACTTTCTCAACTTGTCAGAATTCCATGTTCTGGGGATGGTCGCCCCTTCCATGGTTTCCAGCTCGTAAGCTCCCTTTCCAGTCTTGCTGATAACACGGTATGGTCCTTCCCAATTAGGGGCGAGCTTTCCCTGGCGAGCGTTCTTATTCCCCACGTCGGCCCTCCTAAGGACGAGCTGTCCGATGGAGAACTCCCTCTTCTGGACGCGGGTGTTATACCTGGCATCGACCTTCTGCTTGATGAGTTGCTCCCTAAGTGACGCCTTGGTTCGCAACTCATCAACCAGGTCGAGCTCTTCTCTTGTTGCTCGCTCATTTGCGGCCGGGGTTGGTGGGTTGGTCGTTCTCCAACTTAGCTCTCCCATCTCAATCGGGATGACAGCGTCAGTTCCGTAAACAAGTCTAAATGGTGACTCCCCGGTCGATGAGTGGGGGGTCGTTCTGTAGGCCCAAAGGACCGACTGTAGTTCTTCTGCCCAATTGCCCTTGGCTTCATCCAACCTTCTTTTCAGTCCGTGTAGTACTACCCTATTGGCCGCTTCCGCCTGGCCATTGGTTTGTGGGTGCTCGACCGAGGTGAAACGCTGTTTAACACCTAGGCCGGCCAGCATTTCTCTGAACTTTCTGTCTGCGAACTGGGTTCCATTATCAGTCACCAGCTGTTGGGGCACTCCAAAGCGGGCGAGCACATTTCTCCCAAAAAACTTAGACACCTTCGCTGAGGTAATGGTTGCAAGCGGCTCTGCTTCTATCCACTTAGTGAAATAGTCGATCGCAACGATCAGGAATCTCAACTGACCTGGTGCGGGTGGAAAAGGGCCAAGCAGGTCCATGCCCCACCGAGCGAACGACCATGGCGGGGTTAGGCTGTGTAGTTCTGATGAAGGCGCTATATGTACGTCGGCATGAATTTGGCATTTTTTGCACTTCTGAACAAGTATCTTAGCATCCTCATCCATGGTCGGCCAATAGTATCCGGCCCTGAGCGCCTTCTTAGCAATCGACCGACCACCTTGATGGCTACCACAATCGCCTTCATGTATATCCCTCAGTACATGGTTGTTGCGTCCGTGTGTGTTCTAGTCGCAATGTCAGTGCAAGTATACACGTCGTACAAGTAATAAAGTGGATAAAAGTAAGAGATCGTTCCCACGAGGATTGATTAACTTTCAGAGTTCAAGTCTTTAAAACACAAGTGAAACAAGTAGCAAATCGACACTAAAAGTTGATATTAAGACTAAGAACATAAATAAAGCAAGTAAATGAGAAGTGGGTGTGAATATGGAAGAGTATGAGTTGGATTGCTGCATGCAAGTAAATCTCCTCTAGTCAGACGTTATAACGTTTACACGCTAACACGTACAAATGCTATGTTGTATAGACGTTATAACGTTTGAACGCTGTTGCAAAAGAGCTGTGCTTTTCAGTCACAAAACGTCAGAGCTTCAAGTACTAGAATTCCTATGTCTAGGTTCTAAGTAGGCCTACTCCTGTATTTTAAGTACCCACAGCAATGTCCTATGAACTATTATCTGTTCTATGTCTAGACTTAGATAAAAATGCCTAAATGTCTTTAGTGCACCTTTTCATTCACATAAATCTTTGAGTTCTTTTCATAGACCATGTCTGTACCTATGAATCTACTTATTTTAAGTGATCAGTTCAAAACAAGTTTGGAAATATTAACATGCAAAGATTTAAAACACATAAACATCAATACTTCATAGCATTAGACTAAAGGTTCATTACATGCAAAACAACAATCCAACTACAAATTGTTTAGCTCATGCTGAGCATCCTTACAGAAATAAGAGGAGTTAAAATCCAAATACCGTACATAGAGAAAAGGAGACTAAACGCAAAAGATACGCCTAAGTGGCCTTCCTTCATGCACGCTGTAAAGACGTTACAACGTCTGAGCTTTCCAGTAATGGCTGCGAATGGATATGGAAATTGGGGCCTTGAGAGAATTAAAAATGAAGAAGTCTGTGTCCAGAACTTCTCTCAGAAAAACTATCTCTGAAAAATGGGGGAAGGTGGATGATGAATGGAGTCGTGTCTGTTCCGCATGGTGCACCCTTGCCTTTTTATAGAGAGAGAATAGCCATGGTCAAAAGAGGTCACATGCTGCTGATGTCATTCCCCCACCTTCCAAGCTTGCTTGCGAGTTGACTCTGCCCTGAAGTGACACCGCACTGCTACAGTGCGTCAGCCGCGTCAGTGCTGAAGAAAGAGAAGATCTTCTTCATTTCCAGATCTCTGGTCATCATTACATGCGCGCTAAAATGATATATATTATTTTCTTGCTCTGCTGTCCTTCTTCAGACGTGATGAGAGACGCTGCCACGTTCAGATTACTGCACAAACACAAGAAGCATCAAAACGCTCACAAAGGCGCCAATTGGCACCAAAATGCCTAGAACTTGTAATTTAGCCCCTTTCTAACTAAAAGCAATAAACTAACAGAAACTTTACTAGAAACAACCTGCTATTGCCAGAGAACTTGCATGATTTAACTTTGAATACGTATAAATAACTCATATAAATATGAGTTATCACACCCCCAAACTTAAACCATTGCTTGTCCTCAAGCAATTGAAATACAACATATGAAAAGATGCAGGAAATTAAATACACCAGCAGTTTACACCCTGCTCATCCATTTGATCAAAAATTTTCCTCAAGGGGCTAATTCCTTCAGACTTATACTACACACTCACGCACCAATGCACAATTACATTCTAGATTCATTACTGCCCAAAGTGAGTGTGTGATCTCTGTATCAATTCTATTCCTAGCTAGGTTCAGAAGCTACCCTAGCCTATGAAAGAGTGGTTTCCATATGGTGAGAGTATAACATCTTTCAAAACAAAGAGTAGGCTAACATTTTCACACAAGACTTGAGGGTTATTTTAAGCACGACAAAGGGTCTTTATTTGGGTGCTAGGACTAGATTAGTGCAAACTACTTTTCTGACTCACACAACGTAAAACACACAGAGGACTGCAACCCCTCATTACTGAGCAACTTTCATTTGATTCACTTCACTTTTGGTTTGGAGTTTTTGTGATTTTCTCCTTTTTGATCCTTTGGATTTGACAATTTTGGATTGAGATATTTGGGGTACCCAGTATTTGTTTCGGGAAATTGCAGCCAACACAGAGGACATGTGGATTTTTCCACTTATTTGAAACAACACACACTTTTTGGTCTTTTTGGAGTAGACGTTATAACGTTTGATAACACAGAACACAACACACAAACACACACGGCATACGTTATAACGTTACGGGTAGACGTTACAACGCTGCACTCACACTACACAAGCACTAATCATCCTACAGTCTTTGCACCCAGCCTTAGTACAACCTGATATACCCCCAAACTTAGCTTCTACTGCTACTCTGAGTTTTTAATCAAGTTCTACCATCACCATAGTCAACCAGCACTAGCTTTGCATCAATTAGTCCTTAGCTAACTAGGTTTTCTTCAAAACAGAGTTTGTGTGGAAGCAGTAATCAATTCTATTCATTTAAGCATGCATCAGCTACTCACACAAATTCACACATAGTCATTACTAGATTTAGCCAAAAGAGAAACATTTTTGATGATTAATAGAGTAGGAAAGTAAACTGATTTTGCATTTGATTTCATGCAGACAGGAAACATAAAAATGATCCTCCCCCCCCCCCCGAACAAAAAGATGAGCAGTGTCCCCACTGCTCACTGATTTTGAAAAATGAGAGAGGAACGTTTACACAAAACAGAAACAAAACAACTACTAACTCTCAAGACGTTGTAACGTCTAGACAGCTATTTATTTGTACTGAAATTGGAAACTAAAACTATTCTACTGCTAAAAGAGGGCTACTTACTTGTTCAGAGCACCGGCCCTGAGCCTTCCACTTTGTCTGGCTGGGATGCTTGCTTGCACAGCCTTCTTTTTCTTTTCTTTCTTCTTCTTTTCTCCTTCACCGTCACCAACATCAACTGAGACTTCAGTTTCCTGGGGCCTCTTTACACTGCTCTCAGCAACTCTTTTCTTTGCTTCCTCCCATGCTTTCTGCTTTTCCAGCTCTGCAGGGTGAATCTGCTGCTGCTCTTTGGGTTCCCCCTGGGCTTTTTCAACCTCTGGCTCATGAGACGTTGTAACGTCTGCAGCTTCCTCATCAGCAGCAACAGCAGGAGCATTCTCTGAACCACTTGCAGCAACAAATGCTGCGCTGGTGGCTGTTGCTGGCTTGTCTTTAGCAGCTTCAGATCTCTTTTTTACCTGCAACTTTTGCCTTTTGGGTGCAGGAGGATCAACTGGTTGCTCTTCTTCATCACCATGTCTTGCTTTTTCACTTGCAGCGGCTACTTCACGCCTTTTCTTCTTCCCAAATGGACTCTGGGTGGGTACAGTCTTGAATCTTTGCCTTTTGGGTGGGGGAATGAGTTGTGGGTCTGGGTTGGTTTCAACAACAGTTGGTTCAGACGTAGCCACATCTGCACTGGTTACTTCTGGAATGGATGGTTGTGATGGCTCTTTAGTTGGTTCAGGTTGAGTGGGGGTTGGCTTTGAACTGGGCTGATCTTTAGGTTTAGATTGTGGTGTTTGGGGGATGTTTTGGTCATGGGTGGGTTGGGTTTTAGCTGAGGGTTGGGGTTGTTTGTCTTTTGGTGATGGAGGTGTGGGTTGGGCTGGTTCTTTGAGTGTTTGGGTTGGTGGGGAGTCAGCCTCAATATCAGTCTTATCACTGGAACTTCCTTTCTCTTCTGAATGTGTTTCTTCCTCATCATCGCTTAGGATTTCCCTACTCACCTTCTTTGATTCCTCTGCATCACTTTCACTGATGCTATCCATATCAGCCGATTTAAGCTCTTCTTCCTCACTACTTACCTTCTTCTGCTCCTTCTTTGCTGGGCTCTTTCTTTTTGTTGCTGGTTTTCTTGTTTTCTTGACTTTTTCCTTCTTCACTTTCTTGGGGTTCATTGCTGATAGGAGTATGTTGTCTTCATCTTCCTCTTGCATCCAATCTGGAAGTACTGGTTCTTCAATCACCATCTTGCCTTTTGTTGTATGTGCAATCACCTTCTTTTGCCACTCAAATTGCTCCTTGACAAACTTGGCTAGGCTGTTTTGCTGGTCTATCAGACGTTGTAACGTCTGTGCATCAACTGACGTGGTAGCATCTGCAGCTCTCTGCCTAGCTTTGAACTTTGTAGAGAATGCCCCCTGAGGTTCCTCTCTTAGCTCAGATGCTTCAATCTCCACTCCAGCCTCCATGCAGAGATCGGTGATTAAACAAGGGAAGTATAGGTATCCATCCTTCCTGTTCTGCCATTTGTTAATCTCTCTGTTGATGAGCTTACCCACTTCAATCTTATCTCTTGACATAATGGCATCAATAGCAATCAGCCTCTCTTTATCAACCCAGAGAGTGTGGGAAGTGGGTATCAAGCAATGTCTGATGAAATGAAACCAAGCACTGGCCTCATCACAAAGGTATCTCTTCAAAATTTTGAATTCATTCCCATGGTCGCCTATTCGCTCCCAAACAGCTCCTTCAACACATATCCTTTCTTTGATTTCAGTCATCTCTGCCACTCCGTAAGTCTTTTGCTTCACCTCAACTGCCTTGCCATAGTAACCTAGCCCAAAGTAGTCATTTATGACTCTTACACCAAATTTGACTTCCTCACCTCGTACGATGGAGGTGCTTGAAAGTTCTCCATCGGTTCTTTCAACGATTCCTTTATAAAAGTCATGCACCAGAGTTGCAATGTATTCCTTTCTGTGAACTACAAATTTCTGCCATCCCAATGCTGCCACTGTTGCGATAAAGTCAGGATTTGGGTTTTCCAAGCTAAAACCCCTTTCTGGCAGCAAGGCTTTCTTCTTTGAAGGAATGGGGATTTCTGGGTTTGGAACAGAAGAAGAGCTTGGGTTGACGTTCTTTCCTTTACCAGATGATTTTACTGCAGCTTGCTTTGTTTTAGTCATGGTGATTGTATGAGTTTTCTGGAGAGTGGGGGATTTGAGATTGAGATTTGCGATTTGGGGTTGGGAGAAGGTATAAGATTTGAACTTGGAAGTGACGTCATGGTCACTTTGGCAGTCACGTCTCAAAAAATTCATTAAAAATTGTTTCATTTGAAAACTGCTTGACTCATTTTCTTTTCTTTTTCATTTAAAACTTTACCCAGGCAGCGAACGTGACAACATCCTAGACACGCAGAGACGTTATAACGTTTTTACTACTTCAGCTCCCAATCCTGCACAAAAATTTAAAGACACAAAATTGCTGGTTAGTAAAAACCATTGGGTTGCCTCCCAAGAGCGCTTGCTTTAAGAGTCTTCAGCCAGACTATCCCCTTTTTTGAATTCAGAGGTTGTTGAGAGTCACTGTGGTCTTGTCCCTAACCACATGTTCTCCATGGTAATGCTTCACTCTTTGGCCATTGACCTTGAAAATGGAATTAGTTTTCTCATCAAACAGATCCACAGCACCATGACTGTAGACTTTTACTATCTTGAAAGGTCCTGACCATCTTGATTTTAACTTCCCAGGGAACAACTTTAATCTTGAATTAAACAACAAAACTGATTGTCCCTCTACTAGCTCCCTTCTTTGAATTCTCTGATCGTGCCACTTCTTGGTTTTCTCTTTATACATTTTTGAATTCTCATAGGCAGTGTGCCTGAATTCATCTAGCTCATTTAGTTGAAGGAGCCTTGCTTCTCCAGCCTTTGAATGATCTAGGTTCAGTTGCTTCAGTGCCCAGTGAGCTTTGTGTTGGAGCTCAATGGGCAGGTGACAAGCTTTTCCGAAGACTAACTTGTATGGTGACATGCCCAGTGGTGTCTTAAATGCTGTTCGGTACGCCCACAATGCATCATCAAGGTGCAGGGACCAATCCTTCCTGTTTGGACCAACCATCTTCTCAAGTATCCTTTTAATTTCTCTGTTGGAAATTTCTGCTTGACCACTTGTTTGTGGGTGATAAGCTGTAGCAATCTTGTGCTTCACTCCGTACTTAGCCAATAGGTTCTCAATCAGCTTGTTACAAAAGTGAGAGCCTTCATCACTGATTATAGCTCTTGGAGTACCAAATCTTGTGAAGATGTTTTGCTTCAGGAATTTGCTGACTGATTTGGCCTCATTATTGGGTAATGCAATGGCTTCCACCCATTTTGACACATAATCCACAGCTACCAAAATGTATAAATTTCCATGAGACATAGGAAATGGCCCCATGAAGTCCATTCCCCAAACATCAAACAGTTCCACTTCAAGAATATTTGTCAATGGCATTTCTTGCTTGTTGGAGATGTTTCCAGCTCTTTGGCATTTATCACATCTTTTTACTAATTCATGAGCATCTTTGAAGAGTGTTGGCCAATAGTATCCTGACTGTAACACCTTTGCTGCAGTTCTGGTTCCTCCAAAATGTCCTCCATAAGGTGATGCATGACATTGTTGTAATACATGGAGTTGTTCCTCTTCAGCCAGGCATCTCCTAAGCAACTGATCTTGACACATCTTATATAGATAGGGCTCATCCCAAAAATAGTGCTTCACGGTGTGGAAGAATTTTTTTCTTTGCTGATGGTTGAAATCCACAGGCACCATCTTGCTGACTAGGAAGTTAACTATATCAGCATACCATGGAGCAGTAGTATCAGACGTTATAACGTTTGAAGAAATAGTCATAGACGTGGTAACGTCTTCAGCTACTGTGGCTACTGTCAGCAGTTTTTCATCAGGGAAATTTTCTTTTATTTCTTCTGCACCTGTACCTGCATCAACATTCTCAAGCCTAGAAAGATGATCAGCAACTTGGTTCTCCACCCCCTTTTTATCATGAATTTCCAAGTCAAATTCTTGGAGGAGGAGAACCCATCTAATGAGTCGTGGCTTTGCATCTTTTTTAGAAATCAAATACTTGATGGCTGAGTGATCAGTAAAAACAATAACTTTTGCACCCACCAAGTATGATCTAAATTTGTCAAAAGCAAATACAACAGCCAGTAACTCTTTCTCAGTTACAGTATAATTTAATTGGGCATCATCTAAGGTTTTACTAGCATAGTATATAGAGTGAAAAATTTTGCCATACCTTTGACCCAATACGGCCCCCACAGCGTAGTCACTCGCATCACACATTAATTCAAATGGTTTGGACCAGTCAGGAGTGACTATCACAGGAGCTGTTACAAGGGCATTCTTCAATTTCTGGAAGGCTTCATGACAATGCTCATCAAAGTTGAAGACGTTATCACGTTGCAGCAGCAGACACAAAGGTTTGGAAATTTTTGAGAAATCCTTGATAAACCTTCTGTAAAAACCAGCATGCCCTAAGAAACTTCTAATACCTTTGACAGTTGTAGGTGGAGGTAATTTGTCAATAACATCAATTTTCGCTTTATCCACCTCCAACCCTTTCTTTGAAATTTTATGCCCCAAAACAATTCCCTCTTGAACCATGAAGTGGCATTTCTCCCAGTTGAGTACTAAGTTGGTTTCTTCACACCTTATTAAGACTCCTTCTAAGTTATCCAAGCATGCCTTGTATGAGTCTCCATAGACTGAAAAGTCATCCATGAAAACTTCCATGGATTTTTCAATAAAATCTGAGAATAAAGCCATCATACACCTCTGAAATGTTGCAGGCGCATTACACAATCCAAATGGCATCCTTCTGAAGGCAAAGGTACCATAAGGACAAGTGAATGTGGTCTTCTCTTGGTCCTCAGGCACAATAGCTATCTGGTTATATCCTGAGTAACCATCAAGGAAGCAATAGAATTCTTTGCCTGCAAGTCTATCCAACATCTGGTCAATAAATGGCAGAGGAAAATGGTCCTTCTTGGTTGCTTTGTTCAGCTTCCTGTAGTCCATACATATCCTCCATCCAGTCACTGTTCTTGTTGGAATTAATTCATTTTTTTCATTGGTTACCACAGTAACTCCACCCTTCTTTGGCACACATTGAACTGGGCTCACCCATGAGCTATCACTAATTGGATAAATGATTCCTGCATCTAACCATTTGATGATTTCTTTCTTGACCACCTCCTTCATTATCGGGTTCAATCGCCTTTGTCCTTCAATGCTGTTCTTTGCATTCTCTTCCAAGACAATTCTGTGCATACAGATTGTGGGACTGATACCTTTGATATCTGCCATTTGCCAACCAATGGCTTTCTTGTGCCTTTTCAAGGTGCTAATGAGATCACTTTCCTGCTCTTGTGAGAGGTTAGAAGAAATGATCACTGGTAAAGAATCATTTTCCCCTAAAAAGGCATACTTCAGGTGATCAGGCAACACTTTCAATTCCAGAGTGGGTGGTTCTTCAATGGATGGTACTATCTTCTTGAGATTGGAGTCTTCTTTCCCCAAGGATTCATACTTCTTTGTCCACGCCCTGGGTACATGGGAATCAGACGTGACAACGTCTGTGGTTGACGTTGTAACGTTTGACTGATCAGCTTCTTCTGATAACAATTCTTGAATCTCATCATTGCCCAGAATATTTTCCAAGTGGTCATTATCTTTATTGAATTGCTTTTGAACCACATGGTCAAGGGCAACCACAAAGGAACATTCCTCTGTGTTAGGTTCTGGATACTTGAGTGCGTTGAGGACGTTGAATTTGACTTCTTGGTCATTGACCCTCATGATTAATTCTCCTTTCTGCACATCAATGAGTGTCCTTCCAGTGGCTAGAAATGGTCGCCCCAAGATGATAGGAACTTCCTTATCTGCATCAAAATCCAAAATAACAAAGTCCACTGGAAAAACGAATTTGTCAACTTTAATCAAAACATCTTCTAATATGCCCTCAGGATAAACTCTACTTTTATCAGCTAATGTAAGACTTAAAGAAGTAGGTCTGGCAGTTCCTATACCAAGTTTTTCATAAATGGACTTGGGCATCAAGTTAATACTTGCCCCCAAGTCACATAAAGCTTTGCCAAGGTAAAAATCTCCAATGGAGCATGGTATAGTAAAACTGCCAGGATCTTTCAGTTTTCTAGGGAGTTTATTCTGCATGATTAAGCTACATTCTTCAGTTAAAGCAATAGTTTCAAACTCCCCTAGCCTTCTTCTTTTGGTGATGATATCCTTTAGGAACTTGGCATAGTTTGGCATCTGTTGTAGAGCTTCAACCAAGGGAAGGTTTATGTGCAGCTGTTTTAGCATCTCCATGAACCTGCTGAATTGCTTGTCTTCATGAGCTTTCTTGAGTCTTTGAGGGTAGGGTGGAGGAGGATATTCAGGTACAAGCTTAGGAACAGTCTTGATTCCTGGTTCAGAACTAGACGTTGTAACGTCTGGCTTAGACATCACAATGTCTGGAATATTCTTCTCTTTTTCTCCACCTTTGTTTTTCTCTTTTTCCTTGTCTGGCACCTCAGATTCCTTAGGCATAGATGGTTCTGGATACTCAGTGCCACTTCTTAATGAGATAGCATTTACCTGTGCATTCACCACATCTTTATCATTTGACTTGGATGAAGATGGTGTTTCAGTTGTGGATGGAAGAGATCCATTCTGTCTTTGAGTAAGAGCTGAGGCTATCTGTCCAATTTGGTTCTCCAAAGTTTTGATTGAAGACTCATGGGTCTGTAAGGTTGCCCTACAATCACTTATGAAAGTTTTCATCAAGGCTTCCAAATTGCTGTTGTTGTTATTCTGCGTATACTGCTTTTGTTGTTGAGGGGGAAATCCTGGGGGTATTGCAGGAGCAGCATTGCTAGCATTCAAAGAATTGTTGTTCTTCCAACTAAAATTTGGGTGATTTCTCCAATTTGAATTGTACAAGTTGGAGAAGGGACTGTTACCTTTGTTATGTGATACAAAGTTTACAGACTGGGGGTTATGGGGACACTCTTCGTAGACATGCCCTCCTTCACAATATACACACACTACTCCCCCAGATGGTGTTGGCTCAATAGCTGCAGCAGTCTGTGGTTCAGACGTGGCCACGTTTGGAGTGCTCAAGTTCTTAATCATGTTGGTCAGAGAAGCAACCTGAGCAGAAAGGGCAGTTACTTCACTTATCTCATGGACACCAGCCTTCTTTCCAGGAGTGAATCTATCAGAAGGCCAATGGGCATTGTGGGTGGCTATGTCTTCAATAAGTCTGCATGCCTCAGAGAAAGACATGTTTAATATGACACCGCCTGATGAAGCATCAAGTATAAGCCTGGTAGGTTGATCTAGACCATTATAAAAAGTCTCCATTTGAATAACTACGGGAATGCCATGGTGTGGGCACATTCTTAGTAATTCCTTCCATCTTTCCCAAGCCTCAAATAATGATTCCCCTTCTCTTTGTTTGAAGGAAGTGATGTCATTTCTTAACTTGGCATTTTTGTTGGGAGGGAAGTATTTTCCAAGAAATTTCTCAGCTAGCTCATCCCAAGTATGAATTGAATTTGGCTCTAAGGAGTTCAACCAATTCTTGGCCTTGTCCTTAAGAGAATATGGAAATAGCTTCAGTTGGAAGGCATCTTCTGAGACTCCAGGGATGACAAAGTTGCTACACACATCCAAAAATTGCCTTAGATGTGCATAAGGATCTTCTTGAGGGAAACCCCCAAATTGCCCTGCAGTCTGCAACATTTGGAACATCATTGGCTTGAATTCAAAGTGACCAGTATGAATAGGTGGTCTTGCAATGCCTGTTTGTAAATGTGCAGGATTGAGCACGGCATAATCACGCATAGGCCTGTCCCTGTCATTGACCATGTCTTGTGGCCCTGCATTGATGAGTTGCTGTCTCTGCCAGTGTTCATCATCAACATAGGTTTCTGTATGAGTTTGTGGTCCACGACCACGTCCTCCAGCATCAGAGTGCCTTCCTCCTCTTGGAGTACGTCCACCTCTAGAGCTTCTACCACCAGTACCATGTTCAGACATGATTGGTGGCTGAACTTGCTGTTGTTGTTGCTGCCTTCTTAGCCTTTGTTGTCTCCTTAGTCGCCTGAAGGTTCTTTCAGGCTCTGGGTAGAATTCAGGTTCAGATCCACTCCCTGGTTCTGTTGAACTAGAGCTTGAACTGGAACTAAGCATACGCTGTAACGTTTACCTGTTCACTCACAAAAACAACAAACAACACAGCAGAATTCTTTCACCTAGTGTTTTAATTCTTGTTGAACAATAAAAGTTAAATACAGTCCCCGGCAACGGCGCCAAAAACTTGTTGCGTCCGTGTGTGTTCTAGTCGCAATGTCAGTGCAAGTATACACGTTGTACAAGTAATAAAGTGGATAAAAGTAAGAGATCGTTCCCACGAGGATTGATTAACTTTCAGAGTTCAAGTCTTTAAAACACAAGTGAAACAAGTAGCAAATCGACACTAAAAGTTGATATTAAGACTAAGAACATAAATAAAGCAAGTAAATGAGAAGTGGGTGTGAATATGGAAGAGTATGAGTTGGATTGCTGCATGCAAGTAAATCTCCTCTAGTCAGACGTTATAACGTTTACACGCTAACACGTACAAATGCTATGTTGTATAGACGTTATAACGTTTGAACGCTGTTGCAAAAGAGCTGTGCTTTTCAGTCACAAAACGTCA
Source organism: Astragalus membranaceus (assembly GCA_039519185.1). Classification (NCBI taxonomy): domain Eukaryota; kingdom Viridiplantae; phylum Streptophyta; class Magnoliopsida; order Fabales; family Fabaceae; genus Astragalus; species Astragalus membranaceus. The sequence goes on from CM076850.1 coordinate 136,182,926, forward strand.
GAGCTTCAAGTACTAGAATTCCTATGTCTAGGTTCTAAGTAGGCCTACTCCTGTATTTTAAGTACCCACAGCAATGTCCTATGAACTATTATCTGTTCTATGTCTAGACTTAGATAAAAATGCCTAAATGTCTTTAGTGCACCTTTTCATTCACATAAATCTTTGAGTTCTTTTCATAGACCATGTCTGTACCTATGAATCTACTTATTTTAAGTGATCAGTTCAAAACAAGTTTGGAAATATTAACATGCAAAGATTTAAAACACATAAACATCAATACTTCATAGCATTAGACTAAAGGTTCATTACATGCAAAACAACAATCCAACTACAAATTGTTTAGCTCATGCTGAGCATCCTTACAGAAATAAGAGGAGTTAAAATCCAAATACCGTACATAGAGAAAAGGAGACTAAACGCAAAAGATACGCCTAAGTGGCCTTCCTTCATGCACGCTGTAAAGACGTTACAACGTCTGAGCTTTCCAGTAATGGCTGCGAATGGATATGGAAATTGGGGCCTTGAGAGAATTAAAAATGAAGAAGTCTGTGTCCAGAACTTCTCTCAGAAAAACTATCTCTGAAAAATGGGGGAAGGTGGATGATGAATGGAGTCGTGTCTGTTCCGCATGGTGCACCCTTGCCTTTTTATAGAGAGAGAATAGCCATGGTCAAAAGAGGTCACATGCTGCTGATGTCATTCCCCCACCTTCCAAGCTTGCTTGCGAGTTGACTCTGCCCTGAAGTGACACCGCACTGCTACAGTGCGTCAGCCGCGTCAGTGCTGAAGAAAGAGAAGATCTTCTTCATTTCCAGATCTCTGGTCATCATTACATGCGCGCTAAAATGATATATATTATTTTCTTGCTCTGCTGTCCTTCTTCAGACGTGATGAGAGACGCTGCCACGTTCAGATTACTGCACAAACACAAGAAGCATCAAAACGCTCACAAAGGCGCCAATTGGCACCAAAATGCCTAGAACTTGTAATTTAGCCCCTTTCTAACTAAAAGCAATAAACTAACAGAAACTTTACTAGAAACAACCTGCTATTGCCAGAGAACTTGCATGATTTAACTTTGAATACGTATAAATAACTCATATAAATATGAGTTATCAATGGTCGGCTTCGACCGACGTAAGGCATCTCAGCAATGGGGATGAAAAGCCCCTTCTATACAATCTTCTTTCGATCACTGAGTACTTGGTCACCCTCAACCTCAGGAGTTTTGCTGCCTTCTGGTCGCAAGGTTCTGCTCCATTGAGAATATATTGCAAGATAGGAGTGATCCAGTCTTTGTCCAAGTCGACCGCTAGAATGGCTAACGGTTGGGCAGGCTTGGTCGATACGCTCGGCCGCGTTAACGTTTCTTGGATTAGACTTCTGTGGTTCCCAGGAGTCTTTGTACTGGCTAACTTCGATAGGATGTCAGCCCGAACGTTCTCTGTCCTGGGGACGTGCTTAACTTCTGCTCGGTCGAATTGCTTCAGCAGATCCCTTACCTTGGCCAAATAATTCTTCAAGACGTCGTCCTTTGCGTCGTATAGGTCTTGAATTTGGGAGACTACCAGTAGAGAGTCAGAGTGGAGTTCGACACGGTCGACGTTGAACTCTTTGGCTAGCTGCAGCCCGGCAATGCACGCTTCATACCCGGCCTGGTTATTTGAAGTGTGAAACGCGAAAGTCATTGACACTTCAACCGTAAGTCCTTCCGAGTTCTCAAGTATCAGACCGGCCCCACTTCCTTTGCTGTTGGAGGATCCGTCTACGTGCAAAGTCCAGGTCGTGATGGCCTGATCGTCTGGTATTGGAGTCATCTCAGCGATGAAGTCGGCCAACACTTGGGCCTTAGCGGCCGATCTAGCCTCGAACTTGATCCCAAACTCACTGAGTTCCACAGCCCACTTGATCATACGCCCTACTAGGTTAGGTCGGTGAAGGATTTGCCTAATAGGCTGGTCGGTCCTCACCACGACCTGATGGGCCACGAAATAAGGGCGCAATCTACGAGTGGCCACAAGTAACGCTAAGGCTAGCTTCTCGATCTTCTGGTATCTGATCTCTGGGCCTTGAAATACCTTACTGATGAAATAAATTGGGTTTTGCTTTAGGTCGATTTCTCTTACGAGAACAGCGCTCATAGCTTCGTTCGTTATGGCCAAGTATAAGTAAAGCGTCTCCCCTGGTTGCGGCTTGGTCATGATGGGCGGGTTGGTGAGTGCCGCCTTCAGCTCGTCCAATGCTCGCTGGCATTGGTCGGTCCATTCAAACTCGACCTCCTTCTTCAAGAGCTTGAACAGTGGGAGCGATTTGCACGCTGATTTGGGTATAAATCGTGACAGGGCAGCGACCATGCCATTCAATTGCTGAATTTCTTTTTTCGTAGTGGGCGGCCTCATGTCGGCGACCGCTCTACACTTGTCAGGGTTTGCTTCGATCCCTCGTTCTGTTAAGTGGAAACCCAGGAACTTGCCCGCCCTTACTCTGAAGGTGCACTTCTCTGGATTCAACCTCAATGAATTCTTCCTTGCTTCCTCAAAAATTTCCCTTAGGTCGTCAATGTGGTCTTGGTCGGTCTTGCTTTTGATGATCATATCATCTAGGTAGACCTCTGATATCCGACCGATCTGCCACCTGAAGACCTTGTTCATCATTCTTTGATAGGTCGCGCCGGCGTTCTTCAGACCAAAGGGCATTACCTTGTACTGAAAATTTCCACGATCGGTCATGAACGCGGTCTTATGCCGATCGGGTGGGTACATAGTGATTTGGTTGTAACCCGAATAAGCGTCTAAGAAAGACAGGAGTTTGTAGCCCGCAGCCCCGTCGACCAGTTTGTCAATGTTTGGCAGGGGAAAGGCGTCCTTCGGGCATGCCTTATTCAGGTCGGTATAGTCGACGCACATGCGCCATTTACCATTTTTCTTCTTCACTAACACGACGTTGGAAAGCCAAGTCGTATACTTAATCTCTTCAATGAAATTGGCCTTGATGAGGTCGTCGACTGCCTGTGCGGCCGCCAATGCTTTCTCTTCGCTTTGAGTACGTCTCTTTTGTGCGACCGGTCTGGCTGTCTCATCAACGGAGAGTTGGTGGCAAGCAATTTCTATTGGGATCCCGGGCATGTCTGATGCCCGCCATGCGAAAAGGTCTGCGTAATCCCTGAGGCAGGTGATGAGATCTTGCTTGTCTTGTTCAGGTAAGTCGCTCCCCAACTTAACTGTCTTAGTTGGGTCGTCCGATAACTGAACATCGACCAATTCCCCGTGGGGCTCGGGCTTCTTCAGTTTATTCTTTAGCTCGCGGGCTAAATCGTCGTCGTCGTCCTCAGGGTCGCTATCTGGGTCGTATCGAGCATCCAGGTCGGCCACATTGACCTGATGCCCCTCTCCGAGATTCTGCGGTTTAGCATTCACCACCTCCATATCACAAATCTCTTGATAGAGGAAATGGCTCCTCATGGCCGCTTCCATGTCGACCATTACTGCCACAACCTGGTCGCTTTTATTGTAGAACTTCATCTTTAAATGCACAGTTGAGGCTACGGCCTCCAATTTTCCCAGTGTTGGCCGGCCGATGATGCAGTGGTAACATGATTTGATTGGTAGAACTAAGAACGTCGTCCTGACCGTTCTGTACAACGTACTGCCGTTCGTATCGTCTCCAAAAGTAACAAGCAATTCTATCGTCCCCAGTGGGTAGGTGGTCGCCCCATTGAACCCGGTCAATGGGGTTGGTACTGCTTGCGGAATAATTTTGCTCCTGTCCACGTTTAACTTTTCAATCAGTTCCTCAAACATGATGTCGGTCGAGCTCCCTTGGTCGACCAGTATTCTTCTGACCTCAGTGTTGGCCATTACGGCCGATACTACCAAAGGGACGTAATTATTGATTTTGCCATCGAGCAAGTCTTCGTCCCCAAAAGAAATGGGTGGCCTATTCGAGGCCGGCCGTGGGGTTGAAGTTGAGCCGACCATCATAAGTTCATTCCACTTCCTCTTCATTGCCTTGTTAGACTCTCTGATATCCAATGGATTACCTCCATGGATGACCATGGCTACATTGCGGCCTTTCGATTGTCTGGGGTCGCGATCTTCCTCGGAATTATCACGCGGTCGCTCGACCGTTGAGTTGACGATTGCTTTGCCTCTGTCATTGGCGGGTTGGCCAACGACTCTTTCTTCAGGGCGATTGTTACCTTCATCTCTGACATATTGCCTCAACTTGCCTTTCTGGATGAGATCTTCTATGTCATCTTTTAGGGCCATACAGTCATTGGTATCATGCCCTTTACTCTTGTGGTATCTACAGTATTTCTTGGTAGGTCGACCTCCTTTCTTCAACACTAGGGGATCAGGTCGCCTAACGCCAGTGAACTCGTTGTTTTGGCACTCCGTAAAGATTTGTGCGATCGGGGTGTTCAACTTTGTGCGATGCTCGTATTTCTTAGGCCGGTACTCGGGCTTATTGTCACGATAGTTTTCTTGCCCCTTGGCCGGCCTACTATTCTCTTCTTTGGGACGCGCGCGGGCGCCCTTGTCGGAGGCCAATTGCTCTTCATAGCCCATATGGTCGTTGGCCCTTCTAAGGAACAGGCCGAGGTCGTAGTAGCGGTTCAATGAGAATTCTTCAGCAAATCTGTGGTTCTTTCTTATACCACGTTTGAGATACTTCAGTTTGTCCGTGTCTGATAGGTTGCGGACTGTGTCAGCCTCTGACATGAACCGATCGATAAACTCCCTCAATGGTTCGTTCTCTCCTTGGACGACCGAGTCCAAGTGCTCTTCATGACGATACTGACAACGGTTGGCTGTATAATTGGCCAAGAACATTGCCACAAGACCTTCCCAAGAAGAGACAGTGTTGGGACATAGGGATTCCCACCATTCTAACGCCCGGCCTTCGAGCGACTGAGGAAAAAGTCTGCACTTCATCGTCCGTCCTAGCTCCCTGTAGCTACAGTAGTTGTTGAAGTACATGAGGTGTTTATCGGGATCCCCGCGGCCGTTAAACTTGTTCAGGTTCGGGGGCTTCCTCAGATCCCTTGGAATACGATAACGTCTGATTTCGCTGGTGAAGGGCCCTTATCCGGTCGGGATGTAATTCTGCCCATAGGGCTGCATGGTGGCATAAGTTTGGTCGACGGGCAGATCGTAAAGGCCGACCGGCTGACCAAGGAATCTGTCGGCAATTGGAGGGGGTCCATGGGGAAGTGGAGCATGCGACGACGACCGTCCTCTAGGCCGTTCTGAATAGTTTCTTCTTTGTCGGCTGATGGCACGGGAGACATCTCTAATCTCCCTGTTGCGGTAGTCATTAAACTCCTCATACGAGTCCCACGACCTGCTTCTTGATCGGCGTGATCCTGAGGACTCGTTGGACGAGTATCTTGTTGGCGACCTGCCTGACTCTGGTCGGTAGCTCGAGTCAGCATAGTCGTAATCTTCCACAGGGGAACGACGGTGGCGTCTTCCTCGATGAGGGGGCGACCTGTGGGCGATCGCCCTTCTTGAAGGATTGCGTTGGGATACGCTTCGACGAGGAAGAACTTCTCTTGGTGGCAGTGAACGATGTGGCCGAGATGGTTGACCTCGGCGACCGCTATCCGCACGCGGGCGGATCGAGATCGACCCTCTCTCATAGCGATCGATCAGTTCATCTCGATCAGCAATCACTTGGTTTTTTTGCTCCAGAATTTGCATGAGTGCTTGGGTCACATGCTCTGGCAATGCTTCAGGGATTCCGGCTTCGGCCAGCTCGGTCGGTAGTTGCTGGACTGGTTGGGTGACTGGCCCGCGGCCACCCTGCACTGAGGGTTCTTGGCGAGGCTCGCCTTGTGATTCATGAACTGTCACAGGCACGCCCTCTGGGGTCTGTTGAGGTCGGTCCTGTCCAGAGGGGTTGAGCCTGGAAGAAGTGTGTTTCTGACGTGGCGGCATGGTTTGATGTGGAATAGTACTCGGGCCTCCCACTGTGGTCGCCAATTGATCATACCTGATCAATACGATGGGTTGCTGCTGTCTGGTGATGTTGCTCGGTCGTTGGGATGATGGACCGAGTTCTGGGCCACACGCGGGTGGTACCTGCAAAGGCACTCCAACGCTCAAGTCAGAGGTGCTTCAACGGGCAGGGTCACAAAGTCAGTCAAAACGTACCTAAAGCCACATACTAGTGTGGTATATATACTGTTGGCTGCGCAGGCGTTCTAGCCGTTGCGCTTATTTCGGAGCCGGCCGCATCTTGCGGAGCAAGCCATGTAATGGGTCGCGCTGGGCCTGTTGGATGGAATTGGGCTTCGAGCCCACTCCGGAACACTCTTCATATTTCGACTTCTATGAAGTTTCTTTCTTTGCTACAGCTGATAAAAATCGTTGTTTCGAACGATATATATGTAGAAAGTCATTTTTTATTACTCCTTTTTTTTGTTTTCGAGTAACGTATTAAAAAAAAGGAATGGAACTGTGGATTCTTGCACAATGCATTTTTATATATCCCATTTGATATCTACGTATCCGAGAATCTACAAATTCTACTCCGCATTGTTCACAAAATTTTGGTTGGTCTTTTTTATCTCCGATTACTCGATAATTTCCACAAGCACAAATCCCACTTTTTATAGGTCCAAAAATTCTTTCAGGCGTTGGAACTACTCTCAGGACTATCCCCCTTTTAGCGCCGGCAGCAAGTGATTGAGTTCAGTAGTTACTCATATAAAATTATTGACCCTAGAGATATAGAACAACTACAATGGTTGAAACTAATAAGATAGCAATTACAACCCAAGAGGTAATAAGTACTTGAGCATGCACTTCAAAATCCCCTTTCTTGGCTAATTAACTAGCTCATCCTTTTCAATTAGCTGCTTTCCAGACTCGGAAAAGAGGGCTTCTTGGATAATGGGAGGTTAGCTACCTTCGTCACTCATCAGTTAAGGCGCAATTTTTTCCATCCCTCTGTGTAAATAACCCAATATTGGTTCACAATCAATAACATCTTCACCATCCAGAGTAACAATAAGTCGAAGAACACCATGCATTGATGGGTGCTGAGGCCCTATATTGACTATCATGAGGTCTTTTTCAAATGTGCGGCTAAATCGTTTAGTGGTACGGAGTCAAATGCTGCCAAATACATTTCTAATCGAAATTGTTAGCAAAAACCTTGATTGAAAAAAAATTCAAAAATCGTTTTTTTCTAGTTCGGTTTAATACCAATCTCCCGTGTTAAAACAATAATAGTTTAGTTGTATGGGCTCAGCCCTAGAGAGACCCTGAGGTCCATATCGGTAATAGAAATACCTTCCACCAAAAGCATTCCGATGGAGCAGAAGTAGACCCTTCCCCCGCCATAATCGCACCACCTAGCTTCTCCAGCTCGTGAGAAGGCTTTTTTTTGTCATATCCCTCCGCTTGTTCTTATTAAGTTCCTTTGTCCTTCCATCGCTCAACTATTTGTTGAACATTGAATTCGCCCGGGTTTTTGAAGTTAGCTCACCCTCGCGGGGTCGCGATCCTTTGTCCCGTCCATTGTAGCACGTGTGTCGCCCAGGGCATAAGGGGCATGATGACTTGACGTCATCCACCTCAAAGGAAACTTGTCTAAAACTACCTTACAGAGATAGTCATGCTCTTTCCATAGGAGTATTTCTTTTGCTGTTTTAGCCTTTTCATCCTGTTCAGCTGTTTCATCTGCCACTGGAATCTCATCGGTCAAGACATTGGCAATTTTTTTCACAGTTAAGAAGAAAAGCATCTTTTGTTGCCAACGTTTGAAGTGAGCTCCCTCAAACCGGGATGGTTTGTTGAAGTCAGAGGTAGCGGAACCAACACCAGTAATTTCTTCGGTTGTCATGGCTGAATTAGAAACGTCTTAAAAATGTTAATCCGAGTAGGTTCCCAGGAAAGTGAGGTGGGTCACAATGGACACTCTTAAGTACCAAGTCTTTCCTAGCCAGAATTTTTCCCAAACAACACTGTTTTCAAAAATCAACCCGAAGAGATTACTGGGATGAGTCGCGGACTAGGTCGCTCTCTTTAAGACGTTTCGTGGCACTGCTCCAAGGTGCAAGCAAACTATCAACCACGACGTCCCCAGGATAAAACAGCTCAGTTGAAATTGTTACGAAAGTTCACTGCACTGTGAAAATTCGCTTTAAGATATACACCCTCAATATGGTTATGAAAACCACTCTTTAGAAAATAAGCTTGGAAATGCGTCAAGCTTTCTAGAGAAGAAGAAAGAAGTTTAGGGAGAAGAGAGAAAACTTTAGGAATGATTTATCGTCAAGTTGGTGTGGTTTTCAATTGGAGGTGAGGGCTCCTTTTATAGGTGAGGTTTGGGAAATAGCCGTTGGAATGGAGTAAAGAGCCAACGGCTCTATCATAAATCCGTCGCAAAAAAAAGTTACAGTTTATGACCAAAAAATCCGTTACGGTTTGACCTTTGACTCGGTCAACATGACCGTTGGAGTCAAACGGTCAACAGTCAACGGAATAAAAAAATTTATTTTTTTCCAAAAATAAAATACACCACTCCGCCTAGGTCCGGCAGTGGCGTGCGCGCCTGTGTGGTGATCACTTTGTGTGAGTCATCTCCCATCAACAAAATTGGGTACTCCTTAAGGCCCAACCCAATGGATGAGATTCCCACTTATAAACACTCATAGTGTCTATTCCATCCAATGTGAGACTTTTTCAATCACACAATTCATCAAAGTTCCATCGTATGTAAGCTATGCTGACATATTACTCACAGTTAGTTAAGCTTATGAATCAACTATAAATTAATTAGTTAATTGTAATGTAATTAGCAACTAGTGAATTCAGTTTGAAACCTTTCTCAGTTTTGATCAACGAAGCAATGGCTCTGCTTCTATGAAATTAAAATTTGGCATGAAGAATCCACCACCATGCTACACAGAAAAATAAATGTTTTAAGCTCCATGGTTGATAGCCGTCATGAAAGCTCAAATGGCTCACATATCAGTCATTGAATTTGGTTCAACATATGGGCAACTCTGCATTAGCATGATTTTTTTTGGTTCCACATTTTAGTAATAATAAGTTATATTCCTCTTATCCGTAAGACTTAGTTCAACTGGCAAATGCCGAAATTGTTAGGCTGGATATCATGTTCTAGGTTCGAACCCGGAACCTCACAGTCTAGTGGCAGTGACCACTTCGTCTATACACCAAAAAAAAGTTATCTTCCTCTTGGATCACCAACTGAGGAGCTTCTTCTCATATAACTTGTTCTTTGAGTTCATATTCTAATTACGGAAACTCTTGACAAATTTGTTTTATTGCCAAATAATTCTAGAGTTGAAGTTGTAGATACTGTTTCATTGACTCCTCTGGTTTTACACAAAGTTTGTACATACCAGATTTGAGGATAAGCTCGATTTATTTATGTTAATAAAATGCTATAATTTCTTATTTTCATTCATTCATGATTCTGCCACAGTTTACGATCAAGCATAAATGAAGGAGATTGGTAAAGCTAGTCTCGCTTATGGTCTGTGTCCTTGAGAGTTAGTTATATGGTAAAATTAGTTTTTCATTAGTATTTTGTTTCTTGGTTAGTTGAGAATTAGTTGTGAACTATGCTAACATGGCATTGTTAGTTACGGTTAGTTGAGCTTATGGTTCAACTATATATTAGTTAATTGTAATGTAATTAGCAACTAGTAAATTCGGCTTGTAACTTTTCTCTATTTTGATCAATGAAGCTCTCTGAGCATTCTTCAAAGTCTTCAATGGCAATTCTCTGCTCTTACTAATGTGATTTTTAAAGAGTTTTTTAAGAAAAAAACAAAAACACCTTATAGTCATCGCTTAACATGTAGTTGAACTAATGAATAAATAAGACTTTCTTAAGTCAGTTTGTTAACCATTTGAACTTTGAAGAGAAGAGAAAAATATTATCTTCAAAGTGTCAAAATTTCAACACGAGTAGGCCACAAAAATCAGAAGTAACTAACTCGTCAATTCGTGAGTGATTACATCTTAAATATAGAACTATCTCATGAAAGATTATACAAGATCCTGGACACGTTTAAATAACAAGCAGATCAAGTCAGCCATTACACAAGACAACTGACTTTTCAATCCTTTCTGTGCTTCCATGACATCAAAGCCACAAAATTCTCTCTTCAGATACATTTCTTCCCTCCATGTTGAGTTGGGTTTGAGAGAAGAGAGAAAAGAAAAAAGAGTATTAGATAACCTTCACTCAATCTTAGTAGTGTTTGATGATTCATAGGCGGCGTCCGCAGAAGAGGTATCCATATCATTCAGACCTAGTTCTTCATTTTGCTCCCATGACCTCTCGTATTCCTCAACTGGATAGATACCATGTTGACGAAATTGTCAAAACAGATAACCATAAAATTAGGATGAAGATCTATGCAGCTAAGTGTAGATGGCATGTCAATAATACTAAATAATCAACTGTATTTTTATGACATGATCCGAAAAGAAAATAATTCTTCTGCTTTTAATTTCAGTCCACTTTACTCAGAAAACATAGAAAGATATCATCTCAACAAAACTGAAAGTGAAGAATATTTTTTAGGGTAAAACAAATATTCACAATTTCAAACTACGAAAATGCCAACGGCATCTAATACTACTTGATCAGAGATAATGAAGGAAAACTTACATATTAATTGATTGTCGTCTTTTAGGTCATCAGTCGCAGGTGCTATAAAAGAATTAGCTAATGCATCATCAAGAATTAGAGTCCAAGTTTCTTCCAAGTTAACAAGCTGCACAAAAACGAAAAGATGCAGATGAATGAATGACAGCTTCAATCTGTTAACCGTTGATGTTCGAGAAAGAATCTAACAAGTGATGCAGCCCAAAAGTAGCATTAAATATGACACCCAAGAAGCAGTTTTGTTTGCCTCCTTACGAGAAGGTCTTGGTTGAAATTCCTTAGACTATTCCTTGTTCCCCCCTTTTTTATGCATAAGTAAAGAGAATTTATTATAGGCAAATGAATCTACAATGCATCTAGTTAAGTATTACTCCCAGTCGTCCCTCTTTTCCTGGTCAGCCATACGAGAAACAGGGTAACAAATCTGAGGGCAATCTAATTAACAGAATTATAGTGTGAGAAAACTTTACTCAGCCTAAAGGCAAGATACATATAACAGAAATTTAGGTCGACTATTGTATCGTCATGCTCTACCTTCTTTAGCCTTGTTTGGAAATCTAGCCACTTGCTTCTTCTATGTTCCTCAAGACTATCTCCAAAAGTAAATCCATGGACCCTTTCAAGGCCTGTACATGCAAATCACATCGAAAAATATCCTTAAGCAAAGATATATAAATATAAATTAGAATAAAATAAATCACCGAGCAGTGTCTGAAAAATATGAACATGTGGATGATAGGACAATATAAAATTCATCTTTAATGTATCAAAAATTTGCATTTTGAAAGGCTGTTCCAAACTGTTGCAAGTGCAAGATATGACTATCTACAATAGATCCAAAATAAGTAGATCCAAACTGTTCCAAAATGTATCCAAAATTTGCATTTTGAAAGGCAGTTCCAAACTGTTGCAAGGAGCACCAAATTGCCCTTTTAAAGGCTTTTCCAATATATTTGTTGTATTTGGATTGAAAGAAATAATGTTTAGACGGATAAAACTTGAAAGAATTATTAGAAGTAAAAAATCCGGATTACTCTGTTCAAGTGGTCCTCAATATAGTGTACGGTACTCCTTTCGTCCTTTCCTTTTCCAATTCCACAAATATTACTTCTAACTATCCCATCTCCATTGGAGACATCACCTTGATGTATGTATGTATATATATATATATATATATATATATATAGAGAGAGAGAGAGAGAGAGAGGATACTTACTTTCACCGATTTTTGTGATTAAACCTTCAACAGTTGTGACAATTCCTCCCAGGGTGCCGCTTGTCAGCTCCAACTCAAGTTCAGGAACATTTACACTTGCAGTATCAGACTGTTCAAACCAAATTATTCAGCCAACACATAGTATAACAAGTATGAAGAAATATAAATCATATTTGTATGTCTCAAATAATTAAAAAATAGTGCTTAAATGTTCAGACAAACGGAAAATCAATAGTGGGCAGGGGAACAAAAGAAATGTTGAGCGTTATTCATAACATCACAACATTTTTAAAGGTTTCCTCTTTACCAGAAAGACCCATATGAGTATCATTATGACTTTCAGTATATCACTGAAAACAGAACCGTTATATGTACATTATCTTATAATTCTTGATCTTATATCATCTCTTAGAATTAGTTTCCATGTGAGATCGTAATCATCAGAACCATTGTCTTGTTATCTATCATTCCCCAAAATCTCAGGACCATTGAAGCTGATACATGCCATTTTACTCTGCTGCCGTTTTCTCACACGCATACAAATTTGTGGCATGGTGGCTTCCTGCTGGTCATTGTTTGTGTGACACTCAGCCAGTCGCTGGCGTGCCTAACCAGATTCTGTCCTAAGTCAATACTTTGCCCTGTGATTCGTCTTCAAGTGTATTTGTTTAGAGGTTTTTCTCTCTTTGGCTTGTTCTTACTTACCTCGAGTCGCCACTCCCGCATGTTGAGCCGCATGAGAATCTAATCTTTGAATTAGATTTCATGTCCTAGGGAACCAACTTGGCCCCTCATCACAGGCCTAAAGAAATAAGTAAGGCCCGGCATGGTTGTCAAATTCGAGATCCCAACTAAGATCAGAGAAAGAACTCAAGATCGTAAATCGTGGAATCGTAACACGAATAGTAAGATCCCACCAAAATTATTAAAATATTAAATAATACAATTAATTAATAATATTTTTTGTTGACAAAAGTAATTAATAGTAGTATAAAAATATATAAAAGTATGATAATATAATATAATTAGTTCTTAAAATTTGTCAAAAAATTAGCTAATAAAAGAAAATATAAATATAATTCTAGTAAGGAGTAGATATTATTTTATAGTTATTTTACTGATAGTCATATTGTCAACAAAATATATCAAACGACAAACGTTTAATAAATTTTGGAAGGTGGTGATAATTTGATATGGGCCACCGTGATTCGTGAAGCCCAAACCAAAGGAACCATGTTTTGTCACTTTTAGGGTTTGCCACTTTTAGTTACAGAGTTATAGAGAAGCGCCGCATCTTGGTTAGAGTTACAGACAGCCGCACCTTCTTTAGCGCGGGCTGGGACAATCCAAAGTCACAAATTATATTGGTTGATTATATTGTTCTAAAGGGTATATTTGTAAAAAAAAAACTCAAAGCTTAGCAACCCTTTACTCAAATCTTCTTTCCCTTCTCATCATCTATTGATATCAAGATGGTCACAATGTGGCACACAGCTCTTAGATGAAATCAACAATGTCAGACTATGATAACACAAATTGTGAATTTGATTGTTAAAAGATGGTATACTTTCAACCTAGTGTAATAACAAGATTAGAGAATAGTATAGAACCAAAATTACAATTTAAAAGTGACATTTGGGAAGAGTGTACGTGAATTTTTTTCTTGGTTCCTTCCAAAAGATCATATTGTCTACAAAAGGTTTTGATGATTATAGCTACCCTAAAATTGCAAGCAATAACATCGATAACCAAAGTAACTTCTCTGCTAACAAGTACTCTCTTACTGTTCTCAATTTGTAGCAATTACTACCCATAAGAAATAAGAAAAGTGATAGATCCACCTATGCAAGGGGCCAACTAAAAGATCCAATATTCAATCACTCAATACATATAAGCTAACAGACTGCATGGATACAGAAGATTACGAACCTTAATCACATCCCGGCTCAGGTCCTTCACATTTTTCACCTGAAGAGTAATCTTTTTTCCTTTGTCAGGAATTCGTCCACCAGGTTTCAACTGCATGATGAAGAGCAATAAATATCCCAGTCCTCAAAGGAGAAAACTATGCACAAGAGTCGAGAGATCAAGATATACCTCAGAGTTACGGTAACCACAAGAATCACAAGTGGATGCCATAACGATTACTTCTTGGAAGTATGGAATATCTGTACATTGTTAAGCTACCAAAGTGTTTAGCTGAACGAGACACGTTGCTCATGCAAACTCTCTAATAATAACAATAATAATGCTGAATTGGCACATTGCAAATTTTTTAAAACAAGTCGGGCATTGTTCTCTAAAAAGGAGGATGCACTTCAGATAGTAAAGTGCAGAGTTAAAACCATTAATATGAAAAGCAATAGAGTAGATTTTTACTTCACATTTTGTCATACATGTTCATATATTTTATCAGAACTGTAATTGTTAATATTCCAATCAATTGTTTTAACTTTACACTCCACCTTCTAAAGTGGGCCTCTCAGCATCCCTAATCCCAAATGGAGCAAATATCTGTAGTCTTCGGCTCTTTGCCCTATCAACAACCATCTTACAAGTCAATCCTGTAGACAGCCCTTTTCATTTTAATCTCAAACATCCAACATAAATCTTGAGAAACTAGATTCAATCTATAGCCAAGTTTGAGACACTAGAATACAAACAATATTTTCCCAAATGTGGTTGTCAAAAAATATCCTTCACATACCAAAGGAATCACTAAAGCTATAAATTTCAACTGCAAAAAACATCAAATATGGATTAAAAAATAGGTTGAAAGTTGAAACAAAGAAAAGGAGCAAAGAAACTCATTGTTTAAACAAAATCGACATTATATGATTTCATTTTCCCCTCACAAAGCCTTGTAATCTCTTGCATATACAGCATGTGAATCCTTTAAGCCAATCATTTCGAATTATAATTGCCGTTGTTGCTAAAATGACAGATAGCCATTCTAAATGTATGTAACAAACACGGGTAAAATTGTAAAAGGATACTGGTGACAAACATTCGAGTTTCGGACTTGGTGGTACAAGCACCACAAGTTGATGGAAAAGTCATAACCTGTCAAAAACAATAGATAATACGAAACTGAATGGTCATACAAACAATAAAAAAGAACTCTAGTGCATACTGCATAGTACTCTACATACCTCTTCTGGTGCGGTATATCGAAATAAGGCTTCTGCAATTTCTGCACTGTTACTCTGTGCAATGGCTCGATGACCAGCTGCTGCCCCAACTGACCCATGTGGTTCTCTCCTCATTTGCTCGGCAGCCACAGCTTCTCCCCCTTCTGGTGCTTCATTGCGTCCTTCAGTCTGTGTAGAATCAACAAGATATCCTAAAAATGCTTGTTGCTCAGGAGTTCGTTCATAATACTTGATAGTCAGTGATGGATCAGACGACGGTGCAAACCTATTCACATTATTTCCTCCATTTAAATAAAATAAAAGCAGCAAAAAGGTTTGGCTAATGTCAGTAAGCCCCGAATACAGGCTTCTTTCTAAACTGATTTATAATGTATAATAAAAGATTATAAGATGCAGTATGGAATAATTTGTAGAGTACTAATTCAATACTTCATCGAGCTACTAAAATTCAATTAAAGAGCGTAATTTTGAAATAATTAAGCTTCAAAATACTTTTATGATTCAGTATGAAACTGGGCTTTTTTCTCTTAGGAAGGACATATTACTCCTATTCAAAACACCCATTACATAACATCCTCTTCTTTCACTCGTCTCCATTCTCGTCAAATGCACGCAAAAAACAGAAAATTACCATACTTTCTTTGGTCATGATTGGGTTACCTTGAGGGATCGTCTTGTCAATTAGGGTCTTGTACTTAAGCAATGAAATGTTAAAGGTATGTAGTGCCGACAAAGCTGAATGTTCTTTCCTCTAAAGACTTAACGTTTTATCTTCTCAGTCTGAGACCAGCATACATTTATTTCTGCACTTCCCAGCCTTATGGTGTGAGCTTCTTAGTGGTTTTGGTTAATATTGAGTTTGTCCAGTGCTTGGAGCAGTTTCTCTCATGTCAATTTAGGGACTTTAGGTATGATGTTTGCTGTCATTTTATGTTTATGGTCAGAGAGAAATGTCAGATTGTTTAAGGACGGTTTCCAGTATTTTACAAAATTGTGGTTTTCTAAGCTTCTTTGTGGTCTTCAGCTAATGGTAACTAAAATGGATAGACCGAGCTCTAGTAGGATGGAGAGTTTTATCCTTGACTGTTTTTCGTTTTTACCTCTTACCTATATGAGGATATCTTAGCCTCTGCTTTTGTAGTATTTCCTTCCCTAATAAAGCTACTTTAAATCCCCCAAAAAAAATCCAACAAGAAATTATCTCTTACGGATTTTCAATGAAACTGTTTCCAGCAGGATCATCAAGAACGAGCGTGAAGGACGATTCCCCTGTTGCACAGGCTCGTAATTTCACCAAGAACTGATCTATTGCTTCAGCCGTCTCTGGAGCCACTTTCTAGAAGGTAAAAAACATGACATTAAATTATAATAAGAGAAACTTATGTCAAACACTAATTATAGGGGAGCAACAAATAATACTTTGCGTTCCTCTTGAAGGGCCTGAAGTTCATCAGCAGCTCGCATAAGTATCCCTTCCACCTATTATTACACCAGAAATAATATTGTCAAATCATATGACCGCAAATGTTCAACCACTCGTGAATGTAACCTCAATCTTTGTAAAATGCTCACGGATAAAGCTCGAACACTCATGATTTACATTTTTTACAAGAATATAAACATATGTACATTACCCTTGCCACCAAGTGGTGCGGAACAAATGGACACCAACTAAGTTATGATACAATTGAGTCAAACCTAGAGCTACAGACATCTATCCAAAATTCTTGTCTCTTTACACCAACAAAAAATTAAAGAATGTAAGGCATGTGCTTGTTTTTTTACTTGAAATACTGTTTTGATCGAATAAAAAGGAACATGTGAGACGTTTACTCCCCCAGATAATTTTACATAAGCCAATTAATTTTAGCGAATTTGAGATTCAACTATTCAATTTTCCAATATGCAAGACAAAAAGTAGGTACGTGTCGAGATATTTTCTGAGACAGAGACGCCAACGAAATAAGGAGAACAAGTAACCCATCAATGCCATAAGTGGGAAAAGAACAAGTAAATTGAAAAGTGTTTTAGAATTACCGTTGACAGACTACCACGTTGTGCCTCTGGTGGAATCTCAAAATCCAATTCGGGTATCTGCACAGACACTCATATAAGCAAGGTGCCTTTAAAATAATGGAACATTTGTAGTTGTCTTTTCAAGCTTGCTAAGAATCAACAAAGATGAATCTTATAAATTCTCAAACTTGGCTTCATGCATAACTCTTGGTCACATTTTCAAGCTCACTAAGAATCAATAGACGACTCTCATAAAATCACAAAAATGAGTTGTCATAAAGTCACAAAAATGAGTTGTTAGAAGAGCGTGAAAGAAGATATAGAAGTAGAAGAAAGTATCTGCACTATGATAGAACCCCAAAAGAAAATAAATAAATAAATAAATAAATAAATAACAAGCAACCGGAAAAACTCAACAAAAGATTAGCAAATAATAAGAATAAAACAATGACACAAAGCAAAAAATAATATTCAACCAAGCTTTACCACACTAAGAGAGATCAAATACATGGACCAATGCATGTGATGTCTCAGATCAACTAACATAGCATAGGGCTCAAAAGAAACGAGAATCACCATGTCAATGATCCAAAGGGTTTTCATTCACTTGATCAATACCATAAAAAAAGGGGAAACAGGGCAGATGCAAGTAAGTGTAAACAAACAAACAGAAATTTATTAATATCAATTAACAATTAAAGTACCTTAATGGTAGCAGATTCTGATTTAACCACTTGTCGATTGAACATCTGCATTCACTAAACTTGTCAATAAGGCACTCACAAATTAGCCCAAATAATTAGCAAAAAGCACGCTCGCACATCAAAATAAGAAACACAAGATCTTATATAACTCATGTATTATATGATGTTTGGCAAGGCCACTTCCTGGAGGTTCTATTTTGCATAATCACAAATGCATATGTTAGTATGTTGAATTTAGTTTCCCGGACTTTTCTTAATTTATCCTACATACTAGAGTATGTAATTGGTGTCCAGCACCTCACATAGACGCCCACTGATCAGCATCAGGCTGGTAATGAAACCATGTCAGGATGCTAGGAAGGCATTTGAAGCACATCCACCCAAGTCAGTCGTTTATCTACCTTGATTATTACACCATGTTTTTCAATTCATCCATCAAAATGTAAGTCTGCTTAAATTTATATAGATAATCAGGGGAAGTTAAATTTGAATCTTTGCAACCTTCTGTTCACAGCCCGCTGGGAACTCTAAAGTGTAACAACAACCACGTGGTTGAATTTCGCCAGCAAACTGTACTTCATTGTTCCTAACAGATCAACAAAAAACATTAAAAAAATTAGGTTTCAAGGAAGATTAATGGGAGCAATTATATTAAATGCAGACGGTTTTAGAGGAGGGCATAGGTTAAGTGCAGTTTACCTCTCGCCACAGTGAGGACATTCAAAAGCTGACAACAGAATCTGCACAAGGGCAAATGTGGCAATGGATTATATTCCTAGAAAACCACATACATGAGAAAAGAAACAGTAGATAAAAATACGAGTAAATGCCCAAATTGGTCCTTGACAAATTTTTTGTGGGACGAATTCGTCCCTCACAATTTTTTCGGGACACATTGGTCCCTGACAATTCCAAAACGGGACACGGTAGTCCCTCCATCCATTTTGACGTTACCAGCACAGTAAACGTGTCTTACGTGGCACGTTAAGTGCCACGTGTCACGTTAACTGCCACGTTTATTTTGGGACAAATAAGTCCCTGACTTTACAAATTTGAATATGGGACAAATTAGTCCCTGACTTTTTTGAAAAGGGGACAAATCACCCCTCCCCCCTCTGTTCCACTGTTCACCCCCTCCCCCCTCCGTTCCACGAACTGTTCCTCTTCCTCCCCCCTCCGTTCCACTGTTCACCCCTCCCCCCACCGTGAACCCCTCCCCCCCAGATCTGGAACTCATCTCTCTCTCCTCACTCACGTTAAATCTGGAACTCGTCCCTCTCTCTCTCTCTCCTCCTCTCCATCTCCTTCTCACTCTCGCAGATCGCACTCCCCCCTCTCACCACCGCCTCTCGTAGATCTCGCTCTCCCCTCTCACCACCGTAAGCCATCACTTACCAAACCCTCACCGTAGGAACGAAAGGGATAGAAGAGAGGAGGGAGAGCGACGAGAGAGAGAACGGCGAGAGAGGGAACGACGAGATGCGAAGAGGGAGATGGAGGAGGATCGGTGAGGGGGAGAACGAACCAGAGAGGGAGGGGAGAGCGAACCAGAGAGGGGGGCTGTGAGAGAGAGAGCTGTGAGAGAGGAGGATCAGTGAGGGGGGAGGGGTGGAACCTTCGTTGATTGGGGATTTGGAGGTTTGGAGGTAGAAGACGATGAATAGTAACAGAGGACTGATTCGTCTCTTTTTTAAATTGTCAGGGACCGATTCGTCCCTTTTTAAATCTAACGTGCCACGTAGGACACGTTTACTGTGCTGGTAACGTCAAAATGGATGGAGGGACTAACGTGTCCCGTTTTGGAATTGTCAGGGACCAATGTGTCCCGAAAAAATTGTGAGGGACGAATTCGTCCCACGAAAAATTTGTCAAGGACCAATTTGGGCCTTTACTCTAAAAATACCATGTGATGAGATCTACCGTATCAAAATTTATTTACTTGAAATATGCAACATATAATTTACAATAACAACAGAAGCCTTTTTCCATTGGTAGGGTTCAACTACATGAATTAAATAACGCTATGATATCCTATTATAAATCATGTCTAATGACAAACCATTTAAATCTAAATCCTTCATAATGATTTCCGCTGTAGTTTTCCATGATTTTTCTTTACTGGAATACTCTCCATTTGATTTTCTCTCCTTATTGGGGCATTTACAGATTTTTTCCTTACACGCTCAAACCACCTGAAGTGAGATTCTACCAACATGTCCAAATTAGTGCAATTCCAATTTGTCTCTGATGCTTTCATTCATATTTCATATCATGTCATATATAAATTATAATTGAAACAATAATACTAATAATAACAACCAAAGTCTTTTTCCACTGGGTGGAGCCAACCACATCGATTAAAGGACATCAAATGCCCTATCATGAATCATGTGACAAGTGACAACCCATCAAATTTAAAGCCTTCTTAAAAGTACTTTGACCAGTAGTTTTTCTTAATTTCTCTCTATATCTCTAACTAATGTACTATCCTTCAATTGGTCTACTCTCTCACTGGTGCTTCTGTAAATCCTCTCCACACATGACCACACCAATGAAGCTTCAATGATACTTCCCAATCAAATTTACACCAACAGCAAACTATTTTTTATTAAAAAAGAGGATTAAAGCATCAGCATAAGAAGATGCAGATTGAAAAAACATCTGATTTAAAGTATATGTTCCTATTACCTAAGGCAAGATAACAGTAACCACTAACCAGTACCGCTATCCAATCATAAGAGAAAAAAGGAGCAATTAAAAAGACATACCTTTCTGAAGTTAGGAATCAAAGTCAATAAAAATCTCGTAGTCCCCTGATAGACAATACAAAATTTCAAGTCAGAAGATAGAATTAAGATTTCCTTCAGAAAAAAGAAACATCAGATAAAGCTACAAAACTAAGCCTTATAATAGTTCCCAATTCACAGACATACAATATCGCATGATATCAAACTAGCTTATTTTTCAGAAGCTGATAAGTTTCAATGTTGTTTAACACTATTCAGGCCCAAGAATTAAACAAACAACGCACATTTCCCCATTCCTCCAAAAACTCTATGCAAACATGCCGAAAAAGAAAATTGCAAGCGAAAAAGAGTGAGAGAATACGTTATTGCGACAACGCATGCAGAGACTTTCGAGGGTGTAAAGAGGGGCGTCACCGGCGTCGGCAGAAACGGCTTCTACCACCGATCCAACATCCACAATCTGCTCTCCATTCCCATTCCTATTGTTGCTATTCCCTTCCATATTGAAATATATTATATTCTATGCCTCTTTCGTTAACTATATGCTCTTCACTTCGAAACTAAACCACCTGAGTAATGAGTTTCGGGAATGAAGGGAGAATGAGGTTTTCGAATTTTGTGGTGTGTTCCGTTCGGAATATGAGCGAAAGAACTAGAAACAACCAGGGCCTGACTTGTGGACATAATCGGGTCGGGTCGAACAATTTAACCCGTTTCGTTGTCCACACCCAACAACGTTTTTTTATAGGAAAATATACTTTAAATCAGATGTTTTTTCAATCAGATTTAAAGTATATGTTCCTATAAAAAAACATATGATTTAAATTGTTGCTAACATTTCTCATTCCAAAAATTATATATAGTGAGTTTCATCACAATTTTTTTTTGGTCAAAGTTTCATCACATAAACAAAATTGTGATGAAACTTTGACCAAAAAAAAATTGTGATGAAACTATATATAATTTTTGGAATGAGAAATGTTAGCAACACTCTCTTTTATATACTCTCTTTAACACTCATTGATAAAAATTTATGTGGTCTCAATAAATTAATGGGTCTCATTTCCAAAGTGGTAGGATCCAGATAAGTTTTAATCAATCATAAGGCCAGTGTTAGAGAGAGTATGTAAAATAGACCCATCGCTTCAGCCTCCTGGGGTTCCGGTATTCCATCAAACCACATAGTTTTTGCTTCCATGAAGGTTCCATGCTCATCTCGGATACAAAACCCAACACCAAACTTGTCGTCATGATCGAACAAGGCGGCATCAATATTGCATTTCAGTGTACCTGGATCTGGTTTTTTCCAATGATGTTGCGTGCTAGGCAACACTGGTTCGGCGCTGCTGCTGCTGTGCATTGGCCGGGACCTCACCACTTCCCATTCACACAAATAATCAAAAGCGAGTTGCTGTGAAACCAGAGCAGCCTTCACTGTTCCTTCCCATACTTTGTCATTACGTCTCTTCCATATTGCCCAAAAGGTCATGGCTGCTGCCTTTTGTTGTTGAACTGTTAAACTGTCAAAAAAATTAAAAAAAAAATCAGCAAAAGAAATAACACTGTCACGACATGCAGTGACATTATTCATCATGCAACTCCTATTCCACATAGTTTGCGCTTCAACACAATCAAAAATTAGATGCATATCACTCTCAATCTCCTCACTACACCTAGGACAATGGTCCTCACTAGGGACATTCCTCTTTCGTAAATTCATTCTAGTAGGCAAACAACCTCTTGCCGCCCTCCAAAGTAACAACTTCACCGTATTTGGAATTTTTAGGTTCCAAATTAACATCTGATTTCCCCGATTTTCGAAGGAGTTGACTATCAATTAAATCCTCCATTATACCATAATAAGCTGACTGTACCGAATACATGCCATTACGACTCCGCCACCAAATCAACTTCTCTTCCCCCCTCCGTAAGATACAACAGAATCCTCTTAATTAACCTCGCTTCTTGATCATTAAAGATAGAATCCATCAGACTCTCATTCAAATTCCTCCTATTCTTTTGCCACAAATCACTCACTCTCATCTCCTCCATGCCCACCCCCGTGATGAGCGAACAAAAGGATCTTTCTACCCTTCAACCAAGGATCTCTCCAAACCGACACATTCTTGCCATCCCCTAGTCTCCATCATGATCCCACATTCACCACCACCCGGGAAGAGTAGATACTACGCCAAACATAACTCGGATTATGGCCCAAATGAGCCCCCATAAAGTCACTTTTCGGATAATATTTTGCTTTGAAGACACGTCCCACAATAGTATCCGCGTGGGTTATAATATTCCCTAGCAATGCTAAATTGAAACCATGAAAGTGTCTAAAACCCATACCTCAGTGTTCTTTCCTCATGGTAAGCTTGTCTCAATTCAACCAGTGAATACCTCTTCTAGAACTCCGGTTACTACCCCACCAAAAGGAATTAATCATTTTCTCCAACTCCTCCCCTGCAACAAGAAAGTACTCATGCAATAGGTGGGAATTGATTGAGCCACCGATTTCACAAGCACCTACCGCCCAACTTTAGATAAATGTTTGCCTGACCACTGTTGAACTTTCCTCCACATTCTGGTAATAATTGGGATTGTTTGTAATAAGTCAATGTTGAAGTATTGTTTTATTTTGTGAGCACTTACTATGATGGGTAGGTAAGTCTATATTATTTTTGACTTAAGGAGAGGAGACCTTTATCTCTTTCCAATATATAGTGCAGTTGACCCATTGAGACTAAACATTACAATACTACTGGTGGAACAGAGATAGTTTCTCTCCTCCCTGGCACGTGAACTGAAAAGCATCGTGAAACGAAAAGCTGTAACATGGATTCTTTACTCAATGCTTGTTCAGGTAATCCTAAATTGAGATCTTAGTTTTATGATCAAATGATATGAACATATAACAATTTAGAATTAGAAATACTATTATATTGATATGAACATGTAGCAGTTTAGAATTAGAAATTATATTTTATTTTCAATCAATTGGTATCAGAGCCAGGTTCGGCTTGGTGGGGGAGCGGGGTAGTGGATCCTGGTTTGGGTCAAGGCTAGCGATGTGGGTGGTTAGTCTCACGTCGACTAGGAATGAGCTATATGAAGTATATATAAGAGAAGGGACATTTGTCAAAAAAAAAATAAGAGAAGGGACCCATATACCTGACGCCTTAAGGTTTTTGGTGAAGATGTAGCGTCCAAGTCTCTGGGTGGTCTGGTTCATTGGCTAACTCGTTGTTGATCTCGATGCTCCCCCGGACTCCCCAACATTTATCACTAAAAAAAGTAAAAACAAAATTATGGGTCGCCCAAACTTTCTCTCTCAACTACTCATGGAACCTACATTAGTTATTTGGAAAAAGAGACTTGCGAGAGCTAAAGATTGTTCAAGCAGTTAAGTTAAACTTATTCAGCTTATTTTTATTTTTTATATAAAAACTAAGTTAGGAAGTATTTAGGGATTAAATTAAGTTTTTTTTTTTGGAAATTGAGGGCTTATTGTTAGTTCTTCGCATATAATCGTATCATTCTTTCTATTAACCAAACTTCCTATCTCAAGTAAACAAAATTACAAAAAATTACCTGATAAAAAAAACTAAACAAAATTATAAAAAAATAGGGGGGCTTGAGCCCCTATAAGTCCCAACATAAAATCAAACCGTTTTTTATTTATTTCTCCATCTCTCTATAAAATTGGGACTTTTTAAATTCAGTCTTTATTAAATTTCAACAGACATTTCCGTCCCTCAAAAACTTGTTGTAAGTAGTTCTAGCAAGTAGGCAACATGACGTAATTCATTCGTATAGTAGACTGAGAGTGTCTAACACATCCGATTACATAAGATCTTTAGTTATTGTAGTGATGTCTCTCTCTCTCTCTCTCTCTCTCTCTCTCTCTCTCTCTCTCTCTCTATATATATATATATATATATATATATATCTGTGTGTGTGTGCAGTGACCGAAAAATTCGAAGGAAAGGATTCCTCGAAGGTTCAAAAAATGAAGCCGCCACCAAAGTTTAGTTATAAGGGCAAACATTGGAAAATCCCATTTGGAATGGATAAGGGTCCTTGAGACCAGATTAGGGTTCTGGAGTCGGTTATGTGTGGGGAAGGTATTAGCACCCCACGACACACTTCCTAATGAAGGTTACATGCTAACTAGTTGTAGGAAAGAATATTAATTTTGAAAATGTTTATTTTACCCTTTTATTGTGAATTAGAGGAAACTAAGAGAAATAAAAGACTTGATATTTTTTGAATTGAAGAAAAGGATTATTTAGGAAAAGACTAAAAAATGTTTTTTTATTAGTGCAATTGAGAGAGGTCGGCCGCCCTCTGCTCCTACGTATCTCCTGGTAGAGAATCAAATCACACGTAGTTCTTGGTAGAAAACTCTGTTTGTTGGTGTATTTTATTTAGGGATTGTAGGACTCCTGAGTGATCAGTTCATTTGTCCTAAAATGGTGACTAACCCGACTGTACAGTCGGCTTAGTCCCCTACTTTGTGAAAATAGAGTTTTTTGAAGTTTGGAAGATAGTTTGATGTGTGGTGGTTTGATTTTATTTGAATAGGGGTTTTAGAACTCTTGAGCCGTACGGTTCATTCGCCCTAAAACGGTGACTAACCCGGCCGTACGGCCGACTTAATCCCCTATTTTAAAAATTTGATTTGTGGAAATAAATGTGTTTGTATTTTTTTTAATTTGGAAATTGTTTGTTTTAAATAGGGATTTTAGGACATGATCCGTAACGGTTCATTAGTGACCTAAAAAGCAGACTAACCCGACTGTACAGTCGACTTAGTCCCCTATTTATATTTTTTGAAAAAAGGAATATCTATTTTCATAGGAAAAAAAAGTGGATTTGTGAAAGAAATTATTTATTTGTAGAAAAAAGGAAAATGAACGAAAAAGGGGTGTAGTGGTAAAATGGGTTGTCATTAGCTACAGGGGTTTGTATTTTTAAAAAGGGAGGTGTTGAAAGCAGCAGCCCAGTGTTAGCTTGTTGGTCCACGAATTCATGGGCTTTTCAGGGGGTTACAGTGATGAAACGCAGGGGTGTATTTAGTAATCTGAATAAAAAATAAAACAAAAATAAAACAAAACCCGAGGGATATAACCTAAACCTAATTTTCCTTCTCCTTTCCATCCAAGATGCGCCGCAACAAACAGAATGGGGAAAGAGAGAGAAGGCGTAAGATTTCCAACGAGAGAGGGGGCGAGGGTTCCGGCCAGGAGAGAGAGGGATTTCGTGGAGAGAAAGAGAGAGGTAGACGACGCGGGGAGAGGGAGGCCAAAATCACGCAGGGAGGGGAAGACAAGAGGGTTTTGTTCGCGGTGGCTCACGGCGGACGGACTGGTAACTGTGAACACGATGGTCACTGCGTGAACGTCGGACCAGCGATGGCAATGGGGAGGAAGAGAGGAAAGAGAGCGCGATGCACGGTGAGGGAAAGGGAGAGGATCTCGCGGAGGCGAGGGATGGTGTTACTGGCGGCAGTGGTGTGGGTTGGTTTGACGACGCTTATCATTCCTTGGCCGGCGATGACGGTGGTGACGAAGGTGTTGACTGGCCGTCCCACTCGAAGCATTTCGATGGGGTGCGATTGCGAATGGGCGGAGCACAGACGAGTTCACGGTGACGCAAAGGGGATAACGGAGGAGATGACCACCGTACGGTGGTCATTTGCTTCTGGTTCGGTTTCTAAGGCTGGTTAGAGGGGGAGGACGACGTGGTAGTTTTCGTCGGAGCTCGACGGTGGTGTTGTTGGTAACTGGCGCGCGTATGGTGGGTAAGACGACCGTAGGCTACAATGACGTCGCACGATGGAGACTAAGAGACGCGCAGTGGCCATAAAGGGGGGCGTGCGGTGATTGTGGCGGTGATGCTCACGAACATGGTGCTTCGTGAACGCAAAGGGGAAAGTGACGACGGTTCCGGCCAGGAGAGAGAGGGATGATGCGAAGAGGATGGTCACGGTGCCAGGGATGTGGTTGACGGAGAAGACAGACACCGGCGACGGGGAGAACGACGCGATGGCGGTCGTGGAGGACGACCACCGTCTGCGGTGGTCGATGCTAACAGTACGGTACGGTTCCGATTCTCCCTTTTTCTTCTCCTAATTCTGATTTTGTGGGTTCTCCTCTTCTATTCCAATTTCTTGATTTGGTTTTATCTTTTATCCTATTCCTCTTTCCCTCTTAAGCCTAATCTGTTTCACTAAATAGAACTCTATACTGTAATACTGATTTCAAACTCTAATCTGTCCCTAATTTTCCTTTTTTGAAAACTAATTTTTCTACTAGTAGGTTTATTTTAAATTTCTTAATTAATCATAACTTCATTTTTTTCGAAAAAATAAAATATGATTCTGATGTGTTTGAATATGTTTGACATACTGTTAGGACCTATTACTAATTTCAGTTTATTAGTACAAGTTACAACGACAATTCTTTACAAAATAACCTATTTACAAACTAGACTTGATAAAACCTAAATAAACAAAAACGAAAACGTGTAAACCAGCCCTTTTTCCAGCTTCTGAAAAGTTCCTCTTGCTATTGTTGCTTACTGATACTGCTTGCCCAGTGCTACTGTTGATTACTGCAGCAGCCATTCGTCGTTTCAGAACCTTTTTCTTGGTGTTTCGTTATTAATTAGGGTTTCAACGTGAAACCCTAATCTTTTCATTCTAAATTTTCTATGAATTTTCGTGTCTGATTTTCTGTGAATTTTGGGTCCCCTTTCTCTCTGAATCCAGCTTGTTTATATAGGCAAAAATTAGGGTTTTCTGATCCTTCTCCATCTTTGTTTCCTATTTTGCAGGTTTTGGGTTTGGGTTGGAGAAGATGGGTGTTTGGTGAGCAAGAAAAGGCTAGGGTTCAGCTGCTGTTTTCTTTTGAGGCGCCCTCTTTTTGCTTCTTTTTCTATTTTTATGTATTTTTTATGTATTTTCGGATTTTATTATTTTTGTATATTTTTGGTGATATTTTGTATTTTTTAGATTTTTTTGGATTATTGTAAACATATTCTTTATTTTCTGAATTTACTTTAGTATCATTTTTTATGGCTTTTTGATCAAAGGACTAAATTAGGTCCAAAATACCGACCACAGGCTCATTTATTAAAACTGGCTCAAAAGTTAGATGTAGGCCCAACGACCCAAAACATTAAACTTAAGCGTGCTTATTAAAAACTGATTCAAAACAAAAAGTGTAAGCCCAATTAGATAAGCTAACAAAATAAGGCCCAAAAGGTTGGACATAGGCCCAATTGGACAATTCGGTCCAACTTTAAACAAAACCGCGCTCGAAATGCCATGGGCTTGTGACACGGGGCTAAACCAATTACGTTAAAAAGATCGGGCAAAATTGGGGTATAACAGTGTGTGTGTGTGTGTGTGTGTGTGTGTGTGTGTGTGTGTTTTCTTACCAAAACCCATGTTCAATGTATTGTTGTTTTATTGTTGACAATTACAATACTTTGCTCGTCATTTATTTTATCCTTAGTATTTCTTATTTTACGAAGGATGTGAATTTTATAGACGAAGAAAAAAATACATACATTTTTTTAAACTAAAGTAACCTCCACGCACAATTATGTAGAGACTAATTATTCGAGGTAATGGAGATTCATTTAAGGGATTGACCTCTTACAATAAATGTTTTTTCATACGCATCGGTCAGAGATCGAACCTAATGGTTAAGGGACTCATTATACATTTTATAAACCGTATATAAATGTATGAATTTTGTCCTTAACCTATGTAACCCCGATACTCCAAATACATATCTTACATAGGTCAAGGATGAATTTTATCCTTAACCCATGTAATCCCAATACTCCCTGATACTTCTTACATATACCTTCAATACGTATCTTACCAACTAAAGATATGATTTTCACATTGATGGGATATATCTTCGATATCTCTTGCTAAAAACATGAAATTTGTTGACACAATCATACTAGAAATAATATATTCTAGTAAGTGTGATATATATATATATATATATATATATATATATATATATAAGTACCCACTTGTTATGATTGCAAAGTATTTTTTTTCTATATTGCGATAGTCATATATCGACTACTTAAATACGTATCTTGGGCATGTTCTATATAAGGCAACAGATGAAAATAGGAAACCCTAATTTTCACCTGCTTCCATCCTCAGCGTCGTCTCACATTTCCCAGGAGAGGGAGAGAGAGAGAGAGAGAGAGAGAGAACATTTCCGGTAAGGGAGAGAGAGGGAGAGAGAGCGCTTGAGGGAAAGGAGAAGAGAGAGGGATCGTGAAAGTGAGAGAGTAGGAAGGGAGGAGGGTGACCGACGAAGTCTACCAGAGGAGAACCACCACCGGGGGTACCGTGGTAGTGTCGCCGACGACGGACGAAAATGGACGGGGTGGTCACGACGGTGACGGAGGGGGAGAGTCATGCGAAGGGTCACGACAGAGGCTTTTGGGACTGGGACGGTGGTGGAAGGACCGACGCCGACCGACCGTTCCTTGGCCGGCGATGACGGTGGTGATGACGAACGTGCACGACGGCGACAACAATAGAGGTGGGGGATGGTGGTTGTGACAGTGATGGTGATGCACTGCGATGGCATGGAGGAGCACGGCGGCCACGCCTGACGGCGATGACCGCCGCCGGTGGTGGCGCTTTTCCAACAACAACCAAGTTCGTTTCTTTTCTTTCTTTTTTGTGATGGAACTGTTTCTGTCCCCTTTCCTGATTCTGTTCTTTGGTATTTATAAGGGAATACTGTGTGTTGGCCGCGAGGTTGGTTGTTTCGAAGTGAGGGAGAGAGTGGGTTATGATGGTGGTGGATGTTTGGTGGTTTTGTGGTGCGTAGGTGGTGATGGTTGTTTGGTGGTTTTGTGGTGCGTAGGTGGTGTTTGGTTGTTGTGTTTCCTTAGAATAGAGAGGGACGTGAATGGTTATGGAGTGAGTGATGATAGGTGAAGGTAGTGGTTGTGGTTTGTGGCGGGGATAAGGTGGAAGTTAGGGAGAGAAAGAAAAATGAGGGAGCTGGTGAAACAGAAAATGAAAGAGGCGGCAGTGATGGCTAGCCGTAGGTGGTTGTTATGGTGGAGGATGAGCCTTAGCGATACACCCCTTCTCTTCTACTCTACATTCCTCTCACTTATTACTGTTTTTGTTTCTCTGATTTCCTCTCCTTTTCCCTATGGCTACTCAGTTGTATTAATGGGCCAATTGTGTGGTGTAGGCGTGGTTTAGAAGCAGGGGAGCAAAACTCATAGGGGACAAAAGCCTAACAGCTACTGAAACATGCAGCAGCAGCGAGGGGTGGAGGTGGTGCTCCAAAAGCTGGAGTGTTTTTGCCTAAAATGTAAAAAGCAAAGGGGCAAGACAAAAGAGGTTGAGCTTGTAGCTCAAAACGTTTTTCCTCTCCCAGCAACAACTAGGGCAGCGCTGACTTCCTTCTTTTTTACCCTTTTTTATTTAATTTTTGTACTATCTTGCTTTTATTTTTTTGTCTATATGTGTAACAAAATTGACTTTTTTTGTTGTACCATTTTTTTTGTAAAAAAACTGATTATAATAAAAGCAATATTCAAAACTGATTTTTTTCATTATATTTTTTTATAATAATAATAAATTAAACTAATAACTATAATAATAACGATAAAATAACGAGCATAAAAAAAACACTCGTACACGACGTGAAGTGAATACACGTTCGCAATAAGAATAAAAATGCATGCATGATTAGAAATAACACCCGCGCACGAAGAGAAGTGACACGCATGCACAAAGAGAATAAAACCTGTATACGATTAGGAATGACACGTGTAAACGACAAACATCATAATGAACAATATTTTGGATTTTTTTAAATAAATTTTAAATTAGTCAGACAAAATTAGGGTACAACAACTGCCCCTCTTTGTTTATATTTTGCTCGAAAATTTGAATGGTGTAACGACCGAAAAATCCGGGCGAGGATTCCTCGAAGGTTCAAAAATGAAGCCGCCACCAAAGTCTAGTTTAAGGGCAAACATTGGAAAATCCCTTTTGGAATGGATAAGGGTCCTTGAGACCAGATTAGGGTTCGGGAGTCGGTTGTGCACGGGGAAGGTATTAGCACCCCACGACATCTTTTCTAATGAAGGTTACCTGCTAACTAGTTGTAGGAAAGAATATTAATTTTGAAAATGTTTATTTTACCCCAAGAGAAAGAAAAGACTTGATATTTTTTGAATTGAAGAAAATGATTATTTAGGAAAAGACTAAAAATGTTTTTATTTAGTGCAATTGACAGAGGTCGGCCGCCCTCTGCTCCTACGTATCTCTTGGTAGAGAATCAAATCACACGTAGTTCTTGGTAGAAAACTTTATTTGTTGGTGTATTTTATTTAGGGATTTTAGGATTCTTGAGTGATCAGTTCATTTGTCCTAAAATGATGACCAACCCGACTGTACAGTCGGCTTAGTCCCCTACTTTGTGAAAATGGAGTTTTTTGAAGTTTGGAAGACAGTTTGATGTGTGGTGTTTGGTTTTATTTGAATAGGGGTTTTAGGACTCTTGATCCGTACGGTTCATTCGTCCTAAAACGGTGACTAACCCGTCTGTACAGTCGGCTTAATCCCCTGTTTTGAAAATTTGATTTGTGGGAAGAAATATGTTTGTTTTATTTTGACTTAGAAATTGTTTGTTTTAAATAGGGATTTTAGGACATGATCCGTAACGGTTCATTAGTGACCTAAAAAGCAGACTAACCCGACTGTACAGTCGACTTAGTCCCCTATTTTGTTCTTGAAAATATTTCTTTATTTATGAGAGGAAAATGAATATTTTGTTTTTGTTTTGAATATGAACGAAAAGTTAACAAAAAAGAAAAAATGAAAAGTGCGACTAGTGAAAAATATTTATCATGAATATTTAAAAATAAACTAATTAAAAGAAAAATAAAAATAAAAAAGGGAGGGGGGGGAGAGAGAGAGCGAGAGCTTCGCTAGGAGAGGGAGAGAATGTGTTCAGTGTTCTTGTTGAATCACTGTGGTGTGTTTTTCACTGTGGACAGAGCCTCCTTTTATAGGTGGAGGGTTAGGTGAAGAGACTTGCTGGACAAGTTAACTTGCTGGGCAAGTCGACTTGTTGGGCAAGCAACTTGTTGGGCTGAAGGTTAATGCTACTGACACCCCCTTTTATTAATTTCGTTCTTCTCTATTTTTTTTTGGATTATTCTTATTTTTGTATATTTTTGGTGATATTTTTGTATTTTTGGGCTTTTTATATTATTTGGATACTTTATTGTAATATATATTTTTTATTTTCTGATTTTATTTCATTATTATTTTTATGGCTTTTTGATCAAAAGGACTAAATTAAGTCCAAAATACCGAACATAGGCCCATTTACTAAGAATTGACCCAATTAGACAAACCGGTCTAAATTAAAACAAGACAGCGCTCGAAATGCCGTTCTCGTAATGATATGGACTTGTGACACGGGGGCTAAAACAATTGCGATAAATGATCGGACAAAATTGGGGTATAACAAATGGTTTCCAAAATTTTCAAAGTAAAATAGAAATAAAGATAAAAGGACGCGAATTTTGTCTTAAAACGCGGTAAATAAAGGGATCACTGGGAATCTGAAGGAGCCACGGATTCAGAAGGACCACTGGGGTCTGAAGGATCACTAGGGATCTGAAGTTTAGTTCAAAATCAGTGCTTGGCGCATTGACTTGAGTTCAACTGAAGGACCGATGGGGTCTGAAGGGCTACCTAGGCCTGATGGACCAATGGGTCTGATGGAGCGCAACTAGCTATGGTACTAGTAATACGGTCAGAGGGTGGCCTTTATTCGAGCGGGCGTGAGGGTCAAGATCAGATCCGGAACTGATATGTTGACCACAAAGGACATCCACTATGTCTTTGGCTGACACAGCTAGTTTGAAGAACCTGGGTCAAATGATCCGTCGGTTGCTCGATAACGCGGCGTGTGATCTGAGTTGATGGACCATTGCTGGTTTGAAGGAGCGCTAGGGCTCTGAAGAAGCACTGGGAGTCTGAAGGATCAGCTTGGTGATCTGAAATGTGATATGAGATCAACGCTTGAAGCGCTAATTTCGAGGGAACAATATATGGGGATCGACACTTAGTGTGTTTGCCCTGAACATACCTAATAAATGCATTTACCTGATAAGGGAAAAACCATCTATATTTGGCATGTCTAACAATGCAATGAATGGTGTATGCGTGCATGCAATGTAAGCATGTGCAATGATAGGTGTTTGCTGGGGTGGTGAATGAAATGCGGCAGATAATGGGTGTTGAAGCTGATGGAATATGAAAGTTGACAAACAGTATATGTGGATGCAGATAAGATATGAATGCAATTGTAATGATTATATGCGAATGCTATGGTCAATAAAAGGAAGCACACAAATGCATGGTACAATGATATGATTAGTGATGTAGAAAGATTTTTGGCAATGATGATACCGCCACTTGACACGTCTATCGAAGCAATAGATGTTATATGTGTGCATGCATGTAATGTGATGAATGTGCAATATGAAAGCAAATGAACTACAAAAGCCCGTGGATTGTGGATGCTGGAGCTGGTCGGAAACAAAAATTAATAAGCTGTGTATGCGAATGAAGATAACATGTGAATGCAAATATACTGCTTAGATGCAGGTGCTATGGTAGATGCATGGTTGCATGGTGGAATGATTTATGTTATGATTTATTGATGATGTGTTTTTGCCTTTCCCCCTTTTTTTGAGAAATTCATGGAAAACAAGGTTGACTTAAAACACATTAAAGAAGGATCACTAGGGATCTAAAGGAGCGCTCGGCTCTGAAGGACCAACTAGGATCTGAAGGATCACTGGGGATCTGAAGGAGCACTGGGGCTCTGAAGGACCATTGAGGATCTGAAAGATCAACGGGAATGACATATTTATGGACAAACATCAGTCTGACTTATGGACTGACATAGGTCTGATTTACGGACCACAGTGGGTCTGGCTTATGGATTGACACGTCTGAATTATGGACCAACATGTGTATGCATATTGGTCTGAATTTTGGATCGATATAGGTTTGAAGGATCAACTGGGTGATCAGAATTATGGACAAACAATCGGTCTCACTTAAGGACCGATATAGGTCGGAATGATCAACGGGGAGATCTGGGTGAGATATGTAATCAATGCCTGACACGCTGATTTGGAAGAATAAAGGATCGACGTTTAACACGCCTATAAAGATAGGAGATGCTAAATGTATGTGATTGATGATATGCATGTGATGCAATTCATGATATGTCGTGGATGGTTAGACCAATGTGTGATATGTTTTATGATTTATTGATGATGCAAAAACTCAAATGGTGTAAGAAAGATTTGGACTTATTATTATTATTATTATTATTATTATTATTATTATTATTATTGATTGAGCTTAAAAGATGCAAAAACATTGTCTAATGAGAAACATGCTTCTTCATGATAGAAGCGGAGAAGTGAGCATTTGAAATTAGTCATTCCTTGGAAAGCTTTTTTATGACTTGGGCTCAAGCTCTAGTAAGTTCAAGTTTGTCAATGACACTTGGTCAGTTTTGTATATGACTTTTTGCATTTGGTTATGACGACCCGTGATGGATGAATCGTCAGGTCTAAGTTAACTGGAGGAATTATCAATATCACTTTATTAACTTGTGTTCTCTCTTTTCGAAGCATTATTTAATAAACATGCATAGTTGTGCAAATACAAATGAATGAGTCGGTTGAATTGAGGTTAAGGATAGATGGATATTTGGTGGGTGAGTATGGTATGTGAGTGAAGTGGTGGATATAGTTATTGTCCAAGCCTGTGAAAGATAAGCATGCCCCAGTCTAGGAAATGTGTGACTGCTCAAGTTTAGACGTCAGATGGTGGGAAATGACTAGTTTGCCCCTGTTCTGGGATAAGAAGGACAGCTAATAGTGTAGGTGGAATGAAGGGTTAGGATTTTCTCTAGCGCTGGTGTTGGAATGGCACTTGGTTGAGAATGAATGGAGTGAAAACCAGAGAATTCCTGTAATCGTAAGATAGGATGTTGACCCAATCTATAAACGACATGGTTGTCCATGTTCGAGTAAGATGACGAATGGGTGAAAAGCTAGGATGTTGGGTTAGGGAATTGGCCCGGTATGGATGTGAATGTAGTATGGGATGGGTGAGACTCTCGAATTTAGGGTGGAATGACGAGTGAAAGGACTGCCCCACTTTAGGATGATAATTCGGATGACCGGTCTAAGATGGACTTGGGTTTTTTTTTTCTTGGAAGATTTCCGTAAGAATAAGAGTCAAGAGTCTTTGATAAAATGAAATTTCACTTTGTCAGTGATCACTAAACTATGTCTTTAATGAACTTTGGATGCAAGCCTTTTGAGAATATTTTCTTCTTTTTTCTTTGTTTTTTACTCTTTTTTTGTGAGCAAATAATAAATACCATTACTTTGTCCTAGAATTAAAACTTTAAGAAAATGAAAGCAATCAATCATTAATTGGAAAAGGATTTTAGGGTTGTAACAGGGCTAGTGGTTAATGATTTATAAAGGAAGGGATGATGATGAGGTTCAAAGCAGTGTTTAAGGGTTGATGAGACAAATGATCTATTTATTCAGTGGTGCATTTCATGATATGATGTATCTGCTCAAAGATTTATGCCGTCTTTTTATTCAAGGCTTTTGTCTTTTTTTTTTTAATTATGGTTCTCATTTTTTTTGTCATTTTTTGATGGCCTATTTCTTTTGAGCTGAATAAACTGAAGAAAGTAGTGCACCATCTTTAAATGGGGAATAGATCGTTGTCTAGGGTGAATGAAAGAAAAATTCTTTTTTTTTGGCTTGAAGTGGGGTGGCAAAGGATATATGACTTTTCTTTTGGGAGATATGGAAAAAAAGTGGTCAAACTCATTTCAAATAATGATCGCTTATTTTCTCCAAATTTTAACTACGAGACAAAATTTCATGTTTATGTATTTGCTTTTTTCTTTATTTTCTCGTATGCCCTAATTTTTTCTTAGGTCGCCCTTATGGGTTTTCAACCTAACAGACTTTTTTTTTTCAAAGGACTTGCACTGAGTTTATGATATTCTAGTGATCACAAATTAAGTTGCCCCAATATGGAGCGTCCAAAGTGTTATTTTATGAAATTTCATTATTGAAAACTAAACAAATAGTCAATTGAGGACTAATGTGGGGACTAGACTCTTCATGGGCGGTTTGGGTGGGATTGGAAATGGATGGGGAGTAATGGCCAGATGCAAAGATGGGGTTACGTAACCAACTCAAACAAGAGTAAATACATGTGCAATGCAAGTTCATTATACAAATGCTTCATAGACAGTTAACATAAGTTAAAGATATGATAGAGAAATCTCTTTTTGACAACCATGCCAGTTAACAAAAGAGACCATTTGAGGTCTGTCATGATTTGGTTTAATAAAATTGTAAATGAGCTGCTAATAGTGAAATCTCTTTTGGACATTGACTGTCTCAGCATGGTTTAAGTTTGCAAATAAATTTAAGCATGCATGTGATTCAGCAGACCAAATTTTTCCAAGGAAAAACTATCAACTCGAGCATATTTTCAATGTAAGCGTCCTTTCTCACCAAATAATATTTTTGAAAAGTATGCTCAATGTTTATTTCATTTTTTTTACAAAAAAAGTAATACATGAATGAATACAAGATGATGCACATGCATGATGAAGATGTAAGTGCATGAAATGCACGTGATTGTTTGATTCCAATGACATGTAAGATATTCGAAGAAATAATTATTTTAAATGATTTAATTTTTAAGAGGCAATGCGACATGTAAATGATGCAAAGTTACAAATTTTCATTTCTTTTTATTGGATGATCAATGATGCATGAAAAGAATAATGACATGTTTTTTTTTTGTTTTTTTTATCTAGAAAATGACGCATGCAGGGAAAAATGATTGTTTGATTCTAATGGAATGCTATGTCAAGTGTGCAAAGAAACAATTATTGTAAATGACTTTTTTAAGAGAGGCAATGCAACATGGTAATGATGCGAACACTCTTTTTTCATTTGATGATAATTGATGCAAGAATAAGAGAATAATGTTATGGTTTTAGTTTTTTTTGTTTTTTTAAAATGTAATGCATGAATGAACACATGACAATGTATATTGCATGATGAAAATGCAAATGCATGAAATGCTGAAGGAATGTTCACTTGGAAAAATCAGTTATTCTAAATGATTTTTTTTTAAACAATGCAACAAATAGTTGAGGCAAATTATCATAAAATGCTAACTAAAATATATATTTTTGGACGATGAATGATGGAAGAATAATGACACTATTTTCTTTTCTCTTTTTATTTAGAAATGATGCATGCAGGGAAGAAATGATGCTTTTGAACTAGGATGACAATATGAGTGAAATGATGTATGAATGTCACATTTTTTTAACATGCATTTCATCATTATGTGAAGCCTGCACTATTTGATGATGATTTTTGTGAATGATTATGCATAAATGGTAGTGCATGATAAATGAGATGCATATGAAAAGATTGATTTTATTTTATTATGAATGCATGGTGATTTTTGTATTTTTTGGTTAAAAGACTAGCTATGTTCATGCAATGAGGATAATCAAATAAAATGCCCCTTGTGTCCTAGGAAGGTTATGTCTAAATTTGGGATTTTATACATATCATGGTCTAGGGTAATTTTGTGATCATCCTTCTAGGTGGCTCTAATCACTTCCTCACAAAGGTCTCCCGAGCTAAAGCCTCCTTTACAATTGTTTACCGTGATTTTTAGTAAACACCGCTAGTTACACGTGTGTGTTGCTTGCGAGATCAACTAGAAACATCTCAGAACATTTGTGAATTAAAGTTTTTACTAAAGTTATTGATGTTTATGAGGATAACTGTTTTAATGGAGTAAAACGATGAAGAAATGCATGTGTTTAAGAAGAAATGCAGAAATATGATGAAGTGCAGTAAAGTGCAGATAGTATAAATAAAGAAAACGAAATCGAAAGATAGTAAATTGCAGGAATTCGTAAAGAAGAACCAGTAAATTGCAGGAATCTTTAAAGAAATAGTAAGTAGATTGTTGAATGTAAGAGGTTTGGTGCGCAGATCACATACATTGTTCTTCAGTAACTCGTTTTCTCTTATGCGAAAGTATGAGTATTTTCTGAACGTTTGTATAGACTGAAATTGCGACCCTTCTCTCTACGAGAAAACTCCTATTTATAATAAAAGAAAAACAATAACCGCTCAGCGGTTTTTCTAAATAAAATAACGGCTATTTCGACTAGATAAGATTAGATAACTGCTCCATCTTTCGACCACATCACTGCTGTCCTTTTCTACCAGCATTCTTTGACTTAACTTGTTATCTGAATGTTGTTCAACTTTCTGTCGAAACTACTAACTCCAGCTTTCCAATTTTCGCTAAGTTATGTGCTATGCTGATTCTCCCTGTACACAGCTTCTCGTTGTCGAAATATCAAGCCTTCTTTCTAAATCCAACGAGTCAAACCTTGTTAACATGTAAACGCCCACTCTTTCGACAACAACACTGCCCTGTCTTCGACTAAACTCTTTAACGTCTTTCTCGTCGAAAACTTTGTCTTTAAACTCCCAGTTTTAATTAAGCCTTAGGCATAGTCGAAATTACTCTTCACAACACCTTTCTCAATGTCAAATATCAACATCTCTTCTTTAAAACAACAAGTCAACATCATTGACTGCATTTAATTGAGCCTGTCGAAAATGCAGGCTAACAAATTGCCCCCCAAAAAGACGTTTTCGACTGAATTCTTGAATGAAGAAAGAAAATGACTTTTTGAAATTTCTTTCGACTATCCCATGAAATCTTATGTTATCATTTCATATCTTTTCTCAGAATATGAAGGGACGTCTCTGGGCAAAAATACAGCTTGCTGGCACCTTCTTCCAACGAGAGTGCGCCACGTACGCAAAGTTAACTGTTGAGATTTTCCACAATCCCACGTTTCCCACTAAAGCCACGATTACCAACATATTTTATTTATTATTATTATTTTTTAAAAACGTGGTAAGAACGGCTATAAAAGGAAACTGCGCCCTTTCACTTCTCTTTTTCCAGAATCTTCATCTTCTTCCCTTATCTCTGCGAATATCCCCTTTTTTCTCTTCTTCACCAAATACAACACCTCACGCACTATACAAACTCACCGTTGAAAACTCCATTTCTCTGTTATCTTTTCGTGACCTTTAAACTCATAACTATGGCGCCATCTTCCAACATTGCTTCTAATACTGTAACTTCTGGGAAGCAAATCCTCGTGACTGAACCAGTTCTTAGCGAGGAGGAGGCTAAAATCTACCAATCTCAGGTACTAATCCCTTCTCCTGCACCTCAAAAACATGCATTCTTAGGACCTCTACCTCTTCATGGTGATGATTCAGCCAAAATCAAGGAGATTTTTCCTAGTTATCACCGGTATAGCCCTAAGATCTTCAATGAGGGGCCATACTTGATGGATTTGATGAGTAACCCAAATAGGGTTTTTCGGTCTTCTCCACCGGTCGAAAGAATTACGCCTTATATCGACTGGCTTAACAAGGTAGAGTCGAAGATGGGAGAGAACTGGAAAAAACAGGGCATTTTCGACTTGATCCAGTTGTCAAGATATGGGCCTAAATATCAAAGCCCAATGCTCATTGCGGCTCTCCATTTCTGGGAGTTAACCACTAACAGTCTTCATTTGAAATGTGGTATGCTCACTCCCACTCTACTAGATGTGGCTGCCATTACTGGCCTGAAACCATTGGGGGAGGTTTTCAACCCTTCCACTACTGGTAATCAACATGAATTTGACTTCAAGCATGCCACTTTTAAAGGGTACATTGAAGATCATCATGTCACCAATACTGAAGATGTATATCGCTTTTCTTACTTTTTGGCTATCTTTTTATATTTTCTGTTCCTCGTCGCTCCAAGTGGCGAAGATGTATATCCCGCTGGCCATTCAGTTGCACGAGCGTCGAGATATCAATCTTGGCAGTCTTATTTTGGGATCTCTTTACGACAGTCTACAGCAAGGGGTCCTTGATTTGAAAACACTTCGACCAGAGGAGAAATATCTAATTTCTGGACCAATTTGGCTATTTCAGTTGTGGCTTCTTGCCACTTTTGAGTCGAAGCTTCAGATGTATATCCCCGACGAATATGCTGACATGGTCGAAAATAGGGGCGTCGAAGGTGTGAGACTTGGACTTCTGAAACCTAGAGAAATAACAGTATCTACCCAAGATCTGTTTTCTCAATCATTCAACTTACTCCTGAATTGCATAGATTTCACCCCTTCGATGGCACCTTTTGCCAAGAGAACCTATGGGCCAGAGTGGTTCAGAAGAGAATTTCCTTCGACTACTCTTGTTGAGGAAGAAGATATCAACCGGGTTTGGGAGGCCTTTTTGACTCCCAAGTTTTTATCAACCAGAGTATCTCCTGGGAAATCTGCAACACTATTTGGTGTCTACCCTTATCATCCTAGCCTGGTTGCGAGACAATTTGGGTTATGTCAGCTTCGACCTA
Organism: Astragalus membranaceus; assembly: GCA_039519185.1. NCBI lineage: Eukaryota > Viridiplantae > Streptophyta > Magnoliopsida > Fabales > Fabaceae > Astragalus > Astragalus membranaceus. The sequence continues at coordinate 136,223,038 of CM076850.1, forward strand.
GTCCTTTCTTCAGGTCTAAAAAAGAAATGGTGCTCCCAGGGAATGAGGAAGAATGGAAGGAGTATCTTAACTGGTTTTCCCAGGATCTTTTACTCTTGACCCCATTCCTTTTGAACTACGATTTTCTTGCACCAAAGAGTTTTTTAGATGGTGGAAAGAGTATTTCACTAGAAAATCTATGGGTATCGAAGATGCCACCCTTCTGTCGAAACTAATTTCTGCTTTTCCCTCTTCGCAGAAAAAGAAGACCAAGTCGAAAGGTACGCATATTCAAGAGATTCAGGCATTCCAAATTTTTTTTGAAATTGTATACGACCCAACCAAACTTAGTCGAATTGTTTCTCAAGCTGCAAGAGTTTTAAAAGATAAATATATCAAAAGAATTCCAACAATGGTTTTTTCACCTTTTGTAACTGATAAGTATTCTTTTGCTTTAACACAAAACAAACTCAAATTTCCGCCTTTGCCAACTTGTAACTTGGCTTTGGCATTTCGACCACCACTCCCACCATGGTTTATTTGTGGTTCGATTGGGGCACTTTACAATTTTCTTTCAAATAAAACAGCTGAGAAAATAGTTCCGACTAAGTATACCTTAGACACATTTGAAGGTCATCTTCATTTGGATATTCGACATGTTCAAATCAAATCCATTATCAGAGAAGGTGATATATCAAACTCTTCGAAAAATTATTTTCCCTTTTGTGAATATTTTGTATTAATACTTGTTTGTCGAATACTTGCAGCTGTCGCTATTACTTCAGATTCGACAGATGAAGTCAAAGTACCAAAGGCGAAGAAAAAGATAGTTGAAGCTTCATCGCAGAAAAACATATCCCTCCCAATAGAGAAAAAAGTAAATATTTATACATTTTCTCTTTGCATCATCATTATGTCCTTTGACTGATTAGCTCTCTATTTTGCAGAGTCAAAAAAGAACAAGCAGCTCCCTAACTTCTAATCCAAAGAAGGCAAAGAAGGTTAAACTACTAGTTGCTAGTGACTCAGAGGTCGAAACTCTCAAATTCTTGCCTATTTATGTTTATTTTCTTTTTTCTGCTTATGCTTACATGAGTGTTGCATTTTCTGCGGAGGAGGAACCACTAACCAGGACTAAACCTGTCAAGTTTCAAGTTCCTGAAGCAGAAAGAGAGAGAAAGACAAAACATTCTCAAGATGTCTCTAAAACTGTTTCTCAGCAAGCTTCTCTCCAAAGACAACAAAAAGAAGAAAAAACTCCAAGAAGGCTTATCAAGAAAATCAAGAGTGCACACTCTTTAGTCGAAAACATCAAAGCTAAGGTGATTGATTGAAGCCTATATCTTTTCCGAAAATTTTATTTATCTGTGATAATACTCACTTTGCTTCATTTTTTAGGGAACTGAAGCTGTTAATCCTGAAGTCCCAACAAAACAGGCTACGCCTACCTCCACTCACTCCCCTTCAAAAATAAATGTTTCTGGAGAAGGTGTTGAAGAAAAAGATTTGAATCAACACACACCTGTTGTCGAAGATACACTGTTGGTCAAAACGACTCTTCTTGCTGAAACTGCAAAGGAAGTTCCTGATCATGGCCCAGAGCATGCTGCTATGGACGTTGATGAAATCCCTGATGCTGACCAAAGTGGAGCTGAGATCAGCATATCTTCTTCTCCAAACATGGAAGAACAAGAGTACAATGAGGAGGAGAGTGAAGACGACGGTAACAATGAAGGGAAAAGTGAATCCATTGAGGCAGCTAATCCTCTACGCTCTGTGCCTTCGACACATGACACCACTCTGAGCCCTCAAGAACAAGAACTTTTGGATTTAAAACGTAAAGACCCTCTTGATACTTTCAAGCGAATGGTGAGTGGTTTATCCTCAACAGAAAGTAAGCCAAGTGTTTCGACTGCCTCTGTTGGCGATTCCTCTGGAGGTCCTAAAGAAGATCTGATTCGAGAACTTCAAGCATCCCTCTTTGAGATAGATCTGTTCAAGGCTATCGAAGCAGATCGTATGCTCTATTACAAACTCAAATTTTTGCTCAACAAACTTAATAACTCTGGCTCCAGTGACTCTCTTTTATGCTTCATTGTCGAATTTGAGCCTTTATTGGAGCAGATTTCTAGAGATATACAGAAAAAGAAGAGCACTGTTGTGAACAAGGAGCGTGAGCTTGAGCTTCTGAGAGAGGAAAGTGCTGCTGTTGAAGCCTCAGAAAGCAAGATTTCGACCCTGGAAATTCAAGCAACAACTAATTCCAAGGAAATAGCTGACTGTGATGCGAACATTTCGACATACCAGGCTCAAATCAAGGAGTTGCAGTCGAAGATTGAAGCGGAAGAAAAGAAGAAAATTTCTGTTCAACAGAGATCTTCAATTCCTTTAGAGAATGCACTTCGATCTGAGGCAACATTGGCTATCGAACACTTGGAGAGGGTTCAGAGACATGATGAAGCAGTTAAGAGGCTAACTGAGGAAGAATCCCTCTTAAATACTAGATTGAGGCATGTCAGAGCAGCCTTTGAGAGGCTTAAAGTTTCTTTTGTAATTTAATTTTCCATTTGTATTCTGACAGCATTTTGCTCAATCTGTATTTCGACAATATTCTTTGGCATGAGTGTCATGTTTATATTCTCCCGTTCTCTTAATTTTGCGTTTTAATTTCTTGCAACACTGGCTTATATCTTTTTAAGTACTTGCCATTTATACGCAAAATTCGATTATCAGCGCTTAACTCTTCGACTTCATAAGCACCGTTTGAGAAAACTCGTAAAATTTTAAATGGCCCTTCCCAATTTGGTGACCATTTACCTAAGGCTCTATCTTTTTTGTCCATAGGTAGGATAACTTTCCACACAAAGTCCCCAATGACAAAAGTTTTTGATTTAACCCTTTTGTTGTAGGCTTTAGCTACTCTTTCTTTCTGCCTCGTAAGGATATCTAATGCAAATAACATTTCTTCGTCCAACTCAACCAATTCGTCTAAAATCATGTCCCAATAATGATCTGATGGGATCTCGAATTGCCTTTGAATTCTGGTTGACTGTAGATATATTTCGACAGGTAATACTGCATCATGCCCGAAAGTGAGTTTGAATGTAGTAGTATTAATTGATTCTCTAGGAGAATTTCGACAAGCCCATAATGCTTGATCAAGAGTTTTGTGCCAATTCTTAGGCTTTTGCCCAATATGTTTTTTGATCAAATTAATGATAATTTTATTGGCTGCTTCGACTTGACCATTTGCTTGAGCATAATATGGTGTCGAACTTAATAACTTAAATCCATTTTCAGAGGCAAAATTCACCATTTTTCGACCAGTAAAAACTGAGCCTTGATCTGTGGTAATGGTTTCTGGTATCCCAAACCTATATAAAATATGGTTTTGAATAAAGTCCATTACTGCCTCTTGGTCTACCTTAGCTAAGGGAATAGCTTCGACCCATTTAGTGAAGTAGTCAATACCCACTAATATATAACGGTGGCCTCTCGACGACGTTGGTTTAATTTCACCAATTATGTCTAAGGCCCAACCTCTAAACGGCCAAGGTTTTACTATTGAATGTAATTCGCTTGCAGGTACATGTTGTATTCCTGCGTGTTTTTGACATTCTTGGCATCCTTTAGCAAAATCTATACAATCTTTTAGCATAGTTGGCCAGTATACTCCTTGTCGAAACAAGAGCCATTTCATTTTGTGGCCTACTTGGTGAGACCCACAAGCTCCACCATGAGTATTGGATGTTGCTAAGTATGCCTCATTTTCACTAAGTCATTTGAGCAAAACCCCTTCACGAGTTTTCTTGAACAACTCGTTTCCAATAATTACGTAGCTTAATGCCCTATACTTGGTTTTTCGATTTGTTGTTCCTGTTGGGTTTTCCAAGTATTCGACAATTGGTTTTCGCCAATCATCATTCGACATATTGTCAATGGCAAAAATTTCGCCATTTTCACTTGGAGGAAATAATAATTCTGACTTGTCTTCCCCCCAAGTTTTGGCATTGACAATTCATCTTCAGAACAATCCGTCGAAATTAATTTCTCCTTGATCTCTATTAATTCACTAAGTTTTGTTGGAGAAACTCTATAACCTGAAGCAATTTGTGCTAAGTCATTTGCTTCGTGATTTTCAATTCGAGGTATATGCTCAATGTTCACATAGTCGAAGCGTTTCAACAAGGCATTGGCAGTAACGAAGTATATGATTAAATTCTCTTTAATGCATTTGTACTCCTTAGTTAATTGCTTCACCACTAATTCAGAGTCACCTCTAATTTCGACAGCATTTGCCCCCAGCTCTAGCAAAACTTCTAAACCTGTTATCAAGGCTTCATACTCAGCCTCATTATTAGAGCAAAGTTCTTTAATTTTAAATTTATATTTCGTTGGTATTTTTGTTGGCGAAATAATTAATATTCCAATTCCAGAACCATTTTTATGGCTTGACCCATCGAAATATAGTGTCCAAGGTCGAATATTCATATTATTAATTGTTACTTCGACCAATGAATGTCAACAATAAAGTCTGCAACAACTTGCCCTTTGATAGCTTTCAAAGGTTGATACGTTAATGAATATTCAGAAAGGGCTAAAGCCCAGTTACCAATTCGACTGTGCAATATAGGTTTCGACAGCATATGTTTAATAATATCAAAATGAGAATAAACATACACATCAATTGGTTTTATATATTGCTTTAATTTAGTACAAGAGAAATACAAACAAAGGCACAATTTCTCCGTTGGATGATATCTAGTTTCAGCATCATTTAAAACTCTACTAAGGTAATATATGGCTCTTTCGACACCATTATCATCCTCTTGTGCCAACATGCTACCTATTGTTAGGTCTGATGCTGCTATATACAATTTCATCACCATATCTCTGATAGGTGGTAACAAAATAGGTGGTTTAACTAGATAAGCTTTAATCTCGTCGAAAGCCTTTTGGTGTTCTGGATCCCACTTGAACACGTCTTCTTTCTTTAGTCGAAGCAATGGCGAGAAATCTTGAGTTTTGCCACTTAGGTTTGAGTTGAACCTTCTTAGGAAATTGATCTTTCCTAATAATGACTGGAGCTCTTTTTTGGTCGAAGGAGCCTTCGTTTCCATGATTGCTTTCGTCTTGTTTTGATTTATTTCAATGCCTTTTTTGTGGACCACAAATCCCAAGAAGTCACCTGCACGTACACAGAAGGCACATTTTATTGGATTCATTTTCAATCCATATTTTCTCATTCTTTCGAATGACTGTCGAAGATGGTCTATATGACCATTTTCTGTCGAAGATTTAACAACAATATCATCTATGTATACTTGCATAAAATTTTCAATAAAATCATGAAACATAGAATTCATTGCTCTTTGGTATGTTGCACCAGCATTTTTTAAACCAAAAGGCATTACTACCCATTCATAAACACCTAAAGCTCCTGGGCATCGAAATGCTGTATCCATCTAACATACTTAGGTATTCAAATCCTGCTGCTGAATCAATTAGCATTTCTGCCACAGGCATAGGGTATTGATCTTTGGGTGTAGCATTATTTAGATCTCTAAAATCTATGCAGACTCTTAATGTTCCATTTTTCTTAATAACAGGAACAATGTTAGCTAACCAATCAACATACCTGGCAGTTCTGATGAAGTTGCTTTTGAGTAGTCTTTCGATTTCCTCTTTTATCTTCGACAGAATCTGCGGTGCAAATCTTCTTGGTGTTTGCTTCACTGGTTTTCTATCTGGTCGAATGGACAGCTTCAATTCAACCACTTCTCGACGCAGTCCAGGCATTTCATTATAGTCCCAGGCGAAGCAATCCTTGTATTCTTTTAAAAGCTCAATGGTTCGATCTCTCAAACCTTTGTCAATTTTGGCACTGATAAATGTTGGCCTTTTTATGAAGCCATCTCCTAAATCAACTTCCTCTAAAGGATCTTGAGCTTGAATCCTCTTGGTCGAACCCATTGGGTCTTTTTCAAAACCTAAAGGCTCGTCATCATAGACGCAGTCAAGCCTTTGGCCTTCGACCATATTATCTCCCAGGTTAACTTCATTGTTAACTTCAATGGTTTGATTAACCATCATTGGTTCTTCTGTGGTTTGTTTAACCATCATTTGTTCCATTTCGGCTTCCAACGCCGCATTTTGCTTACTTTCGGCCACATAGGCCGTAATTCTATCCCATATGTTGGGCATAGACATCATCAACATCTATGGACGGTCCCATCCTGTAGGCTTACAGAAGCCTCTTGGACGAGTTGATTCTTCAATCACTTCCCTCTCCCAAATGAAGTCGTGAGTAGGGTGTAGATCAAGTGAAGCATATATATTGTCCCGAGGGACATATGCTGTGTCAGAGGGAGTACATGGCGCTATGTTCGCCAATTGTTTGTCAAAAGTATGTTTGGTGATATGGTTGACTTCAGCTAAGAAGTAGCTTTGGTCACCTTCCACGTTTTCGACAAGGCCATCCTCTCTCCAGATGGAAATCCTCTGATGGAGTGTTGAAGGAACTGCCCCAACTCCGTGGATCCACTCTCGACCAAGCAACAAATTGAAATTGGCCTTAGTAGGAATAACCATAAACATGGTTAATCTCTTGACACTTCCCACCACCAACTCCACCTCCATGGCTCCCAAAGAATAGCCAGATTTGCCCTCATAATTTGTGAGAACAATGTTGTGTGGCCTTAGATCGGTATCTGATTTACCGATTTTTGCCAACATGTGTTGAGGCATTAAATTCACCGCAGCTCCTCCGTCGACGAGAACCTTATTAACACCTACATTATTAACTTTGGCCTGAATAAACAAAGGCTTTAAATGGTACTTCATGCCTCCATTTGGGTGTTCAAAAACTGCGCTTTGTTCCTCCATGCAGCCATTGTTGAGTACATAATAGCAAATTGGCTTATGCTTAGCCATATCTTGGTCGAAGTCTTGCTCGACTTCGTTGACTTCCGATATCACGTCGAACTCAATAGGAAGTATTGAGACGACACATATGACGTCGAAATCAGGCTCTGAGTCTGAAAAGTCAGATCCCATCTCTTCGTCATCCAGGTTAAGGCCTTCTTCTGGGTTGAGGCCTTCTTTGACAAACGTAAGAGGAGGAAAAATCCTCTCTGTTGCAGGCTTTCTTTGCACTTCAACAGACGAGGCTATTTGGTTTCCTTTGTTGGTGGCTGAATTTCCACTTCTTTCAACAGCAATAAATTTCATTTGGCGTTGATGTCTCCGCCATTGTGTTTTGGTCATGGGATTTTTCCCTTTGTAATTTTTATTATAGACATATTTGCTGGAATCATATGTCTTATTCTGGGTCATGGCACTCGAGTTTCCCTGCACCATTTTTAAAGAATACCCTGCATCCTTTCCTCCTGAATGCACCCATCTTTCGACGGGTGATTTTGTGGGTGGCACAAATGTTTTCGCCCCCTTATGAGTTGGAGGTGTCACTTTGAAGGGGATACCTCTTTGATTGAAACTCAATTTTGGCCTGTTATCAACCCACACATTCTTTCTCTTCTGTTGATGAGTAGAATGTTCAAGGCTCTTTGCAGCCTCCTTATCAAATACTGAACTGCACCTGGGGCACAACATTACTTCAGTATTGTTGATTTTGCATCTATTGAGGAAATCAATCAATTCCTCTTCAGCTTTTGGGTATACCACCTGCATGTGATCTTCATGTTGGTCTTTATTGACCATTTTGACAATTGTTTCAGACCTTTCAACACCTTTCGACATACTGGTGTTTCCAGCAGTGTCTTGACTAGCTTCGACAACGAGAATATCAATTTCAGTATAATTTGCTTCTGCAGTTGGCAAAGGATTGCTGTCAATTTGCATTGAAGGTTTTGACTTATCATCAAACTTGAGTCTCCCTTCACTTAGTGCTTTCTGAACCAAGTCCCTGAAAAGAACACATCGAGAAGTGTTATGGCCTAAAAAATTATGATATTTGCAATATCCTCTTTTCTTTTGTTGTTCTAATGGTGGTATTTTTAGGCCTTTAGGCACTAAAATCTGGCCATCAGAAACCAACAAATCAAATATTTGGTCACACTTTGTGACGTCGAAGGTATATGTTTTTGCAATATATTTATCATTTTTTGGTTTGACAGGATTTTTTCCATCAGAAGGCCTCAATAATTTACAAGTATATGGAGGTCCGGGCTTTAATTCTGCCATATTAACGTCTTCTTCGACTTCTTCATATGATATGTCGAAGTCTTGGTCACTATCGTTAGTATTAACATAAGCAATCTTTTCCTTTTTATTAAATCAATTAGTTCTCGCCTTCTCATCTTTAAGCCTTTCGACTTGTCGAACTCTGTCAGCCAATTGAGCCATGTCTCTCAGGTGTAAAGTGTCTAACTTTTTCCTAATAGAATAATCTAGGCTACCAGCAGCCATTTCGACTAACTCATGCTCGTTGAGAAGTCTAAATCTATTGAGATAATCGTCAATAGATTCTGGCATTTTGCGTCGAACACTTGCCAATTCTTTAAGGCTAATCTTGCATTGGCCCATGTAGAATTGTTCATGAAACGCTTTTTCCAATTGATTCCAATTAAACATGGAATGTGGGGGTAATGTAGTGAACCAAGTGAATGCATTTTTTGTTAAAGAAATTGGGAAATATTTCATTCTTAAATTCTCATTTTGCGCTATGTCACCAGCCTCAGTCAGATATCGCGCAATATGTTCGACAGTGGATTCACTGGTTTCTCCAGCAAATTTTTGTGAACTTAGGGATTTTCCATCCCCTAGGCAAATCTGTTTGTGTCACATATTCTGACAGGGGAGATACAAAATTAGGTCTATGCAAGCCTAAGTTAAGACCATTTTGGGCTAAAATTGTTTCGACAAGATTTGCCAAATTATTTTGATTACCAAAGTTGTTTTGCTGAACATGTCTTATTACTTCGTCAGCATCTTGGTTTCTATTGACTAATACCATTTCAGGCACAGGTTCTTCGATAGCCATTATTTGTCTTTGATCGACAGGAATTGTATAGTTGGGCCTTTCGACAGGTAATTCAACAGGCCTAACATTTTGGACTTGGGGAATTCGCTGGTTGTGCACTGTGGAGTGCCAAAGAAATCAGCAATTCGACCCATTTGTGTAGCTAACATTTGGTAACTGTCATTTGTGCTCTGAATTAATGGGTTAAACACTGTACCAATTTGTTGTGTTAGCATATTAACCATATCGTGGTTACTATCATCCATCTGTTGCCTCAATGCCAACAAAGACGAAGTAGTTATTGAAGGCTGTGGATTTCGACTATAAATATTTTCCAGGGAATTATTTATAGGTGAAAAACTTGAGGCTAAGTTTTCTGCATACGTAGATGCATTTGTTTGAAGCCCTGCCATCATGGCTGTTGGCATGCCATATGGGTAATTTCTACCATTCATGAAATTGAATGGCATATTCCCTATCATAGAGTTTACCATAAAGGGCATAGTCGGATTTAAATTAGATGATACATGGACCATATTCGACAAAGGGTTAATAGCAGGAGCAGTTGTTGCAGTTACCCCCATAATTGTCGAAGAAGGAATCAGAGCGGTTACTCCTGGAGCGCTTACTCCAGTAATGGTTGGAGAAGACGCAGGAGCAGTTACTCCTGGGACAGATACAGGAGCGGTTACTCCTGACATATTTGCAGCGTTTGTATTGTTAACTGACGCTTGAGAATGAGCGTTTGATGTAGAAGCATCATTCATGTTTGAGCGTGGCATTTCAATAGTACGCCTACCACTTTTTAAATGCATGCAAAGTGTAAATTACCGGTTTTGTGTTTGATAACAAACCCAGAATTATTTAGTAAAACTTTTAATAATTAGCACAAAGGTCCCACTGGGCGTGCCAATTTGTTTACCGTGATTTTTAGTAAACACCGCTAGTTACACGTGTGTGTTGCTTGCGAGATCAACTAGAAACATCTCAGAACATTTGTGAATTAAAGTTTTTACTAAAGTTATTGATGTTTATGAGGATAACTGTTTTAATGGAGTAAAACGATGAAGAAATGCATGTGTTTAAGAAGAAATGCAGAAATATGATGAAGTGCAGTAAAGTGCAGAAAGTATAAATAAAGAAAAGGAAATCGAAAGATAGTAAATTGCAGGAATTCGTAAAGAAGAACCAGTAAATTGCAGGAATCTTTAAAGAAATAGTAAGTAGATTGCTGAATGTAAGAGGTTTGGTGCGCAGATCACATACATTGTTCTTCAGTAACTCGTTTTCTCTTATGCGAAAGTATGAGTATTTTCTGAACGTTTGTATAGAATGAAATTGCGACCCTTCTCTCTACGAGAAAACTCCTATTTATAATAAAAGAAAAACAATAACCGCTCAGCGGTTTTTCTAAATAAAATAACTGCTATTTCGACTAGATAAGATTAGATAACTGCTCCATCTTTCGACCACATCACCGCTGTCCTTTTCTACCAGCATTCTTTGACTTAACCTGTTATCTGGTGTTGTTCAACTTTCTGTCGAAACTACTAACTTCAGCTTTCCAATTTTCGCTAAGTTATGTGCTATGCTGATTCTCCCTGTACACAGCTTCTCGTTGTCGAAATATCAAGCCTTCTTCCTGAATGCAACGAGTCAAACCTTGTAAACGCCCACTCTTTCGACAACAACACTGCCCTGTCTTCGACTAAACTCTTTAACGTCTTTCTCGTCGAAAACTTTGTCTTTAAACTCTCAGTTTCATTAAGCCTTAGGCATAGTCGAAATTACTCTTCACAACACCTTTCTCAATGTCAAATATCAACATCCCTTCTTTAAAACAACAAGTCAACATCATTGACTGCATTTAATTGAGCCTGTCGAAGGGCGCTCGTAATGGCCAAACGAGTAAACCCAGAGTGACTATTGCAAATAATCGGTTTGTGGTTGAGTGTTTAATTATTTGAAAATTAGGGGGGTGCGAGTATCAAACATCCCAGTTTCTTGTATTCTGCAAACTTGGCTTAAGTGAGGACCCTGTATTAATAAAATAGGGGGGGTGTTATTATTAATCTGATCTAAAAATAAAATAAAATAAAAGAAATAGGTTAAGACTATATAAGGCAACAAATGAAAATAGGAAACCCTAATTTTCACCTGCTTCCATCCTCAGCGCCGTCTCACATTTCCCAAGAGAGAGAGAGAGAGAGAGAACATTTCCGGCGAGGGAGAGAGAGCGCTTGAGGGAAAGGAGAAGAGAGAGAGGGATCGTGAAAGTGAGAGAGTAGGAAGGGAGGAGGGTGACCGATGAAGTCTACCGGAGGAGAACCACCACTGGGGGTATCGTGGTGCTGCCGACGACGACGGACGGAAATGGAGGGGGTGCTCACGACGGTGACAGAGGGGGAGAGTCGTGCGAAGGGTCGCGAGAGAGGCTTTTGGGACTGGGACGGTGGTGGAAGGACCGACGTCGACCGACCGTTCCTTGACCGGCGATGACGAACATGCACGACGGCGACAACAACAGAGGTGGGGGGATGGTGGCTGTGACAGTGATGGTGATGCACTGCGATGGCATGGAGGAGCACGACGGCCACGCCTGACGGCGATGACCACCGCCAGTGGTGGCGCTTTTCCAACAACAACCAAGTTCGTTTCTTTTCTTTCTTTTTTTGTGATGGAACTGTTTTTGTCCCCTTTCTCGATTCTGTTATATGGTATTTATAAGGGAATACTGTGTGTTGGGGTCGCAGAGGCGTGGTTATTTCGAAGAGAGAGAGAGGGGGGACAGTGGGTGTTTGGCCGCGAGGTTGGTTGTTTCGAAGAGAGAGGGAGTGGGTTATGATGGTGGTGGATGTTTGGTGGTTTTGTGGTGCGTAGGTGGTGATGGTTGTTTGGTGGTTTTGTGGTGCGTAGGTGGTGTTTGGTTGTTGTGTTTCCTTAGAATAGAGAGGGACGAGAATGGTTATGGAGTGAGTGAGGATAGGTGAAGGCAGTGACTGTGGTTTGTGGCGCGGATAAGGTGGAAATTATGGAGAGAAAGAAAACTGAGGGAGATGGTGAAACAGAAAATGAAAGAGGCAGCAGTGATGGCTAGCCGTAGGTGGTGTTATGGTGGAGGATGAGCCTTAGTGATACACCCATTCTCTTCTACTCTACATTCCTCTCACTTATTACTGTTTTTGTTCCTCTGATTTCCTCTCCTTTTCACTCTGGCTACTCAGTTGTATTAATGGGCCAATTGTGTGGTGTAGGTGTGGTTTAGAAGCAGGGGAGCAAAACTCATAGGGGGACAAAAGCCTAACAGCTACTGAAACATGCAGCAACAGCAAGGGGTAGAGGTGGTGCTGCAAAAGATGAAGTGTTTTTGCCTAAAATGTAAAAAGCAAAGGGGCAAGATAAAAGAGGTTGAGCTTGTAGCTCAAAACGTTTTTTCCTCTCCCAGCAACAACTATGGCAACGCTGGCTTCCTTCTTTTTTACTCTTTTTTATTTAATTTTTGTACTATCTTGCTTTTATTTTTTTTGTCTATATGTGTAACAAAATTGACTTCTTTGGTTGTACCATTTTTTTTTTGTAAAAAACTGATTATAATAAAGGCAATATTCAAAACTGATTTTTTCATTATATTTTTTCTATAATAATAATAAATTAAACTAATAACTATAATAATAACGATAAAATAACGAGCACCAAAATAAACACTCGTACATGGCGAGAAGTGAACACACGTTCGCAATGAGAATAAAAATGCATGCATGATTAGAAATAACACGCGCAATGAGACGGTAATGGGAAATTCCTCTGTGGTTTTTATGGTTCACTTGGAGGGTCCACCATCATGCATGCAGAGTTGTGTGCAATCCTTCATGGGTTGAATATGTGTTGGGATCTGGGCTTAAAGCATGTCCTCTGCTACTCAGATTCCTTTAATACTTTGAAACTTATAGAGAGTGCACAAGTGTCATTTCATCAACACGGCAATGAAGTGTGGTTCGGAACCTGCTTTATCGCTCTTGGAACATCAAGCTCCAGCACGTGTTTAGAGAAACTAATTTTTGTGCGGATCATCTCGCCAAGCTTGGTATCTCAAGTTCTCAGGCTCATGTGATTTTGGAAGAGCCTCTGATTACATTGTTTCAGTTGCTTCAAGCTGATGCTCAAAGGTGTTCCTTTGTTAGGCCATAGTTTCTTTGTTTTTTTTTCTTCTTCTCCTTTCTCTTTTGTAACCAAAAAAAGAAATAACACGCGCGCACGAAGAGAAGTGACACGCATGCACAAATAGAATAAAACCTATACACGATTAGGAATGACACGCGTGAATGACAAACATCATAACGAACAATATTTTTGATTTTTTTTAATAAATTTTAAATTAGTCAGATAAAATTAGGGTACAACACGTCCCAAATGAATTTTTTTCTTGTAGTGAAGTCGGACACCAAAGTATTAGGGAATGCACCTAGGAATGTATCTATTTCAATCGTCGTGTCGATTAACTTTGATCTTTCATCATTGACATAATTTACTATGAGATCTTAGTCGTTGTGTTACTAGTTGTCTAATAATTGTCTTAATCATATATATGCGCGCATCATAATTTCGACACTGGTTATTTCTCAATTACATCCTTTATGCTACTTCCCTAAAATAAAACATCAAATCACGAGAGCTTTGGTTGTGAACTAACTAAGTCTCAAAAATCACGAGCAGACAAAGAGCAAATTACCCACAATTATGCCTTATAAATTGTATTACACATGGAATACTATGTTGTGTGCCAGATAAGATGTCTGCCATGTCAATGTTTTGTAACAGAGTATAACAGATTGGGAAGAAAAATAAAATGATCAAAACTGCAGGGATGATTGAGATATTTTTTTTGTAGAGACTAAATTGAAAACAGCCTATAATTGTAATTGTAATATTATCATACAACAGTGATATACGACAGGAAAAACTTTTTATAAAAAAGGTACGAATTGGCATTTGACCGAGAAAATTCCCCGATAAACATACATGATTAGTATGGCGAGAAGTCGATAATAACTGAATGAAATTTATTTTTTTTTAAATTGGGGAAGGGGGAAATTTTTATTAATCAAAGTGGTACTAATGACCATTTTACAACTGTCTCCGAGGGGATTTGAACTCAGCACCTTGAGGATACAAGACTAGCTCTTACCACTGAATGAATATAATAGTGATTAATCAAAAAACAACAATGCTCGTCTGTTTCGTATCGTACTATTTTTTTTGGTATAAACCGGGTATCCATAGGACCACAATTGGCGGCAAAGCTCTCTCCTTCAAGATATTTAACATTGTCGCATGCCCAAATGCTAGATTTGAACCGAGGACATTGGTTAAGCTGGAAGAGATCCCTACCATCTCATTCAAGTGCTCTTGGGTTCGTATAGTACTATCTAACAACATTATTCTTTATTATAATATTATTGCTATTTTAATTATTATTTTAGTTAGTATTATTAAACAGGCTGCACCAATGTTAAATCTTTTGAGAGAGAGTTTTGTCGCTCATTGTAGTCCTACCCGACTGGAGTTAGTCTCTACAGTTGCGCGCAGAGATTACCCGATTTATACAAAAAAAATCTTGTTATTACTATTTTCTTGAAGGATAGTCGCTATATTGGTAAATTGTAAAGGAGAAATTATAACGTCAATAACAATTTTTTAAAACTAAAAATCACAAAAAAAAAAATTAAAACTAAAACCAAAAACCAGTTTTTGTTTTATAAAATTTGAAACCTTAAAACGAAAAAAAATCCTAAACGGGTTTTAAGCACCTAAATATTTAAAATTTAGATAAATTTATAATTTATAATTATTTAATAAATTAATAATTGTCAATATTAAATATTTAAGTCAAATTTAATAAGTAATTTGATAATTTAAAATTATTAATGAATGCAGCTAGTATTAAATAGAACCAACAAGGGTTCGTTCGAGCAATAATTGGGAATCCACCCGATCGAGTCTCAAGTTCGAGTTTTGAGTGTGGCAAAAACTTTGTTGGGAGGGAGAATCACACGGATCGGCAAAGTCGGATACACCTGACTAATCAGGCTCCCCGAACGTATATTAGTCTTTGGCAAATGCTATGGCAACTGCGCACCAATAACGCGATAACAAAAAAAACATAACCAAAACTGTTTGCCCAGTGACATAAGCTACCCTGGGACACTGGGGTTAATTAACCTGATGCTCCCAGGTTCGATTCCCGCATTGATAAACTCGGTATTGGTCAGTGCAACAATTGCTCTTAAACATGAGCGGAGATTCGTCATTCGTTCAAAGCGTTGAGACACTCTATAGGTAGCCAGCGGTGGTTTTAACCAAAAGAGTATTAAATAGCATTATCTCATTTTAACTTTCCTTAAAATACAAGTGTCTTCTTTCTTTATTAATATTATTATTACCCTATTTTTATGATCAATGAGTACAATTTTTCCATGCAAACTTATCTCTTTCGATTCGTTAGCCAACAATTCCCTAAGAAGTAAATGTTTATGGGAAATTGTGTATTTATTGAAAAGTGTTTAGCGTTTATTTTTAAAAGGGTTAAATATGTTTTTGGTCCCTATAAATATAGCGAGTTTTGTTTTTAGTCAATCTAAAACTTTTTGGATACTTTTGGTCTCTACATTATTTGTCGTTTGCACTTTTAGTCCCTTTTGTTAGTTTTTGTTAAATAAGTAAGCTAGTTCGACTAGCTATTTCGACTTAGCTAGTTCGACCACTCTCAACTTGTCTGTCGAAGTAGAGGGTGTCGAAGTTTCCCTTTAGATTTGATTTTTATGCTTTAGATTAATTGCTGACTCAGCATACGTAATGTACTATATAAACAATCTCAGTGATGCAATGTGTAGAGCACACGTTTTCAGTTGCACTCTAACTGAATTCTGTTATTCTCTCTCTCTCTCTCTCTCTCTCTCTCTCTCTCTCTCTCTCTCAAGTGTGTCCGTGTGTGAGTGAACACAGTGAATCAGAAACTTCCAACAAATGGTATCAAGAGCAT
This sequence comes from Astragalus membranaceus, assembly GCA_039519185.1. Classification (NCBI taxonomy): domain Eukaryota; kingdom Viridiplantae; phylum Streptophyta; class Magnoliopsida; order Fabales; family Fabaceae; genus Astragalus; species Astragalus membranaceus. Next base: position 136,239,036 of record CM076850.1, read on the forward strand.
AATTGTTGAAGTTTCAGAGTGTGAATCCAGAGTGAAGAAGACGAGTGAAGTCTCAAAGGTGAGAGTGGTGAGCATTGGTTCCTAGACATGGGCTGTTCGACACACATGACAGGGAGGAGAGATTGGTTTGTCGAACTTGACTTTTCGATCAAGAGCAGAGTGTGGTTTGCTGATGATAGAACCATGAAGGTGGAAGGTGTGGGGAGAGTAATGATATGAAAGAAGGATGGTTCACTGTGCTTCATTTCTGGTGTACTGTATGTGCCAGGGATGAAGAGCAATTTGCTGAGTATTGGACAACTATTGGAGAAGGGATATAGGATGGTGTTGGAAGACAATGCTATGAAGGTGTATGACACTGAACAGAGGCTGTTGATAAAGGCAACTCTCTCCAAGAACAGGACATTTAAGATCGAATTAGGTGTGCTGATGCAGCAGTGCTTAGGCACAGCAGTCGACAAGGAAGAATGGCTATGGCATTTCAGATATGGACACTTGAATTTTGGTGATTTGAACAGGATGCAGAGCAAGACAGTAGTGAAAGGTTTGCCGCATATGCATGTTCCAAAGGATGTATGTGCAAAGTGTGTGGAGAGTAAAATGCCTAGGGGTTCCTTCAATCCAAGTGTGCCCAGTAGAGCAAAGAGGAAGCTGCGGGTGATTTTCTCAGATGTGTGTGGCCCCATAGTGCATGAAACTCCTGCAGGTAACAAGTATTTTGTTACATTTATTGATGAATTCACTAGGAAACTTTGGATTTATTTGATTAGGAGGAAGAGTGATGTGTTGGGAGTATTCAAAAAATTCAAAGTCTTAGTCGAAAAAAAATGTGGACAGACTGTCGAAGTGTTAAGAACTGATGGTGGTGGAGAGTATGTGAATACTGAGTTTAATGAGTTCTGTGAAGTTGAAAGAATAACACATGAAATCACACCTCCATACACTCCTCAGCATAATGGAGTGGCTGAGAGGAAAAATAGGACATTGCTTAATATGGTGAGAAGCATGTTAAAGAGTAAGAATATGCCTAAGAGATGGTGGGGAGAGGCAGTTAATACTGCGGCATATATCATTAATCGAAGTCCAACAAAGAGATTGGAAGACATCACCCCTGAGGAGGCTTGGACAGGTGTCAAGCCAAACGTGTCGCACTTTAGAGTATTTGGATCTGTTTGTTTTCGACGCGTGCCTGATCAGCAGAGAACGAAGTTAGATGATAAAGGAGAAGTGATAGTTATGATAGGTTATCATTCGACTGGGGATTACAAATTGGTGAATCCTGTGAATAATAAAATTGTGATAAGTCGAGATGTGGTGTTTGATGAGGGGAAGACATGGGAGTGGAGTTACAAGGGAGAAAGTTCGACTGCTGTCGAATAGAATTTATTCGACGTACCTGCTTGTGTCGAAGAGTCAGAACTTGAAGGTGAAACTGAGCCTGTCGAAGAGAATGGTGGTGAAGAGGGTAGTCGAGAAATACCAAGAAGATCAATGAGACAAAGACAGGTTCCTGCAAGACTAAGTGACTGTGAGGTGATGACTTATAGTGCAGTCAATGACGAAGGTGATATAATGCACTTTGCACTTCTTGCTGAGACAGAACCAGCGACTTGGCAGGAAGCAATGCTGAATTCGAAGTGGATGGAAGCTATGAAAGAGGAGATTAGATCTATAGAGAAGAACATGACTTGGGAATTGGTCGAATTGCCCAAAGGAAAGAAAGCAATAGGTGTGAAATGGATATACAAAGTGAAAGTAAATCCTAAAGGTGAAGTAGTGAAGCACAAAGAAAGATTGGTGGCTAGGGGGTTCCTACAGAGGTATGGTGTTGACTATGAAGAAGTCTTTGCACCCGTTGCAAGACTTGAAACTACTGTGAGAGCTGTGGTAGCTGATGCTAGTATGCAAGGGTGGAAGATACATCAACTTGATGTAAAATCCGCCTTCTTAAATGGAGAATTGGAAGAGGAGGTGTATGTCGAACAACCAGCAGGTTTTATTCGACAAGGAAGTGAGAACAAAGTGCTGAGATTGAGAAAGACTTTGTATGGCCTAAAACAAGCTCCACGAGCTTGGAACAAGAAGATAGACAAGAGCTTGATCAACATGGGATATGTGAGATGTATTTCTGAGCATGGGGTGTATGTGAAGTCAGATGGTGGAGATGTGATAATCCTATGCCTCTATGTTGACGATTTATTGGTTACTGGTAACAATGAAAATAAAGTGGCGGAATTCAAGAAGAGAATGATGAATACTTTCGAAATGACTGACCTAGGAGAGATCTCATATTTCCTAGGGATTGAATTTCGAAGTACTAGTGAAGGAATGCTGATGTCACAGAAGAAGTATGCTTCTGATATACTGCACAAGTTCAATATGCAACACTGCAACAGCGTTGAAACACCAGCAGAGGTAGGGCTATGGCTCGACAAAGATGCTGATGAACCAGAAGTGGATGCAACTGCGTTTCGACATGTGGTTGGGGCACTGAGATATCTCTGCAACACCAGACCTGACCTTAGCTTAAGTGTTGGTCTGATTAGTAGAGTTATGGACAGGCCTAGAACATCGCACCTAGCCGCTGCTAAACGAATCCTAAGATATGTCAAAGGCACTGTGGCATATGGAATTCTGTTGCCTAGTAAATGTAGAGACAATGAGAAATGTCTATATGGCTTCACTGATGCTGATTGGGGAGGTGACAAATCTGATCGAAAGAGCACTGCTGGCTCTGTGTTTCTTCTTGGGTCAGGTCCCATCTGATGGAGTTCGAATAAGGAATCAGTGGTGGCATTGTCCTCATGCGAAGCTGAGTACATTGCTGCTTCAATGGGAGCCTGTCAAGCAATCTGGTTAGACAATCTGATGCAAGAGCTAATGATCAAGAAGGAAGGTGCTGTGGAGTTATATGTCGATAACAAGTCTGCAATTAGCTTGGCGAAACATCCAGTGGCACATGGACGGCTGAAGCACATTGAGACACGTTATCATTTCTTAAGAGACCAAGTCACAAAAAGGAAGGTTGAAGCTGAGCTACTGTAGATCAGATATGCAGGCAGCTGATTTGTTCACCAAGGCAGTGAAGGCAGAGACATTCAAAAGGCTAAGGAGCATGCTGAATGTGATTGATTGTAATAAGTTTACGTAGATAGATTCTACTGTATTTTGTTGTTATTTGCTCGTGTTAGTAACTAGCTTAAGGGGGTGTGTTAAATAAGTAAGCTAGTTCGACTAGCTGTTTCGACTTAGCTAGTTCGACCACTCTCAACTTGTCTGTCGAAGTAGAGGGTGTCGAAGTTTCCCTTTAGATTTGATTTTTATGCTTTCCATTAATTGCTGACTCAGCATACGTAATATACTATATAAACAATCTCAGTGATGCAATGTGTAGAGCACACGTTTTCAGTTTCACTCTAACTGAATTCTGTTATTCTCTCTCTTTCTCTCTCTCTCTCTCTCTCTCTCTCTCTCTCTCTCTCAAGTGTGTGCGTGTGTGAGTGAACACAGTGAATCAGAAACTTCCAACAGTTTTCACTAACGGTGCTAACGTGGCATTCGTTATGTGGCAATTTTTTATGTGCGGCATTTCATGTCATTAGTTATCCGCCACATAATAAGAAATTTGTAAATAATAAAAACTAAAAACAAAATTAAAAAAACAAAAATTAAAATCCCCAATCCCTAAACTCACTCTTATCTTCATCTTCTTCATGTTGCTGTCCAGATTAATGCTGTAAAAATATGAAACAAGCCGATGTGCATTTTGTGTAGAGCAAGATGTGCATTTTGTACTATCAAGTAGCTCTCTACATTTTATGAAGGAGTAGTTTCACACAGGGTACAAATTTTCTCCATTAGTAACATTATTCTTTCTCTATTTCTCCATTCCTTTAATTGTCAAAAGGAAAGAGTAACATTCTAAAAGCAGTTTTGTTTTCTATTGTTTAAATAGCATGGTGCAGTGACTTAAAAACATAAACAATAGCACAATGGTGCTTAAATTTATGAGAAATGAACTTTAGTTTCACATCAGGTTTTTGAACGAAAACCGACAATCATGCTCAGCAAGCCAAACAGTACAAAATGCATATCTTCCCACACAAAATTATTAATGCTCAATGTACTTGAGAAAAATTGACTTTAACAGGAAGAATATGTGAGTTGAATCTGGACAGCAAGATGAAGAAGCTGAAGATGAGAGTGAGATTAGGGATTAGGGATTTTAATTTTTGTTTTTTTAGTTCTTTTAATTTTGTTATTAGTTTTTTTTTATCATTTCCATCATTTCTAGTTAAGTGGCAGGCAACTAATGACATGGAATGTGACACGACATGTTAACACATAAAAAATTGCCACATAACCGAGGCCACATCAAAGCCGTTATTGAAAATTAACAACAGGGACTAAAAGTGCAAACGACTAAAAATGTATGGATCAAAATTAGCTATATATAGAGACCAAAACATATTTAACCCTTTTCAAAACAAACATTTCTTTTATTGATTTATTAACTAATCCTCAAGGCACTCGATATAAGGACCCACAAACAATGAGAATGCTTGTTTGTATTGACTCAGAGTAAGTGGCATTTGTCATGCATGCACATAATATTTCATGTTCTCAAACTTTTTTTGTCTAGAGGTCTTCAACGCCACTCTAGTGTTTAGGAGAAAGTGGTTTAGGCTGATTCAGAGTTAATTCCAATCTGTTCTATCATTAAAGATCAAACTCGGGTATCGATATCGAGTCTGTCCCTTTTAAATAGAGTGTGTTAACTACTCGCTCACAACTTGGGATTAATTAGTGGAAAGAAGTTGTAGTAAAAATAGTTTAATTATTTCTATTTCTTTTAACTATTTAAAACTTTTTAAATAGGTCTCTAAATTTGCAATTGTAATCGGGTCTCTAAATTAATTAACATTTTGTAAATAAGTTATTGCATGCTAAAACTTTTTAAATTGTTTGTATGTAATTAAATGTAAACTTTTAAATAATTTGTAATTAGAGTCCTGTGTTCAATGACTCGATTAAAAACTATTTAAAAGCTTAATGACCTAATTAATTAAAATTATTTAAAATTTTAGGTAAATTAATAATTTATTAGTTTTAAATTAATTCATAAATGTCTATATTAAATGTTTAGTCAACTTCAATATTAGACATGAATATATTTATTTTTTATATTGTATAATAAATGCTAACATATTTTTAAAGTTACAAATTAAAAATATTCTTTAAACTACTAATTAATGTTTATTAGTTTATCCTTTATACAATAAATTGAATATTTAATTCAATTAATTTTTCGCAAAAAAGATGTAACAAAAAAAGTTTTTCTCAAAAAGTTTAAATGTATTAATTAATAATATACTTTATATTAAATTGTGGGGTTTTTTGTCTACTTAGATGAAATGACAAATAAACAACACGCACACTACCATTGCTCCCACCCAGGTTCGAACCCGAAAGTCGACGTACCCATGTCGCTGAAATGACCAAGACAACCAACAGTAAAGGACTATTAAATTTTGATTTCAAAACTCATTTTTTTGTCTAGGGGTCTTTGACCCCCTCTAGTGTTCATCCGGAGTTCGGTCGGAAGGTAAGTAAAGTCTGGCTACAATTTGTTCCATCGCCGGGGATTGAACTCGGGTACTAGCCGAGTCCGCCCCTTAAGATGGAGTGCATTAACCACTTGCACAAAAGCTTGGAGTTGAAATACGTTAGCCATGTGATTTTTTTGGCATTAAGTATCAAAGAAAAGAAATAGCTTTGGGCGGAAATCATGCAACTTTTAGTGCTTGAATTGTCTTTCTATAGATTTAGGGGTGTTTGGATAAACAGCTAATTAATTGTTTATGGCATAAACGCTTATCACATAACTGCTTATGCATAAACTGTTTATATGATAAACGATAAAATGTTGATAAAATATTTTTCTATAAGCTATAAGCTATTTTCATAAGCTATCATGTGGAGCTAACGAAAATTAGTTGAAAACAGCTTATGAACATGTCATAAGCTATTTTCACAAGCTCTCTCAAAGAGTCTCACAAGTGCTTATGCTAGTGGATAAGCTCAAATAACTCTTTCCGTTTTAATTATTAGTGTATTTATCCATTTTTTTAAAGTTAAAATCACCCTCATATTTCACATTTTATGCTAGTTTATATATCCATAGACCACAATATCTCTTCATTTCAAAGTTCCTTTATCCAATCGCCAATATGGATACGCCTCCCATCACTATTCAAGCTCCCATTACCACACGAGAGCTTCACCTCTTTCACAGAATAGATCGTGAGCTTCTCTGTTTCCTGATCTTCAAGCTTCATCGTGACGTGACACAGTCCCTTCTTGTCATGACCCTATGGATTTGGCTTGAAAGTGTTGGGTATCCCAATCTTGTCGTAAAAGTATCGGGTCTATCAGCTACCATTATCAATGCTTTAGCCAATGAAGCTGTGACTTGCTTACAATGTCTAGAGATAGACGATCCTTCCATCCCAAGTGGGGGTGGCTTACCCTTAACCAAAATACTCGTGCAAAAGGACATATCTCTTGAAATCTTCACTCTTAAGAGGTACACTGCAATTGCTGGCATCAAAGGTGTTCTAAATAACATTTGTGGTCGAATTTTTAATGATGTTTTGCAGATAGTACTAAAAAGCAAGAACATCATCGCATCACAAGGTACCGCATCACGGATTAGCGCGCTTAACAGGCCGTTGGTTCTTCCAGGATTCCCACACCCATTGTTTGGCACATTTGATCTATCACCAAGGATTGAGAATCTTAGTTTGTCTGATGAGAGGATATGGGGTCAAAGAACACATTTTGATGATGCTACTGATGATGATAAGTCGATGTTTCTCACATTTTCTAAGGGTTTCCCCGTGTCAGGAATGGAGGTGAGGTACTTGTTTACAAATATTTATGGGGATTGTGTGCAGAGTTTAAGCATGGAAGAAAATACAGATCTGAGTCAGCAACCCCTGTATGCAATTATGATTTTGAGATCTGTGACAACGGTGGATCAAATTTTGGTCGGGAAACGCGTCGCTAAACTTCAGATCAACGGGAAGGATATATGGGCTCGCAAGTACGAACGCCGTGGCTGAATTTTTTAATTAGTTATTGTCTAGAGTTAAGCCACTCATGCTAGCTACAAATGCATAAACCTAAAATATATCATTCTAGATACGTAGCTTCCTTGTGTGGTAAATTTAACTTTATTTCTTTCTCTTCTTTGAAGAAATGCATTTATGTCTGAATGTTATCAAATCGTTGGCGGGTGGTTGTGTCTACTCTTTTGGTTTTGTATTTCTTTTGTCAACTCAGCTCAGTACCTTATGCTTTTTCCATTATGAAGAAAACTATATGCAGTAAAGTTTGGATTAAACTCTTGGATTTGTATTGATAGTTTTCAATTTGGTAATTTTTGGGTATATTTAACAAAGTAATGAAAATTAGTTTTTGTATGAACTGGACATCCCCCCACAAAATTGTAACGACTAAAATCTTTAGAGGACTAGATTCACATGGGCAACAAAACTCTGTCTTAAGAGTTTTAATGTTTGTGTTCTCAAGGCTTGGATTCAAACTCACAAGTCATGATCATTAGCTAAGTTGGAAAAGACCACTGCTATATCATCCAAATGCTCTTAAGTACAATAAAGTCTTTTTTGATGATATACATGAGAGTGAGGTGATCTAGAACTAGAAGCAATATTTTCAGAACTAAACTAGTTGTGCCCGATTGATTCAACCACTTAAAACAATTATTGATCAGTTCTCAATAGGGCTACAATTTGGTTGAACTACCTGGATTTAAGAATGTCAATGGGCAGAGTTGGTGAAATGGGCTACTCGACCCGCATAGGGCTCAGGCTTTATTTTGCAGGGCCAAAAGGTTGAGTTGAACTTTGAGCTCATACTTTAGAGTCCAAGCTTGACCTCATGCAGGCTGCAGGCTGCAGGCTTTTCAGGTCGCCCCGCATTATATAAAATGCTAATTAAAAAAAATAATTTGTCACAAAAATGATTAAGGACTGCTGTATTAACGTACCTAATAATAATATAATAAAATTGGGTACTAGCAAATTGACCTTTTTTGGTGCAACTAACAGCTTGCCACCTGTCCAATTTGAGGGGTAAAAGTGTAAATGTGTTGCTAAAAGCCAAACTTCTGTCAGTTTTTTTCTTCAGAAAAAAACCAACAAAAGCTGCGCTGACGCGCACTGGTGCGTTGTGAGTTTTTTTTCAAAAAAATAAAAAATCATTTTTTACTACTAATCACTTTAACTACAATCAATTGTAAAAAAAACCATACCGCTAACAAAAATTCCAAAATCATTTTTTGTAGAAAAATCAATAATTAAATTAAAATGATTAAATTAATTTTAAATGATATATAATTTACTATTTACTGTAATCTACTCAAACTACTAAAACCAATTAATTTAACCACTACCAATTGTCCTAAAAAGCCATACCGCTAACAAAAATTCCAAAATAATTTTTTATGAAAAAATCAATAGTTAAATTAAAATGATTAAATTAATATTAAATTATTTAGAATTTACTATTTACTATAATCTACTGAAATTAGTAAAACCTTTCAATTTAACTACTAGTAATTGTCAACAAAAATTTCACCCTTATCAAAAAATCCAAATAAATGATATAAATAAGTGGGAATGAGAGCGGCAACGGGGGAGGCAACGAGAGGCAACATGGACGACAACGGGAGACGGGCAACGAGAGACAATGAAATAGGCAACAGGAGCTGCAACGAGAGACTGACAATGTAATCGGCAGAGGCAAGGAGCGCTAACAGCGAGTTTCAACAGGGGACGACAACAGGGGATGACAACGGGGAGCGAGAACGGGAATGGGAACGGCAATGGAAGCGACAACGGGAGCTGCAACGGGGAGTGCATATTTTATATGAGATCTCATTTTCTTTTTTCTTGATTTTTACTTCATTATTAAGATTAGAAGAAGATACCATTGGGAAAAACCCAAGTCCCACATTGACTAGAGATATGGTCTCAAAAGAGCTTATAAGTGGGAGGCAACCCTCACCTTACAAGCCGGTTTTGTGGGGTTGAGTTAGGCTTTAATCACATTCTAAGATGGTATCAGAGCCTATCCTAGATCCTTCGGGCCACCCACCATTATAATCCACGCACCAAGCCCAATAATGCTGGGCGTGAGGGGGTGTATTGGAAAAACCCAAGTCCCACATTGACTAGAGATATGGCCTCAAAAGAGCTTATAAGTGGGAGGCAACTCTCACCTTACAAGCCGGTTTTGTGGGGTTGAGTTAGACCCAATCCACATTCTAAGATACCGACTTTTTTTTTACTTTTTGCAACACAAGTTTTTTATGCAAGTTGAAATATAGTTTTTTTACCAAATTTTTTCTTTTTCTTTTTCTTTTATTAAATTTTACAATTTTGAAAATATTTATAAATTTAAAACAAATTATAAAGTGCTAGTTTCCCATCCTTACTGTGAATGTCAAGGCCAATGGCAACAACTTCACAGAATTCAGCGTTGGTTACTTTTTCCAGGCAATATGACAATGTCGCAGTGTCATCTTCAATTTTGAATTCACTTGTATTCTTTTACATAATAGTTACTACCTGACCATTTAAATTTTGTTTTTCTTACTACATTTTGATAATCACCATACCAGAGCATCAAAATATCAAATTGCTAACATAAGGGCAACATAGAAATGCTTAATGGATATCCTTCCTTTATTGGATATCCTTGTTAGTGTTGTGTTGGTTTTTGATGGAGGGATCATTTTCTACACCAAAACCGATTGAACATCGTTTTTGTTTAAGTGAGACAGTAAACTAGTGAACTGATTATATAAATTATACTTGTAGAGTAAAAAAGAAATTATCCTTGTAATTTGCGGGTTTACGGGCTATCGAAGCCGAATTGGGCTAGCCCGGTATGGATTGGGCTTTTTTTCAAACCAATCAAAGAATGGGGTTGTTCGCAGACAAGTTAGGAAGCAAGGTTAAGCTTGGCTACCTAGGTATGCTTCTTGATTTGAACAATGTTGGAGACTACTGCTGGGGGGCAATGGCCATTGCCCATCTTTATGATCAGCTGAAGGATGCTTCAAGAAAGAAGACGAAGAAGATGGCTGGTCATATGGCTCTACTACAGGTGATGAGAGGTGGACACAGTTCCAGGACCACTTGGTGGCGCGGGGGCCTCCCTGTGTGCCGTACTCCTCAAACACGGTGCCGGGCTATACTTTCCATGGTTTTCTAGGGTCTCACATCCCTTTGCCTTCCCTGAAAATTATGTAGAGCTTGTGGATGAGCCGGATGTCAGCGTGGTACGTGTTTTTTATGTTAATTACAGTAATAAGTTTCTTCTACTTATTTAAATCTACTTATTTAAATAATGTTATGTTATTTGTTTGACAGATGCTGCCAGAGCTCCTGGATATGGTGGATGAGATGGATGGGACCATCAATGATAATGTCCCAGAGCCAACCAGGAGCGTCTTTCAGCGCATCAAGAGGTTGCTCAACCCCTTCCGTAGGTTTAGGAGGAGGATCGTCAATGTGTATCAGAGGAGGGGGCGCAACACCCAGTAGGATGATGTCTTAGGGGGGGATATTTGTTTGGAACTTTTGTATAATTTAACTACTTTTTATATTATTAAGTATTTTTCTGATGTCATCTACTTAATTTGGCGCAAATTTATTGCCTTTTTATTACAAACCATAATCATACATGAAATACGAAAGACATGAAATACGAAAGACATAAAACCAACATAAGCAAACAACTAACTAAGAAACTAGTGTTTCGGTAGTCCCTGTTCCAGAAGATAAATGACCTCTTCTGGAGTGCATATTGTGTCCACGTACAACTCTAAGACTTGTCGCCCCATCGGAAGTGTAGCATGATATTCCATCATGGTCCCAACGTCGTCATCGTTGCGGATCTCCATAACTGAAAAATAGCCAGTCCCGTAATCAAGACGGTTGTACTTTCGGTAACGTATACGCTCCACGTCTTTATGCCACGCTCCCTCTGGACGAATCTTCCTCTCAGCCTTTTCCTTCAGTTGGGCGAAGGTGATGTCCTTACTCATCCTGCAGAATACATGGTTAGGACAACGAAACACAACACCATGTTCGTCGGTGGTGACAGTCCCATGGTGATGAAGGGCCGTTAGGAATTTGTCGTTTGAGTACCGGGTTGGGCACAATTGCCATTCCATTTCAGCTTGGTTGTAGCTGTCAAGAGGGAGAGTAGGTTTTGGTGAAGAAGCAGATTAGGGTTTGGTGAAGAAGGTCTGAGGATGTGAACCCCCTTTTATAATAGGCATGGTGAAATGTCAGCCGTTGATTTCATTTTTAGATCACAAATCTGAGCCGTTTAAATTCTATCCGTTCAGACACATTTTCCAAAGGGATTGACATCCACTCCGTTATCTGACACACATTTGACTGATTGTAAGCCGTTGAACACCTGTTCGCATGACCCCATTCGAACACCTGTTCGCATGACCACATTCGAACCTGTTCGCATGACCCCATTCGAACAGGTGAAAAACACCCAAGAGGGTGTGTCCCCATATTTAACACACGCGAATGGCCTCGTGCGAACCTGTTCGAAGGCCCGTGTTCGAACAGGTGAAAATTCGTGAAAAAAAAGAGGTTTGGCCTGGCCTTTTGGTCATTTCACACCCTTATGGGGTGTGTTTTGAGTAGGAGGGGGTGTGGGAAAAGCAAACGCCTAACTCTTTTGGCCCAAGCCATATGCTTTTGCAGGTTTTTTTGGGCCGACCTGACTCATTTTATTAATTCTATTGACAGGTATCCACTAACACATATAGTTGTAGATGTCCACAAATATCATAAATATTTTTTTTTTAAATAAAATGCATATTTGCAAAAAAAAAAAATTTAATTACATAAAATTTCCTTCTGTTCTTTTTATAACAAAATTATTAATCGGTGAATTAATAAACTCATATTATCAAACATAAAATTTCTTAATTCTCTTACAACAAAAACTAGTCTGCATAAAACAACAAAAAAGATGGAGCTTTTTCTTCTTGTTATAACACATACAAAAATAATAATACAATAGTCTTCCATCAAATGAGTCGGTAAGATTTGTATTTTAGTAATTAGATATTTTAATATTTTTTGTAATTTACTAATGGTTACATATACCCACAGGTACATATACCATTATCAACCTTTGTATTTTTTACCGGCGGGTAGTTGAAATATTCATTTATTTTACCCAGGAGTACCCGTTAAGCTACTTACCTTATGCTTGTTGCGGATTTTATTCGCAGATATTCATGGGTACAATGTTTTTTGCCATCCCTATCCAAACCATGTTGAACTTAATTGAATCGCAGCTGAACCCTCCTTGACCCGCCACTTTTGCCAACGATAATGTTAGCCACTCGCACTCCAACAGGGATCGAGACGAGTTCATGGTTTTTTCCAGGGAGTCATGGGCGGGGGAAGCAAAACCCACATCGACTCGCCACTTTTGTGAATGATGATGTTTCGTCCCTAACACAGAGGTTTGGTGCAAGTGGTTAACACACATCATGTAATTACAAACTCGGTTAGTACTTGAGTTCGATCCCTAATAATGTATCAAATTAAAGTAAGGCTTTGTTTACCTTCTAATTGAACTCCTAGTTAGTCACCGCCCTTTTCCCCTGAACACCGTAGCTGAGTCGAAGACAAAAATAATATGTTTCATCCCTATATATATATGGGATTTTTTAGGTTTAGTCCTTGCTAACATATAAAATCGTTTTTCCGTCCTTGCAAACATACCAAATTTTGCTTTTAGTCATTGTTATTTTGTTTTTTGGGTAAACTAAGGTATCCTCCACGGCGATTGCGGAGATTAGGGGTGGACAAACGGGCGGGTAGTTCGGATTCGGGTTCAATAATCAACAACCGAAGGAAAACCGATGTGGAGATAGGCGACCCACTTCCGACCATTTTTGGAGGCGATTTCTGTAACGCCCAAATATTTAATTATTTATTTCAATTAAATATTTAGGTATGTTATTGGTGTAGTCGTATTAAAATATTAAAATGGTGTTTTAATTAACTTAGGGCGTGTTGATTAGGAATTGGGCTAAGCTGTGGAGAAAAGCCCGTGATCCAAAAGCCCACTAGCTAGGCGCATAGGTGAAGCGCCTAGGCTAGGGTTTTGCCTCACTTGCGCTTTTGTTTGAGAAAAAGAGAGAGAGGAGTGCGAAGAGAGAAGAGGGCGCGGCGCTAGCAAGGAGAGGAGAAGGAGAGGAGCTCTGTTGCTGTGGTTCTTTGGTGTCTACGGTCAAGAGAGTCTTGTCTTCGGCAAATCTAAGGTAAAGGTGGGTTCTACCATTTTAATAGGGTGTATGAGGGGTGTTATGTGGGAGTTAGGCTCTAGGTATGCCTTGATGTTTGTTTGATGATTTGTTTGGTGATTTTGATATGTATTCATGGTTGTTACGAATTGGTGTTGGTGATTGATCAAGGTGGAAATCAAAAAATTTTGTGTTGTTGATTTAGGCGCCCTGTGCCTGGGCGCCATGGTTGTGTCTTGTTGCTGTGCTGAAAACGGCGCCCTGCCCCCGGGCCCCAAGTTTGGTGTTGTGTTGTTGCTGGAAAAGGCGCCCTGCTCCTGAGCGCCACGTTGTTGTCTTGTGTGGTTGCTGTTTTGGTTGCTGAAAAGGCGCCCTGCTCCTGGGCGCCGTGCTAGTGTTGTTCCCTGTTGCTGGAAGTGGCGCCCTAGGCGCCCAATGTTGTCTTGGTGTTGCTGAAAGTGGCGCCCTAGGCGCCCAACATTGTTCCTGTGTTGCTAAGAATGGCGCCCTAGGCGCCCAGTGTTGCCTGTTGTGTTGCTGCCTGTGCTAGGCGCCCTGCTCCCGGGCGCCAGTTTCGGTTTGGGTGTTGTTGTGATAGGCGCCCTGCTCCTGGGCGCCAGTTTCATGTGTGTTGCGTTTGTGCTAGGCGCCCTGCTCCTGGGCGCCAGTTTCTGCTGTGTTGCATTTGTTGCTAGGCGCCCTGCTCCTGGGCGCCAGTTTCAGTTGTGTTGCTTGTTGCTAGGCACCCTGCTCCTGGGGGCCAGTTTTCTGTGTTGCTGTTTCCTGCTAGGCGCCCTGCTCCTGGGCGCCATTTCCTGCACTGTTTGGTTTTGCTGTCACTGTTTCACTGTCACTGTTACTGATTTTGTTTTTATAATATCGTTTGATCTGGGAATCTGATTGGGGTGTTCTAAAATGTTTTGGAAAGCTTATTCAGAGGCATAATTGAATATTCTAATTTTCAGGCAAAAAGAACTGTTTCGGGTGTCGTTAATTTTTGGGTGTGTCTGTTGATTAAATGGTTAAATGTTGGCTGCCTGTCTGTGGTTATTGGTAGTCGGGCGCCTGTGTGGCTGCCCCGGTCGGTGTTATCCTAGGTGTGGTAATTGTGTCGGTGTTGGTGTTGTAAATTATTTGGTGTCGGTGTTGGTGTTGTAAATTAGATTGGTGTCGGTGTCGATGCTGTAAATTATTTGGTGTCGGTGTTGGTGTTGTAAATTAAATTGACGACGGTGTTGATGTTGTAAATTTCCTGGTGTTGGTGCTGGTGTTGAAATTGTTGGTGTCACAGGTGATGATGTAACAGGTGATGTGCCTATTTTGGCAAAATGACAGGTGATGGGTCTATGACCGAAATATTGATTGGTGTTGTTGTGTCACTAAGTTGACTGTTATTGGTGTTGATTGTGTTTGGTGCATTATCATGGTGTCGCATACATACATATGCATTATTTTAAAGGTGATGGAGCTATGCTCAAAACAAGGTGATGATGCCACTATTATTGGCTATTTTAAAGGTGATGAAAGGTACCACATGCATATGCCCGTTGGTGTGGGTTGCATCTCATACGTTACTCATGACATTTGGTGATTGCTCTTAGTGATTGTAATTAGATGTTGTTGTGAAGCGGTAGATATAGTGTCGTAACTCTAGCATATTACTTATCATATATGCTATTATAATGTTAGATATCTCACCCCTTCTGTTTGAATGTAACCCCTATGTTGGTAACGTGCAGGTGATCGCGAATGAAGGCATATGTACCTTCGCTAGTAGAGTCGGTGTCGTCGCTCTGATACGTAACACTCGGGTGGATGAACGCTAGGCTTTATTAGTAGTCATTATTATTTAATTGTCAAAGTTTAATGGTGATGTTATAAGTATTCGTTTGAACTTTATTTTTATTCCGCTGCGTGGTGATGGAGTTAATTATGACGTGCTATGTACCGTGCTATTTTTAATGGTGAATTTTATCATATTCGTGTGACGCTTAATTGGTGAAAATGTGACATCCCTTGTGGGTGAAAAGAAAAATGTTTTCGAAACTCTGATTTTCATTAAAAGTTACCGGGTAGAAAATGAGTGTTACAATTTCAAGGGTGGACAAATGTTTTTCCATACGCACCGGTCAGAGATCGAATCCGAGACCAAATGGTTAAGGGACTCAAGTATCTACCACTTGTGCCATGTTGGTATTGTTATTTTGTTTTAATTCTACAAAATTTGTTTATATTGAAATTAATCCGTATAATATTTAAAATATTTGATTTTAGTCCCTTAGTATTAGTGATATATAATTGACTAAAACAAAACTCATATTTTTTGAAAAATAAAAATGATTTCCAATAAAAGAGGCATTTTCCGTGGTCCATTGTATGTGGGTTCTGTTCTGTTCACTTCCTCGCTTAGCTTTCAACAAATGCATCCTTCTATTTACTGAGCAGAGAGAGTAACGGAAACGCACAGAAAGAGATAGATGGAGAGTAGCGAGGAAGAAGATGACTTCCCTTCCACTGAGAGCATCATTCCCCAATCCAAGGTTGATTCCCTCTACCAATCTCACACTGAAAAGGTTCGCGCTTTCCTCTTTCACTTCTCCATAAAATTAACAATGCCTTCTTCATTCTTTCCTTCTTTGCTTCCTTTATAACTGAACTGAACCAAAACCTATTATTCTATTATCTATACATTTCAATTTCTTCCATGTTTTGTTACCACTTCCCGACATTTCCGTTTCATCTAGGTAAGAGAAGATGGGGTTTTCTATATTCTCATAATCTTTCTAATTGGGCTGATAAAATTGAAATTTGAGATTTGCTATCTTGATGTTCAATCGAAACTTGACAGAAATTCAAATTAATCTCTTGCAACGCACCTTCACTTTTTTCAATTGCTTCTGTATTTTCAATGGTTGTGGTGAATATTGAATGATCTTTGCTTTTAGAGGGCATCTCACTATTTTACTTTTTTTGTTATTAACATGCGATTGGGAACTTTGATTTTGTTGTTGTTAGTGTGATTGAGCTTCCAATAGTGAACTCAAAGTGAGTATAAAGCAGACATGATCATGCATTTAGCCGGTGCAAGATACTAATTTTCCATTTATTAATACTCCAGTCTGATTTACATTGATTCCTCAAATTCAGCAGTAAAATTACTTACTAATTTGAGAAATGCTAGTCTATTTTAAAACACATGATCCATCAGTGATATCTTATTCCTCCTGAAGTGTGGGTTTCGATGAAAAGAAAAATCTGTTGCGAGCTACTCTAATGAAGAGTGAGTGTACTACTTTGTGATAAAATGCAGGGAAGAATTTATGTTAATTTTATTTAATCCCTGAAATTTTGCTAGGGTAACTCATGTGTTTTAGTCCCGTTTCAATATGTTACAGCTCTGTTGTAAGATATTTAGTCTGGAATCTGTTTTTTGTTTACTTGCCTGTTCTGTGTGTTCCTTCTATGGACTGTTGGATAGCATGATTACCATCATTGTCAGCGACTCAGCAACACTGGGCTTGCTTCTTTGGATGATGTAAAACTTGTCTTTTGTTTCAGGGAATTAGAAAGCTTTGCTGCGAACTTCTAGATTTGAAGGATGCCGTGGAGAATTTATGTGGCAATATGCACTCAAAGTTCGTGGCTTTCTTGAGGTGACATATATCATCTTAAAATCTTCCTACCCCTTTCCATTCTCCCATCTTTACTCATTAAACAGCTCGCTAGCATGCATTTCCTATCACAATTCTTCAAAGTTATTCAGTAAGGAATGCCAAGACCTTTATATATTTGTTATGTTTCGTCTATATTGCATTGATATGAGTTAAAGTACACACATACTGGGTATATAAGACTATTTTTATTTTATTTTATTTATATTGAAAATGGTTTAACGTATATTGTTATCTGAACTGGTTCCAATATGAACTTTTTACTGGTCATGAGATATTATGACTGTCTATCCATACCTGTTTAACATAGATTTTGTGATAATTGATATTTTCCACGTCCTTTATGGAAGCAATATAAAACAAGAGAGAAAGATACAGTTTCTTGTTGATTCTGCAGTAGAAACTGAAGCGGGCGATGTTTTTTCCTTGATTGGTAACTTATTGTTTATGATTCATCTGTTAGATTTGATGTTGTTATTTTTATATAGGAACAGTGAAGGACTTATCAGTTAGATCCTCGATTTTAATGGCTGTCTCAAAAAAGGGGAAAAAGTAGTCAACATTTTAATAGTTATCTTTATATAGCGGTAAAAATGGGGGTGAGAATTCATGGCTAAGTTATTAGTCCAAACCAAATTAGCAGACTTAGCAGTTCCCACCCAAGTCAAGCTTCATCCTTGAAATTTCACCTCCATTTCTACTCCCATACCAAGCTGACTCTTACAGTTTTCATTTTCTTGATTGATAACTGAAAATCAAGAACAACATTCTGGTCTGTTGGCATTTTTCTCAAGTCTTGGTGAAATTTTTCAAAATCCTATTTAATGAACATATTAACCGTTGTCGTGACCATAAAAGAAACATTGTCATGACAACCATCCCTGTTGCGAACATAGCTTGATAAATGTTTCTATAGCATGGATGCTGCAGAGGAAGATGAAGAACGAGCTGGTAGTATTTTTGTTTGTTTAGTTCTGTGAAGAACTAACCATCTAAAAAGCTTAACCTCCTAATGTATTGTTCAATAAGTTAGTTGCACTTTAGAATTTTCATTACATCCCTACACACGAATACGAAAGCTATTTGTGGGATTGAAGTGTTCACAAAGCACAAGCCCGCTACTTTGTGTTGTAATTCAATTTAATTAGGGGAATGGGGGTGAGAAGTATTGTAATAATATAAGTCACTTTCCTCGGCTTTGCGTAAAATATTTAATTCCTTGTTCTTGATATTGTAGGATATCTGAAGAGGCCGTGGAAGTGAAGCATGAACTGATTGATCTGCAAAAGCATATCTCAGCACAAGGTATTCTTGTGCAGGATTTAATGACTGGTGTCTGCCGTGAGTTGGATGAGTGGAATCAATCAAGCAATGATATTGGTGAAATTCAGGGTGAGCCCGAACTTTCTGAACTCCTTGAGCCTTTACCCAATGAGAGAAATGACCAAAAATCACTATTCTTGGAAAACATTGACGTACTTCTGGCTGAGCATAAGTTTGAAGAAGCATTAGAGGCACTAGATGCTGTAGAAAGGAATTCTGCAGAGTTGGAAGGCTCAGGGAATAACTCATCAGATGAAGTATCCTCATATAAGTCTGCTTTCATGGAAAGAAGGGCAGTGCTTGAAGACCAGCTAATTGGAATTGCTGAGCAACCTTCTGTTACTTTTGCTGAGCTGAAGAAGGCCATAAATGGTTTGATAAAACTTGGAAAAGGTCCCGTGGCACATCAACTAATGCTTAAATTTTATGGATCTCACCTCCACAAGAGAATTGAGGCATTGCTTCCCTCAAGTTCTTTCTGTCCTGAAACATTTCCATTTACACTATCTAAGATTGTGTTTTCAGTAATTTCATCGACAATAAAGGAATCTGCTTTGATTTTCGGTGACAATCCTGTTTATACCAACAGAGTTGTTCAGTGGGCGGAGTGGGAAATTGAGTATTTTGTACGACTGGTGAAAGAGAATGCACCATCATCCGAGACAATTTCTGCCTTACGTTCCGCTAGCATCTGCATTGAGGCTAGTCTGAACTACTGCTTAATCTTGGAGTCACAAGGATTGAAAATGTCAAAATTATTGTTGGTGCTACTTCGTCCTTCTGTTGAAGAGGTTTTAGAATCAAACTTTAGACGTGCTAGAAAAGTAATTCTTGACATGGCAGAATCCGATGAATGCTTTCCATTGTCACCACAGTTTGTGTCTTCGCTTTCTGCAATTGCATCTTCATCTAGTCACATGCTTGTGGAGAGTGGAATGCGATTTATGCACATAGTTGAAGTAAGTAAACTTCATCATATGATATGGCTATCATAAAATTGACAATAAATGATGAATTACCTGCACATTATTTTAATTGATGGAATTGTATAAACTGGGGGAGTTCAACATTGATAAAACAACCATTTTCCCTTGTTCTCTCTGTCATTACAAACATTTATGTCAGGTTTTAGATCTAGATTGAATATTAAATGTTCCTTGATCGCCATGATCCTTAGTGCTTATATTGGTTTGTTATGAAGAATTCAGAGAATCTGAGATCCATTTTGATCTAACTGTTTTTCTGTTATTGATTGAATGAATCAGTTACAGTTATGCAAGTCTATTTATAGCTTGCTGTCAAGGAACTAACTGACTGACTTAGCAACAAGCTAGTCAGTTTTTCCAGTTACTGCAGACTACAGTGCAGTGTAATTAAGCTAACAGCTAACATACTAGGAACTACTCTATTAACCTTGCCCATATTCAAACAATTCCAAGCCCATGTTGAGCTTCAATTTAATCACAAAACCAAGGCAGTTCAATCTAATTGGGGAGGGGAGTTTAGACCCTTTACCAAATACCTTACCAGTCTTGGAATCTGATGAGTATCTACGAAATGAGGAAAGAAAATAGAATAATCTCCTTTGATTATATCAACAATTCTGAGGATCTCTCAGAATTGAGGTAGAAACGATTTACAAAGAAGATGAAATGATAATGAGAAAACTGTAAAATCGCAACAGAGAATTGCCAAGTCCCAATCCCAATCCCAATCCCAATCCCAATCCCAATCCCAATCCCAATACCAGCCTCCTCTCTACTACTCTTCAACTCTATTTATTCTCTAACCTGACCTCTCTACTACTCTTCAACTCTTTAAATTCTCTCTCACCAACAGAACGTTCATATTCCCCCACTACTATTTAATTAAACAGAGCATTTATATTTCCTCAGATTGAGTGCTGATTCTGTGGCCCCCATTTGATTGGTTTCCACCTCCCTCTCTCATACACCTTGGTGATTTTACCCTGCTGCCCTTCATTAATAATGTCCGCATCAACACCCCCCCTTCAAAATTCACCTTGTCCTCAAGGTGAGATGGCAGGAATTCTTTTAACACTTCAATTCGCCCCTCCCCTGGATTCTCCCAAGCTGGATGTTGCTTCCATTTGATTAAGACCTTCACATCTTCATCAACAACTTGTCATCACTACTTTCCTTTGTTGGTTTGGACATTGGTCTTCTAACAGCAACCATAGAGTTTCTCCGGGATCCCAAAGCTTAAAGCATGGTAACTCTGTTAAGCACATTAATGGAAATTAATAATTTCCTCCTGGTTCCCATTGGATGTGTTCAATTTTCTCCATATTGAACCACCCTGACGTCAATTGAAGAGGTCCACAGTTTTCGGCTAAATCCAGTCTCATCACCGCAAAATTCCTAGTAGGAACAATTTCTTGGTCCACTGTGAATCCATCCATGGTGCTTCTTTGGTTATGAAAAATAAGACTCTTGGATATCTTTGAACTCATAGAATCACCTTTATGATAATCAGAATGGTATGCCTCTTGTTGAGATTTTAAATGTACCCGGTGGAAAAGATGAGTCTGCCAACCTTCATATACTCCTTCCCTCATGACCCCATATGCCTCAACTATCCTTCTAGCAGCTGCCAAAGTCAGCGAAGTTACCACTCTGCTCAATGCAGGGAAAAACACTTCTCGCCAATCTTTAGTCAGTTGTTCAATTACTCCATCGGACCCATCACCAATCAAAGCAATGATGTCTTCCACTTCCACTGACAGAATTGTTTCCTTCATTGGGCATATCTGGTAATGTTGATGTGTTTGATTCCCATAGCTTTCCAATGCACTTGTGACATTCTCCTGCATGCTCATATTCTGTTTAAGGCCAATTAGATCCCACTTATAAACAAATGAAGACTCCATCATAATTGAAATATTTTTTAATTGCATTATACCACTACAACAACTCCTACCAACCCCCACTAACCACTTTATTAGCCTGACAACTCTTGATATGTGTCCAACAAAGGGAGAATCATGGCCACCCGATTTTGATTGAGTATAAATGACACATTATAACATCCATAATAACAATTCCATCATCATTTCCAGGCTTGACCTGTAAAACAATATGGGAAACAACATGTGGTCGACCCCTTTCACTTTCCACTTGAGACAACTTACCCATAGTAGATTGGGCTAACTTAGAAGCAAGGTTTTGGGCAAAATTAATATTAAGGGTTTGAGCTGACTTAATAACAGTAGTCAAAACATACAAGTCATATTTGGTATCACCAATAGAATCAAATCCATATGCACCACCAGCTTCAACAATTATAGACAAACCTGGATATTTATGGGCTGACTTAATAACCAGATTTTGAGAGGATGTTGCAGCTGTCCATTCCGTGTTGTTTCTCTTCTTACTTAATTGATGTGGATTTTCAAATTCCATAGTAGGGAGTGCAATCAATTTTTTTCCTCTCGTGAAACCTAGCCCTTACATGGGAGAGCTCAAAGAAGGTGGTATTATTAACCTTGAGCTGCCATACCTTATGGAGATCAACATGGATGACTTCTTCCTTGAAGGGCTTCTCAACTGCTTTCATTATCAAGGGTTTGTTGTTACTGTTAAATAGAGACGAAGAATAGAGAGACGATATTGGTCACGCAGTTCGGCCAATGTTTGCCTACGTCTGCGACTACAGAGTAGCTGTAGTTCCGTCTTATTAACTGTATATGTTGTTGTGTAAAGAGTACAAGCACTAATGAGTTTAAATAGACTATACTATATGAAAACCTAACGGGCCTGGGCCGAATACACATATAAATAAATCTACTATTTACACCATATCTCAACAGTTGCTTTGAGCTTTGCAAGGTAAAGGATCGTTGAAACAATGAATCCAACTCTTGTTTAAGAGTTCAACATGGTCACTACACCAATTTTGAGGGCCTTTTATTCTCAGACCATACAAGGGAATGGTGATGCTGAGTTCTGCTTCTTCAAATATATTAGAATGGGATTTAACAAATTGGGTCTTGAAATATTTTTCAGCTAGTCCATTAACAGCCACCCCCTTTTTGTCTATTTCCTTTTCTTCTAGTAACACCCCTTCATTGTTAGTAAATTGAGCATAAGTATTAAAAAGAGTTTGGGCCTGGCCCATTGGGTTGGTAAAGATCCAACCTACCTTAGCTTCTCTCTCTCTTCTCCAATACCTATCGCAACTCTCAGCCACGAAAGAAAGGCACTGCTCTCCCAAATCGCTAACTGGTTGCAACTCAATCATGGCCGCTATAAAGGTCAGCGGCAGCGACGACTTCAGCTCTGGCGGAGGCTCCGACGGCGGCTGTTCCTTTTCAAATGCGAGGTCCGCTTCCCCTCCTTCCCAATCAGCCCCTTCTTCCTCCACCATCCCCTCTGCAAAACGTATCTCGGCTTCGTCAACTTCATCCTCCTTCTCTGCTTCTGGTTTCATTAGAGTAACCAAGAGGTTTCCATTGGTTCTTCCGCTTCTGGCGTCGTCATTTACCTCGTGCATTACCGATTTTGCAACCACTTCTGATTTCTGCACTTTATCTACGGAGATCCTTCCCATTTCTTCTTCAATTTCAGGGTGTTGTTTTCGTTTGGAATCTAGATCCCTCATTTCCTTTACTGCATCACGTTCATCCACTTCGATAGGCTTTTCATCTCTCTTCAGCGTGTTTGATTCAACGCTGCTCCCGCTTCTTCGACTCGGAGCATGATGCCGACGAGTTCAGCGTCTCGTCTCTTCTCGTTTCCTCCTTTTCCAGAGTCGCTCAATCTCTCTAAGGATGACACTCATACCCTTCAAGCGACGCTCTAATTCTTCTATTTCAGGCTCCATTCTCTTCTGCCTTGTATCCATTGGAGCACCCAAGATCGAGTGCTCTGATATCACTTGATGAGTATCTACGAAATGAGGAAAGAAAATAGAATAATCTCACAATTCTGAGGATCTCTCAGAATTGAGGTAGAAATGATTTACAAAGAAGATGAAATGATAATGAGAAAACTGTAAAATGGCAACAGAGGATTGCCAAGTCCCAAGCTACCAGCCTCCTCTCTACTACTCTTCAACTCTATTTATTCTCTAACCTGACCTCTCTACTACTCTTCAACTCTTTAAATTCTCTCTCACCAACAGAACATTCATATTCCCCCACTACTATTTAATTAAACAGAGCATTTATATTTCCTCAGATTGAGTGCTGATTCTGTGGTCCCCATTTGATTGGTTTCCACCTCCCTCTCTCATACACCTTGGTGATTTTACCCTCCTGCCCTTCATTAATAATGTCCGCATCAGAATCTCTCATAGAGTCCTTTTCCCTCATACAAATCACCATTGGAATACCTTACCAGTCTTGGAATCTCTCATAGACATATTGTGGACATGGGCCTAACCCTCCTTTCTCAAGCCTCCCTTCCACTTCACTATTGGGACCATGCTTTTCACACCGCCACTCACCTCATTAACAGATTGCCCTCACCTAACCAACACAATTCCATTCCCCTTACCACCTTATATCACAAACAACCTGACTATGATTTTCTGAAAGTGTTTGGCTGTGCATGTTATCCTCTCCTTAGACCCTACAACACCAATAAGTGCTCCAGTTTCGGTCCTCTGAGTGTATCTTTACTGGCTATTCTCCATCTCACAAAGGCTATAAGTGTCTAGATTCCTCCAACAGGCTCTATATTTTCAAAGATGTTTTATTCAATGATCTTATATTTCCCTATCTCGACAATTCCCCCTCACCCTCTAGCTCCTTCACCAATACCTGTCTCCACACCATTTCCTCTTGGTGTGTTACCCACTTATGCCACTCCACCCCCTGCACCTCAATCCCCTGCACCTGCACCTGTATCACCTGCACCTGCATCTGCACCTACACCCACACCCCCCTTTACCCTACCTGTATCACCTACACCACTCCCTGCCTCCCTTACCTCTTCTACTTCCACACCCTTACCTGCATTTGCACCCACCACTATTAATCCTGACTCTTCCACCAGCTCACCCTCGGTTAGTTTCACACCACCTCCCCCACCTCCACACAACACCCACCCTATGCAAACCCGGTCCAAAAATGGCATCTTTCAACCTAGATTACACCCCACCCTTCTCCTCACTATGGTCAAACCGAACACTGCATCTGGGGCCTTACAATTCCCTGAATGGAAACATGCCATGGAAGCAGAATACAATGCCCTTTTGGCCAACAAAACCTGGTCCTTGGTGTCTCTTCCCAAGGGCAGAACAATAGTTGGTAATAAATGGGTTTTTAGGATCAAACAAAACCTTGATGGATCACTATCACTAAATAAGTACAAAGCAAGGTTAGTGGCCAAAGGATTTCTTCAAAATTATGGCAGTGACTACTCTGAAATCTTTGCACCAGTAGTGAAACATGTGACTGTGAGAGTAGTTCTCACCCTAGCCCTTACTCATAAATGGTCAATTCAACAATTGGATGTTAATAATGCATTCCTTAATGGTGATCTAGAGGAGGTGGTCTACATGACTCAACGATTTGGTTTTGTGCAAGGTGATAAGAACCTGGTTTGCAAACTTCACAAATCCCTCTATGGCCTCAAACAGGCACCCAGAGCTTGGTATGCCAAGTTAACTCAGATACTGTTGAGCTTGGGGTTAGTCACCAGTAAGTGTGACCCTTCCTTACTAGTTTATCACAAAGGTGGCATCTGCATCTATAAGCTAATATATGTTGATAATATCATTGTGACTAGTTCCTCCAATGAAGCCGTCGAGGCCCTGATTAACAAGCTCAGGACTGCATTTGCCCTAAAGCAGCTTGGTGAACTTGACTACTTTTTTGGCATAGAGGTGAAACACACTGCCACTGGTGCCTTACTAATCACTCAGTCCAAGTACATCAAAGATCTTATGGTCAAGACAGATATGGCTGAAGCAAAAGGTATCTCTACACCTATGGTTGCCAAACAGAAACTGTCCAAGTTTGGGTCTGATTATATGGCAAATGCATCTACTTACAGATCTATTGTTGGAGCACTACAATATGTTACTAAAACTAGGCCAGAAATTGGCTTCTCAGTCAACAAGGCCTGCCAATTCTTGTCCCAACCTCTGGACTCGCACTGGACAGCTGTGAAACGAATTTTAAGGTATCCAAAAGGCACATCAGACCTTGGCCTTGCCCTGCAACCAGCTACTGGTCCTTTTCCTCTTGCATTAAAGGCCTTCTATGATGCTGATTGGGCCTCAGATATAGATGACAGGACATCCACTTCAGGTGCTTGTCTATTCCTTGGTCCCAATTTGATCTCCTGGTGGTCTAAGAAGCAACCCCTTGTAGCCAAGTCCACTGCAGAAGCTGAATACCGTAGTCTTGCACTGGCTGCCTCAGCGGTTTTTGTGGGTCCAATCACCGCTACAGGAGTTGCAAGTTCCTCCTCAGACGCCAATAATCTTTTGTGATAATCAAAGCACAGTAGCTCTGAGTCACAACCCTGTCTTACATTCTAGGACCAAACATATGGAGCTTGACCTTTTCTTTGTTAGAGAAAAGGTCCTCAGCAAGTCACTGGTGGTTAGCTATGTTCCAGCAGAAGAACAAGTTGCTGATATCCTTACCAAGGCTCTGGCAAAAGCACACTTCTGTAGTTTAAGAAACAAACTCAGAGTTCTCACTGCTACACCGTTAGACCCCTGAGTTTGAGGGGGAGTAATAGAGTAGTTGCCACTTCCCAGTATGTTAGCTGTTAGCTTAATTACATTGCACTGTAGTCTGCAGTAACTGGAAAAATTGACTAGCTTGTTGCTAAGTCAGTCAGTTAGTTCCTTGACAGCAAGCTATAAATAGACTTGCATAACTGTAACTGATTCATTCAATCAATAACAGAAAAACAGTTAGATCAAAATGAATCTCAGATTCTCTGAATTTTTCATGTTATGATGCTTATGGAACTAAGTATAGTATTATCAGTTGATCGTAGCTACTGCTATTGATAGTGCAACATACATGCATACTTCTTGTGTCATATATTGACTTAGTTTCTTTTGCCATTCTGTCTTAATAAGTTCATACATATTGTTTCCTTCCCATCCAAATGATTTCTTTTGTGAAGATTTTACAAAAGGAATTCTTGGTAATTGTGTTTCTGGTTTAAGAACAACTAATCCCGCAATGGGTTGACTATGTTTGTAGAGTGGTTGATGAATAGCCGTTTGTTGACTAAATTAACCACATTTCCCCCAAACTGTAACAGGTTTTGCCAAGGGTTCCCTCTTTATAGTTCCCCACCTTTTAAAATAATAAAGAGATGTTACCATAGAAGGAATGACTAGGTGTAACCGGGGGATATTTCTAAAAAGAAAATAAAAACCTGTCTGATGAGAACTAGAATTTATCATGACTCAATCAAACATAATAACTGTGTATTAATGGTGATAAACTGAAATTACAAGAGAAAATGAAGATAAAAGTAACCAAAGGCACTATAGAGGCCTAATCTCTCCCAAAGACCCTGGGTCTATTCCCAATTCTTCGCCCCCTTCTAATTTCCCTCCCCACTACTATTTATAGTACTCTACTAATACTCACATTTTCCCTCCACTAATGCTCACATTTTCCCTCCACTTTGCCACCTCATCAAGAGGTTACAACAAACTCTCATTTTCCTCCCCTTACACTTTATTCCCTTACCCTCCATATATTTAATAACCTATCAATACTCCCCCCCTAAACATTCACCTTGTCCTCAAGGTGAAGATATCAATCAAAACAAACAAGTAATACTCTTCCACCCGGATCCCATAGCTTGAAGCAGGATGTCTCAATAATGCAAGAAGATGAGTATGGTTCACCTGGATCCCATTGCTTGTGATGTCTTTCCGTCATTGCAATTCTTGAAGACTCCAACCTTTGAATCAAGTGCTCAACCCAAATCTCCTTCCTAGTTTGTTGCCATGCTTGAGTTGGATTCTCAAGGCCTTCACCATTATGAGCTCCCCCTTCATAAGTTGGAGTTACATATAACACTAATAACACCATGACCCTATGAGGACTGAAACTGTGAAATGCTCCACTATTCACCAATTCAAACATCAAAACCCCATTCCACTTTCCTACTAATATCATCACTGCTCCTCCTTCAAAAAATAGTCCCAACCATGTATCCTCCCCAAACCTTGAGGCAGCGTAATCATTCCATGATTTAACTACTATGAGATCAGTAGAATGTAGTGACAGCAACCATTCGAAAACCACTGAATTATATCTATGGCAGTCAAACAAGTACAAATTTGTCATGCAAATAACAAGAGCCTTGAAAATCAATTTGCATGTACCTTGTTCATAGTTCAATTGACCATTCCTCTTCAATTGGGCGTGAAGATATTGCTGGACTTGATTCTCATGGCTTTCCAACACAAATGTGTTGGCACTTTCTTGTATGGCCTCATCTCTTTTATTGCCACTTGGATTCCACTCGTCTCTTGTAAGGCCGCCTGGATCCCACTTATGGGCAAGTGGATACTCCACCATTTGAATAAGGTGTTCAACCATCAACTTGTGCCACTTAGACTTAGGAAAACCAGAATTGTTTTCCAAAGACGTGATAAATTCTTCAACTTCAGTAGTAATAGACTCACCTTGAGGTTTCTGGAATGGAATTAAGAAATTGAAGAGTTGATCTATAGTAAGTGTTGGTGTTGTTCGCCCTCCATAAGTGATCACTGATAAATCAATTTTTGTGGCCACAACTTGCTTTGCAATGGACTGCCCAGGATCAGGAATTGGCAAATTTGTGCCTTTGTTTCCTAAAATATTAGAAAACGTATATGTTATTGCACTGGGCTTCCTTTCTTTATTTTCTAATACACCACCTCCTTGGAGCACACTTTCATCTTTAGTAAATTGGACCGACTCACCAGCTCTTGAATTAAAAGTGAGGCTCACTTCCTTGAAGGTCCAATCAGTTCTAACCAATTTCTCACTCTTTTCACATATTACTTTTAACACCTCTTTGTCCATATAATAATTTCCATACTTACTAATAACCTGGACTATGGCAGGTGTAAGTATTACATATTGGGCCTGGCCCACTGATTCAGTCCAGAAACCCCACTTTCCAGGAATCCAATCAGCCCCAATTCCATTCTCCCACTCTCGATCCTTCAACAGCGCTGCAAGAGAGAGAAACGAGATCCCAGTACCGCGAGCTTGCAACGCCTCAGCCAGGGTTGCGCCACCGTCTAGCGCCGTCGCCGGTGATTCCTCCGGCGTGAGTTCTTCTAGCGACACCGCCTCGTCACAACCGCCCAGATCCACCTCTTTTAGTTTCTCTTCTGGCATTGATTCCTTCTTTCCCGCATCCAGCTCGCGTTCCTCTGTGATGAGAGAGAGAAACTGCTCGCTCTTGTTACGAGAGCGCCTCTCCTCCTTCGTTGTTATGCCAGCGTACGACACTGGTGGTTTTCCTTCATTGTCGTTCAACGACACGGTGCTATTGCCACCGCCTTCACAGCGATCATCGCCGACTCGGTCGTAGCGTCCGTCATGCCGTCCATCCACCTCAACAACTCGTGTCAACACCGCCGCCACTCTACTTCGACCACCGTAGTCATTTTCAACTTCTGTTTTAACTACTTCTGGTTGCGCAACATTAGATATGAATTTTCCAGAGGTTCTTCCATTTCTAGTGCCATCGTTCTTCGTCTCTGAGTCTTCCTTCGTTCTCTCGATGTGAGAATCCATAGCCTCCAGCATCAGTTCTGGATTCGACAACGCCGAGCAAGGTTCTGAGTTCTGCGATTTCAGATCTACCTTGAGGTCTTCATTCCATCCTTCTTCTTTCTCAGATTTTTCTGATTCTGGTTCTTTGAACCTTCTGATTAGAGCCACAACAAACGATTCCCACTCTGCATCAAGATCCTCTTGACACCATGAAAAGAACCATTCCTGTGCTACACCTTCCATCCTCATGAATGCCCATTGCGTCTTATGAGATGAACGAATTTTCTCCTCCTCAAAAAACCTTTCTGCCTTAGAGATCCACCCAATTGGGTCTTCTCCCGCAAATCCCGGAAGTGCTTCATTCTTGAACCAATGTAACGAATCTGATTCTTCCATTTCTGGTGGTGCTGTTTCTTCCACCCTAACCCTCATGGCAACAACTTTGTTCTTCCTTTGAGCACTCAAGATCGAATGCTTTGATACCAATTGATGAGAACTAGAATTTCTCATGACTCAATCAAACATAATAACTGTGTATTAATGGTGATAAACTGAAATTACAAGAGAAAATGAAGATAAAAGTAACCAAAGGCACTATAGAGGCCTAATCTCTCCCAAAGACCCTGGGTCTATTCCCAATTCTTCGCCCCCTTCTAATTTCCCTCCCCACTACTATTTATAGTACTCTACTAATACTCACATTTTCCCTCCACTAATGCTCACATTTTCCCTCCACTTTGCCACCTCATCAAGAGGTTACAACAAACTCTCATTTTCCTCCCCTTACACTTTATTCCCTTACCCTCCATATATTTAATAACCTATCACTGTCAAATCGAGATTGGCGCACATGTTGTCTTGTGCTTCCGTAAGCTTTAGTAGAATTCGACACTCCGCTGCTTCAATTTCCACTTGATCATGTATAGCACCCACCATGAGCAACCACCATCTTGATGCTTTGATACCAAATGAGATAGAAATTTAGATCTCCGGGATGAGATCTAAAAAACCCAATACTCAACTGCAGGGAACTTAATGAGCGAATAAGTTCCGATGTAGAATGAGTGTGTTGTACAGAGAAAATTCAGAGAAATAAGAGGAGGGTTTTTGTTTTTTCTGAAAATGAAGAGACGCCATTTACTTAGCCACTTGGCCTAATTTATATAACATAGGTAATTACAATGCCACCTCAGCATAGAACATAACATAATTAGACGCTCACACAACTCAATTGCTAGCAACTCCTACCTGACTCGAATTGCACACAATTATTTTTTTGGTGAAATCATAAACTCATGATTTTACCACCAGGATCACTGGAATCCCAATGATGGACTCGAGCGGGGTTTACACAACCCCCATTTTTTTGGTCACTTCTAAACCCTCAAACACACTTGCGGCCTCAGACGCTCTCTTCGTCTCTCGCATCACACAATCTCAGTTGCTCACACCTTGGAGCATTTCCTATCCCTCTCAGCCTCAAACCCTCTCTCCTTAGGCACTATATTATAGACAGTACACACACACACACACAACTAGTATTATTTTTGTTTTGGTAGGATCTTACGATCTTGGTTACAATATTGCCACCCCCTCCTGATCCTAGGTAATTACTTGGGTAGAATCTTACGATACTAGTTGCGATCTTACGTGTTACAATCTTACTACCCCCTCCTGATCTTGCTCAAGATCTCGATCTTGACAACATAGAGACACATCTAAAAGGAAATATTTATGTAAAAAAGAGAAATAAACCATAGAATAAAAGCATAAAACTATAGGATAAAGACAAACGGTTACATACTGTAACATCCTGAAAGCAGTATTTGGCTTTGGTGATCAAGATGATATTACCCTGTCTTCGTATTGCATCTTCAGTTGTTTTGTTGTTTGTTCATCTCAATTTGTATGTGCAAAGAAGAGACAGTCTTTCGATGAGTGCAAATGAATGAACTTGCTTGGAATTTTTCCTTGTGTTGCTATAACATGAAAAGTGTACTTGTGCAAACTACAGGAGATATTGGAACAGCTAACACCGTTGGCTATTTTGCACTTTGGAGGAAATGTACTAAGTAGAATCTTACAACTATTTGATAAATACATGGATGCTCTTATCAAAGCACTACCTGGTCCTTCTGATGATGACAATCTTCCAGAGCTGAAAGAGGCCGTGGCTTTCAGAGCTGAGACAGACTCGGAACAACTTGCAATATTAGGAATGGCATTTACCATATTGGATGAATTGTTACCGAATGTTGTATTATCGAGATGGATGCTGCAAAGTGAAAGCAAAGAACCAAATAGTGGACTCATGGAGAATGTAGGGTTCAACACAAATGCGAGTACAGAATTGAAGGAGTGGAGGAAACATCTTCAGCATTCTTTCGATAAGCTTCGAGATCACTTCTGTCGGCAGTATGTTTTGAGTTTCATATATTCAAGAGAAGGAAAAACCCGATTGAATGCACATATTTACTTGAGTGATGACAGAGACAATCTTCACTGGGATTCAGGCCCGTTGCCTTCACTTCCATTTCAGGTCATCATTTTTATTCTCTACTTTTGCTGCTGCCAGTGTTCGTCTTCGTTATTTATTTGTTTCTTATTTGTTGCTTTGGTAATCCCTTTGTGTTTCCATGATCCTTTTTGTTGGGGGTAATTTTAGCTGTTGCTTGCATCTGTTTTCAATCATTATTATAAATAGAGTTTCCGAAGGAAACTGTGGCTATTATTTGGCTCTAGTTTTTTGTGTTCTGCCATTTAACTGCGGTGTGTTTTGTTTTAGTACCAACAAGTGTAGCTCTATTTGCAGGCATTATTTGCAAAGCTGCAGCAATTATCAACTGTGGCCGGAGATGTGTTACTTGGGAAAGAGAAAATACAGAAAATTTTGCTTGCTAGGTTAACGGAGACTGTTGTCATGTGGTTATCTGATGAGCAAGAATTCTGGGGTGTCTTAGAGGATAAATCAACTCGCCTACTGCCTCTTGGTTTACAGCAGGTACTGTCTACATACACAATGCTTCCCAATTTCATATTTTTTAGAGAAAAAGGTAATCTCAATACTTCTATTTCCAAATTCAGCAATTCAAACCTGAGTTTTAAAATGTTCTTTTTACTGCAGAAATGCATTTGGGAACATCAAACAACCAACTTAAAAAATTATAACTGATGCCTGTAATCAAGCTTTAAGTGTACATCCAAAACAGCCTTGGTCCTTCACTTTGTACAAGTCGTGGTTAATACTTTTTTTGTTTTGACAATCAAGCCGTGGTTACTACTTAAATTCATATTTTCTAACAAATTGCCTTGTTTTTTTGGGATTGTCCCATCAATAAGGGCTATGGTTGCTAATGGAGTCTCTGATTGCATCTAAAATATTTGCCATTAATCATAATTAAAAATATTAGCATTTCATATCTTTTATGATTGTGTCTATAGTGTCATGATGAAAAAAAAACCTACTTCATACGAGAACATGTAATGTTATGCTATTATTTTATCACTCAATCCCATTATAAAGTTAAGAGAATTATTCTCTTCTAGTGTAATTTGATATAATTCTGGGGATAGGTATTCTTTTTCTGTCCTCTCAACCAAATCTGACTTTTTGTGGCAGTTGATTCTTGATATGCACTTTACGGTTGAAATGTCACGCTTTGCGGGGTATCCATCTCGGCATGTCCATCAAATAGCATCAGCTATTATTGCTCGTGCCATCCGGACCTTCTCTGCTAGGGGAATTGATCCACAAAGGTATTATTATTCATTTCTGTGGCCTTAATTCTTGTTTAGCAATCCTCACCCACAGCTGTATTTCTTCCCTGAATTCTAACATCAACTAATTGTGCTATTACCATTTAGTGCACTTCCCGAGGATGAATGGTTTGTGGAAACTGCAAAGTCAGCAATAAACAAGTTCTTGCTTGGGGCATCAGGATCGGAGACATCTGATATTGATGAAGATCACATCATTATTCATGATGAAGTCGTCTCAGACTCGGATACTGTATCGTCCCTGTCTACAACGGAGTCTACTGAATCTTTCGCATCCGCAAGCATGGCAGAACTTGACAGCCCCTCTAACTTGTCTGATCCTGATAATTGAGTTTTTCTGGTAGCTGTAAGATAAGTAAGTTTAGATTTCGACAAAGCTTTACTTGTCCCATCGATCAAATTTGCAATATCTAGTTATGCAGCAAAGGGTAAAATGTATTGCAATAGTAGATGTTTAGAAACCTTGCTAGGGGATAGCCAGATTCCTTGTACTGAAATCAGAACATCGTGAGCTGGAAAGTAAACACAGATCCATATTTATTTGTATATTTTGAGAGGAAAGGTAAGTTAGTTTGAATCTCTTTACAGCTCTGATGTTTAGTATTATTGTTCAAATATAAATGGAAACGTTAGAGTTAAAAAGCAAATAGATGCTATCAATACGAAAATTTTCCCCAGATACTTTCATGCAATATGCTAATAACACCCAACAACCATTCCCAGGAAAACCTTTACAATCCAACGCAGTCTTATCAGACTCTGAATGATTACTCACTTACCACTATTTTTTTAAAAAAACTTGTTAATATTTATGTATACTAAATCCTCATTTCTTTTATATATATAATTTATATATTTCTGTCATCATATACTCCAGCTTGATGAGGTTCATCAATCTCATTCTCTTCCAAAGACCTTCCCATAGTTTCCTTGGTGAAAAAGTAAGTGACCATCATTCCCACCATACAAATCCCTCCAAGTATGATAAGAGAGGTTTTCATTCCAATTCCCTGAGGATATCCTTCCTCCTTCTTCTTATGTGAAGCCCAAAGAAACCCAACAGATCCAATGATTGCCCCAACCTTACCAACAGCCCCAGAAATACCATGACACGTGGACCTAAACCTAGCCGGGAAGAGTTCAGCTGGGACAATGAAAGTAGTAGTGTTGGGTCCAAAATTAGCAAAGAAGAAAGCAAGACCATAGAGTACCATAAACCATTTATTCTCAGCATTTTTTTCAGTTGTCCAAAACGAGTAATAGGGTATCCCAATAGCAAAGAAAGCCAAACCCATGAAGAAAAAACCCATCATTTGGATTTTCACTCTTCCCACACGATCAATGAAGTAAACGGTGAAGAAGTAACCGGGAATGGTGGAACACACTGCAATAATGGCTTGGATTCTAGCTAGATGGATGGCTTCTTCATACACGTCGACAGTGTTTTTGTCCTTGAGGTCACGCTTGTATATTTCACTCTGGAATAGTACCTGGCTGTAGAACACTATGTCCACCAGAAACCAGTTAGAGGAACAAGCGAAGAGATCACACCCGTGTTGTCGGATGAATTCTCTTGAAAGAAGCGGGTAGGCATGTGGTGTTGGTGGCAGTGGATTTTCCTCGACAATCTGACTCATTGTGACATCCATTACTTTCTCCATATCCTTTGCTGCTTGCAACACATTTTGTTCCACAAGTGCTGTATACCTGATGCATGTATATGATGGTAGATTACTCTCGTCGTCCGATATTACTTGACGTTTTAGCCAAAACAAAATTGTCTTATATATTACTTAACATTTTACAATATCAATAAAAGCAATAATTAATTTTTACGCTTAAAGCATTAATATAGTTTTTTTTTTCAATACTTAGTAAGAGATAATGTATTAAGAAAATATGAGATAATTATCATGAATATTAGTTCTGTATTATTAATTGTGTCAAATAAAATGAGAGGGGGAGATAGTATTTGTTTGGTTAGAGACTTAGTCAAACTTTCATGTACAATAATAATATATTGCATTGAATTTAAACATATCACACTACTAATAATTTGCAGTATTTTTGCTGCCTACTAGTAGCAATAATTGGCAGTTGGCACTTTTTTCATGGTTTCTTACAATGCTTAGTTTCCTTATTATTTAATTTAATAATGGGTGGATATCAGCTTTGATTGGATAAACAAAGAAATTCTTAACCCACATGTGCACAAAAAAACAATACAAGTTCCTTTCTATTCTATTCTTCCTTTGACTCAAAACATTGCCAATTAATTAAATGGTTAAACATGGCCACGTGAAGGCCCAAGACAAGGACTAAATTATATTAGAAAATAGAAATTCAACTATCGTAAACATCGGCCTCTTTATCAAACAGTTTCATCATTTAAGAACAATGATCCCTTAAATGTACGGTAAAGACGCCAAGAAACAGTACCAATTCAATCAAATTTAATGGACACAAACTATAATAATGTAATAGGAAGCGCGTAGTACTGACTGTACTGTACTTACAGAAAAACGAGATTGGTCAACGTTAGAGAGAGAGGCTACCTGGCAGTTTCAGGCATCATCATACGCCAATAGTAAGTCATGGCCGCCGGAACTGCACCTATCATCAGTATCAACCTCCATGCAATGTCAGCCTCCGATGGCATATCGTGTGGTGACGACGGCTCATGAGCGCCGCGAAATATGGAGCACACCACCATCGTGACAATGGCGCTGGCCAATATGCCAAAGCCTTGCATGGAAAACACCGCCGCTATGAAAGACCCTCTTGTTCTTTTGTTGGCAAACTCAGACATGATAGTTGAAGATAAAGGGTAGTCTCCCCCAATCCCCAGCCCCAAGAAGAACCTAAACAATATTAATTTGAGAATATTATAGTCCCAAGTAAATAGCTCAGTTTTTGCGAGAGAATAGGTTCAAATTCTGTAAACTAACAATTACTTACCTGAAGAAGCCAAGGGAGAGGAGAACGCAAGTTCTTTTAGTGGTACAAATGGAGAAGCCAGAAGCCAAGGAGCTAACAATCATCAACAACAAAGCCATACCATAGACATGGCGGCGTCCTTTGAGGTCACCAAGCCTGCCAAACACGAGTTGACCAATGGCGGTTCCTAAGAGAGCGACGGCGATGAGGGCGGAGACAACCACAGGGTTGACTTGACGGATTTCGGTGTGGTCTTTGGTATAATATATCCTTCCCAACATCCTTATGATGAGAGTGATGGAGAAGAGATCGTAGGCATCGCTGAATAGCCCCATCCCTGCAATGATGATGGCTTTGAAATGGTAGTATTGTGTTTTTGCAGAGTCAAGTGCTGAAAGCACCTTCAATCCTCTCGCCATTCTTTACCAACGCACTTAATTAATTAGAAGAGGATACGCTCATATTATTGGTTTGTATATTGTAGCAAACTAGAAATTTCAAATTTGTCGTGTTTGCTTGTCTTGTGGAATGTGTTTATTTGAGGAAATGAGGAGGAAATTAAGGTTGTTGTTTGTGTGACAAACGACAAGTACTATAGACTTGAGAAGAAGCTTGGTGGAAAATATGTATATATATATATATATATATATATATATATATATATATATATATATACATATTTCGAGGGAGCTACCCAATTGGCTTCTTAAGTCATTACGACTCGAGTACGTTATTCCATTGAAGATGCGAATCAATTTCTTCTTTGAATTAGTATTTTAAAATTTATTATTACACCGACATTTCATCTGTAATAGCCGGCCTACGTCCTCACCAAATTAAGGTTGCTGGGTATTATTCCCTTCAAGGGGTGCAGCTTTGCAATCTGCTACATTTTTAAGTGCCAAAGGAGAAATTCTTGGATGAACACACATACATAACACCTATGCATACAATTACAAATCATATTTCTTTTATATATGTTGTGTTCCCATGGCAGGTGTGTGAAGTCTCACATCACAAATAGTAAATAAAATAAAAAGTATATAAGCGACTTTATCTATAAACTTACACTACAAAAATGACCAGGTTTAGCTATATTGGGAAAAACCCAAGTCCCACATTGACTAGAGGTATGGTCTCAAAAGAGTTTATAAGTGGGAGACAACCCTCACCTTACAAGCTGGTTTTGTGGGGTTGAGTTATACCTAAACCACATTCTAAGATGGTATCAGAGTCTATCCTAGATCTTTCGGACCACCCACCATTATAATCCATGGGTGTGAGGGGGTGTATTGGGAAAAACCCAAGTCCCACATTGACTAGAGATATGGTCTCAAAAGAGTTTTTTAGTGGGAGACAACCCTCACATTACAAGCTGGTTTTGTGGGGTTGAGTTAGACCTAAACCACATTCTAAGAACCTACCACACATTTCCGAGGGAATATTTTTGGTCGCTAATACGTTCGTTTCCGACGGAATTTCCCTCGCTACGTGTTTAGTGCATTTCCCGCTTATATTTCCGACGGAATTTAAATCCCTTGCTACTTTCCGAGGGAAATTTCGGTCGGAAATGAATAAATATCCGTCGAAAATTGTTTTTCACTTATTTTTCACTTAAAAATAAAGCAGTATCCATCCACTTCAGTTCTCACTATTTCTGTTCCTCTCTCTCGCTACCCATTCCTCTCTCTCGCTACCCGTTCCTCTCTACTTGCTACCACCACCACCACCGGCCACCACCCCTCTCATCGCCGTCGCTCTTACCTCCTCTTGTCGTTCGCACAACAACGCTCCTTCTCCTCCTCCCGTCGCTCGCACAACAACCTTCACCTCCTCCCGTCGCTCTCACCTCCTCCCGTCGCACGACCCACCGCTCCTTCTCCTCCTCTTCTTCTTCTATGGTAAGTATTCGATTGTACTTCTTCTCTATTCTCTCCTAATCAGAACCCTCATTTTTGATTTACTAAAAACCCTAATCTCATCTTCCTAATTTTACAACTTCAATCTGAACCCTAAGCCCCAATTCAGTCTGTGCGTATTTCTCTAGACTCTCTCCACTGCGTGAAGGTAATGGTATTTTACAGCTTCTTCTAATCCGTGTTTATCTAATTTTGAAATCCCTAATCTGTGCTATGAAATCCCTAATCTGTTCTGTGTTCTGCGTATGAAATCCTTAATCTGTGTTACTTTGCAAATCTGTGTTTATCTAATTTTGAAATCCCTAATCTGTGCTATGAAATCCATAATCTGTATTTTCAAAGCATTTTTTATTTTATTCTTATTAATTTTAGCTCTTGGGAACTGTAGATTGCCCTACATAAGGTTTTACTGGTTGGCACAGATACATCCTGCTACATTGGGAATATGTGAATCCATGTTTCTGAAAGCAGCTTGGCAATATGTGAATCATAGGGGTAAATTCTTATACCTTCCAGTTTCTGAAAGAAGCTTGGCAATATGTGAATCCATGTTGTGTATATGAATGTGTCTGCCTGTGAGTTTATGTGTTCTTGTCATTAAAGTGAGCGGTAATGCATACATGAAAATTGTCTTAATGCATTTACCAGTCCTGGGGTACAAACCGTTAGAATCAGCGTTTATATGTTATTATTTTAAGTTAAATTTCTGAATTTAGTAGCCGCGATCATGTTATTATTTTAAGTTAAATTTCTGAAAATTTGGATACCAGTAGCTAACTAATAAAGTAAAAGAACATAGATGCTAACTTCTTACTTTTGAAAATATTGTTGTGCACAAATTATATTGCATTCAATACATTTTAAGCTAATATTTGGACGATATACTCATTTAAATGTGTACATCGGGACACTGTGAATTTGGGATAAAACTAGTCCCACAAAATTTATTTGATGGTCTAAGATTAATATTGTTTTATCCCCGTGTCATTGGTTCCTAGTCTGTAATTGTAGGCTATATTACTAATGTGGTGTAAGTCATTATTCTTGTTTAATTGTTATTGTCTCTTGTCAGGGTAGACGCCTTTTCTTATGCTTTACAGGAAGAATATGTTGCTGATCAGCTATTTCAAAGTTCAGAGCATCTTGCAGATGAAATTTTGCGAATTGAGACTTCATTTTCATTGCTTTGTTTCAAAGTCCAAATTAATAAGAGAAAAAACAGTTTTAGTTTCAGGCTTTCGTCTGTCCCAATTTACACTACACTTCATGTGTTTTTGGCAATTTACATCTGTTCCTTTCTTTTTCCCAAATGTGGCTCAATTTATATAGTACACTTTATCTGTTTTTGGCCATTTTTTTTTCTTTTCTTTCTTCCAAGCAAGTCTCGATTTATAATATTAAATAACTTTTGGCAGGAAGAGACACAAGAGGACAGTGAAAGCAAAGATGATGAGCAGCAAATTTATAATCCCTTAAAATTGCCGATGGGAAGGGATGGGAAGCCTATACCTTATTGGCTGTATAAGCTACATGGTCTGGGTCAGGTACTATTTATTGTCCATTAAAATTTTGGAAACTGAAATCATCATTTTGTTTGCTAGATATCTCAAGAGTCCGTGTTATTGTTTTCTAATCTGAGTCTTGACAGCCGCAACTCTCAACCGGTTTGGGCCTTGGTAAATTTATCTCTTTTCTAGAGGAGCAGGGAAATGCAAAAAAAGAGAAGAACTATGAAAGAAATTATTGTCACAATATTTTGATCACTAATAAAATAATATGCATTTCAGGAATTTAAGTGTGAGATACGTGGGAATTACAGTTATTGGGGACGCCGTGCTTTTGAACGACATTTTAAAGAATGGCGCCATCAACATGGGATGCGGTGCCTTGGTATACCAAATACAAAAAACTTCAACGAAATCACATCAATTGAGGTATGCATTTTTGTTAGTTTCACACTTTCACTTCCTTGCTGATAGTCAGTCTGTAGCATATCTCACAAATATTAAATCATATTTTTACCTACCGTATGCACGTATTGTTCCTGTAATATCCTTTGTTGGGTCCCACCAGGTTGTTCGTTATTACAAACTGAAATAATTCGACATTTAGACTTACAAATTTATGAGATGTTTCATACTACTTGGGTACCCAACTGTGGGTAAGAATATGGGACCGCGTTTAGATATAGGTATTTTCTCAAAATGTGAGTGTACTGTGGGGACGTGTATGTAGTATATCCTACTCAGACCCTTCCCCTTGCTATCCCTATATATACTGTATTGTGTGGGAGTGAAACTCAAGAATTCAATAACAAAAATGTATTTGACTGCATGACTTTGATATATTGGTGAGTGTATGTGGGATACATGTAAATTATTATGGTCACTCCTCTCTACCTGCAAGGGAAAGAGTTAACAATCCGCCTTTAATCACGTATAATATCAGTGCTAATAAGTTTGTCATTGTTCCTATCATGTACTTCATTATGGTTGCAAGTGCCCGTGTATATTTTGTCTTAAGAGCCCTCTAAAATATGCTGTTTCTCTCTGGGACTCTAGTCCTTCTCAATGAGTTTCTGACAAAAATCTATTTGATTTTGTTTTATACCCGTGAGTGACATATATGGTATCTTACATGCAACCATGCTCTGTTGCAGGAAGCAAAGGAGCTCTGGAAGAAGATACAGCAAAAGCAAGGAGTGAACAAGTGGCGCCCGGATCTAGAGGAAGAATATGAAGACAGAGAAGGCAACATATATAATAAGAAGACATACACTGATTTACAACGCCTGCAGGGACTGATATGAAAAGAAGCCACTTCAAAGAATTTTGACTTGTACTGCACTTTCTTGAGTAATGGTGAGTGCTGTTGCATCTTGTATCTTGTAACAAAATGCTTAGCACTGCTGTTGCATTGTATTAATTACGGGTTGTTGAGTGATAGTAGTCATCTAATGTATTTTCTTTAATTGGAAATTCAGTGGAAAATATAGTTTGCATGTCAGGTTAATTTTGGAATATACTGTGCATCTAAACAGTTCCCTAGTTAGCTTAACTTGGCGCATATTTTGTTCATTGCTTTGTTATTTTTGATTTGACTGATTTAGCTTTGTTCATTGATTTGACTGATTTAGCTTTGTTATTACTCTAACCTTATTCATTCTGACGCAACTATAATAATTTTCCTGGTATCTACCAAATTAATATGTCTAATATACATTTAATCAGAAAAGTGCATTCCTTTTGTAAATTAATGTGTAAATTGACAGTAAAGTCGTATTGCAAATAGAATGGGGTTTGTATGTAACTAAATGATTTTTCAAAATTATTTATCAAAGCGTACCGACGGATTTCCGACGGATATTTGTGA
The DNA here is from genome assembly GCA_039519185.1 of Astragalus membranaceus. Classification (NCBI taxonomy): domain Eukaryota; kingdom Viridiplantae; phylum Streptophyta; class Magnoliopsida; order Fabales; family Fabaceae; genus Astragalus; species Astragalus membranaceus. Next base: position 136,280,133 of record CM076850.1, read on the forward strand.
GGGATTTGCGAGGGATTTCTGACGGAATTTGCGAGGGATTTCTGACGGATATTTGTGAGGGATTTCCGACGGAAGCGTTTCCGAGGGAAAATTCCCTCAGAAATCGTTTGCGAGGACCGTTTTTCCAACGGAATTTTGTCCGTCGGAAACGTTAATTACCGACCGATTTTCCTACTTTTCCGAGGGATTTTTCCCTCGGAAATCACCGAAATTCTTGTAGTGTTATCACCTTAAAGTTTTAGAAACAAATATTGTTCGAGCGTTTTAATATATACTTACAGTAAAAATACAAAATATGAATATAAAATTGAAACAAATGGTATCAGAGCTCGTTGGTGTTTGTCCCAATAATTATCCATAACCCGTTACGGGTTGCACACAAATGCGCCGAGACTCACTTGAGAGGATGTTAGGTAACTCAAGTGTGAGAGTCTCATGACGCCTAATAAGAAACAAAATAAAGAGTTGAGATTGTATGTATTGAGGGTGGAGTACTCCTTTTACTCATTTTATAATATATAATATAATTTGTTTGCTCAAAAAAAATAAAAATAAAGAGTATATAAGAGGCTATATCCATAAATTTACCACCTTAAGATTTTAGGAACACCTAACTAACACCTATGCATACAAATCATCATTTTTTTTATGGGGAGGGATTGGGTGCCTTTAAGGCAAGAAAGATACTCATACTTTTAGCTATTTGTGTTTATCTCTCTCATCTTATCTAATATTCTCTCTCCTATTTTCCCTCCAAAATATATAAGCCTAAAGTCACCAAAAATACCTACTACGAAAGGCACTCAATCCAAATCTTTTTTTGTATATGTTGTGTTGGTATCCCAGGTGCGAGAAATCTCACATCGCCCAATAGTGAATAAAATAAACAGTATATAAGATACTTTATCCATAAACTTGTCACCTTTAAGTTTTAGGAACAAATGTTCTTCGAGCCTCTTATTACTCACAGTAAAAATACAAAATATAAACATAAAATTCAAACAAACGATATCACAGCTCACTGGTGGGTGGCCCAATAACAATCCATAACCCGTTACGGGTTTGCACACAAATGCGTCGATACTCACATCTTGAGAGGGAGATATTAGGTATCTCAAGTATGAGAAGTCTCACATCGCCTAATAAGAGGGTACATAACATACTATATCCATAAACCTATCACCTTAAGGTTTTAGGAACAAATGTGGTCCAAGCCCCTTATTACTCACCATTAATATACAAAATATGAATATAAAAAACCAACATGTTTTATATGTTTCTCTCATCATATACTGCAGTTTGATGAGGCTCATCAATCTCATTCTCTTCCAAAGACCTTCCCATAGTTTCCTTCGTAAAAAAGTATGTGACCAACATTCCCACCATACACACCCCTCCAAGTATGATAAGAGAAGTTTTCATTCCAATTCCCTCATGATACTCTTCCTCCTCCTTCTCATGTGAAGCCCACAGAAACCCAACAGAACCAATGATTGCCCCAAACTTGCCAGCGGCACCAGAAAGACCATGACACGTGGACCTAAACCTAGCAGGGAAGAGTTCAGCTGGGACAATGAAAGTTGTAGTGTTGGGTCCAAAATTAGCAAAAAAGAAAGCAAGACCATAAAGTACAATGAACCATTTATTCTCAATATTTTCTTTAGTTGTCCAATACGAGTAATAAGGAATCCCAATGGCAAAGAAAGCCAAACCCATGAATAAAAAACCCATCATTTGGATTTTCACTCTTCCGACACGGTCAATGAAGTAGACGGTGAAGAAGTAACCGGGAATGGTGGAACACACGGCAATAATGGCTTGGATTCTAGCAAGATGGAAGGCCTCTTCATACACGTCGACTCTCTCTTTGTCCTTGAGATCACGCTTGTATATTTCACTCTGGAATAGAACTTGGCTGTAGAACACTATGTCCACTAGAAACCATGTAGAGGAACAAGCGAAGAGATCACGACCGTGTCGGCGGAGAAACTCTCTTGAAAGAAGCGGGTAGGCATGTGGAATTGGGGGCACTAGACTTTCTTCCAAGCTTATTGTGACATCCATTACTTTCTCCATATCCTTTGCAGCTTGCAACACATTTTGTTCCACTAGTGCTGTATACCTGATGCATCAATCAACTATTAAATTATAAATTAGACCAAAGTAACCACTTGTTAATTAAAACTTAAAATACTCTATTATACTACAACTCTTTACACAATGATTAGTGTGTGTGTGTATGAGAGAGAGAGAGAGAGAGAGAGAGAGAGAGAGAGAGAGAGAGAGAGAGAGAGAGAGAGAGAGAGAGAGAGAGAGAGAGAGAGAGAGAGAGAGAGAGAGAGAGAGAGAGAGAGAGAGAGAGAGAGAGAGAGAGAGAGAGAGAGAGAGAGAGAGAGAGAGAGAGAGAGAGAGAGAGAGAGGAGGAAAAAGGTTGGGAGAGTATACAGATTACTATAAATCTACGATATCTATCTTCTACTATTTACAATAATCTACTAATCTACTAAAACTAATCAATTTATTTACTAGCAAAAATCCTAAAGTAACTTTTTAGTCTCTTAGAAAAAAATAAGAACACTGACTATTCAAACTACTGATATATTAAAAAAAAAATACGTGATAAATATTGGTCACTTATACCTAAAAAAGAACAAATATTAACTGTAACTGATATATAAAAAAACACAGAAATATTTGTAATTGATAATTATAATTTTTGAAGACTACTATAAATCTATTATCTATCTTCTCCTATCTACTGTAATCTACTAATATACTTAAACTAATTAATTTAACCACTAGTAAAAATCTCAAACTAACTTTTTAGTCTCTTAGAAAAAAACGAGAAGACTTAATAACTATTCAATCTTGTGATACTAATACCCAAAAAAAGACAAATAACTATATCTGATAAGCCCAACAATTTTTTTTATAATACTCATGAACGAAACAAATATTTGCCATTGATACCTAAAAAGCACATGATAAATTCTTGTCACTCATAAATAAAAAATACAAAACAAATAACTGTCAATGATGCATAAAAACACGAAAAAAATATTTGTCACTATAAATATAATTTACTATCCAAATTAAAAACGATACAATAATTAAGATAAGTAATCTGTTATTATTTTACTTTTGAGTCTTGACGGAGAATAATATAATGGTTTCTACCGAGTTTAACATGTATTGAAGGGTTGTAGATCATTTTTTCTACGGAGAATAATATAATGGTTTTTATAGAGAATAATATAATGGTTCGACATCGTATCAAAGTCTTCGACGAGAAACATGTATTGAAGGGTTGGAGATCATTTTTTCAAAAAAAATGAAATGAAGACTAACAATTCAATAAGATTTAGCATTACAGACTAATTTTATAAATCATTAATCTATTTTTTCTGTCTCAACAAGAAAATATTTTCTCTTATATTGGTTTTATATTTGTAGTGATATATCACTACAAGAAAATTCTTGTAGTGATATATATATATATATATATATATATGTTGTTGTTATGAAAAATTATATTTTTATAGTTTTAGCTTTTTATATGCATTTATTTTTTATATGTTCGAGCTAATTAAATTTTGTTCGAGTCAATTCATATAAAGAACACGACGGTACATGTGTGTATGCACTAGTATACCATATATAAGAAACAAACCGCTATACAGACATATTAAAATCAGTTATTCACATTTAATAACGATTAATGATTAATTTATTTTCAAAAATATATTTTTTATTAAATGATCATTTATATTCTCAATTATGTAACCAAAAAAAATTATGCGTAAACAAAAAAATACTCCTAATTAGTGACATCGCCTTAAGTTACATCACAAGTAAATTTTAATTGATCATTTTGTACATCTCTAACATAATTTGTTTCTAATATTTTGGACAACAAAAAATAGTACATTTTGTTTCTAATATTTTGGACCCGGAAAATTAGTATATATTGCATTGATTTTAAACATAGGACACTAGTCAGTAATTATTTTTTCCTGCCTAGTAGCATTAATTGGTAGTTGGCAACTTTTTAATGGTTCCGTAAAATGCATAGTTTTCTTGTTACTATTAGTTTAATAATCAATAATGGGTGGATAACCCCATGGTGGGCACAAAGAAAGCAATACAAGTTCCTTTCTATTGTATTCTTCCTTTGACTCAAAACATTGTTAATTAACTAAATGAGCACATGAAGGCCCACGACAAGGGCTAAACTTATTATTATATGAAATAAAAGTTCAACTGTGGTTAACATCAGCATCTTTTTCAAACAGTTTATCATTCTTCCCTAATAATACAAATATAGAAATTTTAATTTCAACTTAAATGTACGGTTAAGACGCCAAGAAACGATTCAATTTGTTCATTTTCTATGGACATAAACAATAATGTCATAAGAAGCCTGTTGTACTCTAGAAAGCAAAAAAACAACTTGGGTCAACGATGGAGATAATATGTTTGATGAACTAACATTTCCCACCCCTAACTAATTACTAACCACTAATATTTGTCTATAAAAAACATAGGAGAAAAGAGACTAGTCTACCTCGCAGTCTCGGGCATCATCATACGCCAGTAGTAAGTCATGGCTGCTGGAAATGCACCTATCATCAGTATCAACCTCCAAGCAACGTCAGCCTCCGGTGGCGTATCGTGGGGCGATGATGGCTTAGAAGCGAGACGGAATATTGAACACACCACCATCGTGACGGTGGCGCTTGCCAATATGCCAAAGCCTTGCATGGAAAACACTGCCGCTATGAAAGCTCCTCTCGTTCTTTTGTTGGCAAATTCGGACATAATAGTTGAAGATAAAGGATAGTCTCCCCCAATCCCCAGCCCCAAGCAGAACCTAAACAATATACAACATTAACAATATAAATTCTAACTGAGAATAATATAGTCCAAGTAAATAGCTTACTTGCAAGAGGAAGTAGTTAACACGAGGTTAGCTAGGTTCGAATTCTGTAAACTAACAATTAATTACCTGAAGAAGCCAAGAGAGAGAAGAACACAAGTTCTTTTAGTGGTACAAATAGAGAAGCCAGAAGCCAAGGAGCTAGTGATCATCAGCAACAAGGCCATACCGTAGACGTGGCGGCGTCCTTTAAGGTCACCGAGCCTACCAATTACGAGTTGACCGATGGCGGTTCCAAAGAGTGGGACCGCGACAAGGGCAGAGACGACAACCGAATTGACTTGACGGATGTCGGAGTGGTCGTTAGTGTAATATATCCTTCCCAACATCCTCATAATAAGGGTGATGGAGAAGAGATCATAGGAATCGGTGAATAGCCCCATCCCTGCAACGATGATTGCCTTGAAATGGTAGTATTGTGTTTTTGCTGAGTCAAGTGCTGAAAGCACCTTCAATCCTCTTGCCATTCTCTACCAACGCACTTAACTAATTAGAAGAGGTTAGGTTCATATTATAGGTGTGTATATTGTAGCATATATTGGAATTTCAGATTTGTCATGTTCGCTTGTCATGTGTGAATGTGTTTTTTTGTGTGACTTCATGTGTGAATGTGTTTATTGAGAGGAAGTGATATATCATGGAAGAGATTAAGTTTTGTCTTTTTTGTGACAAAAGACAAGTAGTACTATATAGTATAGACTTGAGAAGAAGCTTGGTGGAATATATATATATAATAGTTAATGTCTGGAGGGAGCAACCCAATTGGCTTCTTAAGTCAATCTTACGAGTACATTATTCCATTGAAGATGCGAATCAGACTCTTTGAATATTTTAAAGATGAACATTCTAATTTTTTAGAGTTTTGTTGGGTATTATTAATAGAGCTGTATATAGAGGATAACTGATTATTGTTATTTAATTAGTAGTTAGTTAGAGATAAGTTAGTTAGTTAAACTTACTTAGCTATGCTAGTTTGCACTAGCTTGTTTTCACAGCTATATATATATATATATATATATATATATATATATATATATATATATATATATATATATATATATATATATATATATATATACTCGTATCATACACTCATTCTGCAACCTAACTCCAAGTTTGGGTGTAAGTGATTAATGCACTCCATCTTAAGGGGCGGACTCGGCTAGTACCAGAGTTCGATTCCCGACGATTGAAACAAATTGGAGCCAGACTTTACTTACCTCTTGACCGAACTCCGGATTATTCAGGACCCCTTTTCCCCTGGCAGAGGGGGTCAAAGACCCCTGGACCAAAAATAAACTCATTATGCAACCTTCTAAATTTTGTCATATTGCTGCCAATGCAAGTTTCTATGGATGCACTAAGCACATCGACATTGATTGTCATGTTGTTCGGGAAAAACTCCAAGCAAAACTCATCTGCTACCAGTTCCTAGCTCAACTCGGTGACATTCTTACCATGTCTTTGGATGCCCAACCGTTTGGTTCACTGCTCTCCAAGCTGGGTGTGAAAGACATTCACTCTCCATCTTGAGGAGGGGGGTAATAAAGTTGTATATAGAGGATAGCTTATTATTGTTATTTAACTAGTAGTTAGTTAGAGATAAGTTAGTTAAACTTAGTTAGCTATGTTAATTGGCACTAGCTACCTTGTTTTCACAGCTCTGTATATATACTTTATCATTGCATCGATGAGCATAAGACTCGTTATTCAATCTTCCAAATCTTGTTAGGTATGTTATTTTACATCTAATTATTTAACAAAAATATCATAAAATTCTATTATTTTAAGCTCATCATTATTACAGTCATCTCATGCCTACGTCATCAGCAAATTAAGGTTGTTGGACTTGGATATTCCCTTCAAGTGGTGCAGCTCTGCAATCTGCCACATTTTTAAGTGCCAAAGTATAAAAGAGTAATGATACAAAAGTAAACAAGCGTTTTTGATTGGTCTACTTTTTAGTTATATATTCCGAGTTTTCAGCACATACCTGCTCACGTATTGTTACAAGAATTTCTTACTCCATTAACCAGATACATCTCCTTTGTTTTCAACGCTGGCTTTAAAAAATACTAAGATAGGATGTTTTCAACATCCTAGTAGCAGATGTTGTCAAAAAATTGGCCACAAATAATTAATGAGAATTGCTCATCCACCACGTTATTCTGCTTTCTTTAGCAAAACAAATAGTCTCGTTAAAATCTTCTAATGCAAACTTTATCTTAAGGAAAAAAAAATATCAAGAATAAAAAAGAGTACTCCTCTTAAATTTTATTGATAAAAAAAAAGAAACTAAATAGAAAACATGAGAGACTAGACCAATACACATGAGCATAATTAAACAACATTATATAACCGAAAGGAGATAAAAACAATCCTATATATTAAAATTTTGAGGAAATAAATCATACTTTCTTTTTCGGGAACTCGTTATTTTAAGAATGAAAATCAAAACCATTTATTCGTTTAAAAAAATGCCAAACTCATAATTTATTCATTCAAAAATCATATAACTATAACTTTTCAAAAGAATATTATCCCATCTAAATAATTATATTCGAACTTAAAACATTTAACGGTACTGAACTAATAGTGAATCATTTTCTACTTCTTTATAAATACAATAATACAATTTAGCTCTCTATACAAATTAACTTTACATCCCCATAGCTTTTATTTACAAATTACACATCAATTACTTCATTACAAATTTAATAGAATAATCTATCTTCAATACTTTTTGCGGGATCACTAAAAAAATGAAATTGAAAGAATGAGATAAAAATCTCAGCGAGTGTTCCAGACACACACTCACCCGGCATCTAACAGGCAGTCATGCAAAAAACAATACTCATGCAGCATGCGCAATCAACGGATACATCAACTAGGTAATTAGCACACCAAACAAACACATCAAATTATACGACAACAACAAATCAATTCATCTCATACGAACACGAGAACAAATCAAACTCAATCACGCATATCTAAGTTAGGGGATGACTACGCAATCTTTGTCAGACTCAATAGGCTACAAACAACAACAACAACAACAACAACAACAACCACAACAACCAACACAATGACAACAACAACAACAACAACAACAACAACAACAACAACGACCACGAAACCAACAACAACAACAATGACAATCGCAGGACCGAGATACAATTATGCTCGAACGAGATACCTTACCCGATAATGCCCTACTAACAACAACAACCGCAGAACCGAGATACCATGCTCGAACGGAATACATTGCCCGATAATGCCCTACTAACAACAACAACAACGACAACTGCAGGACCGAGATACCATGCTCGAACGGGATGCCTTGCCCGGATAATGCCCTACTAACAACAGCAGCAACGACAACCGCAAAACCGAGATACCATGCTCGAACGGAATACCTTGCCCGATAATGCCCTACTAACAACAACAACCGCAGGTGTAACACCCTGAATTTTTACTTCCTTTGTGTGTATTATAATTTTGTATTTACCTTATGTGAAATAATAATTAATTTAGTATCTAGAGAGTGTTTTTAAGAATTTTTTTTTTGCAGAACTAGAGAGAAATATTATAGGAGGTTATCAAAACAATTTTGAGCTTAAAACTCTATCAAATTATAGCTAAAAAGTATCTGTTAGTGTAAATTTGTACTGCACTAAAAAGTCCAAACTTATCAGAAAATTTTGAAATTTCGATCATTGAGTTCTATAAAATATAAAGATCGAAATGATATCTGCAGAATTTTTTTTACCTGAAAATATGTCTTTTTATTATTACCAGTATAACAAAAAAAAAGTGATAACAAAGGAAGAGAGAATATGTGGTCGAGTGAAAGTATAAACAGAGAAGGGATAAGTACGTGTGTGGTCCCCTTTGCTTGATGACTTTCTCCCCTTCTATAAATAGAAACTCACTATTTTACTTTCACACACACACACTCCTCAAAACAACTTCACCAGGTTAGATAAAAAAAACCTCTCTCTATTCCCTCTTTTCTTCATCTTTTACTTTACTCTATTCTTATTCTAAGATTTCCCTTTTCTTCTTTTTCTTACTTTTATAAGTTTCTACCCTTTAGACTAGGAATAGAAAAGAAACTGTTAATTTTTCTTTACTCTTTTAAGTTGGAAAACAACACCACCATGTGAAAACAAAATCTGTACTTGCAATACTTTGTACAGATGTGCTTTTAGTCTTTGGCTGGGCATGTATAAAAGGTTTTACTTGATGTTGCTAACAAAAAGGGACAAGTTAAAAGGATAGGAAAGACAAGGACCACATACACAACCAGTTATGGACAAACAAACAAAAGAAGAAAGAACAATTAATATCTGATAGAGAAACACAACAATAGTAGAAGAAACAGTCAAGGAAGTAGTGTATTATGGGTAAAAAGGCAATAGCCAACACAAAGTATGAGAAGTAGGAACGAAAAAGAAACAATAGGGGGCGCCTCCCACGAGACAAAAACCCCAAACCCTAGCCCAAGCCTTGGCCAAAACAAAACCTAACCTATTCTTCCAAAATCATTTCTTTTATACTAATTAGGGTTAATTACTCTTTTGCCCCTCCTAACAAAAACATTGCCAAACTTCCCCTTTTTGGGCGCCTCATGCGCTTGCGCATTCGCATCAATACTCCCCCTAAAACTACCACCTTGTCCTCAAGGTGAAACTCTGGAAAGTGGCCATTCATGTCTTCAAAGTCTTCCCAGGAATTCTCAAAGTCGGGTAGATGCTTCCACTTCACCAGAACTTCCAGCATGCCGTTCTGGGCCTTCCTCACGGCCAGGATGTCTTCGGGCAGGACCTGCAATTCAAGATTCTCAGCCAGGCAATTCGGTAAAGGTTGAACCGCAGCCGTAGGGGCAATGGCTTTCTTCAAAAGTGAAGCATGAAACACTGGATGAACTCTGCTCTCTGGTGGTAGCTTCAGCTTGTAGGCAACTGTCCCAATGCTCTCCAATACCTCAAACGAGGCCATAGAACCGTGGACTGAGTTTCTGATTCAGCCTTTTCGCTAGTTGTTTCATCTTGTAGGGTTGGATCTCAAAGTAGACCATCTCTCCAACCTCATAGGTCACCTCCCTCCTATTCTTATCAGCTTGTTGTTTCATACGATTCTGGGCCTTGCTCAGGTGGTCTCTCAAATCACGGAGCAACTCATTTCTCTCTTGAGTTAACTGTTGAACCTCGTCCACACAACCACTGTTTTCATCCCCCCTCACTAACACTTGGGGTCTCCTCCCATACAAAGCTTCAAACGGTGACATTTGAATGGAGGAGTGATAGTTGGTGTTGTACCAATATTCAGCCCATGGTAGCCACTTAACCCACTGCTTGGGTTTGCTTCTGGTCAAACACCTCAAATAGGTCTCAACACACCTATTGACTACTTCCGTCTGGCCGTCCATCTGCGAATGGTAGACAGAGCTATATTTCAACTTGGAACCCGCAGCTGCAAACAGCTCGGTGATAACTATATTTTATATAGGTTATTTATGCTCTTAATACTTAAATCAAGCTCACTTCCCAAGTAATTTTAGTACTTAAATATGTGAATATGTGATTAATAGTGTAAAAGCAGGTTATAAGTAAATTCCCTAAATATTGGGCATAATAGGTGCCTTTGTGAATATATTGATGTTCTGCCTTAGTGCTGCAGCGGTATGCCATCAATGAGACGTCGCTACAACGTTATGAGGCGGCTGACCATTGGGATATTTGTGTAACCACTTGCTGAAACGCTGAGTCATCACCCTTATCTCTTATCCTCAGCATGACATTGAAGCCCAAGTGGAGTCAACAAGACACTTGGCGCCTACCAATTGATACCCACTTGATAGTTGGTAATGATTTTAATCATTACCACTTTTGTAAAGTAGCTTTATGGATAATCAAGATATTATCTAGCTAAGATATTATTTAATGAAGATATTATCTATTAGGGATATATCTAATCCAAGAGAGTAACACACATCATTATTCTTACGTAGAGAGAGAGTTTTAACTTGGAGAAGAGCTAACTTGACATTTTGGTTTTCCTCCATTGTTATTCCACTCTTGAAGCTTTTATTTTTAATATAGTTTTTAGATTTCATTCAAGGTTTTGCTCACACCATAGCTTCATCCTTCGTACATGACTTGGGATTCTTGGAGTGTATCTTTTGCAACCATTCTCCTCTTGTCTACCTACGGTAATATAAGCTTGTTTGTATATATTGTGATGATGAAGCTTGTTATGAGCTAATCACTTTGTAGTTGGATTTCTCTTAGTATTGTAATGAACCTTGAGTAGCTTTTATATAATATTATGATGTTTGCGTTTTGTTCCTTGTGTTATAATGTTTTCAACTTTGTTTTGGGAATGATCAACTAAAATAAGGGAGCTTTGTGGGTACAGACATGGTTCACAAAGAGAACTCAAGGAATGATATGAATGAAAAACCCTTTAAAGACATTTAAAGGAAGTACTACTTAACCCTAGACATAGGGGAGTAATAGTTCATAAGGTGCATGCTGTAAGATCTTAATATACAGGGGTAAAACTTATTTAGAGCCTAGACATAGGAGTCTTGTAACATAACCCTGACGATAGTGACTGAAAGGCACGCCACCATGCCGCTACAGCGTCTGTTGACGTTGTAGCGCTACAGCGCTTAACGCTACAGCATCTAATATTATAGAACACTACTCTTGGGAATTTACATAACTGCTGAGCTATCGAACTCACTTTTAAACATTTTCAATTCAATACTGTTTTATCACAAACCATTATGTTTACAACTCCAAACTTTCATTTGTCACTTAACTTGTTTTACTAAGTTGCTAATCACTTAAACTTCTTAGATTGATTCCAATCCCTGTGGGAACGAACTTTACTTATCATTATATTACTTGTTGCGATTGTGTATACTTGCACATCACCTTTTCGCACAACACTCGAACCAGAATGCACTTGTGAAAACTCGATCTCTGTCAGACACAATAGAGCTTGGGAACCCGTGTAGCTTCACTATCTCTTTCATAAACACCAGAGCCACTTCCTTGGCATTGTACGGATGAGCCAGGGCTATGAAATGAGCGTATTTAGTGAGTCGATCGACGACCACCAGAATAGTATCCATCCCTGCTGACTTGGGTAAGCCCCCAACGAAGTCCATAGATATATCACTCCAAACCTGAGTCGGTATCGGAAGTGGTTGGAGCAATACCCCCGGAGTCAAGGCCTGATACTTGTTCTGTTGGCATATAGCAGAGGCCTGAACGTACTGCTGAATTCTCTTCCTCATCCCCTCCCAATACACCACACTTGCTATTCTCTTGTAAGTTCATAGGATTCCTGAGTGCCCCCCCGTAGCTGAGTCATGGAACTCCTCGAGAATCTTCCCGACCCGCGGAGAGTCCTTGGGAAGCACCAAGCGGCCGTGATAGTACAACCGTCCATTCCTCAAAGTATATCCCACATGAGTGTTTACCTTCGCAACTAGGTCTTGCACAATAAGTTTCAACGCCCCATCAGCTTGTACCTCTTCCTCTAGACCGTCCCACTCTTGGCATTGCACCATAGAGATGGCACTGTAATTGTGCTGCCTTGACAAGGCGTCAGCTGCTTTATTCTCGATTCCCGGCTTGTATTTGATCTCAAAATCAAAGCCCAGAAGTTTAGTTATCCACTTCTGTTGCTCCTCCCCCATCACCCTCTACTCCGTCAGAAACCTCAAACTCATCTGGTCAGTATGTACCACAAAGTGCCTTCCTAGAAGGTAGTGTCGCCATTTCTGAACTGCTATCACAATTGCCATCAACTCCCTCTCATACACAGACTTGTTCTGAGCTCTATTGGATAAGGTTTGGCTCATGTATGCCACAGGCCTCCCCTCCTGCATCAGAACTGCCCCCAACCCTTTCCCAGATGCATCAGTCTCCACAATGAACTCCTTAGAGAAATCAGGCACGAAAAGAACCGGTAGTGTTGTGATGGCTACCTTCAGCTTCTCAAAAGCTAACTGAGCACTCTCATCCCAACGAAAACTGTCCTTCTTGAGTTGTTGCGTAAGAGGCCACACAATTTTCCCATAGTCCTTCACAAACCTTCTATAATACCCAGTCAACCCAAGGAAACCTCTAAGGCTCTTCACATCCCTTGGAGTAGGCCAACTTACCATAGCTTCAACCTTGGAGGGGTCGACTGCCACCCCCTCTCCTGAAATGACGTGACCGAGGTATTCGATCTGACTTTGGGCAAAAGTGCATTTCTTCTGGTTTGCAACCAACTGATTATTTCTCAGAATATCCAGCACACTCTTCAAGTGTTCCATGTGGCAATCCAAATCCTTACTATAGACCAGGATGTCATCAAAAAACACCAACACATACTTTCTCAAGATCGGTTTCAAAATACGGTTCATGAAAGCTTGGAAAGTAGACAGGGAGTTAGTCAACCCGAAAGGCATCACTAGGTATTCATAATGTCCCTAATGGGTTCTAAAAGCAGTCTTGTGAATGTCTTCGCTCCTCATTCTAATCTGATGATACCCAGACTTCAAGTCAAGTTTAGAGAATATCACTGCATTGCCAATTTCGTCTAATAACTCATCAATGATAGGTATGGGAAACTTATATTATCAGGCACAATGTACTTGTTCAGGACCCTATAGTCAATGCAAAATCTCCATCCACCGTCCTTTTTCTTAACCAACAACACGGGACTAGAGAAAGGACTGACACTAGGTCGAATGATACCGACGGGCAACATTTCATTAACAAATTTTTCTATCTCATCCTTTTGATAATGGGGGTACCTGTATGGCCGGATGTTGGGAGCTGGCGCTCCAGGTTTGAGCACGATGGCATGGTCCCGTTCTCTCGCAGGAGGCAATCCTGTGGGTGCTTGGAACACATCTGAGAAAGCTTCCAGTACTTCCTTTACCTCGGGTCGTAGCTGCAATTCGGCCCCCTCACTCTGCATTTCCCAATATTGGAGTAGGTACCTCTCCTCTTCAGTTAGTAGGACCTTCCGCATGGATTTGAGTGAGACTTATTGTTTACTCAGTGACCGTTCCCCTCTAATCTTGAATTTTTGTCCTCCCCCTTCCCACTTGATGAACATATCTTGGAAATTAACCTTGATGTCACCCAAGCTAGCCAACCAATCCATACCAAGCACTAATTCAGTCCCTGCCAGAGTCATTAAATAGAATTTGAGTAAAATTGATCCCCTGCACTTGCACCTGGAGTCCCCTGCAAACCCCCTTGCGCGTGACCTTCTCCCTATTCCCCACCTCGACAGTATACTCAGGAGTGTCTTCTAAAGCCAGTTTCAACTCCTCTACTAACTTGTAGGATATGAAATTACTAGAGGCTCCACAATCAATCAATATCAACACCTTTCTCCCATTAATGATCCCCCACACCTTGAAGGATTGATTTGAGGTCAAGCCCTCTTTGCTCTTGAGTGAGAGCAATAGAGTCTTTAGCTCCCCTTCCAACTCCCCTATCTCCTCCTCGGTCCCCCCTTCTCTCCATCTCCCCCGCTCTCTTCATCATCAATCAATTCCACCCTAAAGTGTTTCATCTTACAAATGTGATCCTTGCCCCACCTTTCCCCACATTTGAAACACAGCCCCTTCCTACTAAGGTCCCTCAGCTCCTCCTGAGTGAGTTTCCTCCCCACCCCCTGTTTCTTCTCCCCTTCTCCCCCTGATTCTTCAATTCTTGCGAGTTGCTGCCACTACCTCCCCCAAACTCAAACTTGGGTTTGGTGATAGCAGTCCTATGCTTCCCCGGGTCACTCCCCGAACTCCACCCCCCATTTCTCCACTTATTCCCTTCACCCCTCCTCCCTCCTTCCTTTCGCAACGCCTGATCCATCAAAGCGTTCAATCCCCTCGTGCTATGTAGTTTCAACTCGGTTTGTATCTCCTCACGTAAACCATTGAGAAAAATGCTTTCCAACATGCCCCTGTCACGCCTCTTCAATGGAGCCATTAACATTTCAAACTGCTCACGGTATTCCACCACTGTCCCTGTTTGTTTAACACTCGGGATTGGTCCCAAAGGGTTGCTGACCAGATTGGGCTGAAAACGCCGTATGACGGCCTGTTTAAATTCTTCCCACGTTGGCTCTGGGTGTTGTTCTTCCCACCATTGAAACCAATTTAGGGCACTCCCATCCAAAGCAATCATTACTGCCTCCAGCATCTCTTCTTCTTCAACCCCATTAATTTTAAAGTACCGTTCCACCTTGACGAGCCACCCATAAGCTTCGCCTCCTTCAAAAACGGGGATCTCAGGTTTTCGCCCCCGGTGCCGGTGTCTCGCACGCGGGCTGGTTCCCCCGGAAGTCGCAGATTCAGTGGACGAGCCGCTTTCGCCATCCTCCTCCGCGCTTGGCGGCGCCGCTTCGCTGCCCCTCCACCGGCGGCGTCGCGTCTCCTTCAAACGGAGCTCCAGCCGTTCCATCCACTCGCGCATGGACTCCCCTTGCGCGCGCACTTCTAGCGCAAGCCCCTCGACTTCTTGCTCGAGCCGTTCGTGACGTTCTTCCATGGCGGTCTTCTTCACCATCGTTCAAGCTCCGTGGGACAAGAGCTTTGATACCAATGATAGAGAAACACAACAATAGTAGAAGAAACAATCAAGGAAGTAGTGTATTATGGGTAAAAAGGCAATAGCCAACACAAAGTATGAGAAGTAGGAACGAAAAAGAAACAATAGGGGGCGCCTCCCACGAGACAAAAACCCCAAACCCTAGCCCAAGCCTTGGCCAAAACAAAACCTAACCTATTCTTCCAAAATCACTTCTTTTATACTAATTAGGGTTAATTACTCTTTTGCCCCTCCTAACAACAACATTGCCAAACTTCCCCTTTTTGGGCGCCTCCTGCGCTTGCGCATTCGCATCAATATCACTTCCAGAAAGAAGATTGCTGGAATGACTTAATCTGGACAGTACTAAAACTAGCTACAAACAAACAGTGCTAACTCTAACTTATTGTCTTTCATTTCTTTATATTACTGTCTATTATATTGTCTGTACACTGATCTTCTATTTTTCTTCTACTAACATCATCACTAACAGTAACTTGTGCAGCTTTTATTTATATTGCTTTAGTCTATTCTAATAGTTCTAATGCTTTTTTTCTTCTCTTTTTGTACTTATTTCCTACTTCACCTTTTTGGTTAAACTAGCTTCAGACCAAAAGGTAGTCACGTGAACTACTTTTGGGACTTCATCTACTTCCCTTAAAAGAAAAAAAGATCATTTTCTTTATTTTCCTTACATTCACTTTTATATACTCTTTTAACTAGCTAATCTGTATTAGAACAGGAACTGATATATATACACTCTTTTTTTTATATATATACTATTATATATACTCTTGCTCTTATATTTATAGTTACTGTTATTTTACTTATTTTAGTAGACCTTTTATTTCAATGTTTGGGTGTGGTTCAGAGAAGAATAATTGTAGCATTATTCAAAACTAAGATGAAATGGCTATTTTAATACTTGAGTAAATGGGTGCTAAAATTATATTAAGTACTTGGAGTTTCATTTTAGGATATACACGTCCTTGTGCACACTTAAGCATTAATTCCATTTTTTTTACTTGTTATATAATTTCAATGACACTTAAATGCAAATTATAAACAGCAAGTGTGTCTATCTAAGGATGTTCTTTTCAAAACAAAACTTTCTTTACATTTTGGAAAAAAAAAGAAAAAAAAACACAAGTATTAATACCATTTTAGAACAAAGAGAGAGGTGCTGGAGGATTCCCACATTCGGTCTCTGTGGGATAATCAATTGTTTTATTAGGTGTATAAACCCTCTAATGGATTATCTGGTGGTATTATTTTGACTTGGTCTGTTGGTTGTTGTTCTTTTCTTTTCACTTTTAGGGGTATTGATTTTGTGGGTGTGGCGGTGAATGTTGAAGATTATGTTGTTAATATTTATGCTCCATGTTGTTTAAATGAAAAAAGAAGAGGGTGGGAGGAATTGCGAAGGTTCAAACATAGTTTTATGGAAGGGGAATGGTGCTTGGTGGGAGATTTTAATTGTGTGACTGATGTTCACGAAAGGAAAGGCAGGAATGGTGCTATCTTCACGCAGGAAATGGATGATTTTAACTCTTTTATAGTAGATATGGAGCTTTTGGATGTAGCGGTGGTGGGGAAAAAATTCTTCGTTTGGTCCTGATGGTTCTTCTATGAGTAGACTTGACAGATTCTTTGTATCAGAGGGATTGATTGATAAATGGAACATAACAGGTCAATGGATAGGGAATAGAGATATTTAAGATCACTGCCCAATTTGGTTACTTAGATCAATCAGAAATTGGGGACCAAAACCGTTTCGCTTTTTTAATGCTTGGTGTCGTACCCTAATTTTGTCACTCAGATTAACGCAAATGGTTTCAATTCGCACCTAGCGTATGCGAGTCGCTTTTAATTGTGCACGCATTGTTGTTCTCGCTGTGCCACGTTTTATTTTTAATTGTGCGCGCGTCTTTGCTCTCATTGTGCATACGGATTCGCTCTTCGCCGCGTACGAATGGTTATTTTCGTGCTCATTTTTTTATTGGTAGTTTATTATTATTGTTATATAAAAAAAATTTAATAAAAATCAATTTATGAATTAATGCTTTTTTATTATTATAAACAGTTTTTTTACAAAATAAAGGGTACAACACAAGTCAACTTTGATATACATGTAGACAAAAAATGTAAATACAAAAAGTACAAAAATTAAAAACAAAATAAAAATAAAAGAGGAGGGCAGAGGCACCTCTTGCTTGCAGCAACATTTGAGGAGTGGAGCCAATTGCTCCTTCTCCTTGCTCCTTTGTTTTTTTTCCAAGTAAGTCCCAACCAAGCCACTTTTCAGCACCTCCCCTGCTGCCATCCCTTGTTGTTGCCTCTGATTCTGTTGTGTTTTGTCTCCAAAGGGATTTGCTCCCTTGCTTCCTCCCACACCTACCCCACAGTTTCTTCACTATAAATACCAGACACAAACACACAACATACACGAAAACACACACACATACACAAAAAAAACACAACACTGATATCAAAGAAAAATTGATACTACTTCAAAATACACACAAAATCAGAATTCTTTCCACTTGAGCAAATAAAGAGCAACTCAGAGAGTAAAAATTTGGAACTAAGTAAATTCCCATTTTCATATTCAACATAGTATACTTAAGCTTTTCTTCCATACATAACATATTACAGTCTCTGTTGAAGTATGAGGATTCTGTTTTTCGTTTTTATTCAGTAACTAGTAATATGTCAATTATGCTTATACGTGACTATTATGCTTTTGTATGTATGCATTAGTTTTCCTTCTTCTTTGTTTAAGATAACTAACAAAATACAAGTCAGAAATCATCAACCAATGCTTTAACTGATAAAATGCAAATGTTGAAACTGATTCAGAAAGAGAATACGAAAATGGAGAAGATAGAGGGAAGGGAAAAATCATGGTTATGCCTCTGTTAGTTTTTTTTTTTTTGTAAAAAAGGATGGTATAAGCTGTTTTTTTTTTTTAAAAATTCAAAAAGAGAGGGTAGTGCAAGCAGAACCAGAACAGTGAAGAAATAGAAAAAAAGAGAGAAGGGAGAGGGACCTTACCTCCGGCCACCGTCCATGGCGGCCGCCGCCATAACCTCGCCGGAAAACTCCATGACCACCACAAAAAAAGCGCTCCACCGTTTGTCACCAAATAACCATTAAAACTCTCCTCTCTGCTATCACCAAACACCCCCTACAACCATCCTTACCGTCGAACCGCCGCCGTACCTCCACCAACAACCACCACCCTTCTCTCTCTCTCTCTCTCTCTCTCTCTCTCTCTCTCTCTCTCTCTCTCTCTCTCTCTCTCTCTTCTCAACCACCGTGACAACACTCTACCTCCTCGCACCAAACAGCCATCAAAACCACCACCTCACGGCTACTACCCTCACAGCCACCACCCCAAAACACCTAACAATCATCCAAAACACCATTTTATGGTCACCATCTAACGAACCATCACCGTATGACCACCATCAAAACCACTACGTCGCCACCAAAAAACCACCACGGTCATCTCAGCCATCTCTCACTACCACCGAAATTGTCACCCCCTCTCCCCATTTTTGTCGTTAGCGGCGGTGAGGAGATAGAGAGCGAGATGAGGGTTAGTGAAGAGATAGAGAAGAAGATTAGGGTGGGAGAAGAGAGAGTGGGAGACGGCGAAGAGGCGGGAGAGAGAAAAATTAGAGTTTGATGAGATTAGGGTTTGGGCGATTTTTAGGGTAAAGGCGTCGTTGGAGAAGAAAGGTTGATTTTAAAGTTTCTGTTTTAGGGATTCAATTTTTATAGTATGGAACCCAGGGGCAATTTCGTCATTTCGTTTTATTTATTCAGATCGCTGTTTACACCCCCTTTTTTAAAAATACAGCCTCTGTTGCTATTTATACCTCCCTTTTAATAACGCAACACCCCTGTTAATTACACTTCTTTTTTTTATTACAACTCGTTTTGTTTTTTTTTTTACTATTACATCCTAATATTGCTTCCAAACCAGTATTTTTTTTCGAACAATTAAACTCACGTAAAAAAACAGGTTGTTACTAATGGTCACTCTGAGTTTAGCTTGTTTGATCGTTAATAACAACTTTAGTTTTCAAACGGGCCATGAGTGATGACCACTCTGAGTTTACTTGTTTGGTCATTACAAATACCCATCCCAATTTCAAAATACTTAAAAAATACCAACACACAAACATTTTATACCCAAGAACTACGTAGCTTTGATTTCTCCATCGCACCTGGAGATACGTAGGAGCGGGGGCACACTCCCGTCAAGCACAAAAAATAAATAATTTTATTAAGTCTTTCTTTTTTTCTTTTGATTCATAATAAAAGGGTAAAATAAATATTTTCAAAATTAACATTCTTTTATACAACTAATTAGCAGGTAACCTTCCTTAGGAAGGATGTCGTGGGGTGCTAACACCTTCCCCATGCATAACCGACTCCCGAACTCTAATCTGGTCTCAAGGACCCTTTTCCATTTCAAAGGGATTTATCAACGTTTGCCCTTTATAATTAAACTTTGGTGGCGGCTTCATTTTTGAACCTTCGAAGAATCCTCACCCAGATTTTTGGGTCGCTACACTTGGTTAGCTCATCCTGAATTTAAAGCCTTTGTGAATAATTGTTGGTCTGAATTCAAGGTTTCCGGTAATAAGGCTTTTATTATCAAGGAGAAACTAAAATTGTTGAAACATAAGTTGAGGGTTTGGAACAAGGAAGTTTTTGGGGTCGTTGATTTGAATATTGATAAAGAGGTCAATGAGATGAATAGTTTGGATGGTATTTTTATTGAGAATTGGGATGAGTCGGTAGTTATTAGAAGGAGAGAGGTTACTTCTAAATTTTGGAAGGATATTAGAATTAAGGAAAGTATGTTATATCAGAAGAGTAGAGCTAGGTGGATTAGAGAAGGCGATGTGAACACAAAAAAATTTCATTCTCTTTTGAGATATAGGCGCAATCGGAATGTTCTTCAGGTGCTGGATGATGATGGTAGATTAATGGAGGATGTGGGCATGGTTAAACCAATGTTAAATCTCATTTCCAAAAATCTTATGTGGAGTTTTTTTACAACAGATTTGTCCTTGGTGGTATTAATTTCAATCAGATTTCTGAATCAGCGAATTTGATGTTGTTGCAACCGTTTGAGGAGGATGAGATCAAGGAGGGGGTGTGGAGCTGTGATGGTGATAAAAGTCCGGGACCGGATGACTTTAATTTGCAATTTTTTAAGGAGTATTGGGAGTTGTTAAAAGAGGATATTGTTGCGTTTTTCGCAGAATTCCATCGGAAGGCAGTTTTATCTAAGGCAATTGGTGTGTGGAAAACATGTGCAAGTATACACAGTCCATAACAAGTAATACAGTGTTTAGAACAGGTCGAACCCACAGGGATTGATGAACTCTTTCAAAAGTCAATATTATGTAATTTGGAGGAAAGTAACTAATTTAACAAGATAGTTGATATTGGTGAGTATCACAAGTAAGTTAGAATAAAGCAAAGTGTAAGTAGTTGTAATGCAAATAGAGAAAAGCTAGTTGGAATGGCTTCCCCAAGTAATTTACTTATAAGTGTTTAATGCAGTTATGATGTAGTTGCACTGAATGCTGTTGCATTAGTTGTGTGCCTTTCAGTCACTTTTCTTCAGAGTTTCATTACAAGCTTCCTATGTCTAGGCTTGCTAAATAAGTTCACTCTTGTCTTTTAAAGTACCCACAGTATCACCCTATGGACTATACTATCCTATGTCTAGGACTTAGCATGGTTTTCACAAAGTTTCCTTTATGTAAAACACTCACCCATATTAGTTCTTGAGTTCTTAATTATAAACCATGCATGTATGCTTTTACAAATCTACCTATTCTAAGTGATCAATCTCAAAATAAGTGTTGAAAGTATTATCAAGCAAGAACTAAAGGGCACACATCATATACTTGTATTAAACTTACTTAAAAGCTCATTAAATGGTTAGAACATTCCAACTAAGAGAGGTTTAGCTCAACATAGACATTGCAAGGAAAATATAAACAGAATAGAACATGTTTATATAATTGAAATCACAAAAGAGAAACAACAAGATAGAAGTTACACAAGTTGAAGCTCTTAGCATGAATCCTCCTAGCAATGTAGTTGCATTAGCTCCTTAGCACTTTGATAAAACTATGAAATCGAAGTAAGGAGGATTTGTCACTTCCTTCCTTTCCTTCTTACAAAATAGAAACTAACTATGTATATTGAAATTTAAATCTAACTTATGGATTGTGATCTATTTTCAAGTGAAGGAGTGAGGTCCTTTTATAGTCTTCAAGAGAGGTGCTTCCTTCCTTCATGTTGAAGTAACTTTGGTGGCTGTATTCATGGTTACTTTACAGCAGCTGATTCCCATGTGAAGTCTTCAATCAAGTGTATAGGGAGGTCAAATGAGATAAGAACATGTGTCCCTATGTTGATGACTCTTCAAAGCTATGTGGGAATTGTAGGCAACGAAATCTGAGGTGTTCTTGCTTTAGGGGACCAAGTATGAGGTCATCAAGTCCAAGTGGATGGCAAGTGGATGGCTCCAACGTTCGGTCAATGCAGTTGCAGTGCAGTAGCATTGTGCTAAACCAGTGCAGGATCAATGCAGGAGCATTTGATGCATGAGCATCTAGACTGCACTGAACAAACTTATCAAACATACCACAATATATCCAAAATGGCCTATTATCAACTATAACCATGTCAAACACTCAAGTTATCATATATTACATAAAATACTATATAAACTCTTTATCTTTGCTTGAAAGAGAGCAATTTACTAAGTTTAAACATATGAATAACTCTATATAAAATAGAGTTATCAGCAATCTCGGCTTCGTTTATCACTCTTATTCCAAAAAATGATAACCCTCAAGGTTTAGGTGAATATCGTCCCATTTGCTTGATAGGGAGTTTGTACAAGATTCTTGCCAAGGTTTTGGTTAATAGGCTCAAAAAGGTTCTCTCTTCGGTTATTTCAGATTGTCAATCTGCTTTCTTGGGAGGGAGAAATATTCTGGATGGCATTGTGGTTGTCAACGAGTTGGTTGATTTGGCTAAGCGAAGGAAGGATGAATGTATGCTCTTCAAAGTTGATTTCAAAAAGGCCTATGATACTATCTCTTGGTCATTTTTGTTTTTCATGATTGAGAAAATGGGTTTTAGTTTGATATGGATCAATTGGATGAAGGCTTGTGTGTGTTCGACCTCTATGTCAGTGCTTGTTAATGGAAACCCAACCCAAGATTTCTTGATGCACAGAGGTTTAAGGCAAGGAGATCCTCTATCCCCATTCTTATTCTTGATCGTTGCCGAAGGTTTGACCGCTTTGGTTAAGAGGGTTGTGGATGCTAGTTTGTTCGCCGGGTATACTGTTAATGATACTCTTGATTATTCTATAGTGCAATTTGCGGATGATACAATCCTTGTGGGAGAGGCGTCTTGGAGTAATTTGTGGAGTATTAAATCTATTCTTAGAAGCTTTGATGGTTTCCGGGTTGAAGGTTAACTTTCTTAAAAGTAAACTCATTGGTATTAATGTTTCCGATCGTTTCTTTTACCAAGCTTCCTTGTTTCTCCATTGTTGCACGGAATCGATTCCCTTCAAATTTCTTGGGATACCGTTTGGTGCTAATCCTAGGCGTGGTGTAACTTGGAAACCGGTTATTGAGAAGCTTTGATCCAGGCTAGCATTGTGGAAAGGGCGATATTTATCTATGGGAGGTAGAGTCACCCTCATAAATTCAGTCTTGAACAACATTCCCCTGTATTTCTTTTCCTTTTATAAGGTTCCCAAGGTGGTTCTCAAGTCAATGATCAAAATCCAAAGGAAGGTGGTCTTAGTATAAAGAATTTAGAACTTTTCAATATATCTCTTTTATCCAAGTGGAAATGGGGGTTTTTGGTGGATTGTAATGCTTCTTGGAGAGGAATTTTGAATTATAGATATGGTAGTTTGTCTTCTTTTTTTGTCTAATGACATGATGAGGGGAACAAGGAGTGATTCTTTATGGTGGCGTGATATCATTGGTATAGGGGATGATGTGCTCAAGATAGGATGGTTCAAGGATTGTGTTGGAAGGGGTTTGGGGAATGGAGTGGATGTTCTTTTTTGGAAGCACCATTGGATTGGCGAGCAGTCTTTCAGCTATGTTTTTCCTCATTTATTTACAGGTTGCAGTGCCCACAATATTATGGTGGCAGCAGCGGGTGTTTGGAATGGAGATGTGTGGCAGTGGGTTCTTCCGAATATCTTTTGTATAATTCGCAAGATGAGAGGGAGGAGCTGAATATGTTATTGGATATTCTGCAAGATATTGCTCCGGTTCGTGATTCGGTGGCTAGCTCATTGCAAACAATTATGTTACCTACTCCATGGGCCAATATTCTGCATGATATTGCTCCGGTTCGTGATTCGGTGAGCCTGATTCGGTGGATATCTGCTCATTGCAAACAATTATGTTATCGCAGTTGAAACGACCTTACCCCCCCCTCTTTTTTTTTCATTTTTAATATTTTAATTTTTTAAGAATACATTTAAATTTAAGAAAAATATATATATCTATAAATAGGTGAAGTTTGTTCCTCAATAATCGGATTAGTAAAAAATGAAAATTAATTTCGTGATAAAGTACTACACTATGTAATGTGATAATGACTTACTTGATTATCATTTGTTGTCTATATTTTAATGGACCAATTTCATTTGTGTCACTAACTCCCTTCTTTTCATTCTATGCAACATTCGAGTAACATTAACATGATTTTGCCATTAAACATTAATCTATAATAATGGACCCTATTCTCTTATAAATGTGATACAAACTTCAATTTATTTTGTTGTGTCGGTGCTTTTCTACGATCGTTGTTTTCCTTGAATTTTTAAACTTTTTATTTGTAATATTATAACATGTATCTCCCTTTAATTTGTGTGATAATTTTCAATCTACCTAACAAATTTTAGTATTACAATAATTATGTATTCACTGAAGCTTTGACCCCGTGCAACGCACGGGTCACAACGCTAGTTATTTATTAAATTATTGTAACCATCGCGTTGCAAACTTGTGTACGAGTATTTCACCCATTACATTTCAGATGTGGACGAGAGGTCAGTTGAATCATTTCGGATACCGCAGGATTGAGTTCCTTGAGGATGAGCACGAAGCGGTTTGGGAACTTAACGGAACAACCCAAATCCTAAAATACACAGGGCTGGTGAAAACAATTGATGGAATTGCTGGAGTACCTATGAGTATAGTTACTAGTAATATTACCCTGGAGATCAAACTTCCACTGCATAGGATGATGAATGCGATACGACTGGCTGAAGATGTAGCGGCTCCAAGTCCGGCTAGGCCTAGGGGCCCGGGACTTCGTTTTCAACGTGCTAATCGTCCGAATGTTCACCGTGATGATGTTGGAATGGGAGAAGCAGGCCCTATCAGACGTGATGAACCTGAGGAGAACCCATCTGAGGATTCTAGTAGTAGTAGGGTCAATGGGAATCTTCCTAATGGCCATCTCTAGTAACTTTCCTGATGTTTGTTTTTGTGATCCGCTGATGGCGTAATGTCTTATGCCGACTAACTTTAATGTGTTTTAATCTATTTAGTACTTGTTCCATTTAGATGCCTTTGTAAGGTATTTAGTTGCACTCCGTTTGTTTGATGTTTTGTAAGTCCATAGGGCATAATGACTATGGACAATGTCCCCTATCTATATGACGCATATATATATATATATATATATATATATATATATATATATATATATATATATATATATATAATGTTTGAATATTTTAATTCTCTTAGAAATTATGAGACCGTGATTTTATTTCCATAGAGAACTTAAACCTCATCTTAAATAGAATTCAGGAAATACAATAAAATCATATTCAAAGTAATCGAAGGAGTTCCATATAAATTAAAGATGAAATTATTTAAGTGTAGCGCAACACTCTCAAAAATATTAAAAAGGGGGTGTTACAGCAAGACCGAGACACCATGCTCGAATGGAATACCTTGCCCGATAATGCCCTATTAACAACAACAACCGCAGGACCGAGATACCATGCTCGAACGGGATACCTTGCCTGATAATGCCCTACTAACAACAACAACAAGGTGGACACCATGATGCATGAACCTAATCGAACGCGGTGTCTAGCGACACAACAACAACAACAACAACAACAACAACAACAACAACAACAACAACAACAACAACAACAACAACAACAACAACAACAACAACAACAACAACAACAACAACAACAACAACAACAACAACAACAACAACAACAACAACAACAACAACAACAACAACAACAACAACAACAACAACAACAACAACAACAACAACAACAACAACAACAACAACAACAACAACAACAACAACAACAACAACAACAACAACAACAACAACAACAACAACAACAACAACAACAACAACAACAACAACAACAACAACAACAACAACAACAACAACAACAACAACAACAACAACAACAACAACAACAACAACAACAACAACAACAACAACAACAACAACAACAACAACAACAACAACAACAACAACAACAACAACAACAACAACAACAACAACAACAACAGCACCAACAACAACAACAGCACCAGCACCAGCAGCAGCAGCAGCAGCAGCACCAGCAGCAGCAACAGCAGCAACAGCAGCATCAGCAGCAACAGCAGCAACAGCAGCAACAACAGCACCAACAGCAACAACAGCAGCAGGCAGCAACAGCAACAGCAGCAACAGCAGAATGGTGGGCTCGCGGTGGAGAGAGAGTGAGGGCGGTGGTGGTGGTCTGCCTCTTCTATGTTTTGGAATTCTCCCAAATTTCTCTTCTTCTGTAAAATCAATTTGCCATGAAGGAAGATGAAAAATAGATTTGGAAAAATAGATCCTATTGTGCGGTGTTCTGTTTGTGTAATCTGTGTTTATTTATTTTTTATATTATAAATAATAATTAAAAACCAATTGTTAAAATAAAAATAAGAATTTTGAATTTAAATTCCAACATGGCATGTCCGCGTGTCACGCCACATAGGATAAGTGACTGACAACTCAGCAACAGGTTTGACCAAACAAAATGGGGGCTTTGATTTTACAAATTGGTAAAATAGGAGGACTAAATTCGTGAAAAAAAAGTTAAGGGACTAAAATCGTGAGTTGGTAAAAATAGGGGGACCAAAACTGTAATTAAGCCTATTATTTATTAGCCTCTCAACTTTTACGTCCCTTAGCTCGCCAACTAAGCTACGGGATAACTTTTACTATTAATTAATACCTTTTATGTTTCTCTTTGGTTATGTTTTTAGTTTTTCTGTTTTTCCTTTGGAAGAATAACTACTGAACCTGGATGGAAAGTTGGGATGTGGGGACTCGAACTTCCTTCACATGATAAAGTCCCTTGATAAAGATGAGCCAAACTCATAGGTGGTACCATGGTGGACTAGGACTTACAAGCATATGATTTTTTATTTGTACTTGCACTGGTGTCTGGTTATAATGGTAAGCACAAGATGGTTCCCATGTTTCCTCCCAAACCCTAACTATGCTGTAATTTTGCGACATGATGTTGCAGTGCTGAATGCTAAAGGGTCCAAGGCCATACATACACATGATGAAGGCAAACCAAAATAAAAACTGTATATTATAATACTTCAGTATGATATATTATGAACTACAACAGAAAGAGACAAAATAAAAACTGCATATTATAATACTTCAGTATGATATATTATGAACTACAACAGAAAGAGTCTCAGATGGTGCTTTATTTGTTCTATATATTTATAAAAGAAAATAAGCTTTCTCAAGAGTTGTAGCTAGTGATGTAGTATTTCTTAGTCCTTAGGTTTCATGGCAACGCCTTTGATGAGAAGCCCCTGTTTCCACATACCACCTTCACATTCATACATAGATATCTCCATCTCACCAACATCTTTCTCAGATGCCACAAACTCACCTACTGGTATCTCTATCCAGCGTGCCCTTAACTTCTCCATTAAATTTTCCTTGTGTTGCTGTTTCTTTCCTCCAGGAAGGACAAGTCTAACATTTACTGGAACTTCCCAACCCTCTGCTGGATCTTTCAACATTACAACAAATGAAACTTGATACAAAATTCCTGGTGAGAGCTTTCTTGTGTCAAATTTTCCATGCACTTCTAGCCAACAAACTCTCTTTAGTTCGGCCAGAGTAACTGTGCCACTGCAACATCACACAGCTTTCTATAATTAGGACTACATAATTCTGTTGCATGAATGTGCTATTAAATTAAAACATTGGGTTATGTAGGCAAAATTAAACAGTATATCTATGCTGCCGGTGAAATGATCATAAGCTATTTTCAGCTTAAGAAAATAAGTTACAATTTACAATTTATAAGCTGAAATTTCATATGAAATATTTATTATAAGATACAACTTTTATTTTATTTTTATTATAGAAATTTCTTATACACAAAAAATTATATGATAAGTGTTTATGTTATAAATACTAAATAGAGTTATTTATCCAACCAGTACTTATTTATATAGATATGCACCTGGCATCATTTTGCAGTATCCATTTCCAATAGTTTTGATCTTCTCCCCAGGTGATTGAGAGTGCTTTTGCATACAACATGAAACAGTTGGCGCTAGATTTCTTGTCAACCCAATATTTCTACAAACAAAGATAGTAATTAAAAATTTGTTCAACCAAAAAACTCTTTATCAAAAGATATTGAATTAACTTGCCTTAGTTTTATGGTCTAAGAAGACTCCAGCATATAGCTGATCATACAGCTTTTCCCTGGAAGATTTATCAACCGGTGACTCTGCGCCCTTCAATATGTCTTCATAGTTGTGTGGAAAACTCATTCCTTTGGTCAAAGGTTTCGCTGGTGTCTTGGTTTGAGTCTCATTAGCTTTTACAACTGTGGCATTTTGAGCTGGTTTAGTGCTATTGGTGGAGGGTCCTGCTTGACGTTCAGGAGAGGGAGACAGCAACGATGTTTCCTTTCTGGAAGGTAACCGTGCTTCCTTAATGGTTGGTTCATATTCATGTCGCTTTGGCTGTTGTTGTGGCTGTGGCTGTTGGTGTTGTTGAGGCTGATGGTGTTGGTGCCTTTGGTGTTCATGTGGCCTTGGCTGTTGATGTTGTGGCTGTAGCTGTTGCTGCTGCTGTTGTTGTTGTGGCTTTGGATATTGTTGCTGCTGGTGTTGCTGTTGTTGTTGTGGCGGCTTTGGATGTTGTTGCTGTGATTGTTGAGGTTGTTGATGTTGTTGTTGCTCTTGTAGTCGATCTAGCTCTGATAGAGAAGCCCCCATTTTCTCTTCATGTGCTCTGCTATATGTGCACACTCTTCTCTTTTTATACATCACCAAAGATGCCAAATGCTTTTTGATATGGTTAAATAGCTATTTTACTACTTAAATATGTGAGCCGCTATTCTACTAGTTACCAAGTATCTAATTTACAAATTATTCCTCAGTTATATTTTTCGTTAATTCAAGGACAAAATTGATGTAAGTACTCACTTAGTGGGACCTATGCGACTAAAGAATAAGCTTTTTAGGATTAATTTGTAAATTCAATACTAAAATGCTTGTTTACCTTTTTTATATTGATGATATGGGTAAGGTGGGTGTAAGGGATATCGACACTTGAAAATAGTTAGAAACACCATCTAAAAACAATGCCACTCATGAGAAATAGAAGCTCATGAGAAGGTAGCTCATTTGTCAAGTTAAAGGACATAAAGGAATTGCAAGAAGGAGGTCCAGAAGCTATCATTTTTTCTGTCTAACTTTCCGTATGCTTACACTTGCGGAAAGCAGTATGACAGTTTTATAATTATTAGTAAAAAAATCAACTGAAATTCTGAAAATAGTAAAGGGAATTATGTTCCTTAATCCTTATGCTCTTCAATCCATGTATGGCCCCAATTGCTAGGCCTAGCAGGTAGTGGAAAAGAATATTTATTTATTTTGGATGCCTTCATTCTCCACTGAACCAAAGGGAATTGTATTCCTTAGCCAACTTAGCCGAATTCTATTTATATTTCCTGGAGTTTATAATTATTCGAAGATAAGGCATATGATTCTGCATTTCTGATGGATAGATTACTAATACTATTCATGATATTTTTTTTAGATAGGCAAAGTAGTTAGTAATTAGTGTGTTAGTTGTTAGAGGGGAGGGGGGAGCAGGGTTCGAACTCCGTACACCTATGTTTTTCCACCAACGATTACCATTTCACTCAACCACATGAGCTACCCCTTCTGGGACTATTCATTATATCTTTATTCCTGCTCTTCCCTACATATTTGACGGTGCTCCGTGCTCGAGTCTGCGTCTTTACCATTAATAGGCCTTTCATGCTAGAACACACTCTGGTACTACGATGCACAGGTTATATGAAATATAAGTAAATTACTATTATGTATTACATAAATGATTAATTCATTTTATATAGAGAAGCATTACAAATCGTAAAACACATTAATGAAATTAGTGGAACTACAAAAAGGTAATTTTGCAAGACATAGAATGTGAGCTAAATAAATATAAGTAATGGAAGGATGAGTAGTGATTAGAAAGTGAAAAAAATAAAAATAAAATGTGAACTAATTAATATAAGTAATGTTAAGACTCAAAATAATCATTTCAATTTAAGGAAATGTCTTAGAAATTTAAAGGAAATAAATAAATACAATAATTATAGTGCTTAAATTTTTTAAAACTTGAGTGGGTATATAATGTATTTAATATTTTTTTAATAAGGATATAGGTTTACTAATTCTTTAATACAACTATAAAGTATTTAAAAAAACACCAAAGAACAAACAATAATGCACTTGGTTCACCGCGTTCGTCCAAGTGATAAGTGCACTTGGATCCCACCCCAAGGTCTCGAGTTCGAATCTTGGTGTGGCAAAATCTCTGTTGGGAGGGGAGAACCACACGGACTGGCAAAGCCGGAAACTCGTGGCCAGCCAGATTCCCCGGCGTAGATTAGTCACTAGCTTAGCCGGTGGAAACTACACACCAATGACATGGTAACAAAAAAATAATGCACTTGGTTCCTAAAATTATTGTTTGTCAAAAAACAACAAAGAATTATTTTAGGAACAAAATGCATTAGAGAGCATTTTTAATGGGTTGTTTGAATGAGTGAACTATAGGTAAACTTCCATCTTCATATTTAATATAGGTGCGATGTACGCACCCGTGTGCGCTATACGCATCACTCTCTTTTCATATTTTTCTCACCCTGATTTCTTTTTCTATGTTTCTTCTTCTCTCTCATGATTTTTCTTCTCTCTCCCACTGCATTCCCCCTCTCTTCCTCCCACGCGTTCTTTTTTCCCTTCCATTTCTCTCTCTCTCTCTGTGCGCGCACGTGTGTGTGTGGTGGACTGTGCATATGCTACCAGGAAAAAGTCTGTGTTGTTGCTATCAGGAAAAGTCTATCTACATGTAAGGTGTTGCGGGTACCTAAAAGTGTAAAGTTACAAACATTTTCAACTTTTTCAAAAAAATGGCAACGTGATGTGGTATTTTACAATGTATAATACGGTTTAAAACAGGATTTAATTTTGTGCAAATTTGTTAGAATTTTGGTGGTTTTAATAATATATTAAAAAAATCCAAAAAAACAGAGAAGCATCACGCTTTACATATTTTGTCACGAAATTTCTTTTCATCATATAGGTTAATCAAGAACAAACATTACATGTATGGACATTTAACATTTTTTCGGACTCTAAAGTACCTCCAAACACACTGCTCAGCGTCGCACTATACGTATATGCTTTCACAAAATTAATTTTTTTTCCCACGAAACCAGTTAATAAGTAACTAAGTTCGCGCATCTAAACAGGCAAAATTCGGTACTCTAAAGTCCCCAAAACACATTGCTTAACAACGCACTTTAGGTATTTTGCACGAAATTAATTTTTTTTTCACCAATCCGGCTATTGAAGAATGAACATCACGTATTTGAACATCTAAATTTTTTTCTCGGCTCTAAAATACCTCAAAACACACTGCTTAGTGTCACACTTTACTTATTTCCTCACGAAATTATTTTTTTCACCAAATCGATTATTAAGGAATAAACTTCGCGTGTTTGGACTGTTAAAATTTTTTCAGAACTCTAAAATGCGCTAAAACACACTGCTTAAAATATAAAAAGGGGAAAAAATGGCGCGAGTTTTGCCCATGTGGTGTATGTGAAATATCTGTCCTCATGCTTTGACCAAAATTGCAAAACTGCCACTAAATTTTTTGTCATTATTTAGGTGAGATATGCCCTTATGCTTTTTCCAAAATTGCAAGACTGTCATCAACTTTTTTTTGTCTTTATTTAGGCGAGATCTTCCCTCATGCTTTTATCAATATTGCAAAAGTGCCACCAACTTTTTTTGTCAATATTTGGGTGAGATCTACCCTCATGCTTTTACCATAATTGTCAAACTGTCATCAACTTTGAAGATGCTCTAAGATGGCCAACTTTGTTATTTCCTATGTGATAAATTTTCGGCTTAAATATATTTTTAGCCCCTGCAAATAGGGGGTCATTTGATTTTAGTCCCTCCAATTTTTTTTTTAAAAACTCCTTGCAAAATTGACTTTTTTGACGTTAGTCCTTCTGTTAGATGGACGTTACAAAAATAGCCTACGTGGCTTATTTTATTGTTTTCTAATTTTTTTAATACTGACTGGGACTGCCATGTCATTTTTTTATTTTAATTAATTTCAACCATTCTTCTTCTCATTTCCAGAATTCATCTCCGTCTTCTTCTGCCATTGATGAATCTCAACCATCTCCATCTTCACCAGACACAAAGCCACTAACAGAATGAGGAGGAGAGGAACAAAGTGAGAGGAAACCAGAACAGCCACGTTCGCCAATCTCTCTTCACCTTCAATGATCAAAAAAATCTCTCAAACAAAGATTCCCATAAAAAATCTCTCTTCACCTTCACCATCACCATTCACAACTTCCTTCAATCTTGATAAGATATTGCAACGACAACGCATAAGCAATGGAGATGAAAAATAACAAAACCAGAACATCCAGATCTATCTCCAAACCAAATCCATGCTTCTTCTCCTTTCCCCTTCGTTTTTGCTTGCGGTTCACCTACCATTGAACCCTAAAAACACCACAACCAGATCTGTCACATTTTTAAAAATAAGAATACCAAAATCGAATCTGAATAACCAGATCTGTCACATTCTCAGCTGTAGATTAGTTTGTCTTTAATTGGATTTTACTATAAAAGCTAATGCTTAGCTTTTAAACATATCGGCCACAGGTGGTGCGAAGTGGCTGAGTATTGTGTTTTGGTTCTACTGTGTTGTTTTGATTCACGTGGTGGTGGTGGCGGTGGCTCCCGGAGCTGAGTGTGGTGCTCATGTGTTGGTGGTTATGTGTGTGTGTGTGTGTGTGAGAGAGAGAGAGAGAGAGAGAGAGAGAGAGAGAGAGAGAGATGAAGAAGATGGGGAAGATGGATTCTGGTTTGAGATTTGGGGTTGAAGAAGATGGTTGTAAATTGGGGATTTAGGGTTTGTTGATATTTGGCAAGCCAACTTGGCATAAAAAAATTACAAGTCACATAGTTCGCCACACTCTTACAAAGTCAGAAAAGATTTTTCACAATTGATACACACTTAATTTTTTTTTTTTTTTGGTATAAAGATACACACTTAATATTATTATACATATAACATGGAGGAATTTGGTCAAAAAAAAAACATGGAGGAATCTGGCAGCAGCATATCAATATAATCAATAAAATTATATACAAGAAATGTCAACCACAATCTGTACGGTAAGCATTCCTCGATCACTTATCTAATCTAATATATATTTATACAATCATTTTTTTTAATAAGTTAAAAGCCATGGCTTTATTTTTTTTTAAGCCACAATTAAATGTATTTATTAATAAAATAAAGAGAAGACATGAAAACACAAGGGGGGACTAGACCAAAACCCTTGGCAATGAGAACAATAATAGAAAGCCCAACAAATGCCCCTAAAATAAACGACCAAAGAGCTCTAATAAAAGATATTCTAAGGCGACCAGGACAACCCAATAAAAGGAAGCAGGGCAACACCTGAATAGCCCCCACAACCTCCACCCACTGCTTACTGCGCACACACTCCAAACCACCCCAGCCAGAATTACCTCACTATCCTCACATTAAGCACACTCCCAAAGATCGAGGTTAGAGGTGGAGGCCAAGAGGCGATTGGGAAGGGCTCAGAAGCTGAAGGCAAAGGTAGGAGCCCAGCGAAGAGAACTGCTAACTGTAATCTAGGGACCCAAACTCCGAAGCAGGGCAGCACCTTCAAGCCCCCACACACCACCACCCACCGTCAATTGAGTGCCACACCACAACACCCAGCATCACCTCACTATCCTCACATTAAGCACCCTTCAACTGATCGAGGTTAGAGGTGGAGGCCAGGAGAGGGAAAGGGCTCAGGAGCTGAAGTCAGAGGGGAGGAGCCCGTCAGAGAAACACCCACCGAATCAGCACACCCCCGGTCTTCCGGCGTCGAAACACCAGCCACCACCGCGAAGCCGTGTCACCGGCCAACACCGCGACACAACCGAGCTTGACCGAGGTCGTCGATCACCAGCCACCACCGCGGTGTTGTGCCACCGGCCAACACCGTGACACAACCAATCATGACACTACTCAGCGACATTCACCTAGTGACGGCAACGAAAGACGAAGAAGCGGCCTCGGAGGCGGAAGTTGTCGTGATCTCTTATGAAATTACCAATTTGGATCTCTTATTAACATGACACATATCTAATTTAAGGGTAAAAATGTCATTACCCTTTCTTTCTTTTTTTCTTACACTCTCTTTCTTACTTTTTTTCTTTTTCTTACATCCTCTTTCCTCCTTTTCACTTTTCTCTTACACTCTATTTCTTCATTTTTTCTTTTTACTTTATTTTTACTTTTTGCATAAACAATTATTCTCTTTCTCTTATCACTTCACTTTAGTTTTTTTAACTAAATTTTTAAATTTATACAAACATTACTTTACTAAAATTACCTATCACCTTTTTGGAAAAAGTTATAAAAATGTAAATGAGTCACACTATAAAAAAAACTATCACCTTTTTGGAAAAAGTTATCACCTTAAAATTTTAATTTTTCTCTCCAAAATCTGTTTACACGCTTATTGAAAATTTACTATCACCTCTTATTGATAATCTACTAATCTAACTTTTACTATCTGCTATAATCTATCTATTTATCAATCAAACCTCCTATGAAATTACCAATTTGGATCTCTTATTAACACGACACATATCTAATTTAAGGGTAAAAATGTCATTACCCTTTCTTTCTTTTTCTTCTTACACTCTCTTTCTTACATTTTTTCTCTTTTTCTTACACTCTCTTTACTCATTTTCACTTTTCTTTTACACTCTCTTTTTCCTTTTTTCTTTTTACTTTTCGCATAAACAATTCTTCTCTTTCTCTTATCACTTCACTTTAGTTTTTTTAACTAAATTTCTAAATTTATACAAACATTACTCTACTAAAATTACCTATCACCTTTTTGGAAAAAGTTATAAAAATGTAAATGAGTCGCACTATAAAAAAACTATCACCTTTTTAGAAAAAGTTATCACCTTAAAATTTTAATTTTTCTCTCCAAAATCTGTTTACACGCTTATTGAAAATCTACTATCACCTCTTATTGATAATCTACTATCTAACTTTTACTATCTGCTATAATCTACTAATCAACTAAAATAATCAATTGAAACTACGAGATAACTGCAATGATATATAAAAAACACGAGATAACTGCACTAATATATAAAAAAACATAGGATTAATATTTGTCATTGATAATTAAAATTTTTTAAGACAACTATAAACCTACTATCTAAAAAACAAGAAGATTTAATGACTATTTAAACTACTGATTAATATTTAAAATAAATATTTCTTATTGATAATCTACTATCTCTCTTTTACTATCTACTATAATCTACTAATCAACTAAAATAATCAATTGAAACTACGAGATAATTGCACTAATATATAAAAAAATACAGGATAACTGCACTGATATATAAAAAACACGAGATTAATATTTGTCATTGATAATTAAATTTTTTGAAGACTACTACTACAAACCTACTATCTAAAAAAAAGAAGACTTAATCACTATTTAAACTACTAATTAATATTTAAAACAAATCTTTTTTATTGATAATCTACTATCTAACTTTTACTATCTACCATAATCTACTAATCAGCTAAAATAATCAATTGAAACTACGAGATAATTGCACTGAAATATAAAAGAATACACGGGATAACTGCAGTGATATATAAAAAAACACGGGATTAATATTTGCGGTTGATAATTATAATTTTTGAAGTCTACTATAAACCTACTATATCTAAAAAACAAGAAGGCTTAATGAGTATTTAAACTGATTAATATTTAACGTAACAAATATTTGTCACTAATACCTAAAAAATGACAAATAATTGTCACTGATATATAAAAAAAACACGGGATAAATATTTCTTATTGATAATCTACTATCTATCTCTTACTATCTACTATAATCTACTAATCAACTCAAATAATCAATTGAAACTATAGAATAACTGCACTGATACATAAAAAAACACGAGATAACTACACTGATATATAAAAAATATGGGAATAACTGCAATGATATATATATATATATAAAAAAACACGGGATAACAACACTGATATATAAAAAGATACTGCACTCATATATAAAAAAAATGCGGGATTAATTCATAGATTATTTTTAAATAATAATTTTACATTTTTGGATTTTAATATTTATCTATTTTTTATTTTAAACTCATTTTTTATCTACTTTAAATTTGTCATTATTTTCACGGGGTAAGGCTCATACTATTTAAATACTCTCTAAGTTCATTCATATAAAGAACACGACAACACCCGTGCGTATACACGGGTATCCTCCTGGTACTTCAACTGAATGACTCATGAGGTATCAAGATACACACTTAATATTATTATACATATAACATGGAGGAATCTGGCAGCAGCATATCAATATAATCAATAAAATTATATACAATAAATGTCAACCACAATCTGTACGGTAAGCATTCCCTCAATCACTTATACTTCAACTGAATGACTCATGACGTATCAACTGAAACAGCTATCAGTTCAACATACTGTTTACCCAGATTGCCAGGTGAACAATGAGCCTCAGAACACGATTGATTGGCTGCTTCAAGAGAATGATGTGGAGCTCATAGACATCATCACCAGTAATACTTTTCAAATGAACTATGTACATGGCACGCCACTCTTATACAAAGTCCGAGAAGAATGTCAAGAGATGGTATTCTTTTAGATAACTGATACACACGCCTGATTTATCTATCATACACAAAACATGGAGGAACATGGAGCACAGCAACATATGAATATCATTATATACAAGAGATGCCAACCGCTTATTAATTATACAGTGGGTATTCCCTCCACGTTTCCTTATACTTCAACAGAATGATTCATGAGACATCAATTGAAACGGCCAAGGCTTTCATTTCAACGCGCTGCTTACCTTCATTGCCAGGGTGAACAATGACAGTAGCGTGAACCTCAGAACAAGATTGACTGGTTCCATCATGCGAAACTGATATGGAGCTCAAAGACATTTGATCACCAGCATTGCTTTGGTCATCTTGGTCTTTGGAAATAATTTCCCATTCCTCTTTAAGGGAAGCTACTTCTAGACCCTTCTCTTTATGCCTCTCCATTTCAAAAGCAGTAGGTAGAATCACATAATCATTGAGAGGATTGTAAAAGGGATCAGCATCTCCTGCCTTCAGCCAGTGCCGGAGAATGCGGAATAAATGAGGGTCACAAAGGATACCCCGATGTTCACCTGGAATTCCAACCCTTGCCTCTGCATTGAGCCCATCAGCCTGCATATGTTATATAAGGATAAACCAAGTTAAGCAATTATTCAGTTTTCAGGGACATATGAAAGAAACTTTGCATTTCACCAAGGGCTAAGTTGTAAATTGTAACTTAATAAATTAATCAATGGTCTTGTACGAAAATATTCTAGATGATAACAGAAGGATACTAACTAATATTCAATTCTATCAACAAAATATGGGTCTGTTACTCTGTTTGGATTGGCTTATGAGCAGTTTATCTGGGCTTATCTACTAGCATATCCAGTTGTCAATGTGATTAAGAGTGCTTACCGAAACAACTTATGACATGTCCATTTACAGCTTATTTCAGTAAACTCTGATAACTTATGAAAACAGTTTACTATATTTTCATTTTTCACTTTGATTATAGAAATAGCTTATACATATTAAGTACTCGTATGATTAGCATTTATCCTAGAAGCGCTTAATTAATCATCAATCAATCAATATCAATCAATCAATCAATACTAATATAA
Organism: Astragalus membranaceus; assembly: GCA_039519185.1. Taxonomy (NCBI): domain Eukaryota; kingdom Viridiplantae; phylum Streptophyta; class Magnoliopsida; order Fabales; family Fabaceae; genus Astragalus; species Astragalus membranaceus. Next base: position 136,318,205 of record CM076850.1, read on the forward strand.
TAAAAGAAAGTGCTAGCAAAATGGCAAATATAGACACTCTACTAAGATGTCAAGTGTCCATTTTTTAAGGTAATTAAGTCATTTTACCACTAAATGACAAAATCAAATCATCAAATCAATCAATCAATCAAATACTTAATTAAATAAAAGAGAGTGCTAGGAAAATGGAAAATATAAACACTCTACTAAGATGTCAAGTGTCCATTTTTTAGGGTAATTAAGTCATTTTACCACTAAATGACAAAATCAAATCATCAAATCAATCAATCAAATACTTAATTAAATAAAAGAGAGTGCTAGGAAAATGGAAAATATAAACACTCTACAAAGATGACAAGTGTCCCTTTTTTAGAGTAATTAAGTCATTTTACCACTAAATGACCAAATAAAAACTGGCGCAGCTGAAAAAAACAGAAACTAACAGCCAGAAAAAAAAAAAACTGACCAAGGAATGCATAAACTGACCAAACACCAAAAAAACAGACAACAAAAAAAAATGATTCATGCGTTTTGAGTTTTATTTCGAAAAACATAAAAAAATTAATTTTTTTTTACTATTTACTATAATCTACTGAAAATACTAAAACCAATAAATTTAACTACTAACAATTGTCAACAAAAATTCAACCACAATAAAAAATGACAAAATAACTATTCTTAATAATTTAATTAATATAATTAAATTAATATAAAATGATCTACTATTTACTATAATCTACTGAAACTACTAAAATCAATCAATTTAACTACTAACAATTGTCGACAATAATTCAACCACTATCAAAAATTTCAAAATAACTTTTTTAATAATTTAATTAAAATGGTTAAATTAATATTAAATAATCTAGAATTTACTATTTACTAAACTACTAAAACCAATCAATTTAACTACTAACAATTGTCAAAAATAATTTAACCACTAACAAAGAATTCAGAATATTTTTTTTAAATATTTTAATAACTTAAATAAAATGGTTAAATTAATATTAAATGATCTAAAATTTTTGCTTGGGCCCCTTAAGCATTTGGTCAGGGGTTCGATCCCTGGCCGGTGTGTATGGAGAGACATCACTTGGGAGAGGTTAGCCCTTAAATGAACTCCAGTACCTCGAGGGAGTAGTCTCCACAGTCGTTGTGGAGGATACCCGGGTTTACCCAAAAAAATGATCTAGAATTTACTATTTACTATAATCTATCTATTAAAACTACTAAAATCAATTTAACCACTAACAAATGTCAACGAGAGAGGCAACAGGAGAGAGGCAACAGGAGAGCGGCAACAGGGGCAGCAACGGGAGCGGCAACGAAAGTGCATATCTTATGTTATATGACATAATATCTCTCTGTTTCCAATTTCAAATTAAACTCATACATTTTGGATATCATTAACATCTTATGAATAGATTACAAATTAATAACTATCTTTATGTACACTAATAACATGCCAAAATGCTATTCAAATGTATAGATTACTAAACTTAATATAATTTCAATACTATTATGACTTCATAGCAATATATAAACATTAGTGTCAAGTTTATAACTACCTATGTGGCATTACTATCACTAACTGAATGGAAGACTCTAGAATCATTACAGTCGCAATGTTGAGTCATGGCATGTGTATTCTCCAATGACAATCACATAAAAATATTTCTACGGAATATAGATTTGAAAAAATGGGTATTCAGTTTTTGTACCAACACTAATGCTAATGGGTATGATACCAAGAAACTTTGCACAAACATAAGAGATAAAAGGTGATAAGAACTAGGGTATTATCGGTTTCTAAGTCTATGGAAGGTTATGACCAGTGGAGGAGGGCTGTGATCAATGGGGAAGTTGAGTAGAAGTCTCATGGAGTGCAGTTGCTGAGGGCATCGGCTCTTTAGAGGCGGTGCTATGATAGGGATTTTGATATTATGGGATGTGCCTAACAACTAGCTTTTAAGGGAGAGTTCTCTAAGTGCTTGGAGCTTATTAGAAGGCCTTTCATGGCATAAATAGATCCAACCCATTATCAACTGCATAAAGATATGAATTAGGAGAGTTGGCAAACCTTAGCTGACTCAACTGGAACTGTTCCATCACCGTCAACAAAGACGTATCTGGCCTGAATATTTTAAAACAAAGTTAGCATTTCAGAAAATTTAACAAAACAATGCCTTGGGGGGAAGGGGAATAGTTTACACAGTTTTAACATAATAGAATCAAAAAAGTGTTTCAAATAAATAACATGAGAGCGAGAGAATTACCCAAGTGTGTGTCATAAATAGAACTAAATATTTTGAAACAATTATACAAAGTGAAAGAAGAGAAATGTGGTGCACCTATCTAATAAAATTACTGTTTTTAGTGAGATATATTTAAAAAAGAGAAGAGATTGCCACCTTCTAAATTCTGCATACTCACGTGTCTTCAGGGCTTTAAAAAAATTATTTAAATTTACTTATTCCAATCATAAACACATAGCTTTATTCACAATTCAAGGACAGACACAAATTGCAGAAGCAAAAATGCCCAGCCTTTTCTTCAATTTAAGTGGGGAATCAATATCATGTGCACCAAAGTGACCAAACCATATGGCCTTGGCTCCCCTTTGATATGTAAGATGCATCAAGAAACACATATTTCGAAATCAGCGGAATTACAAATGTATTCACCTGAGCATAACGTAACTCTTGCAGATCTGTGACAGGCTTGTTCGCACTTCCATAGCTGCAGAATAGTAGTTATGCAATGTCAGTCACATATATTCAAAGAAATAATATATAGCTACATGCACACACTAGAACACTCTCAATACACTTGATAAAGGCTTTACCAAACGCTATGAGCTGTATCAAGATTGGTCCCATAAATATTGTAAAATTTAACATGTGAAGGAAGTTTGGCAGAAGATAGAATCTCCCATGTCTTGTCTGCCCATTTCATAATCTCTGAGTTGAAGGGCAGGGGCAATTCCTCACCATCATAATTAACCTGGATCACAGACACATATCACCCAATCTAATTAAGCTACATGCAAGTAAACATCCTAGGATGCGTTTGTACTTCAAATGCATTAATTAGAGTCTCTTTTTTACAGATTATTTGATTCAAAAATAAATTTTCCAACTAAAAAATCATTTTTAAGGATTTTGATTGTGCTTTTTTTAGCTTTTTAAAATATTCAGAATCGAAAAAAAAAAAAAGGTTTTTCGGGCTAGAATGAGAAGCTATTTTTAGTAGCTTTTGAGAAATAATTCAATTTTAACGAGTGTGTGGTAGACGAGAGAGAAGACCAAAAAAAAAGTGACTTTCATTATTGTAAGCAAACACAAAGCAGCTTCTGCTTCACATAAAAATCTCTTTAAAATAGTCTCCAAGCTATTTTATCTGAAATCATTTTTTAATGATAAACAAGTGGGACCTTGTTCTAACGGCACTATGAAGAGATAGAGTGAATGAAGTTGATATCATTATTTTACAATTGCCAATTTCCAAAATTACCCATTATCTCTAGAATTTAAGTGGGACCTTATTCTAACGCCTATGAAGAGATAGAGTGAACTATGATATTCAATTTCAAGGAAATTTCGGTGACACTTATGTTTGGATGGAGGGTTTAGGAGGGGAGGGCTTGATTTTCAATTCTAAATTGAGAAAACTATAAAATGTTTCTAAACAAAAATAAAATGTGATTAACAATGTTTTATCATTATCTAGCATGTTATTCTTTCAATTTTTTAAAATCTCATATAGATATTAAAATATAGACCAATCCCTCCAAAGCCCTCCCCTCCCAAATCCTCTCAAATCCTCCTCCCAAACATACCCTAAGATCTGCAAGCCAAGCAAGGTAGAGCTGGTAACTCACTGTATTATTTACAAGAGACTGCTTAAAAATCTCAATGCAATCACCAGGTGGATATGACTCCAGAATAATATGAGATTTCCCATCCGAATGATGTCTCTCACGCCACAATTCCAAAAGAGGAATGTGTTGCCAACGAAACTTAGGACAGCCCATCAGTTCATACATTGCTGGACATTCAATCAGCTGTGACATTGGAACAAGCTTCAATAAATAGTTCTAAATATATAGTAAAAAATAACGTATCTAAATATATAAAAACAAAATGTATTCTAAAAAATGCATGCATGCCAAAAATCCACAAGCAAGATTATGCTTTTGTGCATAGGAAAGAAGACGAACAACTCTAACAGAGAACACACCATTCAACAATACACATCCTGGAAAAAGCAAATTATGCAGTCAATTTTCAATATTGACCATGTATGACAATGTGATCCAATTATAAAATAACTTCTACAAACTATACATAATAGCAGCCAAAACTATTAATATCTTTTATCTTTTTGTCAAAACAGAAATACTAATATCATTTTTCTTTTGTATTATCTCACTGTATACCTTTTTTATGATATAACCATAGTTATCAAATGTGATTGTGAATGTTGATGATTAATTAAGCATATCAAATTTTTGTCCTGGTTTTAGGAAGATCTCATCAATATTTTCCAATCTCTTCACGCTGACTGATAAAAACTTTATATATCCGCCATCACTGAATTGTTAGTAATAATTGCCGAGACAGTGTAAAAATAAACTTTCCCAAAGTTAGAAAGCATACAAGTATAAATATGCGGCTCTCTCAAATAATTGTATCCAACAAACAAAATGTCATAGATAATAATGACATACCAATACCAAGAGGGGAAGGCAGGATGACTCTGAGAAGCCCATTATAGGGACTTTTTTACTAAAAAATTAACTAAACACAAATTCATAAGACAAAGATAACTGATCTGTACCAACTGGTGCATGCTCCATTTGGAAATAAAAAACTTTTGCTCCCATCCTTCCACAAATGACATTCCATTTAAAAAGGTAGAATAGGTACATCCAGGTGCACCTGCATGACAAAGTAAACTATCAAGTATCAAATCAGACATTGTTGTTTCATAAATTAGTGTGTTTTGACCTCAAATCACATTCAGGTCAACATCAAATGACATACATGACAGTAATAGCATTGAGCGAATCACTTTCAAATTTGTTTGTCACGTTTACCAAGACATGCACAACACTACACATAACCAACATCTCTTTTCTTTCTTATTTTTCCTTTGATATTTAAAAAACCTCATTTAATGTATGTTTTTGGGCAACAGCTACTTTAGTCGATAAAGAAAAGTGATACTGCCTTCTCCAAATAGATAAATATGGAGGAAAAAATCCAACAGTCCCAGCTTTATTGTTTGCATTTAAGTACTAAAAGAACCATGTCCATGAAATATCCTAACTTATGCTTCAGATCTTGAGTAAATTTAGAATGGAACTGCTTACCTTGGAATGGTGCAGCAACTGCAATCCAATTCTTAACATATTTCTCAAAAATCTGAAAATGACAAGAACAAAATTGTGGTGGACTTTACATTTCAGCAGTGAATTAATTCCAAGGTTGGTGTGTGTAAACGGCAATTGATGGGTATAAATGACAAGGTTATAGGAAATTACAAAAAGAAGTAAAACTGATTTGAGTAGCTAAATAGATGTATTACATCACTATGCAGGCACATGAAACATTTCACTAAAATTCCGCCCATAGAATGACTTATGAGGTTTATCTTTTTCCCTCCTGCAGCATTATAAACTAATTCTAATTGCGCAGCAAGCCGATCCATTGTTTCCTGCAACCTGAATGAAGATAAACAGAACATTTGTTAGAGATACTCCTCTCATTTTGTTATAGAAAGGATAATTGTTAGAGACCATAGTTCTAAGAATGTGGGAAATCATACCACCATGAAGCTAACAGCCAATAAATAGATTTTGGAGATAACAATTCAGATTAAATTCAATTTCACAATTGTAGTCTACCATATGCTATGCTTGTCAGAAAAAAGCTTCTTAATAAAGACTACCCCTTCGGTAAAATGAGAAGGGAATTGAATTGTTTATTCTGTTTGATCAAACCACTATCATTAAACTATTCCAGTTTCAACTCAGTTTGTTACCTGTTGCTTTGGCGAAAATCATATCCAAAGCCAAAAAGTGTTTTTCCCTCTTGAAACCCCCAATTCCGCATTTCAACTATCAAGTCATGGAAATAATATACAGACTCACTTCCAATTACCTGAATCACAAGAATTATAAGAATTCAATAATCAACTTTTCATTCATCAGCTAAGCAGTTCAAACCAAGTTTAAAACAAGCATACCAAGTCAGGGTCTAAAATATCAATTGCATAAAGTCCATGTCTATCTTCAGGAACCACAATTGTTGACTTTGAATCCATGGTTACCGTTTTTCCTATTTGCAATGAAAATCAGTAGAGATGTTAAGCTTGCAAAACTCGTAGTGGGTTTAACTCTTCGAATCTAAACAACAAATTATCATAACGTGAAGCAAAGCTTTATTTATATTTTTTTAAAAAAGGTTTTACCGGTAGAAGGATCATAACGTGACCAAAGCTTGGTCTTCAATTTGTACTCAGCGGAAAGGAAGCGAACCCAAACCCGTTCCTGGCTACCATCGCTGTCGTTGACGGCGTTTAAAATGGAGCCACCAACGCCAGGTACCAATAAGACAGGGTCGAGATTGGGGTTGATGTAGGATTGGGGTTCTGGTTTCTTTATCAGCTTCAACCATAGCTCCACGAATCGAATTACGTCCTCTAACAACATCGTCATCACCAAATGAAAATCCTAACGACAAAGATCAATTGATCTGAACGGTGATTGACCGAATTGTGAATTAGGGTTTGGATTTGGGAACGTGTTGAGTGCTCCGGCACGGAAGGGGATAGGTGATGATGATAACGTATATTGATGAGACTTGAATTGTGTGGACCTTTTGACGTAGATTTCGCTCTGCTTCTAAATTCGCTCTCTGTTTTTTTTTTTAATCTATTAATCAAGAGAAGTGTCAAAAAGAAAAATCAAGAGAAGAGATTGCATTTTTAATTTTTAATTAACAGTCACTTTTCGGTAAGCTTACGTTACGAAATCGAATTATTGTGTTTGTTTATCAGTAATTGAATTGTTATTGTTTTAAATTGAGGTAAGCATTATTTCGGTCTCCGCTGGCGCAACAGGGGGGGATCTGTAAGCTTCTTTTTTTTTTGACAAAATTGAGATACACTTATTGAGTTTTAAATTAAAATTAAAATACATGCTTACATTTTTTTTGAATAAAGGATAGGAGTGCTTCTGCCCGGCTCGAGGGACTAGTATCTGCAGTTGTGCGCAAAAGATATCTGGTTTATACAAAAAAGAATAAAGGATAGGATAAACCCCTAAAAACATAATTACAACACTCCAGACTCTTCGGCTAGCAAAGAACTAAGAAGAGGAGGACGAGAAACCAAAGTGTTTATAAGGAAAGATCCAAACACATAGGCCAAAGCTCAGCCCAAGTCACATTGCTATGGCCCTAACTAAAAAACTTAAGGCAAGATTATGGGAAAATCCTTTAAGCAATATATCAATCAAAGCTTCAGAATCCATCTCAACAATCAGATTTCTGATCCCCGCTGCTTAGCTTGCTGAAGACCCAAACACATAGGCCAAAGCTCGGCCCAAGTCACATTGCTATAGCCGATCTTTCAATAAAAACCTTGCACTAGCTTTTCATGCCAACCCCGAATGATGCCACCACCAACACAACTGCCAATATCTAAAAAAAGAGAGGCATCATTATTCAACTTGAAGCAACTAGAAGGAGGTTTAGACTAAGTGTCCCTGCTCTGGTCCCCCAAAGCCCCATTAGAAGGGAGAGAGTGCCTAAGAGAATGATCTATCACATGGATTTGGTTAATAACCACATCCATAAGCTGACAATACAGTTGAGAACAATTTGAAAAAATAAGCTTATTTATGTCCTGACAAAGGTTAGATACAATAACCTCGAAGCAAAGGGGGCAGTGCCAAGGGAGATTCCCAATATCATTGCTAGAAAGATTTCAATGAATCCAAGCCTCAAAACCACAGCTGAAAAATTTACTCCAGCAATCTGGGTTTTTAAAAATCTGGACCAGGAGTGTTAGACCTCTTCACAATCTCTAATAACATGCATCAAGGACTCAAGGCTAGCAACACAACCATGGGAGGAAGCATCCTGAGACATGTGTGTACGGACCCGCTCCTCATTAGTAAGCAAATACCCATGGACTATCTTCCACAAAAAAGAACGAATCCTAGTCGGTCCTTTCCAACGCCAAACCTGCTTAAAAATACCTGACCAAGCAAAGACTGATGTGTTATATCAGTGTTCACACAAGTATTTCTCGAGAGAATATGGAACTAAAATGTGGCTAGAGAGTAAAGTGACTAAAATGGGGAGATTGTAACTCAAGCTCCATGACACTACCACCCATTGAAGAGACACAAACAACATCCAAAGAATCAAAGATGGTAATGGGTGTGGGTCCAAGTTCAAACACACCATTGTGGTATTTTAATAGTCTTTACTTTTGATAAAAAGTTGTATCGTGATTTAGTGAACGAGAAAAATGTGTGTTTTTCTCAAGTCTCGTGTCCTTTCTTTTATTCAATATTATGACTAATTTGCAAATCAAATAAGTACAACTAGGATATGTAACATCCCCAAAATAATTGTTTCAATTATTTTAGTTGATTATTTAATTATTTCACTAATTGGGTGTATAATTATAATTTTAGAAGTTGTTATTGATTTCTAAGATAAATATTCTTTGATGTGGGGTTGGTTTGAGAAAATTAGAATAGATTGAGGATATAGTAGTATTTTCACCCCATGAGATATTTTAGTCAAAAACTAAATAAAAGAAAAAGGAAAAGAAAGGGATAAAGAGGGGGAGAGAGATTCGAAAGAAGAAAAGAGAAGAGAAGAGAAAAGAAAGGAATGAAGGAAGAAAAGAAAAGAAAAGAAAGAATGGGTTGAGAGAGAGGGAGGTCGAAGGTGAGAAGAGGAGAGGGAGGGAACATCTTTCATTGTGGGTTGTTCTTTCTTCCACCATTCCATTCTTTGCTTCATTTCCTTCAAGTTGATACCAATAACACCACCAAAGCCCCACTCCTCCTCCAAACACCATTTTCATACCTCAAGCACAAAAGAGGAGATTGCAAGATTCATCCTTCCATTCATGAGCTTTAGAGTTATAGAAGTTCAAATAAGGGCTTGATTACTAACTTGGAGTGGAGAAATCAAGTGTCAAAAGTTAGGGTTTCAAATTGGGGTTTTGGGATGAGCTTGAAGCCATAGGAACCTATTGTTGGTGCCTTAGGTTCGAATTGATGCTCCAAGCTAGGATTTCTCGTGTGTTGAGTGTTGGAATCGACAATCAATGTGAGTTCTTCGATTAATTAGAGTTTTTTGATTGTTGTTTTTCATGGTTGATTTATGTGGTATGTTGAATGATTCATGAAAATCTATTGAATTGAATCATTGGGAAGCCATAGTTATGTTTTGATGATTGAGAAAGTTGTTGAAAATTTAATGTCATGAAGTGTGTTATTTGATTGATTATTTGCATTCAATTTGATTGTTTGAAGTGGTTGTTGTAATTCACAAGAGTTGAGAATCAATTCCCAAGAGCTGTGAATCAAGTCACAAGAGTTGGGAATCAATTCCCAAGAGTTGTTAATCAATTCACAAAATTTGGGAATCAATTCCCAGATTATTTTCTAAAACTAAAACAGTCCAAACTTTCTCCAATTCATTTCTAAACCCTTCCCAATGATCATTGAACAAAGATATGTTACATATCAAGTAAGTATTATCCATTGATTAATTAAAAAGTTGTTTTGCTTATGTCTGGATGAAATGAATGGTTTTTCAAGCATGCAAGGTATAGTTATGATGCAACATAAGTAAGTTCATGTTATGGTTTGAATATAAACTGAGTAGTTGTTGTATCGAGTGGGAACACAACCAAGTATAAAGTAATAGACCTAAGTGTCTAAGTTCAAGTAATAAGATGAAATAATACGACTTTGTGTCGAGTAACAGACTTAATGTCTGAGATAATAATAAAAGATATTGAGGGGGATGACAACCCCGAGTTTATGTAGCATACGTAGCTGAGGGGAGTCATGAACCCAAAGCTAGGGCCCTGGCATTATTCGGTATAACTATACGAATTGGGGTTTCCGTTGAAATTGGGTATTCTAGAATACCTGACATTATTTCTCGGATTATGCTAAGCCACAGACAAGATTAAAAGACAGACATGAACAAGAACAGTTCATAGACAAGGAAAACACCGAGAGAGGAATTGTAAGGGGGTGCGAAAGAACTCACTGAGATTTGTAATCTCACTGTTTTTATGTGGTGTTTTCAGATGTGCAGGGTAAAGCAAAGCAGGTAGAGGAGGAGTAGCGGATACCTTAACTACTCAGTTAGAGGGAAGATCCTTTGGTGATCTTTAGATTGTATTTGCTTCTTTTCCCTTCTCATGTATCATTAGATTTAAATCCTTGAATTGTAATCAAGGTCATATAGCATTTTATAATCTTGTCTTGCAGATGGACCATAGTCATGTATATTTTATCGAATATGTACCTTTTGAGTACTTATTTCGGAAGTGAAATTGAGAAATTTTTATCTCAAAGTTATGTAAGTGGAATTAATCCGCTTTAGTTTTTATTTGGTCCATTATTATGAGTAGGTTATACTCTGATTGTTTATGATTATGTTAATACTTTTGGTTCACCTAGTTGTGAATTTAAGGTGTTACATTTTTGGTATCAGAGCAGTTCGACCTTGTCGGGCTTAGAGACCTTATGGTCAAAAGATTAGATAGATTGAGTCAGCTAGGGACTTAGACAATTGATTGTCAGAACCTTTCAGTATCTTGTGTACTTGAGCCCGGATCCACTCAATATTTTATGCAACGTACTGAGAATAATGACAATTGGTTGCCTCGGCCCCGAAAATGTCCGAAACCATAAACCCTAGGATTCCTGGACTTCTCATTTCATCAGAGCATGCAGCGGAAGTAATGGGCATCTGTAACACCCGTTTCTACCCCTTTCATCTATAACAATTATCAGAGTGCACAAATTCTTTATTTTTTTTTTGAAACGGAATGCTACAATTACTTCAAAAACACGTCAATTGTTTAATTTAAATTAAAAACATTACGCGGCATCATGGGCGGCCATTACTCAAAAATATGGTTACAACTTTAAATTAAAATCCAACAAGTCATACAAGACAAATCACTATCTAATAAGACGCCCCCCAGGTGCTACGTATCAGAGCGACTCGAACTCAAGGGAATGAAGGTCAAAGCCTTCAAGTACGGTTACCTGTAAAGTAAAATCAACAAAAGGGGTGAGTCTCAAACCCCATAATAAAGTACATAAGGAGTAGTATATACAGATACAGGACTACATCGAGACACAGCAATATTCACTTTAATCACCAGTTCAGCACCAACTAAATATTCACCAAATAAATAATCACCAAGTAATCACCAAAATAATTAATCACCAAAACATTCACCAAACGTATGTTTAATGTATGAGATGCAACCCAAAACTCCACTGGGCATATGCATGTGGATCCATTCACCAAAAATGAGCCTTGAGGGCATTCACCAAAATTTATAATAAGGCCGAAGCCCGAGGCCGAAGCCTATTCACCAAGATCATGCATATGATTATGCGACACCATGACAATACATCACACACCAGAACAACCAAATAAATAATGGCATAGCATATTCACCAACAGTCGTTTATTCACCAACACCCCAAAGGGGATTACAGACCCCATTCACCAATAACAATATACACCATATATATATATTTGCATACCACAATATTACACAGCACATTAATTTCACCGTGACAACACCATTAAAAATTACAAGGAACAGCACCTTAGTCTCATGAAGAACACCAACATTTTATTTAAGAGGAACAGTAACGATTTTCCAATCCAAACAACAACTAGTGCGCAGTCACTTGGGACTTTCAGAAACGGCCGGGGAAAAATATTAAATTTTGGTTTGGCTTGGACAAACAGATAGACAATAAAATAGGCGTCGTAACGCACTTTGAACCACCAAAAACGGACACCCGAGTCAAAAGTTACGTTAAAAACAAATTTAGGAAAAATTAGGCAACACTGCTGGAAACTGGCGCCTTAGGCGCCCAGCGCCCAGGCAACACACGCACACGCCCAGCGCGCAACACAGGCGCCCAGCGCCAGGCGCGCGCCACACACACACGCACGCGAACAGGCGCCCAGCGCCCAGCGTGCAACACACACACGCACAGCAGGCGCCAGCGCCCAGGCGCGCGCCACACTTGCCCAGCACACACACACACAGCGCCTTGGCGCCCAGCACAGGCACCTGGCGCCCAGCACAGGCACCTGGCGCCCAGCACACTATCAAAACCAGATTTTCATATAAATTCAGCCCAAACATCATTTCTTCTCAATTTTAAAACATCACTTCTTCTCAAATAAAAACATCATTTCTCCTCAAATAAAACATCATTTCTTCTCAATTAAAAACATCATTTCTTCTCAATTAAAAACATCATTTCTTCTCAAATAAAAACATCATTTCTTCTCAAATAAAAACATCATTTCTTCTCAAATAAAAACATCAAAATATCAAAGCACACAACATAACATAAAATGCACTTAGCACATGGCACACCAACACAACACAACATACACTTAGCCAAAACACAACAATTTGGCACGGGGCGCCTAACACAAGGGCGCCTACTTCCATGACCAAAATTCCGACAACATCAATACTTAGCGCGGGGCACCCCACTCAAGGGCGCCTAATTCCGCACCTAGACAACAATTTCCAGCAACAATAAAAAATACCACAATGGCGCCTTATGCGCCTATAACACCCAAAACATCAATTCATCAACAACAACACATGAGTACCAAGTGCTCAATCATCATCAACTACTTCAAACACCACAAAATTACTCCAAACTCAATTAATTAAGCCCAACATTATCATTTATACATTTATTCGAGCACTTAGTACGCAATTCGAAATTCATCTTACAAAGCAACAATTCGCATATCATCACAATGAGCAACAACAATAACAACAACATATTCATATATCATAAACAACATAGAAATCAATATAAACAGGACATAGGACCTAACCCCTACATACATCCCATTATGTTCCCTATTATAAGGCAAGACCCACCCTTACCTTAGTTTCACCGAAGACGGAGACTCCTCCACGTGCACACCGAGTAACCACCGCAACTGAGCTCCTCTTTCCTCCCTTGGAATTCGCGCCCCTCTTCTTCCTCTCTCCTTCTCCTTGCGCCGATTTCCCTCTCTCTTTCTTCTCTCCTTCGCGTTTTCTCTTTTCTTCTCTCAACTCACGATTTGCTTCTAATTTCCACAAGTGAGGCGCCACTCACTAAACCCCTAGTCACATGCGCCTAGGTTGGATCATGGGCCTGGATCACGGGCCTCCATCCACTTAAGCCCATTTAAATAACTAAATATCACCACCCTCTAATAATTAAAAACCACCCAATATTATCATTATTATTATTATTATTATTTCTATCACCAACTCCTATTTAATTAAATTAACTAAATACTAAATAACTATTTAATTAATTTCAGGGTGTTACAACTCTCCCCCACTTAGATTATTTTCGTCCTCGAAAATTCGCATCAACATCTCCCTAACTCACCGGCTGGCTACGACAATTGACATCCTCACGGTTATGCTCTAACTAGTCCGTACCCACGATTACAATTAATTCACCCAACAACAAACAACAAAACTCGCAACAAGGTCTCTGTCGAAGATCGACAAGGGACACAAAGAACACACCAGGCAACATAAGACCAATCAGAGAAAACAACACAAGACTTAAGCATTCACAACATTCAGCAGTGTTAAAACAATAAGCAGCATCGGTATCGACAATAGGTTTAGCGGAAACTTTAACGAAACACATACCTCCGAAACGATCATCATTCTTCAGAAGACTCAGTGCCCACCAAGGCAAACACCCTCCCACTAGACTTCTCTTTCTTCGGCTTGGAACACTTAGTACTAATATGTCCCATCTCCCCACAGTTGTAGCAAACGACGTCTCTCTTCTCGCACTTAGCAGCTACGTGGCCTTCCTTGCCACACTTGAAACACTTGAAGGCCATGCAATCGGGACTCTTATGTCCCGGCTTTCCACACTTGTGACACACAATGCCCGCAGTAGCGTCTCCCCCACTTGGCTTCCTGCCCGAACTCTCCTCTCCCTTTCCTTTACCACCTGAAACCTCATAGGGCTTCCCCCTAAACTGAGAATTTCTCTTCTCCTTCACAGCCTTGTAAGCAGCCGAACTGTCTTCCTCATAGATCCTACACTTATCAACCAATCTAGCGAAGACCCGAACCTCTTGATATCCAATTGCTTTCTTTATATCAGGACGTAGACCACTCTCGAACTTGACACATTTTGAAAATTCAGAATTGGCATCATTAGCATAATAAGGACAGAATTGGGCCAGCTCCTCAAACTTGGCGGCATAATCAGCCACAGTCTTGTCTCCCTGCTTCAGCTCTAAAAACTCCACTTCCTTCTTGGCTCGCACATCCTCAGGGTAGTACTTTCTCTTAAACTCTCTTGTGAAAACCTCCCAAGTCACTTCCTCACCAGCATTTTCCAATCTTCGCAGCATTCCCAACCACCAGTCGTCAGCTTCCTCTGCTAGCATATGAGTCCCAAACTTCACTTTCTGAGCTGGAGTACACTCCATGACACGAAAGACCCGCTCTATCTCCTTCAGCCATGACAACGCTCCATCCGGGTTGTACCGACCCTTAAAGGTGGGTGGGTTCTCTCTCTGGAATGTAGCCAAATTGCGCGTCCCGTCATTAACAGCACCGGGTATATTACCCATCACCCCGGCTATAGCCTGCAAGGCAGCAGCAATTGCAGCATCGTCCCGTCTGGCCATTCTAGCACTGCAACAGAAAACAGAATTCAGAAACGAGTAACAAACTCAATGTTACTCAACACGACGACTCGACTACCGGCCGGACGGACCGAACTGCTCTGATACCACTTTGTAACACCCGTTTCTACCCCTTTCATCTATAACAATTATCAGAGTGCACAAATTCTTTATTTTTTTTTTGAAACGGAATGCTACAATTACTTCAAAAACACGTCAATTGTTTAATTTAAATTAAAAACATTACGCGGCATCATGGGCGGCCATTACTCAAAAATATGGTTACAACTTTAAATTAAAATCCAACAAGTCATACAAGACAAATCACTATCTAATAAGACGCCCCCCAGGTGCTACGTATCAGAGCGACTCGAACTCAAGGGAATGAAGGTCAAAGCCTTCAAGTACGGTTACCTGTAAAGTAAAATCAACAAAAGGGGTGAGTCTCAAACCCCATAATAAAGTACATAAGGAGTAGTATATACAGATACAGGACTACATCGAGACACAGCAATATTCACTTTAATCACCAGTTCAGCACCAACTAAATATTCACCAAATAAATAATCACCAAGTAATCACCAAAATAATTAATCACCAAAACATTCACCAAACGTATGTTTAATGTATGAGATGCAACCCAAAACTCCACTGGGCATATGCATGTGGATCCATTCACCAAAAATGAGCCTTGAGGGCATTCACCAAAATTTATAATAAGGCCGAAGCCCGAGGCCGAAGCCTATTCACCAAGATCATGCATATGATTATGCGACACCATGACAATACATCACACACCAGAACAACCAAATAAATAATGGCATAGCATATTCACCAACAGTCGTTTATTCACCAACACCCCAAAGGGGATTACAGACCCCATTCACCAATAACAATATACACCATATATATATATATATTTGCATACCACAATATTACACAGCACATTAATTTCACCGTGACAACACCATTAAAAATTACAAGGAACAGCACCTTAGTCTCATGAAGAACACCAACATTTTATTTAAGAGGAACAGTAACGATTTTCCAATCCAAACAACAACTAGTGCGCAGTCACTTGGGACTTTCAGAAACGGCCGGGGAAAAATATTAAATTTTGGTTTGGCTTGGACAAACAGATAGACAATAAAATAGGCGTCGTAACGCACTTTGAACCACCAAAAACGGACACCCGAGTCAAAAGTTACGTTAAAAACAAATTTAGGAAAAATTAGGCAACACTGCTGGAAACTGGCGCCTTAGGCGCCCAGCGCCCAGGCAACACACGCACACGCCCAGCGCGCAACACAGGCGCCCAGCGCCAGGCGCGCGCCACACACACACGCACGCGAACAGGCGCCCAGCGCCCAGCGTGCAACACACACACGCACAGCAGGCGCCAGCGCCCAGGCGCGCGCCACACTTGCCCAGCACACACACACACAGCGCCTTGGCGCCCAGCACAGGCACCTGGCGCCCAGCACAGGCACCTGGCGCCCAGCACACTATCAAAACCAGATTTTCATATAAATTCAGCCCAAACATCATTTCTTCTCAATTTTAAAACATCACTTCTTCTCAAATAAAAACATCATTTCTCCTCAAATAAAACATCATTTCTTCTCAATTAAAAACATCATTTCTTCTCAATTAAAAACATCATTTCTTCTCAAATAAAAACATCATTTCTTCTCAAATAAAAACATCATTTCTTCTCAAATAAAAACATCAAAATATCAAAGCACACAACATAACATAAAATGCACTTAGCACATGGCACACCAACACAACACAACATACACTTAGCCAAAACACAACAATTTGGCACGGGGCGCCTAACACAAGGGCGCCTACTTCCATGACCAAAATTCCGACAACATCAATACTTAGCGCGGGGCACCCCACTCAAGGGCGCCTAATTCCGCACCTAGACAACAATTTCCAGCAACAATAAAAAATACCACAATGGCGCCTTATGCGCCTATAACACCCAAAACATCAATTCATCAACAACAACACATGAGTACCAAGTGCTCAATCATCATCAACTACTTCAAACACCACAAAATTACTCCAAACTCAATTAATTAAGCCCAACATTATCATTTATACATTTATTCGAGCACTTAGTACGCAATTCGAAATTCATCTTACAAAGCAACAATTCGCATATCATCACAATGAGCAACAACAATAACAACAACATATTCATATATCATAAACAACATAGAAATCAATATAAACAGGACATAGGACCTAACCCCTACATACATCCCATTATGTTCCCTATTATAAGGCAAGACCCACCCTTACCTTAGTTTCACCGAAGACGGAGACTCCTCCACGTGCACACCGAGTAACCACCGCAACTGAGCTCCTCTTTCCTCCCTTGGAATTCGCGCCCCTCTTCTTCCTCTCTCCTTCTCCTTGCGCCGATTTCCCTCTCTCTTTCTTCTCTCCTTCGCGTTTTCTCTTTTCTTCTCTCAACTCACGATTTGCTTCTAATTTCCACAAGTGAGGCGCCACTCACTAAACCCCTAGTCACATGCGCCTAGGTTGGATCATGGGCCTGGATCACGGGCCTCCATCCACTTAAGCCCATTTAAATAACTAAATATCACCACCCTCTAATAATTAAAAACCACCCAATATTATCATTATTATTATTATTATTATTTCTATCACCAACTCCTATTTAATTAAATTAACTAAATACTAAATAACTATTTAATTAATTTCAGGGTGTTACAGCATCCGAGTTGATTTGAGGAAGTGTGGGCGACCCTCCAGTCATTGGAACTGATTCGACCAGTGTATCATCATGTAAATTGTAAAAAGGGTCACCAGAGAGTTATAAGATGTGAAAACCTTCTGGTAGAAGAAGTGTTAGTGTCCTAGATTTACTCAGGACTATTGAGCACCGTAAAACACAGATTGTTGTTTGACCAGTCTCTCAGCTACTGAGATGACGTTTAGTAGTCAACCCTACCATGTAGCATAGATTAACTCTAAATTATGTTTCAGCCAAGTAAGATCCTTCGGGATAGTCAAGGTTCTAGAATATGTTTCCTTTCCCAAGAAACACCTTTCCAATGTTATGAAACCAAACTAGTAAGCTATCACTACGTTTGCAATATTGACAAGTAGTACCACCTAGTGTCTATTAGACTAGTTACCTTATCAAAAAATTCTATTGGGTTCCTATCAAAAAGGGACTAGTAATTCATGTCAATGAAAGTAACCATATTACGACTCTCCGATTTGGAGTCTGTCAGTTTCTTTGTGGGAAATTTCCGCTAGTCTTTCAACTTGTTTTATTCATAACTTTTGATCCGGAACTCCGATCTAGGTATTCCGGGATGCGTTGGAAAGCTAACGAAATTGTCTACACATACCACTAGATTTTGGACTATGTTATACCCTAGTTCCAGAAGGTATTCCTACCCTACCTAAGCCCTTTAAGCTCTAAGTGCTAGTAAAATGAAAACCTTAGAGTGGCATAAAAGTATGTAGTGAATCCCCAATGAGTAAGGCTAAGCATGTAAGACCCAGATTAGGACATGTAGCGACCGAAAAATCTGGAGGAGGGATTCTTCGTCATTTTGAAAATGAAGCCGCCATCAATATTTATTAAATAGGAAAACATTGAAAAAAATCTTTATTTTTGGGTTCGGGGGTCGATTTTATGTGTGGGGAATGTATTAGCACCCCACAACATTCTTTCGAAAAAAAGGTTACCTTTTTTTTTAATGTGTAGAAAAAGTTAATTCGAAGAAGACACTCTAATTTACCATTTTTATTATTTGCAAAATTGAAAAGGAAGACCTAGTAAAAAAATTTAGTTTTTTGTGCTTGGCAGGAGTGGGCCCCTGCTCCTACGTATCCCCGGGTGCGATGGAGAAATCAAAGCTACGTAGTTCTTGGGTAGAAAATATTTGTGTGTTGAGTGTTTTTTAAGCATTTTGAAATTGGGATAGGTATTCGTAATGACCAAACAAGTAAAACTCAGAGTGGTCATCACTCATAGCCCATTTGAGAAATATAGTTGTTATTGATGATCAAACAAGTTAAACTCAGAATGACCATTAATAACAACCTACTTTTATGTTTGGGAAAATGTTTATCTGTTATTTGGGAAAAGATAGGTTTGTGAAAGAAAATGTTTATTTGTAGATAAGAAATTTAAAAAAGAAAAGAAAAAAGGGTGCATATTTAAAAAAGGTGTGAAAAGGAGTAGGAGGTTGTATTTTTAAAAAGGGGTGTAAACAGTAAAAGCCTGTTGCACCCCAAAAAATCCGGTTCGGACTTCTCATTGTACAACGTGGAAAAGGTATGGAGCCGCCACCAATATTTTAATTTTAAGACCAAAACATTGAAAAAAGGTCTTTTAGACAAGGCGGATGGTCTTTCGAAAACTAGAGATATGGGTTCGGGGGTCGGTTAGGCATGGGGAAGGTATTAGCACCCCGTACCTCCTTTCTACCGAAAGGGAACCTTTAATTAAATGTGTGGTTTGAAGTGTTGATTTGAAAATGCTTTTATTTTGCCTCTTTATTGAGAAGGGAGTGAGAAGACTTAATGAAAATTTTTATTTTTGGCGCTTGACGAGAGTTGGCCTCTCGCTCCTACGTATCTCCTGGTGCGATGGAGAATTCAAAGCTACGTAGTTCTTGGTTGTCCTAAAAAGGTTTTTGTTTTTTAGTCTGTTTAGATGAGTTTTCGCAGTAGGAGTGAGGATTCGCGATGACCAAACAACAACGGTTTAGAGTGGCCGCGCTACTAACTCTTTTGAAAATGAAATTATCATTAACAACCAAACGGCAACGGCGCGAGTGATCATTAACGATAATCGGTTTTGCTTTTGATTCGAGTGTTCGCGACGACCAAACAACAATGGTTTAGAGTGGCCGCGCTACTAACTCTTTTGAAAATGAAATTATCATTAACAACCAAACGGCAACGGCGCGAGTGATCATTAATGATAATCGGTTTTTATTTTAGATGATCAAAAAGGGCTTTCGCAATCGAATTAATTTTGGTTTGTTGTGCTTGACGAGGACGTGGCTCGCTCCTACGTATCCCAAATGGGAATCAAAGCGACGTAGTTCTAACTTCTTTAGTTTTGAAAAGGTTTTTGTTTTTTTATCTTTTTGGTGAGTTTTCGCAATAGGACGAGCATTGGCGAGTGATTAAACTAACAAAGGCTATGGGTAATCACTGCTAAATACTCAAAAAGAGTTGTTACCTCTAGTCAGACGAACAAAGGCTCTGATTGACTATTAGTAACAACTTGCTTTTATTATATTTTCGAAAAGGTTTTCGAAGTAGGACGAGCATTAGCGAATGATTAAACTAACAAAGGTTATGAGTAATCATCGCTAAGTACTCATGTGAAATTGAAGAGCGTTCATAGAGATCAAACTAACAAAGGTTATGGGTGACCTCCACTACTTGCTTATTTTTGTTTATTGAAAATGCTTTGAAAATTAATTGGTTTGGAAAAGAGTTTTTAGAAAAATAAATAAATCATTTTCAATCGAATTCTATGTCCAAAACCAAATGCAAAATGAATGAATGAAGTTCAAACATATTCAACTAATCAAGCAATCATGAACATGTTGATCATCAACTAAGATTAAGCATGCCAATATAATCAAGAGATTTAATTGTCATAGATGCAAGACAAAGTTCTCAAAACAATAGCGTTTGTGTGTGAAGGAGAATTGCTACACAAGTTGGAAGCAATCTCAAGAGGGGCACATATGCCTCTATGCTACACATGTTGGTAGCCTTATAAGGGCACATGATTGTGTAAAAGGGTTTGTGCACAATTAAGTCAAGACATTCAAATGGCATCAAGAACAAAGGAATACAATTGATCATAGGCATAGAGTATTCTAGGTTAGGTGAATGAACATGTGAGCAATGATGCATGATTTGGCAAGCATGTGAATGCATGAGCATACAAGAATGAATGCATGAATGAGTAGACAAGAGGATGCATGAGCATACAAGAATGCATGAGCATTTGAGTATGATTACATTTATTATGCAAGGCATAAATACTCGAGAATGCATGAGAGTGTCGCATAAATAGGGATGGATGAAGATGCATGAGGGTGAAAATGTTTTGGTAAAAGGTTTAGGTAAGAAAGTGGTAAAATGTTTTTGGGTTTTGGTGTTTTGGAAATGAGATGAAAAGTGGTAAAAGTATTTTGGGGTTTATTTTATAAAGTTGAAAAAGTATGAAATGCAAATGAGAAAATGTTTTGGGGTTTTTATGCAAAGATGCAAGTGGTAAAATGTTTTGAATGAAGGTGAAAATGTTTTATGTGATGAGATAAAAATGTTTTGGTAAAAACTAAGTGAAATGGTAAAAACCAAAGTGGTAAAATGTTTTTATGTTTTTTTGGTAAAAAGTTAATGAAGTGGTAAAGTAAAATGGTAAAAAGTAAACAAACACAATGACATAACTTGCATTTACTCAACCACAATCAAAATGACAATCTTCAAGCAATCAAAGGGGTAAAAACCTAGTCATGGCCGAATGCATACAAGCATGGAATCATCAACTTATTTCATGCAAAAATTGACAAATTAACACACAAAACAACACAAAAGAAGAGGACCTAATCTATCATGCAAGTTCCTAAGACAAACATCAACCAAATCATGCATTTATTCACGCAAAATCAAAGGAAACAAAACTAGCAAAATGGGTATGAGAATGGGTTTTTATTTGATGAAAATTATACCAACAAGGTTTAAAATACAATAAAATGCAAGAAGACACAAGAACAATTCCTTCAAAGCCAAGGAGCCACCTCAAACACCCAAGCCTCCCTAAGTGCTTGTCAATAATGTTTGAGATGGCTCCTCAAAGCATCAACAACAATATATGAAGGAGTTGAGATGAGGAGAAGAGAGATTACATAATGAAAATTAAAGAAAATGCAAGAGTTTGTGAGCTTACCTCTGGATCTTGCTTGAAATGAAGAAGAAGATCAAAATAGAAACCAAGAACACTTGAACCTCCTCTTGAATCCCACGAAAATCACTTGATATTGAAGGACTTGATGATGAACTTTGAAGATAATGCAAGATTAGAAGTGGATCTAGTGTAGGAATCAAGAATAATGAAGTTTGGATGGTTGAAAATTGAAGAATTGGTGGTGGAAATGGTGGGAGGTGGTCTTGGGTTTGAGAGGGGAGGAGGAGAGGAATTGTGATCTGATTGTGTGCTAGGGTAAAATGAGAATCCCCCCCTTTTGGTTTCTTATTTTTGGGTTTTATATGAGGTGCAAAATTAAGGGTATATAGGACATTGTGCTTTTGCCAACCATTGAGATTTGAGATAGAATTTGAATCAAGGGCCAAGATTGCAATGCACATGGATTAGGGACAATGAGAAAGCACAAATGGAAGGGAATGAGCTGGTGTCATATGAAATTGAAGAGTTTTTTGTACACAAAAATTGTTGGGGGCAATTAGGTCAATTTGCACATAGTTGTAACCTAGGATTTGATCTAGAATTTTAATCAATGGCTAGGAGTACAACTCACATGGATTAAGGGCATGCAGAAACACAAAATGAGGTAAAAATGGGCTGGAATTCGCAGCCATGAGGAGGGAAGGAAAAAAAATGCAAGCTTGCACAAAATAGTACATTTTGTCTTATTGAGGACAATTCCCTTTTTTGAGTTTTTTTGAATTTGAAATTTTGGGCATGGGAAATAATGGGAATGCAACTATTGAAAATGTGGCACATGTTTTTGGGCACCATAAAATATTCCCTCTAGTCACCCATGACAATAAAAATTGTCACTTAAGAATTGAGGAATATTTAATGGTCCTTTTTATTTTTCTATGCACTAAAAGTGGAAAAATACATTTTTAATTATTTTGACTAGGGTTTTCTTTCTAAAAAATTGTACAAAAATTATCCTTGATAGAATAAAAATGTAATTTTTGTGGATGTGCATTTTTTGCGAGAAAATCATCTTTTTACGAAAAATGACCAAAATGCCCTTTTTGACCCTAAAACCCTAATTTGCTTAACAAGTACATTCCAACCCTAAAAATGACTTTAAAGACCTTGGAATGACTTCTAAGACCCAAAATGCAATGCATAATGCTTCTCACTCCTCAACTTATTTATTTTTGTGGAAAATTAGGGTTTTGATCTAAGCTGGACAAAATTGGGGTATGACAAAGCCCAGTTTCTGTTTTAGATTTATTAACACACGAATTGTGGGCTTCTCAGGGAGGTATTAATGAAAAAGAGGGGTGCGAAAAGTAATCTGACTATTTTGATTTTTAAACAAAATAAATAATAAAGGGAGGAGTATATAAGGGAAGCCTTCACATTTCCTAACCCTAATTTTCCTCACCTCTTCACTCTGCGCCGCTCACCTCGTTTCCAACCCTAATCTCCGTTTCTCTTCTCTTGTCCACCACCAAATCTCGTTTTCTTTCTCTCCTTTTCCGCCGCATCACTCTCCTCCCTTAAACCTAATTTTTCGCTTCTCTCCTTCTCCTCAGCATTCAATCTCTCCTCTCCCTCTAACCCTAAATAAACCCTAATTATTCTTCTCTGACCTCGGCGTTGCTTCTACACTCCCACAGAGAAAGAAAAATGAAAATTTCGCAGTCCTCAACAGTGAGAGGGAGAGATCAACGAAGAAGAAAAGGGAGGGAGAGGAGTACGGTGGCGGTTTGCGAAGGGGGTTGGCCGTGGTTGTGTTTACAGCAGTGGCGGTGGTGAAATGGCGTGAGGGGGTGACGGAGAGACTAAGGATGGTGGTTCAGAGAGTTTGGCCGTGGGGGTGTGATTTTGGGCTGCAGTTGTGTGGTTGATGACGTGTTTGGTGCGAGGGGTGTGAGGGTCACGGCGGTGGTGCGCAGTAAGGTTATAGGTGGTTGCGATGTGGTCATTGGGTGGGAGTTTGGGGTGATTTGGTTGGAGCTCTGAGTGGTGGTGGTGGTTAGGTTGATGGTAATTGGGGGTTGGCTACGGTGGTGAGGCGTGTGTTCTGTGTTGGTGGCTGTGAGGAGGGTGAGAGAGGGAGAGACAGACACGGAGAAGGGGAGAAGTGGAGGACGAACGATCACTACAAGAATAATTGGAATTTCCGACCAGTACTTCCCGGCGGATTAGTGTCCGTCGGAAGATTTCCGGTGGATTTTAGGAATTACCGGCGGATTTTATCCGCCGGAACATTACCGGTGGATTTGTGGGATTTTCTGACGGATTTGTTTCCTCCGTAAATTTTCCGGCGGATTATTAGGTATTTCTGGCGGATTTCTGTTGACGAATTTTTTTTAAAAAAAACAAAACCCGCCAGTAAGGTAATTTCCGGCGGATCATTAAAACAGTGGGAATTTTGAATTTTGAAAATCCACCAGAAATACATAGAAATCCGCCGGAAATGACAAGCCGACCAAAATCCGCCTGAAACGTCATTTCCGGCGGATATGTTTGAAAAATGCGGGATTTTTAAATTTCAAAAAATCCGCTGGCAAGTCATTAAAATCCGCCGGAAATCCCATAATCCGCCGAAAATATATTAAATTCGCCGGTAGGTGACATTTTCGGCGGATTTATGTTTTTAGCGGCCGTTTACCCTTCTTCCTATATATATATATATATATATATATATATATATATATATATATATATAACTTCTCCACATTTCTTCTCCACACTTCTTCACACCCAAATTTTTTCTTGAAATTCCTCTCTTCCTCCCTACGAATTCTCTTCTTCTCTCTACTAAATCTCTTCCTCTCTTTGGCAAATTTCTTCAATCTAAGATATGTTTGTAACATGAGTTAATAGTTTTAGTTTATGAGTTAGTTACTAATTATGGTGTTGTTTGTTTAGGTATTGTTTGAGTTTGGATTCGCATCAAGTCAGAGCCTTCTCTACAGTACGGTTAGTTATCGAAGTCATTAGCTGCTATAAAACGTTATTTGATTTTATTAGTTTGAATTTCTTTATTAAGTAAATATCAAATATTATAATATATTAATATTATTATAATATATTAGTTTATAAAAAATAAAGTAATTAATATATCAATATATATATATATATATATATATAAAAGTAATATTTGATAGTTTATTTCATTTACTTTGTTAAAAAATAAAGTCAATGTAATTAATAAATCCGAAATATAATAATATATTAGTTAAAAAATAAAGTCAATGTAATTATTAATTTCTATTGTTTGTAATTTTTAGATAAATACGAAATATTATTAATTTCTGTTGATATTAATTAATATATCAATATATATCAAAAAGTAATATTTGATAGTTTATTTCATTTACTTTGAATAGTTGTGATGTTTAATTTATTGATAAGCAAAAATTGGATAATTTGTTTAAAACATAGTAATTTATTGTTATTATTTAGTCAAAATGTTATTTATGTTGTTAGTACATAGATCCCTAAATTATGATAATGATAATATTTATTGTAGTGTAGTACATAGATCCTGAAATTATGGATCGTAGTTGGATGTATGATCGATTATTTCCTGGAAGATCCGATTTAAAGCGACGTTTTGTAGAAGGAGTAGAAGAGTTTATTTTTTGTGCTAAGCGTCATGAAGAATTTGCGCGACAAGGCGGAATTAGATGCCCGTGCTTGAAATGTTCATTTCGATTTATAAAAAATGAAGAAGAAGTTAGAGTTGATTTGTACAATAATGGGTTTAGGCCAAATTGTTGGATATGGAGTCGTCACGGGGAAGTAGGACCAGGGGTAGCTGCAGTTCCTGCGGTTAATGTTCCGGTT
The DNA here is from genome assembly GCA_039519185.1 of Astragalus membranaceus. Lineage (NCBI taxonomy): Eukaryota > Viridiplantae > Streptophyta > Magnoliopsida > Fabales > Fabaceae > Astragalus > Astragalus membranaceus. Next base: position 136,343,972 of record CM076850.1, read on the forward strand.
GAAGTAGTAGCTCCCACATCAAGTAGTTATCCAGCGACTACGACATCTGGAGGCCAAATTATACAACTGTTAGATGTTTATCAGGGAATGATATCTGACACTGTTGGAGTAAATTTGGATTTTGAAGAACCAGAATATGATGCTGAAGAAGTTCCAAATGAGAAAGCTCAAAGGTTTTACATGTATTTGAGTGAGACAAATAAACCATTATTTGAAGGATCTAAAGACTCAAAATTATCAATGTGTGTTCGGTTGTTGGGTCTTAAGTCTCAATTTAATGTTGCTGAGTTGTGCATGGAATATATGACCAAAATGATGTTGGATGCAACCCCCATTAGAGGGCTTTTGCCGCAGAGTTATTATGATGCTAAAAGACTGGTATCGAAGCTTGGCTTAAAATCTAAAAGAATTGATTGTTGTGTGTCTGGTTGCATGCTCTATTATAACAATGAGTTTGGCATAAATGATGGAGAGTTGTCGGAATGCAAGTTGTGTGGAGAGCGCACGCTATCGTGTGAGTAGGAAAGGGATGAGCAGAGGGAAACCGGTTCCACGAAAAGCAATGTTCTATCTGTCGCTTATACCAAGGCTACAGAGGATGTTTACTTCAATGGAGACCGCGAGTAAAATGACGTGGCACCATCAAAATAGAAATAATTCTAGTGAATTACGTCACCCATCTGATGGTGAAACTTGGAAGCATTTTGATCGTGTTCATCCAGATTTTGCAAGTGATCCACGCAATGTTCGGCTTGGTTTATGCTCTGATGGTTTCACACCATATATTCAAGCCTCGGCAACACCGTATTCATGTTGGCCAGTTATTGTTACCTCATACAACCTTCCTCCAGAAATGTGTATGTCTAAACCATACATGTTTTTAAATTCTATTATTCCAGGGCCAAGTAATCCAACAGCTGGTATTGACATATATTTGCAACCTTTGATTGATGACCTAAAAAGGTTGTGGAATGGTGTTTTAACTTATGATGCAGCACGCAAACAAAATTTTGTGATGAGGGCGGCTTTGATGTGGACCATTAATGACTTCCCTTCCTATGGAATGTTGTCTGGATGGGGGACACATGGTAAGATGGCGTGTCCGATTTGCATGGTTGACACAAAGGCTTTTACTCTTAAATACGGATGAAAAAGTTCATGGTTTGACTCGCACCGTAGGTTCTTACCTATGGATCACCCATTTAGAAAGCAGAAATTTGCGTTCATCAAGGGAAATGTTGAAACAGCTGGACCTCCTCGTAGGTTGACACCAGAGGAAGTTTGGAATAGTGTTAGGGATATTCCTCCTGTGGAAGTCGTAGCGGGTGTTGTTTCTTGTCCAGATGGCTATGGACAATGGCACAATTGGACAAAAAAAAGTATTTTTTGGAAACTTCCTTATTGGAAAGATAATCTATTGAGACACAATCTCGATGTAATGCATATAGAGAAGATTTTTTTTGACAACATATTTAACACTGTCATGAACGTGAAAGGCAAAACGAAAGACAATGAGAAAGCTAGGAAGGATATAGATCATTACTGTAGACGAAAGGATTTATTGTTGGTTGAGCAAGGTACTAGGACTTTGAAACCCAAAGCCAATTATACTTTATCTACCGAACAAGCGAAAGCAGTTTATCAGTGGATAAAAGAGTTGAAAATGCCAGACGGTTATTCTTCCAATTTATCTAGATGTGCGGATGTGGATAATGGGAGGTTGCATGGGATGAAGAGCCATTATTGTCATGTATTCATGGAGTGCTTACTTCCTATCGCTTTTTGTTCATTGCCAACACACGTTTTGAATCCGCTCATTGAAATAAGTCAATACTTTAAGAATTTGTGTTCTGCAATGCTAAAAGCTGATGATCTTTCAAAAATGGAACAAGACATCCAGCTTATCTTATGCAAGTTGGAGAGAGTATTTCCGCCTGGTTTCTTTGATTCTATGGAGCATCTACCGGTGCATCTCGCATATGAAGCTAAACTTGGCGGACCTGTCCAATACAGATGGATGTATCCGTTTGAAAGGTCAGTTAATTTTTATAATATAAGAAACAAGTTTAAAATTGATATTGATTATTATGTTAATTAATATCATTTTCTCTAGGTTTATGGGTGATTTAAAAAGACCGGTGAAAAACAAAGCTAGAGTCGAAGGATCGATATGTTCTTCTTACTTACACCGTGAAACAACCCATTTTTGTTCTTATTATTTCAAGAATGAGTTTGCTCCTGGAAGCAGTCGAAATGAAATGGATACTGAATGTCCTAGACATCATTTAGCTTTGTCTGTCTTTTGTCTACCCGGTCGTTCATCTGGGAAAGAGTCAATTCACTGTCTAACAGATGAAGAGTTAAGTTCTGCACATGTTCATGTGTTGATAAACTGTACTGAGGTGCAACCATTTATTGAGTATGTTCCTCAACATTAACTATCGATCTTAATTAGTTAATATAAAGTAGACAAATGTGTAACAATTAATTATTTCTTTTTAGGGAATTCTTGCCATCAGAGGACGTAAGTGAGCAACAATCTTCTGCTCATATTAATGCACATTTTCCAACGTGGTTTAGGCAAAATGTTTATGCCCTCCCACCAACTCCTACCAACCAACACTTGAGGAACATATAACACGGTCCTCGAAGATGTGTTAAAGAATGACACACATACTTTGTCAATGGATACAAATTTGACACCAATGAATGGACGCAGGGCAGAGAAATAGTCAATAGTGGAGTTTGCATGAAGGGTGTCACTGGAGGAGGTGAATATGATTTTTTTTGGTGTGGTTCAACACATATATGAACTTTCGTACCCCCATCTAGATTTTAGTCAGAAGGTAGTGGTTTTTTATTGTAATTGGTTTGATCCGTCTGCTCAAGGAACAAAGGTGAATCCAAAGTCAAATACAATAGACATTAAAATGAATAGTAGATATCGAATGTATGATCCGTTCGTCATTGCACAAAATGTGAGACAAGTCTATTATGTCCCTTATCCATCAACGCAGACTGATAGGCGTGGTTGGTGTGTCGCAATTAAAACAAAACCAATAGGTCGCATTGAGACAAATGATGACACGATGGAAGAGATGTCAAATGTAAATGAAGTGATTCAAGTTGAACCCATTACTCATTTATGTGATGAGCCAAACACCGGCGATGAAGTTGATGACGAAGAACATGCTGATGAAGATGCAACAGACCACATTGGTGTATTAAGAATTCACTCCTCTGATGATGATGATTTTGAGAATGAATGGGATTCCAATTAATTAGTTATTTTATGTTTCAACAATATATGTTAACCTATTTTTAATCAAGGATGTAATTTATGTTTGTTTAATTAGTATGTTTATATATTTTTGTTTAGTATATGTTTATGTTAACCTTGTTTAGTATATGTTTGTTTGTTTAAATGTATATGTCTAGATACGGTCATGACATCGTCTCACTCAGGATCTAATCATGACGACACATATGTTCCTCCACCTGTCACGGGTGATGGCGCCAGCCCTAGTAGGAGGAAGACTTCTACTCGCCTAGGGCGTCGTCGTCAGCCTGCTCGTGTTGTTGTTGCTAGTGGGAGATATTTGCCACCACCTGGGTCTGAGGGTGCTAGTAGTAGTACTGCAGGCGAGTCAGTGATTCCTGATGGTACTGAGGGCTTAGCCCCAATAGATGTTGATGCAGATGGGGTACGCACATTTACTGTTAACCACCAGGAGGTGGTGAGGTATACGACTGATGGTCGTATCATATTGGAGACTGCTAGCGATTCGTAAGTATTATATATTATTATTTATTAATTTATTTTTGTTGCCTTTATATAACTTATATATAATTTATTTTTGTTGCCTTTTATATAACTTAATTATATAACTTTTATAATACAGGCTTCTTCCTTCGAAGGCTACAGCTACCGCCATCACAAAAAATAATTAAGGAGAATTTCACCGGCAGCTGGAATAATTGGACGGCGGTTAGAAAAATAAAGAGGCAATTGCGAGGATGTTAAAATCATTCTTGGTAAGTTGTTCTATGAAATAATTAATTTGGTGTATTATCTTATTGACTTGATTAATTAATTTGTCTTATTAACAACATTATTGTAAATTTCTTAAATAGGAAAATTGTACGTGGTTACCAGAGCAGCAAAAAGAAGTTGAGAGAGTGTTCCATAAGAGATGTTCCCATCGCTATTCTGAATTGTTGCGGGATGCGCGCAATAAGAATGCAAAGCCATCTTATTTGAGAGACTCAACTTGGGCTTCATTCAGAGAGTATTGGGAGACTCCTGAATTTAAGAATTATTGTGAGAAAGCCAAGAATAACCGTGCTTCTGAAAAAGGTGGCTCCATACACACTGGGGGGAGTGTTAATACTGCAACCCATCACAAGTGTTTGGTAAATTTATTACTTTATTACTTGATTAATTAATTATTTATAATTAATTAACTAGTCGTTTTCGATCATGTGTATTAATTAATAACACTATATGTATATATATAGGAGGCGATGCATCAAAGGCCAGTCACTTTGCCTGAGTTGCATCGCTACCTTCATATGCGAGAGGACACTGGTGAGTTTGCTACAGATCGGGCGAGGAATATTCAGGTAAAACTACTTTTACAATTATATATTAATTTTTATTATTTATATTTTTCTTTATATATATATATTGTTTTTATTATATTATATATTATTAATAATTAGTTATTTATTTATTTGTTGGGTTATTTTTTCAGGAGAGCTTCTAAGGTGGGCTGGCTGAGTACCATAAGTCACAGCAGAGCAGTGGGACAGATATCGATCCTGTGGAGGAGGCTAGAGTAGCTCGTGATATTTGGGAGAGAGCAGTTGGTCCCCAAAAGAGTAATCGTATGGTAGGATCTGGTGGTATTGGACCGGCTGCTTTTAGAACAAGCATTATTCCGAGTCTATCTTCTTCACATTCTGGATCAGAGAGTACTGGTCGCTCTTATCTTCCTAATTCTGGTGAGTTGAATGCTGTTACGCAATTAACCCAGCAACTGAGCGAGGCCCATCGTCAATTTGCCGAGCGGCAGGAGCAAAATGAACGGGAAGTGCAGGCGCTTCGGGAGAAAGCTAGGATAGCTGAGGAGCGCATGGAGGAGCAGGCTAGGATAGTTGCGGAGCAGGCTAGGATAAATGAGGAGCTCTTTAAGCTTTTGCAGGATCAGCTGATGTCTCAGCACTCGAGGCCATCATCATCACATATGCCATCCTACCTGCCGCAGCAGCATTTCGACGGTGCATTTCAGCCGTGGCCTCAGCCCCAGTATTCCCAGCAGTATGCACCCCAGTATTCCCAGCAGTATCCACCGCAGCAGGTTCAACACCGCCAACAGCAGCCATACCAGCACCCCCAGCAGCCATACCAGCACCCCCAGCAGCAGTTGATAACTCTCCATTTGTAGAGTTGTTTACGCATTTCTATTCTTAAATCATTGTGAGTTTGCATGCTTAGGCTAGGAGTTATGTGAATATTTATGTTAAATCAAGGAAAATGGAGTCAAGAACTGAAATGGAATTTATTTGGCACAATTGGTGCCCTTGTGAAGTTTCTAATGTTTTCTGTTAAGTGCTTGATAAACTCTAATTTAGTGTGTTTTTTTAGAGATACTTTTGAGTCATTTTTTAGAGCAAATATTATTAAATGTATAAATATACAATCTAATTTAGTATGTTTCTAATGTTTCTAATATTATTTTGCAGAAAAAGAGAAAAGATAAAAGAGAAAATAATATATATAATATTTGTAAATATTATATATATGTATATTATAAATATATATATGTGAGCACAGTGGAAAGAAAAAGGCCACCCTTTTCATGTTCATAATCAATCAATTAGAGACCTTTTTATGTTCTAATTTCATATCTGAATTCCGGTTTTTATTTCAATTAATATTGTCCTATTATTTTTATCACATAATTAGGATTAGCTACCCTTTTCATGTTCATAATCAATTAGTTGATCAGCGACCGTACTGCAATTAGTTGGTGGACCTATAGGATAATTGGGGCTATAATTAATGCATGACCAAACTTTATTTTAGTCTTCCAATCATTCAACTTTTTTTCTCTTTATGCTTTTCTTAAATTTAAATTCTTGCATGACCAAACAAGGGTTAGTTTAGGAAAAAGAATATTAATCGCGAATGACCAAACAGATTAATAGCCTTAGTAAAGGGATTGGTAATTAAATAAAATAAAGGAATTCAAGTAGGAATTAGACATAGGGGAATCGAAGCTTGCAAGTGAAACCGTGACCCTAGACCTCTCCTCATTTATTAAATCTAGTATTTTAATTATTGTTATTTATTTCTTTTTATTTGTTTTCGTACAACTCAATTATCCGTTCGTCTAAATAATAAAAAATCCTGATTAGTTTAGTACTTGTTAATTAATCCCTGTGGAGACGATAATCTTTTATACTACTTCTACGATAGAGTACACTTGCTCTAAGTGTGTCTTTAACGCAACAGGGCTATAACATCAGGTGCTATAACATCCTGCGCGCAGTAGAGCTGGGGCCCACTTGAAGACAAAAGCAGGAAACAAATCTGCAGTAAATCCTAATCTTGTCCAGAAAGCGCCTCCCTATTGGCACACCCTATGCTGATGCAGCCACCCTTCTACCAATTGCACATGACCACTTGGCAAACATGGATGGGACAACATGACCCACTTGTCTCCCCCACTTGCGAAAGAGGAGGGAAAAATCTGCACTATAAAGAAGCTCCACTCCCACACTTAAGGATGGACTCCACACTCCATAATCTGTCATACAATACACTTCCAGCACGAAATTCTCTGGTTTTTGAGAGGGAACATATAGTGATAAACTGTTCTCTTGCATCCATTGAAGATCAATCATCAAATCCATTAGAAGATTCTGTTCTGCTCATGCTATAGCACTGTCAGCACACCAGTTCATGCGTAGGAGTTGGAGGGGTGTACCTTTTGCACATTCTTCTTCTATTTTCTGTCTTGGTGATATGAACTCCACTGTTTGTAAATTGTTGATAATGTTTAACATGAGCTAAACATCTTTTAGTTGGATTGCTTGAGCTTTGTAATGACTCTTTAATGTGTTAGTAATATAATATTATGATGTATGCATTTCAATCTTTGTGTTTTAATGTTTCCAAACCTGTTTTGGGATTGGCCAACTAAAATAGGTAGATTCATGGGTTCAGAAATGGTTCATGAGTTGATCTCAAAGATTGATATGAGTGAGTGGTTGTTTTAAAGACATTTAGAACAATCATTGCCCAAACCTAGACATGGGAGGGCTTAGTTCATAGAGTGAATACTGTGGGCTCCTTAATAGACAAAGGTGAACTTACTTGAAGCCTAGACATATGAACTTGTCACGAAACCTTGGTGAAAGTGACCGAAAGGCACACAACATATGCTACAGCACTCAATGCTATAGCATCTAATTCTATAGCACTAACACAGAAGGGAAATTACTTAGTAAAAGCAATCCAACTAAGTCTTCACCATATAGTTTCCCTTTTTACTTCCTTGCACTTCAACCTTTATTTTACTATTCCAAAATTGTGTTTACAACAGCAGTCACCCCACCAGCCCAACTCAAACATCAATCTCAATATCTAAATTAAGACATGACAACTCAAACATCCAACCCTGATTTGCTAAGACATGACAACTCTAAATTAAATACAATCCCGGTGGGTACGACCTGTATTTTCTACTATATTACTTGCGTGACTGCGTATACTTGCGCATATATATAATTCACAACAGCAGTCACCCCACCAGCCCAACTCAAACATCGATCTCAATATCGATGCGATTAGTGCGTTTCTTGCATCAGATGATACCTATTATCATGATGATGAGTCAGGCCAGCAGCCACCCCAGTAGCTTTGAATTGTTTTATTTTGTTGTAATTTAAGTTTTCATTTGTATTTGTTATAGATATTTGAGTACTTTGTTCGATTTGAATTAAATTAAATCGTCTTCGGTTCAGACCTATTATTGTTTTTCATTTCGTATATTATTAAGATCGATATTATTAATTTTAATTATTATTTCTTATTTTAAAAAAAATAATTTTAAATTTTTTAATTAATTTAATTAATTAATTAAAATTAATTACTATATTAAATTAATTATTAATTTTCATTACTAATTTTTATTTTTTTAATAAATAAATCAATTAATAATTAAAGTTTTTAATAAAATAATATAATTTTTTAAAATAAAACAAAAATTAATTTCCGGCGGATTTAACGGGTTTTCCGGCGGATGTTTTTTTTTCTTCAAAAAAACAATGTTTTTCCGGCGGATTTAACGACATTTCCGGCGGTTTTTTTTTTAAAATGTTTTTACCAGCAGATTTAACAGCATTTCCGCCGGAAACCGTTTGCTACGAGCTGCCTACCGGCGGGCAAAATCCGCCCGAAAGTCCAATTTTTCGGCTGATTTTTGGCTTTTCCGGCGGATTTTGCCCGCCGAAAAAACCAACTTTTCTTGTAGTGGATGGTGGTGGTGTGGTGCTCGTCGGAGGTCACGACGGTGGGTCGTTGGTGCGCCGGTCACAATAACAGAGAGATGGCGCTTAAAGAGACAACCGAGGATTTGGCGACGGCTTAGAGAATGACCACCGTACGCGGTGGCCGGAGGTGAGTTCTATTTCTTGTTTCTTTGGTTCCATATGATCTCCTCTGATTCATTTATTCCTTCTCCATCACACTCAATCTGATCCTAGTTTCTTAGTTTCTGGATTCAAGCCTATATTTTTTAAAAAAAAAAGTGTACAAGCAGTTTGTATAAACAGTGATTACTGATGTTATTCAGGAACTTGACTACTCAACTATTTCGCTAAAACAAAAACGTAGGCTAGCATATTTGAACATTTCAAAAACTAAACAAAATATATCTACATGTTTTGAAAACTAAAAAAAGTAGTAACCGAAGCACCAACCTAGCCTTTAGGCTTTTGTTTCTGAAGACTCCTTTTAGTTATTTGCTGCTACTGCTGCTACTATTTGCTGCTCAGTGTTTGTAGGTTGATTAGGGTTCTGCCCTAATCTTTTGGTAATCTCTGAATTTTTGTGTCTCTGTTGTTGTGTGTGTGTATCTACGTATCTTAGCGTCTGTGTGTGTCTCAATATGTCTCTCAGTGTGTGTATTCTAATGACTGAGTGTGTTTTGTGTGTATTTTTCAGTCACCGTGTTCTCTGCCCTAACTGTGTGCTACTGTTTGGTATTTATAGGCCAATTCGTGTGATGGAGGTGAGGAATCAAAAGGAAAGCAGCTGGCAATAGGTGGCGCAAAAGGACATCATTTGAGAGAAAAAAAAAGGAAAAATGTAACACCCCCTTCTAATCAACTAGAATTTAGTTAATTTAAAATCAGAGCTTTCAAAAACTTTCCAATGCAACCACAAGAGGGTGCCACATTTACGTCAACAACATATATAATAACGCCAAATTAATTCATAAAGTCATAAAGCACGAGATACATAGCACCACAGTCAACATAATTATCCTGTTTAGTCTACGTCAACACAAATATAAAAAAAAAAACCATCGCAGCGGAAATATATCAGGTCTTAAAATATCGAAATACATCACCAAAATAGAAGTTTTGGAACATCAAATAAAACGACAATAAACTAAGACGCCCCCCGGTGCTACGTATCAGAGCAGACTCAACCAACTAGAAGAAGGTACTAGATCACCTTCACTCGATATCACTTGCACGTTGCCGACATGAGAAGCAACATAAAAGCAGTAGGGTGAGTCTCTTTACATAAATAATAACAAATAAGATAAGCGTCATATTAGAGAAAGCAACTAACAACACCAAATCACAGCAATATTAACATACACCATCACTCTATATCATCAAGAAACAACACCGAAGGTATGAATAGTGCATGAAATGCAACCCAACTCCTAGGACATATGCATGTGGATCCATCATCACCTTAATAATAGCCTTGAGGGCACTCACCAAAATAAGGCCGAAGCCTTCTGCTCACCAATCATTTATCATAAGGCCGAAGCCTTCTGCTCACCAATAAATGCACATGATTATGTGACGCCATGAACAATGCACCATACACACCAAAAGGATGCAATAGCATACTCACCAATAATTTAATTAGCTCACCAATGATTTTATTAACTCACCAATAATTTATCTCACCATTATATATATGTCACCATTAACACACCAATTACACCGTTCACCAAGTAAATATGGATTAAATTGTCACAAAAGGACTAAAACAGCACCACCAGGACTAAAACAACACCACAATAATATAAAACAGCACAGCAATATAACAGCAACAGCAACATAAAAAAAACAGCAACAGCAACATTAGAAAAACAGCAACAGCAACTTTAGAAAAACAGCAACAGCAACTTTGGAAAAACAGCAACAGCAACTTCAGAAAAACAGTAACAGCAACTTTGGAAAAACAACAACAACAACTTTGGAAAAACAGCAACAGCAACTTTGGAAAACAGCAACAGCAACTTTGGAAAAACAGCAACACACACGCACATGGGGCAGCCACGTTTTGGCGCCCACCCACCTAGCACACACACACGCACAAAATCAAGCAACATGTCACACGCCTAACTAACAACACGAACACACAACACACCACACGCACCAAGCACAAGGGCAAGCCAATTTGGCACCCTCACTCCTAGCACAAGACATGGCACAAGGGGCTGCCACACTTGGCGCCCCACCGTGCCACACACACACGCGCCCGAAGCACACACAACATGCATGGGCAGCCACATTTGGCGCCCACGCCTAGCACATACCCACGACACACCACGCCAAATCAAGCATATAACCCACCACTCAATTGCACAACGCCTCAAGCACCAAATTCCAACTCCAAGTCATTCATACAATTCATCAAGCACCTAATAATCATTATATTTTCATCCTCAATTTTAATGAATCAATACAACAAACACCTTATATGCATATTTAGTCTCATGTTCATTTTATCACCAAATAACATAGAATCATCACCAAACAACATAGAGTTACTAATTTGAATCTCAACATGTTACAAAACACAAAAACAACACACCAAATCAAATCAATTAAACATCCTCAACCTAACTCATATAGGGTACTAATCTTATAAATTATTATGAACGAAAGAGAGCCCCCTAACCTTTGGTAATTGAAGAATTCACAAAGCTCCTAGTAATTCACCAAAATCACCAACAATCCAAGCTCTCCTCTCCTTGAAGCTTCACGCGAACACCCTCCCTTTGCCCTAGAACACATCGCGCTCTCACTCCCACTATTCTCACCTTCTATTTTCTTTTGATTTTGCAAAAGTGAGGACTTCTCCTAAGACTCCTATGATTTACTAACAGAACTTGGGCCACTTAACGGATAATGGGCCTTATTAACACCTTCCTATTTACTTAGACACCTCCTTAAATAAAACAAAACTCTAAGTTAATTAATTTGCTTAAATAAATATTGTAAGCCTTAAATAACTTAATTGAATAATTAATTAAATTATTTTGGGGCGTTACAAAAAAGGACAGCCATTTGAATTGAGCAAAAGGACAATATCTGGCAATGGAGGAAGGACAACACCAAGGAAAAAAAACCTAGCTAGGGCAGCCAGCAGCTGCGCCCCTCTCCCTCTTTTGAACCTTTGTATTTTAATTTTTTGTACCATTTATCTCTTTTTGCTTTTTTTGGTTTATATGTGTAAAAAAAACTATATTATATAACAAAAAACCTTTGACTATTCAGCTTCTTCACTAATTTTTTGCACCAATAACAATAGACTAATAATAACAATAACTGCAAAAAAAAAATAAAACGAGCATCAAAACAAACGTTGCACGAGAGTGCTAAGGACACGCGCGTGACACAACGAGCATATAAATTTTTTGGATTTTCGATTACTCGGACAAAATTAGGGTATGACAGGACAATTTGTTTTGGCGTCCTAAGGAAGGCTATTTCTCGCGTGCCTGTTTGATTCCACAAAGGAATTCTTCTATAGGAAAAGTCCCGAAATAGTTAGAATTCATTCTCGTTTGATTCCACAAGAGGACCGAAGGGTAATGTCCCGAAATTTTCTTTTCGTTGCGAAGAAAATTTGGAACGAAAGTTGTTAGTGCATTAACTAATAAAGGAAAAGTAGAGGTTTTAAGCATTGAATTGGGAATTAGCCCTAAGCCATGGTGCCTACACAAGTCTCCACTTTGGTGGCAAGGTTTTAGTTTGTTAACCTCTCATTTTGTGAAGGTTAACAGTTAGATTGTATTTTGTGATTCCGTTAGACAAGTCAAACGTGAGTGCATACGGTTATGAAAAGTGATGTAATTGCTGATAGTGGTATATGTTTGAATAGCCGTTAAATGATGAACTGATTGAACTTTTTGCAATGGACTGAAATAGATGTATATTAAAATTTTGAACATGTTGATGGTGACATAGAGTACATGAAATTGTGAGATTGCACCGTGTCTATGGATACGTGGATTGTGACTGAAGGTTTTTTTTAAAGTAAGGATTGATGTGCTGAAATGATGAACTCATAGCGAGTTCCTCACATTGTTTGAATGTTGTTAGAATTGCATGTTGGAAATGAGAATGCATTCAGAGCTTGTATCACTTGCATGTGGTTGTTTGATGATTTGAGTTTATGAAATGATAACATAACTTATGTGATTTTGAAAATTCAGGTTCAATGTTTGTGTAATTGAATTCTGATTGACTGTGATGATTTACCTGAATTATGACAAGAGAGAAGGACTATTTTAACAAGTTATGGTTTAAGGTATAGCTTAGGATAAGTGTGGTAACAAACGGAATGTACCATTTCGAAGTAAAAATTTGATTTGGTGAACTGATCAAAGAGCCTGATCCGTGCGCCGGAGAGGCACGGACCGTGCGAGATTTTCTATCTCCTCTTTTCAAATTGAGTCCAAAATCATTCCGTTCTGATACCATTGCTTGCCTAACCTTATCCTTAACCTAAGTTGATATAATTCCCATTGGAATCAACTGATTGGATTCATGTTTAGTGTCACGAAAGGGTTAAACGATTTATGGGAACATGTAAAGATAGAGTGTGTGTAGTGAGAACCAATTAGGTCATGAGGTTATAAAATACCTTAGTATGAAGTAGAAACGTCCTTTAGTTTAATTAAACTGAGGAATATGTATTGGTTGCACTACGAAGAGTGTAGCGACCGAAAAATCCGGGAGAGGATTCCTCGAAGGTTCAAAAAATGAAACCGCCACCAAAGTTTAGATTAAGGGCAAACATTGGAAAATCCCTTTTGGAATGGATAAGGGTCCTTGAGACTAGATAAGGTGTAGATATCTTGTGTTGCAGGCTAAGTTTTGATGATGAAGTGGTTAAGAGGTTTTGATGATGAAAAAGACAAAAGCTAAAGTTGATAATAGTAAAAAGGCCAAAGCCAAAGTTGATGGCCAAAGGTGATGAAAGTGACAAAGTATCAAAGTCACAATCCAAGACAATCAAGCCCAAGAATTGAAGATTCAAGTTTAAGGGTAGTCCTTAAATATAAAGGTAGTCCTTAGGGTATGGGTGTGTCTTAGGAAAAAGTGTAAGCTCTTTCGAAGGTCAGCTCGCCTCTCAAAGTCTCACACACTCACACAAGTTTTCAAAATGCATGCATGCACACGTAAACACAAGAAGCATTTTTGAAAAGCATAAAATCGATTTTCTCTATTTTATTCTATATATCAAAATCGATTTTCAGGTCAATACAAAAGCTAAAAATCGATTCATACTAGTTTCACTAAGTATGCAAATCGATTCCTAAGTATTTCTAAAAAGGAAGAATCGATTCATACTATTTTATTCTAAGCATAAAAATCGATTCTCAAGTGTCTTTAAAAGGAAAGAATCGATTCATATTATTTTTACCAAAGTGCATAATCGATTCACAAGTATTTTTCAAAAAGGAAAGAATCGATTCACACTATTTTTCACTTAGCAAAAGAATCGATTCCTACATGTCTCAGGCAAGCCAAGAATCGATTTATACAATATTTCATTGAGTATAGAATCGATTCCTAGCCTTTCTGGATCACAAGTATCGATTGTCCCTATTTTTCAAACAAATCAAAATCGATTCCTCTCTTAAATGAATCGCTTCCTAGATCCATTTCAATAGCAAAGAATCGATTCCTTCAAATATTTCAACGTGAGATCTAGTTTTTCAAAGCCTATAAATAGAGGCCTCATAGCCTCCATTTCAACACAACCCACGTTCACGAAATCAGAGCAAACTTTTTGAGAAAAACTCTTCACGCTTTTACTTCTGCTCGTCACGCACTGTCGGTCCGTCTGAGCTGATCTTTTGCTAAGAGTTAGTTGGGGTTGCATTCTTCAAGTTGTAATATCTGCCTTCATTAGAGGTATTTCTGTCTTTACATTTGTTATTACTTAATTGTTGTGATCTGTACTAGGGAGTGGGGTATCTCTCTAGGGTAGCTGTTTGTACTAGGAAGTGGGGTATCTTTCTGGGGCAGCTGATTGTAACAAGGGTGGGGTATCTCTTGTTATTATTGTAGTAGATTTGAGGGCTCTCCATAGGTGGGGTATCCTAGGAGGAGAGTGCCTGAGTCTGTAAAGGTTTTCCAAGGCACCTGTAAGCCTTGTTGTTTTGGTTAGTGGAAAATCTCACAAGGGTGTGAGGACTGGACGTAGGTCACTAGGAGGTGACCGAACCAGGATAAATCTCTGCGTGCTTTACTGCTTTCCTGCTTTACTGTTATACCGCTTTACTGCCTTATATTCTAATTCCTTCGCTTCCACTTAACCTGCGCGAAAATTGATCTAAGTCATTGAAAAGGGGAAAAACGTTTTCGAAAGATCTGAAAAGTTTTAAATCTCAATTTTCCCCCCTCTTGAGACTGAAGCCACTTGGTAACATAAGGGTTTGGGAGCCGGTTATGCGTGGGGAAGGTGTTAGCACCCCACGACATCCTTCCTAATGAAGGTTACCTACTAACTAGTTGTAGGAAAGAATATTAATTTTGAAAATGTTTATTTTTCCCTTTTATTGTGAATTGAAGAGAAAGAAAACTTAATAAAAATTTTAGTTTTTTGTGCTTGACGGGAGTGTGCCCCCGCTCCTACGTATCTTCAGGTGTGATGGAGAAATCAAAGCTACGTAGTTCTTGGGTAGAAAAAGTTTGTTGGTTGGTGTTTTTTAATATAGGGGTTTTAGGACTATTGAGCTGTACAGCTCATTCGCCCTAGAACGATGACTAACCTGTCTGTACAGTTGACTTAGTCCCCTATTTTATAAAAATGGAATTTTTTGGAGTTTGGAAAATGGTTTGATTTTATTTGAATAGGGATTTTAAGACTCTTGAGCCGTACGGTTCATTCATCCTAAAACGATGACTAACCCGGCCGTACGGCCGACTTAATCCCCTATTCGTTTTTTGGAAAACAAGGTTTATTAATTTTTGGCTTAATTACAGTTTTGGTCCCCCTGTTTTCACCAATTCACGATTTTGGTCCCTAAAGTTTTAATTTGACGATTTTGGTCCCCCTATTTTCCCAATTTGTAAAATCAAGGTCCCCCTCTTAATTGGTCAACAATTTTGACTGACTTATCCTATGTGGCAGCCCACGTGGACTGCCACGTAGGCACACCCCCACCCCACCCCCACCCCCACCTTCTTCTTCCTCCTGAACCTCTTCCCCACCGTGAAACCCCCCCTCCACTGTTCCTCTTCCCCTCCCACCCCCTCCACTGTTCCTCTTCCCCTCCCCCTCCCACCCCCACCTCCGTGAACCCCCCCCCCCCCCCACAACCACACCCTCTCTCTCTCCTTCGCATCTCACCCTCCCCCACCCCACCGATCCCCCTTTCCCTCTCACCACCGTCCCTACCGTCCCTCTCTTCCCCCTCGTTTTCCATCCCTCTCTCGCTCGTCGCTCTCGCCGTTCTCTCGCTCTCGCTCTCGCAGATCGCAGTCGGAGGGAAAGGAAAACGAGGTGGGTGAGAGAGAAAGGAGAGAGAGAGACGGACGGTGAGAGAGAAAGGAGAGAGAGAGAGATTGTGAGGTGCGAAGGGGGTGGGTGGTGCGAAGGTGGTGGGTGGTGCGAAGGGGGTGGGTGGTGCGAAGGGGGTGGGGGGTGGGAGGGGAAGAGGAACAGTGGAGGGGGGTGGGAGGGGAAGAGGAATAGTGGAGGGGGGGTTTCACGGTGGGGAAGAGGTTCAGGATGAAGAAGAAGGTGGGGGTGGGGGTGTGCCTACGTGGCAGTCCACGTGGGCTGCCACGTAGGATAAGTCAGTCAAAATTGTTGACCAATTAAGAGGGGGACCTTGATTTTACAAATTGGGAAAATAGGGGGACCAAAATCGTCAAATTAAAACTTTAGGGACCAAAATCGTGAATTGGTGAAAACAGGGGGACCAAAACTGTAATTAAGCCTTAATTTTTAGGGGTTCTAGGACTATTGAGGTGTACAGTTCATTCATCCTAGAACGCTGACTAATCCGACTGTACAGTCGACTTAATCCCCTATTTATATTTTTTTGAAAAGAAAGTATTTATTTATTTATTTTTATAGTTTTTTGTAAAAGAAAGTTGTTTCCTGAAAAGAAATAAGGAAAAACGAAAAGAGCGTTGCAGTAGTAAAATGGGGTATAAATAGCCGTAGGGGGATGTATTAAAAAAACGAGGTGTGAAAACTGCAACCCAGTTCGTTCTTTTAGTTTTTTTTCTTGAAGGCTGATACGGGAGTGGGCCTATTATGCACATGGGCTTAAGTAGGAAGATGTATGAAGTAAAAGATGGGGTGTAAAGCTGAACCTGATTGTAAAAAATTAAAATAACAGTAAAAGCATTATACTAAAGTGGTATATAAGGCAACAATTGAAAAGGAACCCTAATTGCAAACCCACCAGCGCCGTTTCATACATATCACAGAGAAAGGGTTTAAAGTAAAAAAGGAAACAGAGAGAAAATAGGGAAAAGATTCATGGAGAGAAAGAGAAGGAAATGCGAGGAAGTGAGAAGAAACAAAGGGAAGAGGAGAAGACGCGCTGACCGGCCGTCGAATGGCCGGTGCTCTACGGCGGCACGATGTAACACCCCTTTTCTACCCGGAATTTTTTTTGGCAAAAATCAGAGTTTCAAAAGCATTTTTCGCTACACCCACAAGGGATGCCACATTTTCACCAATAAACATCATGCGTCAATAAATAAAGTTCACCATTAAAATAGTACGATACATGACCGTAACTCCATCACCATTCAGCGGAATAAAATAAAAGGTTTCAACGAAAAATCATAACATCACCATAAACTTCAGAAGTTAAATAATAAAGACAACTAAATAAGTCTAGCGTTCATCCTGTTGAACCAAGGACAAACACTCGTTGTTTTGTATGATAACAAATTACACCTTATCTACTAATGGTTCAAGTTGAATTAAGTACAGGACATAAAGCAAAAAGCAGGAAGCATTAAAGTGAAGCAGCTTGGAGAAGAAGCCACCTCAGCAGTTGAACACCAAATTGTTTTTCCGCTTTCTTTAGGACACTGTGTAAGGTCCTATCACTGAAGGTCTATGACTTTTAGTAGCTGAGAGATGAGTTTTTCAGAACATGCATGGTGCATCAAAATAGTTGTGAAAAATATTTTATAAAATTGCATGCATGCATAAGGTGGCACCTGAACCTAAAAATAATTTTGTGGAAAGCTAGAAATCGATTTCTATCATTTTCTAAATCATGAAATCGATTTCCTAATCCTATTTTAAAGGTTGAAATCGATTTCCCTAGCCTATGTTAAAACAAAGAATCGATTTCTACATATTCTCAAGCCAAAGGTAAGAATCGATTTCCTTCTATTTCAAAAGACTATGAAATCGATTTTCAGGCAATCCTATAGGCTATGAATCGATTCCTCCTCATTTTAAACAAAGTAAGAATCGATTCCTACCTTATTCAGGATGTCCTGAAAATCGATTCTCACCTATTTCTAAAGAAACAAACAATCGATTCCTATGTTCTCCATATGTAAAGAATCGATTCCTCAATTTTTTAACTAGCCATATAATCGATTCTTATGTCTTCTAAAATGATAAGAATCGATTCATCAACATTTTCACTTCATCAAATAATCGATTCATCTTGGCAATAAATGTTTTTTTTCAAAATTCTACGCTTTCCTAAGCCTATAAATAGGCAGCCTAAAATCATTCTTCAGGACACCACATTTTCTCAACAAGTCTCTCTTCTTCTCACGCGAAATTTCTAGATCTGAGAAAGAGAAAAATAGAGCTATCACTTTCATATCATTTTTATAGATCTACTCATCTCTCGCAGCTATTATATTGTCATATTATCTGAGGTGATTAGATCATAGCTTCTATATTGTAATCTACTTTTGTGGGGTCATTTTGAAATCCTGGGAGGTGATCTTGGGTCGTTCAATCGGGGAGATTGAAGTGGTTTTGAAATCCTGGGAGGTGCTCTTGGGTCGTTCAATTAGGAGATTGAAGCGGTGTTGAAATCCTTAGCGGGGAGCTCGGGTTCTCAATTCAGGGGAATTGAGATTTGCTATTTGAAGTTGATTGTTTGTAAAACATTGGTTCTTCATATAGTGGTTATCAGCAAAGTCCAAAGGTTGCAAAGCCGGAGGCCGAGGACGTAGGGCTTTTATCCCGAACCTCACAAAATTCCTGGTGTATCTCTATCCCTCTCTCTTTACTTTATTTACTGTTTATATCTGTTTATAATATCATTACTCTGATCTGAATCTGTTAATCTGATTGTATAACTATATCTCTACTCTGATCTGAATCTGTTAATCTGGCTATAGTTATACTAGCTGTACTATAGATCTGCTTATCTATCAACTTCTCTATCACTACTGTAGATCTGCTATATTCAATATCATTGCATTACTTATAAAACAACCTTATTGTAAATATTGAATATATAATAATATCTCATTGTGCCAAATCTGCCTACTTGCATATATCTGATAAGTTCAAATCTCTTTTTCCGCATTTGATTTAAACAAACTTATCATTTATTTTGAAAAGAATCCAAGAATTACACATAACCTTATTCACCCCCCCTCTAAGGTTATACTCTATAGTCTAACACATCCCCCCCGAGTACTACGTATCAGAGCGACGACACCGACTCGACTAGCGAAGGTAGACATGCCTTCACTCGCAATCACCTGCACGTTACAAACATAGGGGTAACATTCAAACAGAATAGGTGAGATATCTAACATTATAATAGCACATATGATAGGCAATATGCTGGAGTTACGACAACTATATCTACCGCTTCACAACAACATCAAATTACAAATCACCAAGAAATCATCACCAACATCATGAACAAGTGTATGAGATGCAACCCACACCAACGGGTATATGCATGTGGTACCAATCATCACCAATAAAATAGCCAATAAGGGCATCATCACCTGTATGAGCATCACCATCATCACCTATAGCTCCAAGGCCGAAGCCATCATCACCAAAATAATGCATATGCAATATATGCGACACCATGAACAATGCACCAGAGACAATCAACAACAATAGACATTTAATTGACACAACATCACCAATATCAACAAGTGGTCATAGACCCATCACTTATCACCTTAGCCCATGAAATAGGCACATCACCTGTTACATCATCACCGATAACACCAACAACCACCGACACCAAAAACACCAATAGATTTACAACAAACAGCAATGTTTATTTTACAGGAACAACAACATTTATTTTACGGTGACAGCAACACCATTTTTACAGCAACAACACATTTATTTTACAGTGACAGCAACACCATTTTTACAGCAACAACACATTTATTTTACAGTGACAGCAACACCATTTTTACAGCAACAGAACATTTATTTTATAGTGACAGCAACACCATTTTTACAGCAACAGCACATTTATTTTACAGTGACAGCAACACCATTTTTACAGCAACAGCACATTTATTTTACAGTGACAGCAACACCATTTTTACAGCAACAGCACATTTATTTTACAGTGACAGCAACACCATTTTCAGAAAGCAGCAACATTTATGTTAGACACGGCAGGAACTGGCGCCAACACAGGCAACAACACAACAGAAACTGGCGCCCAGCAACAGGGCGCCAACACAGGCAACAGCACAACAGAAACTGACGCCCAGTAACAGGGCGCCAACACAGGCAACAGCACAACAGAAACTGGCGCCCAGCAACAGGGCGCCTAGCACATCAGCAACACAGACAGACATGGCGCCCAGCAACAGGGCGCCTAGCACAACTGGCAACACAACAGACTTGGCGCCCAGGATCGGGGCGCCTGGCACACAGGTAGCAACAACAGACTTGGCGCCCAGCAACAGGGCGCCTAAGACACCAACAGCAACATCAGACTTGGCGCCCAGCAACAGGGCGCATAAGACAACAACAACACAGGCAGACTTGGCGCCCAGGAGCAGGGCGCCAAAATCAGCAACATGCACAGGGCATGGCGCCCAGGAGCAGGGCGCCTAAATCAGCAGGGAACACACAGGGAGAGTGACACAGACATGGGAACATCACTGGGCGCCTAGGGCGCCTCTCCCAGCAACACAAGGAATACTGGGCGCCTAGGGCGCCCTTCACAACAACACAGAACCGCACAAAATCACCCCTGGGCGCCTAGGGCGCCACTTTCTGCAACAAACAAAACAGAACACCATGGCTGGGCGCCTAGGGCGCCACATCCAGCAACAACCAAACAGGAAAACAGTGGCTGGGCGCCTAGGGCGCCACATTCAGCCTAGCCTACATAATTTTTTTTTGTTATGAACGCATCAATCATCAAACACCAAATCACCATCATCATAGATATATTTGAACAACACCAATCAACACCAAACAAGATCAAGAGGCAACATAGAGCCTAACTCCCACATAACCCCCATCATACACCCTATTATAATATGACTATACTAATAAAATACCTAAATAATTTAATTAAATTATTTGGGCGTTACAACTCTCCCCCACTTAGAATATTTCGTCCTCGAAATTTACCTGATTCAAACAGCTCGGGATAGGATTCCCGCATCTTGCTCTCCAGCTCCCACGTCATGCTCTCTCCGACAGCTCCTAGCCAGACTACTTTCACCAACGCAATCTCCTTGCCTATTAGAATTTTCACTTCATGACCTTCGATCCGTACAGACATCGTCTCCACCGTGAGATTATCCCGTACCTCCACATCATCCATGCGGATTACATGAGATGGATCTGAAATGTACTTCCGAAGTTGCAACACATGAAACACGTCATGCAAATTCGAAAGGTTAGGCGGTAAAGCCACTATATATGCAACATTCCCGACTCTCTCTGAAATCTGATAAGGACCAATGAAACGAGGAGTGAGCTTCTTCGACTTCAAAGCACGTCCAACACCGGTCACTGGAGTGACTCTCAAAAATACATGCTCACCCGCTTGAAACTCTAAATCTTTCCTCCGCTTGTCGTGATAACTCTTCTGTCGACTCTGCGAAGCCTTCATCTTCCCACGAATCAACTTCACCTTTTCAGTTGTCTCTCGAACAATCTCCAGTCCAAGCACCACACTCTCTCCAGACTCATACCAACACAGCAGGGTTCTACACTTCCGACCATATAATGCCTCAAAAGGTGCCATCCCAATACTAGAATGGTAACTGTTGTTATACGTGAACTCTATCAGTGGAAGGTAGGAATCACACGAACCTCCTTGTTCCAAAACACAAGCCCTCAACAAATCTTCTAATGACTGAATTGTCCTCTCTGACTGACCATCGGTCTGAGGATGATATGCCGAACTCAACCTCAACTTAGACCCCAACTTCTCTTGCAAACTCTTCCAGAAATCTGAAGTGAACCTCGGATCTCTATCCGAAACAATACTCATAGGGACTCCATGAAGCTTCACAATCTCCCGGATATAAATCTCCGCCAACTTCGACACTGGATACGTGATGCTGATAGAAACAAAATGAGACGATTTCGTTAACCTGTCAACAATCACCCAAATTGCATCATACCCTTTCGCAGTATTAGGCAATCCCGCCACAAAGTCCATCGAAATGCTATCCCATTTCCACTCTGCAATTTCTAACGGTTGCATCAGTCCAGCAGGCTTCTGATGCTCAACCTTTGACTTCTGGCAAGTCAAACATGCATAAACAAACTGCGCGACATCTCGCTTCATACCAGGCCACCAAAACAACTTATTCAGGTCTTGATACATCTTTGTAGCTCCCGGATGAATACTTAACTTACTTCTGTGACTCTCTTCAAGAATGGCTCTCTTCATGTCTGCATCATCAGGAATGCAAATTCTACCACGGAACTTCAACACATCTTGGGAATCCAACCTGAAATCCTCATTCTCAGATCGATCAATCCCGACCATCAAATCTACCAGTTTAACATCTGATTTCTGGGCCGCTCTGATGCTATCCAGAAAATCATTACCAATCTTCAACATCCCTAGCTTAACACTCTGAGGTGTCACTTCACAAACCAGACTTATATCTCTGAACTCCTCAATCAGTTCTAACTCCTTAACCATCATTCCCGACATATGCAAAGTCTTCCGGCTTAAAGCATCAGCCACGACATTAGCTTTGCCTGGATGATAGTTCAAACCGAAATCATAGTCCTTCAACAACTCCAACCATCGTCTCTGCCTCATATTCAACTCCTTCTGGTCAAACAAATATCTCAAGCTCTTATGATCACTAAACACCTCAAATCTGGAACCATAGAGATAGTGCCTCCAAATCTTCAGCACAAAGACCACTGCAGCTAACTCCAAGTCATGAGTGGCATAATTCTTCTTATGAACTCTTAACTGTCTCGATGCATACGCAATAACCTTCCCATCTTGCATAAGCACACCACCTAAACCCATTTTTGAAGCATCGCAATACACCAAAAACGACCCTTCCGGATTGGGTAACGTCAAGACAGGAGACGTTGTCAATCTCGTCTTCAATTCCACGAAGCTTTCTTCGCAACGGGCATCCCAAACAAAAGCCTTTCCTTTGCAGGTTAACTGAGTTAACGGAAGTGCTAACTTAGAAAAACCTTCAATGAATCTCCTATAATAGCCGGCCAATCCCAAAAAGCTTCTAATTTCAGTAGCCGACTTCGGAGCTTCCCAATTCAACACTGCTTCTACTTTCGACGGATCCACCGCAATACCACTACCAGAAATGACATGACCGAGAAAACTCACTTCCTTCGACCAGAACTCACACTTTGACAACTTCGGATACAGCTTATTTTCCTTCAGTACCTCCAATACTAACCTCAGATGCTCTGCATGCTCTTCCTCCGATTTAGAGTAAATCAGAATGTCATCGATGAATACCACCACAAACCGATCTAATTAAGTATGAAATATACGATTCATATATTCCATAAATACTCCAGGTGCGTTGGTAACACCGAACGGCATCATCGAATACTCATAATGACCATAACGGGTCCTGAAAGCCGTCTTCTGGATATCTTCGTCCTTCACCTTGATCTGATGATAACCTGATCTCAAATCAATCTTACTGAACACTTGAGCACCCACCAACTGATCCATCAAATCGTCTATCCTCGGAAGTGGATACTTGTTCTTAATTGTCACCTTATTCAACTGCCGATAATCCACACAGAGTCTCATACTACCATCCTTCTTCTTCACTAACAACACAGGAGCTCCCCATGGCGATACACTCGGCCTCACAAACTTCTTCTCGAGCAGATCCTCAAGTTGCTTCTTCAACTCAGACAATTCGGATGCGGACATCCTGTACGGTGCCATAGAAACAGGTCTGGTACCAGGTACAAGATCAATAGAGAATTCAACTTCCCTCTCTGGCGGTACACTTGGAATCTCATCAGGGAAAACATCAGGAAACTCGCGCACCACCTGCAACTCTTCAATGATAGCTTGATTCTCAACAGACAACGATGCCATCAGCGAGAACAACTGAACTCCTTCCTTCATCAACTTCCGCAACTGAATAGCCGATAACAGACCAGACTCTTCTCCTCCAAAACTCACCGACTTGCTACGACAATTAATATGGACATGGTTATGTTCTAACCAGTTCATACCCAAGATTACATCCAATCCGCTCAACGGTAAACAAACAAAATCCACAACAATGTCTCTGTCGAAGATTGACAAGGGACACTGAGAACACACCAGAGAAGTAGTTACCGACCCCTTAGCTGGAGTGTCGACAACCATCTCTCCATTCATAGCAGACAATACAAGACCCAATTTCTTACAACAATCAGCAGCAATAAAGCAATGCGTAGCACCAGTATCAACAATAGATTTTAGAGGAGTATCATTAATGAAGCACGTACCTCTAATAAGTCCATCATCTTCAGTAGGCTCTTCACCTGCCAAAGCGAACACTTTTCCACTGGACCTTTCCTTCTTCGGCTTCGGACACTGAGTACTAATGTGTCCTCCTTCACCGCAGTTGTAGCAGACCACCTCCTTACGCTCACACTCAGCCACCACATGACCCTCCTTACCACAACGGTAACACTTCTTCACTTCAGCCTTGCACACGTTACTCTTGTGACCAGCTTTGCCACATTTGTAACATACAATGCTAGCAGGAGCATCTCCCCCACTAGTCTTCTTGCCCACAACAGCTTTCTGTTTACCCTTACCAGCAGGAACATCATACGGCTTACCACGACTTTGAAATTTGCTCCTCTTCTCATTCATAATCTTGTAGTGAGCATTGTTGTCTTCCTCATAAATTCTGCAGCTATCAATCAAGTCGGAGAAAACACGGATCTTCTGGTAACCAATCGCCTTCTTAATCTCCGGACGCAGCCCATTCTCAAACTTAATGCACTTGGAAAACTCAGCAGTAGCCTCACTGTAATGCGGATAAAACTTTGCTAATTCCACGAACTTAGCAGCATACTCAGTCACAGACATATTCCTTTGTTTCAGCTCCAGGAACTCAATCTCTTTCTTACCTCGAACATCCTCCGGATAATATTTTCTCATAAACTCCCTGCAGAACACAGCCCAAGTGATCTCTTCGTTTTTAGTCTCCAACCTCTGCCTAGCCTCTAACCACCAGTCATCGGCCTCCTCTGCCAGCATATGCGTACCATACCGGACCTTCTGTGCTGGAGTGCAGTCCATCACACGAAAGATCCTCTCCATCTCTTTCAACCAAGCTAAATCCCCATCGGGATCATACTCGCCCTTGAAGGTAGGCGGATTTTCTCTCTGAAAGGTAGCCAAACTTCGAGACCCCGCATTCTCACCAGCATTCTGTTGACCCTCCACGGCCTGAGCCATAGCAGCCAACGCAACAGCAATAGCAGCATCGTTCCTTCCAGCGATCTCAACTAATCACTACAATCATAAGCAACAGTTAGAACTAATTGACAATACTTGATCGTCAATGACACAATAATTTGACAACTTGGCCGGACAGACCGAAACTGCTCTGATACCACTAATGTAACACCCCATTTCTACCCGGAATTTTTTTTGACAAAAATCAGAGTTTCAAAAGCATTTTTCGCTACACCCACAAGGGATGCCACATTTTCACCAATAAACATCACGCGTCAATAAATAAAGTTCACCATTAAAATAGTACGATACATGACCGTAACTCCATCACCATGCAGCGGAATAAAATAAAAGGTTTCAACGAAAAATCATAACATCACCATAAACTTCAGAAGTTAAATAATAAAGACAACTAAATAAGTCTAGCGTTCATCCCCCCGAGTGCTACGTATCAGAGCGACGACACCGACTCGACTAGCGAAGGTAGACATGCCTTCACTCGCAATCAGCAGGGAACACACAGGGACAGTGACACAGACATGGGAACATCACTGGACGCCTAGGGCGCCTTCCCAAACAGCACAGAAACGCTACTGGGCGCCTAGGGCGCCTCTCCCAGCAACACAAGGAATACTGGGCGCCTAGGGTGCCCTTCACAGCAACACAGAACCACACAAAATCACCCCTCGGCGCCTAGGGCGCCACTTTCTGCAACAAACAAAACAGAACACCATGGCTGGGCGCCTAGGGCGCCACATCCAGCAACAACCAAACAGGAAAACAGTGGCTGGGCGCCTAGGGCGCCACATTCAGCCTAGCCTACATAAATTTTTTTTTTTGTTATGAACGCATCAATCATCAAACACCAAATCACCTTCATCATGGATATATTTGAACAACACCAATCAACACCAAACAAGATCAAGAGGCAACATAGAGCCTAACTCCCACATAACCCCCATCATACACCCTATTATAAAGTAGAACCCACCCTTACCTTAGATTTGTCGAATATGAGATCCCCTTGCACGACAACTCCAAAGAACCACAGCAACAGAGCTCCTCTCCTCTTTCTCCTTGGTGCGCCACCCCCTTCCCTTCTCTTCTCTCTTCGCAATCTCTCTTTCTTTCTCTCACAAATTCGCAAATGACCAAACCCTAGCCAATGCCTTCACCTATGCGCCTATGCCATTGGGCTCTTGGATCACGGGCCCCCGTCTACTACTCAGCTTAATTACTAAACATCGCTCCCTGATTTAAATAAAACATCATATTATTATTTTAATATGACTATACTAATAAAATACCTAAATAATTTAATTAAATAAATAATTAAGTTATTTGGGCGTTACACATGACGCCAGTGAGGGAAGATAGGCGCCCTACGACGGTGCTTTCAAAAGTTTCGACGGTGACAGGAGAGAGTAAAACGACGATGCGAAGAGAGGGACTGGCCGGAGGGGACGACCACGCGAGGCACCACGGCGTTGCCGGCGACGGGTTCACGGCGAGAGGATGGTAGGTTGGCGCTTGAACGGGCTTAGGAATGTGGCCGTCGCATATGGTGGAGGTGAGCTCCATTATATTTTTAGTTCTCTCTTCTTTTTTTCAGTTTCTCCTAGCTTTGTTTCTTTTCATCTTCTACTCTATTTACTGGGTACTGATTTTCTTCTTCTCTTGTCACTATTTTTCTATCTATTTTAGAACCCTAATTTTCCTAAAACCAAACCTACTTCAGATTGGTTGCTAATTTCTCTGATTACAACACAAAACTGTTTCTGAGTTGTTTTCGATTTTTCTTGACTAGGAATGTTTCTGATTTAGAACTACAAACAATATTAACTCTAATCCTTACATGGTCAACACTAACTTGTTTGTGACTTTTCTAACCAACTAAATGGTTTTCTTAAGAGGACCTACAACACTAGTATTTACATTTTCAAGGCTCTAAATCATTCTAATTAATAAAAAAAAAACGTGTATAGGGAAAGAACCTAACCTGCCCTCCAGCTTCTGAAATGGCTCCGATATGTTTACTGTGACTATTGCTTCTTGCTTGCTGCCTTCCGACTGCTCTTGATGAACCCTAATTTCTCTTGCTTTTATAGGCACAAATTAGGTTTTTTTTCACCATAAATTTCTGATTCTCATGATCTTTATTTCCTGTTTCAGATGCTTGGAGACTTGCCCAGCAAGCACAAGCCATTGGGCTCAGGGTTGGAAAGCTTGGTCTCCAAGGAGAATGGAGTTGGGCTGAAGTTGGTGCTTTTATTTTTGTATTTTCGTTTTTTCTGATTTTTTTTGTATTTTTTTGATTATTTTGGACCTTTGGACATTGTAATATTATTTTTGTAATTCTGATTTTATATTTTATTTTTAAAAAATGGACAAAAAGAAACCCGGCCGAAACCATGAACGAAAACCGGGCCCAATCAAACAACGTGTCAAAATGAGGCCCAATTAGAAGAAATGGGCCAATTACAACACATATTTAAGGATAGGCCCAGTTAAAACAAAATGTGGGGGTAAGCCAAATTATGAAAGCACACGCCATTAGACAAAAGGTATCTCGGTCCAATTGAACAAAATACTAAGCCTTGGCCCAAATTAAAATGAGACAGCATCGAATGGGCTCGAAAACTTTTCTCGTAGTAATGTGACCTGGATTTATGACACGTAAACTAAATAAAAAAAGACTGTTGTACAAAGGGAGCGGACAAATTTGGGGTATAACAAAGAGTAAATGTTATTTTTGAAAACAACCCTAATGTGATTTGATTGTTCTTCAAACTTATTTGGTGCCATCATGGCCCATTTCTATGTTTAAGGTAAAAGTTTTTAAAAAACTCTCATCTCATCTTTTTGGAATAATTCTATTTTGGAACTTTGGGAACAAGTGAGGAGGTTCTTATGTAACGCCCCAAAAATAATAGATTAATTTATTTAATTAATTAAATGAAATTGAGTGGTAGAAATAATAATATAATTATTATTTATTACTTAATAAAATAATGATAGGTGTTATTATATGTGAGCCTTAGTTGGGTTGGAAATAATTATTTAATTTGAAGGGAGTGGTGATGGTAATTCCGGATGTTAGGATTGGCCCAAGCCCATGACCCATTAGCTAGTCATAGAGCTCGAATCACTTAGGGGTCTTGTGGGTTAGTTTTATTTCACTTATTCCATCCAAAAAGAAAGAAAAGAATTCGAAGAGAGGAGAGAAGAGAAGAGAAAAGAAAACTTGCGAAGGAGAGAGTGAGAAAGGAGAGGAGGCGACGGTTACAAGAGGAAGGAAGAGGAATTTCGTGGAACATTCAAGGAGGAGGGAAAGCTTGTTGGTGTCTTGCAATTCCTTGGAGACTTGCCTAGTAATTTCGACTTCCATAAGGTTAGGGGGCTCTTCTTTTCGTTTTTAATAGTGTATGTGATGAGTATCGTATAGGGTTAGGTTTTAGAGTGATTTTCTTGAATGAATTGTGTATTTTGATGTGGTGGCTATGCTGAATTTAATTGTGCAAAGATATGTTTGATTAGGTGTTGAATTGTACACAATAATGATTGAGCATACCCATTGTTTGATGATATGATTGAATGAAATTTTGGTGAAAAACATGATGGTCAGTCTTATATTGATAAATTAAGGTTGGAGATTTAATTTGGGAATTTTTGGTGGTGAGGAACTCAAATTTGGTTGGCTCCTTAGGCTCCTAGGGAGTTTTGGGTGTTGTTGGAAATTCTGTCTAAGTCTGTGTCTAGCTCCTGGGAGCCAGGCGCCCATGTGCTGTGTCTGTGTTGCCTGTGTCTGGTTCTGTGTCTAGACACTGGGCGCCGGGTTCCCTTGTCTGCGCCACTGTGTTGCAGAATTGTGTTGCTCGTGTCTAGGCACCATGGGAGCCGAGGGTCCCGGAGATTGGATGCTCGGTTTGGTTTCAAATTTGGTATGGGAGTTCCTGGGCACAAAAAGAGTCAGTTTCAGGTGTTGGGTCAAAATTTGGCCGTGTTCCTTGTGCCATGGGCACCAAGGGCCCCAACCTTATGTTGTCTATTTTGCGAAAATTGATACTGGGTTTTCATGTCCAAGTTAAATGGCTCGTGCAAAACAATTTTTGGAGTCATAGGAGTTGTGGTCTGTTATGGCCCTAGGCGCCTAGTGCATGGGCGCCATGTGCTCTGCGCCAGTTTTGGGTGTTCCTGCGCCAGTTCTGTGTCTGGGCGCTAGGCGCCCTGCGCCAGTTTTGCTAGGCGCCCTGCGCCAGTTTTCCAGCGCCAGTGTCTGGGCGCTAGGCGCCCTGCGCCAGTTTTGCTGGGCGCCCTGCGCCAGTTTTGCTAGGCGCTCTGCGCCAGTTTTTCCTGCGCCAGTGTCTGGGCGCTAGGCGCCCTGCGCCAGTTTTTGCTGGGCGCCAAAAATCAGGATGTTGCCCAAATTTTCCAAACTTGTTTTTAATGTAACTTTTGACTCGGTTATCCAAATTTAGCGGTTCAAAATGCGTTTCGAAGCTAATTTCGGTGTCTATCCAAATATTCTGGTTTTATGCAAAAATGAGTTATTTTACTGGTGGTTCTGGACTGAAGTTGTTCAAGGTGTCTAATTTCAATTTTTATTCACTTTCCCTGTGTCGCGTCAAATCCTAAATTGGCCTAATTGAAATTGGTATTGGTGTGAGTGGTGGGTTGAGTTGGTGAGTGTATTATGGTGTGATTGGTGAGCAGAGGCTTCGGCCTAATTTTAATTGGTGAGCAGAGGCTTCGGCCTAATTTTAATTGGTGAGCTGATTAATACAATGGTGAGAATATGAATAAAATGGTGAGTTGATTAAATGGTGAATTGATGAATTGTGTGGTGTGTTGTGGTGCATTTCCATAGCATCTCATGAAACATGTGCATTATTGGTGAGCAGAGGCTTCGGCCTAATTTTATTTGGTGAGCAGAGGCTACGGCCTATTTGTATTTGGTGACGGATCCGACATGCATGTGCCCGTGGAGTTTGGGTTGCATTTCACGCATAATCATTCCTTTTGCATTGTTGTTGGGAGATTGTAATTGTGATGTGGTTGCTACCCTTGTTGTGAATCGGTGTGCCTAGTTACCTTTCCTATGCAATGCTTATTCCATATGTTATTAATTATGAAAAGAGACTCACCCTACTGCTTTTATGTTGCTTCTTATGTCGGCAACGTGCAGGTAATAACGAGCGAAGGTTTCCCTTAGGCCTTCGTCTGGTAGGAAGTGTCATGCTCTGATACGTAGCACCGGGGGGGCGTATTATGCTTATGTGTTATTGTCTTTATGCTGTTAGACTATTATTGATGATGTATTGGTTTTGTTTTCGAACTTGTTATTATTCCGCTGCGGTAGTGATGGTATTTGGTTGATGCGAACTAAACGGTATTTTCATGGTGCTATGTATCTTGTGGCTTTTAGCCGAACTATGAAAATTGAAGTTGTTGATTTAATGGAGTAAGTGTAGCACTCGCTTAGATTGTTTTCAAAAAAAAAAAAAAGAAACTCTGATTTTATTAAATAGTAAGGTTATTAGAAAAGGGGTGTTACATCTTACATGGTATGTTACCTTATTGATTAAGGATTTCACAGTTGAATTTTCCATTGTGTATAAGAACTGTTATAGATTTTAAAGAGATTTATTGAAAATATGTTTAATGGAAAATTTTCTCCTTCAAGTGTGAATATATGCCTTGACAGGAATAATCTGGTTTTGATGATTGACAAAAGAAGTTCAAAAAGGTCAAGATTGCAAAAAGCGGAAAATGAGATCAAGCTTTCAAGTCAAGAGTTGTTTATTGTATTGTGTGTGTTTAGGATTTTTGTGTAAGTGGAAATAAAGCTCTCTAAAATAAATCACACACTCACAATATTTTTCTTGCAAGAAAATAATTTTTAAACAAATCTCATGCATGCATAAATGATTTTAGAAACAAACATAATCGATTATAAGGATGCCACATTCAAGCATACAATCGATTCTTAATATTCCCTATGAAACCATAATCGATTTCATCATGTATTAAGGAAAAGGAAGCACATAATCGATTTATGGCTTTAAGGAAGCACATAATCGATTTCATCTTGTATTAAGGAAGCACATAATCGATTTATGGCTTTGAGGAAGCACATAATCGAATTCATCTTGTTTTAAGAAAGCACATAATCGATTTCCTTTTCCATTTAAGGAAGCACATAATCGATTATCATCTCTATGTTATTCAAGCACATAATCAATTATCTCATTTCCATAAATAACTCAATATCATATTTCTTCTATGCCTATAAATAGAGGCTTCACATTTCACTTTCAACACAACTCATTCTCACATTGAAACAATATCAAAACTATCTTCTCATCACTCTCATTCATTTTACACTTGCTAATATTTTATTTGAGAGCTTTATATTCCATATAGTTTGAGTTGTATTACTGTGCTTCAATTTGTTCTATCTACACCAATGAGTGTATTATCATTGTCTTTGTCATTTCTTATTTTTGGGTGTGATCCCAAGGTATTCAAGAGAGGTGATATGTCTTGGTTTTTGAAGCTCTTTAACATAGGATGGTGATATCCCGATTTTGTGTAAAGAGGTCTTAGTTTTAGGTGTGATCCCAAGGTATTCAAGAGAGGTGATATCTCTTGGTTTTAAAGTTCTTTTACATAGGGAGGTGATATCTTGGGTTTGTGTCAAAAGGTCTTTGGTTGTAAAGGTTTCTAGCTGAACCTGTTTTAAAAGCTAGTGATTGATTAAAATCCCTTGGAGTTTTCCTTGGGGACTAGACGTAGGCCTCAGGAGTGGCCGAACTAGTATAAATCTCTGCGTGTCTTCTTCTTTCCCTTTATCTCTTTTATTTTCCTCTGCAAGTCATTCTTATTCAAATTAAAATGTTTTCTTAAGCGCTTTATTTTATTTGATCAAACTTTTTATTCAGATATTTTATTTTTAATCACCAGTTTTAATTGCACAATTCACCCCCCCTCTTGTGTTTTGAAGTCACTTGGTCAACATCAAGAAAATCATTTTGCTCTTACATTGGTCTAGAAATTCAAATATGTGGACCTTATTTTTTTTAAGCTTGTATTCCTAATAAGTGTCTCACAATACATGTTTTGATTAAGATTAATCAAAGTTGGGGTGTAGACCAAACTAATTGGAATAAAGTTTCAAGATGTTTTACTACAAATTCAAAGTTTTAGGCAGAATAAAGTTAATAGAATGTTTTCAAACACGGTATCAAGCCTAAGTAGGCATATGATAAGTTTCTCGCTTTGTTTAATAGCAAGAGAGTGCGGATTGTAGCCTTAGACTGTTCTAGGATAGTAATGACACGTACCTAAACTATGACATAAGTTACATGATATGTACAAACTTAGAAAGAAGTTTTAATACCCATTTCGTTATTTAAAGGTTGTTTAGGTTTTGTACCAAAGAGAAAAACGAATTTCAAGTTAATAAAACTATTTTCCAGTAGTTAAGATCCTTTTGAGAATGTCTATTCTTGGTTAGCCAATTGGTAACACCTACACAATTTTTTAGGACAAAAATTTCCAAGTTGGGGTGTATTATAACATCCCCAAAATAATTGTTTCAATTATTTTAGTTGATTATTTAATTATTTCACTAATTGGGTGTATAATTATAATTTTAGAAGTTGTTATTGATTTCTAAGATAAATGTTCTTTGATGTGGGGTTGGTTTGAGAAAATTAGAATAGATTGAGGGTATAATAGTCTTTTCACCCCAGGAGATATTTTAGTCAAAAACTCAACAAAAGAAAAAGGAAAAGAAAGGGATAAAGAGGGTGAGAGAGATTCGAAAGAAGAAAAGAAAGAAAGAAGAAAAAAGAGAAGAGAAAAGAAAGGAAAGAAGGAAGAAAAGAAAAGAAAGAATGGGTTGAGAGAGGGAGGTCGAAGGTGAGAAGAGGAGAGGGAGGGAACATCTTTCATTGTGGGTTGTTCTTTCTTCCACCATTCCATTCCTTGCTTCATTTCCTTCAAGTTGATACCAATAACACCACCAAAGCCTCACTCCTCCTCCAAACACCATTTTCATACCTCAAGCACAAAAATGAGATTTCAAGATTCATCCTTCCATTCATGAGCTTTAGAGTTATAGAAGTTCAAATAAGGGTTTGATTACTAACTTGGAGTGGAGAAATCAAGTGTCAAAAGTTAGGATTTCAAATTGGGGTTTTGGGATGAGCTTGAAGCCATAGGAGCCTATTGTTGGTGCCTTAGGTTCGAATTGATGCTCCAAACTAGGATTTCTCGCGTGTGGAGTGTTGGAATCGACAATCAATGTGAGTTCTTCGATTAATTAGAGTTTGTTGAAGTATTGGTTGTTGATTGTTGTTTTTCATGGTTGTTTTATGTGGTATGTTGAATGATTCATGAAAATCCATTGAATTGAATCATTGGGAAGCCATAGTTATGTTTTGATGATTGAGAAAGTTGTTGAAAATTTAATGTCATGAAGTGTGTTATTTGATTGATTATTTGCATTCAATTTGATTGTTTGAAGTGGTGGTTATAATTCACAAGAGTTGGGAATCAATTCCCAAGAGCTGTGAATCAATTCAGAAACAAGAGTTGGGAATCAATTCCTGATAACTCATATTTATATGAGTTATTTATACGTATTCAAAGTTAAATCATGCAAGTTCTCTGGCAATAGTAGGTTGTTTCTATTAAGTTTCTGTTAGTTTATTGCTTTTAGTTAGAAAGGGGCTAAATTACAAGTTCTAGGCATTTTGGTGCCAATTGGCGCCTTTGTGAGCGTTTTGATGCTTCTTGTGTTTGTGCAGTAATCCAAACGTGGCAGCGTCTCTCATCACGTCTAAAGAAGGACAGCAGAGCAAGAAAATAATATATATCATTTTGGCGCGCATGTAATGATGACCAGAGATCTGGAAATGAAGAAGATCTTCTCTTTCTTCAACGCTGACACGGCTTACGCACTGTAGCAGTGCGGTGTCACTTCAGGGCAGAGTCAACTCACAAGCAAGCTTGGAAGGTGGGGGAATGACATCAGCAGCATGTGACCTCTTTTGACCATGGATATTCTCTCTCTATAAAAAGGCAAGGGGTGCACCAAGCGGAATAGAGACGACTCCATTCATCATCCACCTTCCCCCATTTTTCAGAGATAATTTTCCTGAGAGAAGTTCTGGACACAGACTTCTTCATTTTTTATTCTCTCAAGGCCCCAATTTCCATATCCATTCGCAACCACTAATGGAAAGCTCAGACGTTGTAACGTCTTTACAGCGTGCATGAAGGAAGGCCACTTAGGCGTATCTTTTGCGTTTAGTCTCCTTTTCTCTATGTACGGTATTTGGATTTTAACTCCTCTTATTTCTGTAAGGATGCTCAGCATGAGCTAAACAATTTGTAGTTGGGTTGTTGTTTTGCATGTAATGAACCTTTAGTCTAATACTATGAAGTAATGATGTTTATGCGTTTTAAATCTTTGCATGTTAATATTTCCAAACTTGTTTTGAACTGATCACTTAAAATAAGTAGATTCATAGGTACAGACATGGTCTATGAAAAGAACTCAAAGATTTATGTGAATGAAAAGGTGCACTAAAGACATTTGGGCATTTTTATCTAAGTCTAGACATAGAACAGATAATAGTTCATAGGACATTGCTGTGGGTACTTAAAATACAGGAGTAGGCCTACTTAGAACCTAGACATAGGAATTCTAGTACTTGAAGCTCTGACGTTTTGTGACTGAAAAGCACAGCTCTTTTGCAACAGCGTTCAAACGTTATAACGTCTATACAACATAGCATTTGTACGTGTTAGCGTGTAAACGTTATAACGTCTGACTAGAGGAGATTTACTTGCATGCAGCAATCCAACTCGTACTCTTCCATATTCACACCCACTTCTCATTTACTTGTTTTATTTATGTTCTTAGTCTTAATATCAACTTTAGTGTCGATTTGCTACTTGTTTCACTTGTGTTTTAAAGACTTGAACTCTGAAAGTTAATCAATCCTCGTGGGAACGATCTCTTACTTTTATCCACTTTATTACTTGTACGACGTGTATACTTGCACTGACATTGCGACTATAGAACACACACGATCGCGAACAAGTTTTTGGCGCCGCTGCCGGGGATCTGTATTTAACTTTTATTGTTCAACAAGAATTAAAACACTAGGTGAAAGAATTCTGCTGTGTTGTTTGTTGTTTCTGTATGTGAACAGGTAAACGTTACAGCGTATGCTTAGTTCCAGTTCAAGCTCTAGTTCAACAGAACCAGGGAGTGGATCTGAACCTGAATTCTACCCAGAGCCTGAAAGAACCTTCAGGCGACTAAGGAGACAACAAAGGCTAAGAAGGCAGCAACAACAACAGCAAGTTCAGCCACCAATCATGTCTGAACATGGTACTGGTGGTAGAAGCTCTAGAGGTGGACGTACTCCAAGAGGAGGAAGGCACTCTGATGCTGGAGGACGTGGTCGTGGACCACAAACTCATACAGAAACCTATGTTGATGATGAACACTGGCAGAGACAGCAACTCATCAATGCAGGGCCACAAGACATGGTCAATGACAGGGACAGGCCTATGCGTGATTATGCCGTGCTCAATCCTGCACATTTACAAACAGGCATTGCAAGACCACCTATTCATACTGGTCACTTTGAATTCAAGCCAATGATGTTCCAAATGTTGCAGACTGCAGGGCAATTTGGGGGTTTCCCTCAAGAAGATCCTTATGCACATCTAAGGCAATTTTTGGATGTGTGTAGCAACTTTGTCATCCCTGGAGTCTCAGAAGATGCCTTCCAACTGAAGCTATTCCCATATTCTCTTAAGGACAAGGCCAAGAATTGGTTGAACTCCTTAGAGCCAAATTCAATTCATACTTGGGATGAGCTAGCTGAGAAATTTCTTGGAAAATACTTCCCTCCCAACAAAAATGCCAAGTTAAGAAATGACATCACTTCCTTCAAACAAAGAGAAGGGGAATCATTATTTGAGGCTTGGGAAAGATGGAAGGAATTACTAAGAATGTGCCCACACCATGGCATTCCCGTAGTTATTCAAATGGAGACTTTTTATAATGGTCTAGATCAACCTACCAGGCTTATACTTGATGCTTCATCAGGCGGTGTCATATTAAACATGTCTTTCTCTGAGGCATGCAGACTTATTGAAGACATAGCCACTCACAATGCCCATTGGCCTTCTGATAGATTCACTCCTGGAAAGAAGGCTGGTGTCCATGAGATAAGTGAAGTAACTGCCCTTTCTGCTCAGGTTGCTTCTCTGACCAACATGATTAAGAACTTGAGCACTCCAAACGTGGCCACGTCTGAACCACAGACTGCTGCAGCTATTGAGCCAACACCATCTGGGGGAGTAGTGTGTGTATATTGTGAAGGAGGGCATGTCTACGAAGAGTGTCCTCATAACCCCCAGTCTGTAAACTTTGTATCACATAACAAAGGTAACAGTCCCTTCTCCAACTTGTACAATTCAAATTGGAGAAATCATCCAAATTTTAGTTGGAAGAACAACAATTCTTTGAATGCTAGCAATGCTGCTCCTGCAATACCCCCAGGATTTCCCCCTCAACAACAAAAGCAGTATACGCAGAATAACAACAACAGCAATTTGGAAGCCTTGATGAAAACTTTCATAAGTGATTGTAGGGCAACCTTACAGACCCATGAGTCTTCAATCAAAACTTTGGAGAACCAAATTGGACAGATAGCCTCAGCTCTCACTCAAAGACAGAATGGATCTCTTCCATCCACAACTGAAACACCATCTTCATCCAAGTCAAATGATAAAGATGTGGCGAATGCACAGGTAAATGCTATCTCATTAAGAAGTGGTACTGAGTATCCAGAACCATCTATGCCTAAGGAATCTGAGGTGCCAGATAAGGAAAAAGAGAAAAACAAAGGTGGAGAAAAAGAGAAGAATATTCCAGACATTGTGATGTCTAAGACAGACGTTACAACGTCTAGTTCTGAACCAGGAATCAAGACTGTTCCTAAGCTTGTACCCGAATATCCTCCTCCACCCTACCCTCAAAGACTCAAGAAAGCTCATGAAGACAAGCAATTCAGCAGGTTCATGGAGATGCTAAAACAGCTGCACATAAACCTTCCCTTGGTTGAAGCTCTACAACAGATGCCAAACTATGCCAAGTTCCTAAAGGATATCATCACCAAAAGAAGAAGGCTAGGGGAGTTTGAAACTATTGCTTTAACTGAAGAATGTAGCTTAATCATGCAGAATAAACTCCCTAGAAAACTGAAAGATCCTGGCAGTTTTACTATACCATGCTCCATTGGAGATTTTTACCTTGGCAAAGCTTTATGTGACTTGGGGGCAAGTATTAACTTGATGCCCAAGTCCATTTATGAAAAACTCGGTATAGGAACTGCCAGACCTACTTCTTTAAGTCTTACATTAGCTGATAAAAGTAGAGTTTATCCTGAGGGCATATTAGAAGATGTTTTGATTAAAGTTGACAAATTTGTTTTTCCAGTGGACTTTGTTATTTTGGATTTTGATGCAGATAAGGAAGTTCCTATCATCTTGGGGCGACCATTTCTAGCCACTGGACGAACACTCATTGATGTGCAGAAAGGAGAATTAATCATGAGGGTCAATGACCAAGAAGTCAAATTCAACGTCCTCAACGCACTCAAGTATCCAGAACCTAACACAGAGGAATGTTCCTTTGTGGTTGCCATTGACCATGTGGTTCAAAAGCAATTCAATAAAGATAATGACCACTTGGAAAATATTCTGGGCAATGATGAGATTCAAGAATTATTATCAGAAGAAGCTGATCAGTCAAACGTTACAACGTCAACCACAGACGTTGTCACGTCTGATTCCCATGTACCCAGGGCGTGGACAAAGAAGTATGAATCTTTGGGGCAAGAAGACTCCAATCTCAAGAAGATAGTACCATCCATTGAAAAACCACCCACTCTGGAATTGAAAGTGTTGCCTGATCACCTGAAGTATGCCTTTTTAGGGGAAAATGATTCTTTACCAGTGATCATTTCTTCTAACCTCTCACAAGAGCAGGAAAGTGATCTCATTAGCACCTTGAAAAGGCACAAGAAAGCCATTGGTTGGCAAATGGCAGATATCAAAGGTATCAGTCCCACAATCTGTATGCACAGAATTGTCTTGGAAGAGAATGCAAAGAACAGCATTGAAGGACAAAGGCGATTGAACCCGATAATGAAGGAGGTGGTCAAGAAAGAAATCATCAAATGGTTAGATGCAGGAATCATTTATCCAATTAGTGATAGCTCATGGGTAAGCCCAGTTCAATGTGTGCCAAAGAAGGGTGGAGTTACTGTGGTAACCAATGAAAAAAATGAATTAATTCCAACAAGAACAGTGACTGGATGGAGGATATGTATGGACTATAGGAAACTGAACAAAGCAACCAAGAAGGACCATTTTCCTCTGCCATTTATTGACCAGATGTTGGATAGACTTGCAGGCAAAGAATTCTATTGTTTCCTTGATGGTTACTCAGGATATAACCAGATAGCTATTGTGCCTGAGGACCAAGAGAAGACCACATTCACTTGTCCCTATGGTACCTTTGCCTTCAGAAGGATGCCATTTGGATTGTGTAATGCGCCTGCAACATTTCAGAGGTGTATGATGGCTTTATTCTCAGATTTTATTGAAAAATCCATGGAAGTTTTCATGGATGACTTTTCAGTCTATGGAGACTCATACAAGGCATGCTTGGATAACTTAGAAGGAGTCTTAATAAGGTGTGAAGAAACCAACTTAGTACTCAACTGGGAGAAATGCCACTTCATGGTTCAAGAGGGAATTGTTTTGGGACATAAAATTTCAAAGAAAGGGTTGGAGGTGGATAAAGCAAAAATTGATGTTATTGACAAATTACCTCCACCTACAACTGTCAAAGGTATTAGAAGTTTCTTAGGGCATGCTGGTTTTTACAGAAGGTTTATCAAGGATTTCTCAAAAATTTCCAAACCTTTGTGTCTGCTGCTGCAACGTGATAACGTCTTCAACTTTGATGAGCATTGTCATGAAGCATTCCAGAAATTGAAGAATGCCCTTGTAACAGCTCCTGTGATAGTCACTCCTGACTGGTCCAAACCATTTGAATTAATGTGTGATGCGAGTGACTACGCTGTGGGGGCCGTATTGGGTCAAAGGTATGGCAAAATTTTTCACTCTATATACTATGCTAGTAAAACCTTAGATGATGCCCAATTGAATTATACTGTAACTGAGAAAGAGTTACTGGCTGTTGTATTTGCTTTTGACAAATTTAGATCATACTTGGTGGGTGCAAAAGTTATTGTTTTTACTGATCACTCAGCCATCAAGTATTTGATTTCAAAAAAAGATGCAAAGCCACGACTCATTAGATGGGTTCTCCTCCTCCAAGAATTTGACTTGGAAATTCATGATAAAAAGGGGGTGGAGAACCAAGTTGCTGATCATCTTTCTAGGCTTGAGAATGTTGATGCAGGTACAGGTGCAGAAGAAATAAAAGAAAATTTCCCTGATGAAAAACTGCTGACAGTAGCCACAGTAGCTGAAGACGTTACCACGTCTATGACTATTTCTTCAAACGTTATAACGTCTGATACTACTGCTCCCTGGTATGCTGATATAGTTAACTTCCTAGTCAGCAAGATGGTGCCTGTGGATTTCAACCATCAGCAAAGAAAAAAATTCTTCCACACCGTGAAGCACTATTTTTGGGATGAGCCCTATCTATATAAGATGTGTCAAGATCAGTTGCTTAGGAGATGCCTGGCGGAAGAGGAACAACTCCATGTATTACAACAATGTCATGCATCACCTTATGGAGGACATTTTGGAGGAACCAGAACTGCAGCAAAGGTGTTACAGTCAGGATACTATTGGCCAACACTCTTCAAAGATGCTCATGAATTAGTAAAAAGATGTGATAAATGCCAAAGAGCTGGAAACATCTCCAACAAGCAAGAAATGCCATTGACAAATATTCTTGAAGTGGAACTGTTTGATGTTTGGGGAATGGACTTCATGGGGCCATTTCCTATGTCTCATGGAAATTTATACATTTTGGTAGCTGTGGATTATGTGTCAAAATGGGTGGAAGCCATAGCATTACCCAATAATGAGGCCAAATCAGTCAGCAAATTCCTGAAGCAAAACATCTTCACAAGATTTGGTACTCCAAGAGCTATAATCAGTGATGAAGGCTCTCACTTTTGTAACAAGCTGATTGAGAACCTATTGGCTAAGTACGGAGTGAAGCACAAGATTGCTACAGCTTATCACCCACAAACAAGTGGTCAAGCAGAAATTTCCAACAGAGAAATTAAAAGGATACTTGAGAAGATGGTTGGTCCAAACAGGAAAGATTGGTCCCTGCACCTTAATGATGCATTGTGGGCGTACAGAACAGCATTTAAGACACCATTGGGCATGTCACCATACAAGTTAGTCTTCGGAAAAGCTTGTCACCTGCCCATTGAGCTCCAACACAAAGCTCACTGGGCACTGAAGCAACTGAACCTAGATCATTCAAAGGCTGGAGAAGCAAGGCTCCTTCAACTAAATGAGCTAGATGAATTCAGACACACTGCCTATGAGAATTCAAAAATGTATAAAGAGAAAACCAAGAAGTGGCACGATCAGAGAATTCAAAGAAGGGAGCTAGTAGAGGGACAATCAGTTTTGTTGTTTAATTCAAGATTAAAGTTGTTCCCTGGGAAGTTAAAATCAAGATGGTCAGGACCTTTCAAGATAGTAAAAGTCTACAGTCATGGTGCTGTGGATCTGTTTGATGAGAAAACTAATTCCATTTTCAAGGTCAATGGCCAAAGAGTGAAGCACTACCATGGAGAACATGTGGTTAGGGACAAGACCACAGTGACTCTCAACAACCCCTGAATTCAAAAAAGGGGATAGTCTGGCTGAAGACTCTTAAAGCAAGCGCTCTTGGGAGGCAACCCAATGGTTTTTACTAACCAGCAATTTTGTGTCTTTAAATTTTTGTGCAGGATTGGAAGCTGAAGTGTGGTAGACGTTATAACGTCTCTGCGTGTCTAGGATGTTGTCACGTTCGCTGCCTGGGTAAAGTTTTAAATGAAAAAGAAAAGAAAAATGAGTCAAGCAGTTTTCAAATGAAACAATTTTTAAATGAATTTTTTTTTGAGACGTGACTGCCAAAGTGACCATGACGTCACTTCCAACGGTTACCCCTTTTTCCCAAACCCACGCCACCACCTACTTCCCAACTTCCCATAAAACCCCCCCCCAATAGGCACACACCAGTTACAATCATAAAAACCACCTTCATACACTTTCAGAAACCGTAATCTTATACCTTCTCCCAACCCCAAATCGCAAATCTCAATCTCAAATCCCCCACTCCAGAAAACTCATACAATCACCATGACTAAAACAAAGCAAGCTGCAGTAAAATCATCTGGTAAAGGAAAGAACGTCAACCCAAGTTCTTCTTCTGTTCCAAACCCAGAAATCCCCATTCCTTCAAAGAAGAAAGCCTTGCTACCAGAAAGGGGTTTTAGCTTGGAAAACCCAAATCCTGACTTTATCGCAACAGTGGCTGCATTGGGATGGCAGAAATTTGTAGTTCACAGAAAGGAATACATTGCAACTCTGGTGCATGACTTTTACAAAGGAATCGTTGAAAGAACTGATGGAGAACTTTCAAGCACCTCCATCGTACGAGGTGAGGAAGTCAAATTTGGTGTAAGAGTCATAAATGACTACTTTGGGCTAGGTTACTATGGCAAGGCAGTTGAGGTGAAGCAAAAGACGTACGGAGTGGCAGAGATGACTGAAATCAAAGAAAGGATATGTGTTGAAGGAGCTGTTTGGGAGCGAAGAGGCGACCATGGGAATGAATTCAAGATTTTGAAGAGATACCTTTGTGATGAGGCCAGTGCCTGGTTTCATTTCATCAGACACTGCTTGATACCCACTTCCCACACTCTCTGGGTTGATAAAGAGAGGCTGATTGCAATTGATGCCATTATGTCAAGAGATAAGATTGAAGTGGGTAAGCTCATCAACAGAGAGATTAACAAATGGCAGAACAGGAAGGATGGATACCTATACTTCCCTTGTTTAATCACCGATCTATGCATGGAGGCTGGAGTGGAGATTGAAGCATCTGAGCTAAGAGAAGAACCTCAGGGGGCATTCTCTACAAAGTTCAAAGCTAGGCAGAGAGCTGCAGATGCTACCACGTCAGCTGATGCACAGACGTTACAACGTCTGGTAGAACAGCAAAACAGCCTAGCCAAGTTTGTCAAGGAGCAATTTGAGTGGCAAAAGAAGGTGATTGCACATACAACAAAAGGCAAGATGGTGATTGAAGAACCAGTACTTCCAGATTGGATGCAAGAGGAAGATGAAGACAACATACTCCTATCAACAATGAACCCCAAGAAAGTGAAGAAGGAAAAAGTCAAGAAAACAAGAAAACCACCAACAAAAAGAAAGAGCCCAGCAAAGAAGGAGCAGAAGAAGGTAAGTAGTGAGGAAGAAGAGCTTAA
The DNA here is from genome assembly GCA_039519185.1 of Astragalus membranaceus. Lineage (NCBI taxonomy): Eukaryota > Viridiplantae > Streptophyta > Magnoliopsida > Fabales > Fabaceae > Astragalus > Astragalus membranaceus. Next base: position 136,386,975 of record CM076850.1, read on the forward strand.
ATCAGCTGATATGGATAGCATCAGTGAAAGTGATGCAGAGGAATCAAAGAAGGTGAGTAGGGAAATCCTAAGTGATGACGAGGAAGAAACACATTCAGAAGAGAAAGGAAGTTCCAGTGATAAGACTGATATTGAGGCTGACTCCCCACCAACCCAAACACTCAAAGAACCAGCCCAACCCACACCTCCATCACCAAAAGACAAACAACCCCAACCCTCAGCTGAAACCCAACCCAACCATAACCAAAACATCCCCCAAACACCACCATCTAAACCTAAAGATCAGCCCATTTCAAAGCCAACCCCCACTCAACCTGAACCAACTAAAGAGCCATCACAACCATCCATTCCAGAAGTAACCAGTGCAGATGTGGCTACGTCTGAGCCAACTGTTGTTGAAACCAACCCAGACCCACAACTCATTCCCCCACCCAAAAGGCAAAGATTCAAGACTGTACCCACCCAGAGTCCATTTGGGAAGAAGAAAAGGCGTGAAGTAGCCGCTGCGAGTGAAAAAGCAAGGCATGGTGATGAAGAAAAGCAACCAGATGATCCTCCTGCACCCAAAAGGCAAAAGTTGCAGGTAAAGAAGAGATCTGAAGCTGCTAAAGACAAGCCAGCAACAGCCACCAGCGCAGCATTTGTTGCTGCAAGTGGTTCAGAGAATGCTCCTGCTGTTGCTGCTGATGAGGAAGCTGCAGACGTTACAACGTCTCATGAGCCAGAGGTTGAAAAAGCCCAGGGGGAACCCAAAGAGCAGCAGCAGATTCATCCTGCAGAACTGGAAAAGCAGAAAGCATGGGAGGAAGCAAAGAAAAGAATTGCTGAGAGCAGTGTAAAGAGGCCCCAGGAAACTGAAGTCTCAGTTGATGCTGGTGACGGTGAAGGAGAAAAGAAGAAGAAAGAAAAGAAAAAGAAGGCTGTGCAAGCAAGCATCCCAGCCAGACAAAGTGGAAGGCTCAGGGCCGGTGCTCTGAACAAGTAAGTAGCCCTCTTTTAGCAGTAGAGTAGTTTTAGTTTCCAATTTCAGTGCAAATAAATAGCTGTCTAGACGTTACAACGTCTTGAGAGTTAGTAGTTGTTTTGTTTCTGTTTTGTGTAAATGTTCCTCTCTCATTTTTCAAAATCAGTGAGCAGTGGGGACACTGCTCATCTTTTTGTTCGGGGGGGGAGGATCATTTTTATGTTTCCTGTCTGCATGAAATCAAATGCAAAATCAGTTTACTTTCCTAACTCTATTAATCATCAAAAATGTTTCTCTTTGGGCTAAATCTAGTAATGACTATGTGTGAATTTGTGTGAGTAGCTGATGCATGTTTAGATGAATAGAATTGATTATTGCTTCCACACAAACTCTGTTTTGAGGAAAACCTAGTTAGCTAAGGACTAATTGATGCAAAGCTAGTGCTGGTTGACTATGGTGATGGTAGAACTTGATTAAAAACTCAGAGTAGCAGTAGAAACTAAGTTTGGGGGTATATCAGGTTGTACTAAGGTTGGGTGCAAAGACTGTAGGATGATTAGTGCTTGTGTAGTGTGAGTGCAGCGTTGTAACGTCTACCCGTAACGTTATAACGTATGCCGTGTGTGTTTGTGTGTTGAGTTCTGTGTTATCAAACGTTATAACGTCTACTCCAAAAAGACAAAAAAAAAAAAAAAAAAAAAAAAAAAAAGTGTGTGTTGTTTCAAATAAGTGGAAAAATCCACATGTCCTCTGTGTTGGCTGCAATTTCCCGAAACAAATACTGGGTACACCAAATATCTCAATCCAAAATTGTCAAATCCAAAGGATCAAAAAGGAGAAAATCACAAAAACTCCAAACCAAAAGTGAAGTGAATCAAATGAAAGTTGCTCAGTAATGAGGGGTTGCAGTCCTGTGTGTGTTTTGCGTTGAGTGAGTCAGAAAAGTAGTTTGCACTAATCTAGTCCTAGCACCCAAATAAAGACCCTTTGTCGTGCTTAAAATAACCCTCAAGTCTTGTGTGAAAATGTTAGCCTACTCTTTGTTTTGAAAAATGTTGTACCCTCACCATAATTGGAAACCACTCTTTCATAAGCTAGGATAGCTTCTGAGCCTAGCTAGGAAAAGAATTGATACAGAGATCACACACTCACCTTGGGCAGTAATGAATCTAGAATGTAATTATGCATTGGTGCGTGAGTGTGTAAGGAATTAGCCCCTTGAGGAAAAATTTTTGATCAAATGGATGAGCAGGATGTAAACTGCTGGTGTATTTAATTTCCTGCATCTTTTCATATGTTGTATTTCAATTGCTTGAGGACAAGCAATGGTTTAAGTTTGGGGGTGTGATAACTCATATTTATATGAGTTATTTATACGTATTCAAAGTTAAATCATGCAAGTTCTCTGGCAATAGTAGGTTGTTTCTATTAAGTTTCTGTTAGTTTATTGCTTTTAGTTAGAAAGGGGCTAAATTACAAGTTCTAGGCATTTTGGTGCCAATTGGCGCCTTTGTGAGCGTTTTGATGCTTCTTGTGTTTGTGCAGTAATCCAAACGTGGCAGCGTCTCTCATCACGTCTAAAGAAGGACAGCAGAGCAAGAAAATAATATATATCATTTTGGCGCGCATGTAATGATGACCAGAGATCTGGAAATGAAGAAGATCTTCTCTTTCTTCAACGCTGACACGGCTTACGCACTGTAGCAGTGCGGTGTCACTTCAGGGCAGAGTCAACTCACAAGCAAGCTTGGAAGGTGGGGGAATGACATCAGCAGCATGTGACCTCTTTTGACCATGGATATTCTCTCTCTATAAAAAGGCAAGGGGTGCACCAAGCGGAATAGAGACGACTCCATTCATCATCCACCTTCCCCCATTTTTCAGAGATAATTTTCCTGAGAGAAGTTCTGGACACAGACTTCTTCATTTTTTATTCTCTCAAGGCCCCAATTTCCATATCCATTCGCAACCACTAATGGAAAGCTCAGACGTTGTAACGTCTTTACAGCGTGCATGAAGGAAGGCCACTTAGGCGTATCTTTTGCGTTTAGTCTCCTTTTCTCTATGTACGGTATTTGGATTTTAACTCCTCTTATTTCTGTAAGGATGCTCAGCATGAGCTAAACAATTTGTAGTTGGGTTGTTGTTTTGCATGTAATGAACCTTTAGTCTAATACTATGAAGTAATGATGTTTATGCGTTTTAAATCTTTGCATGTTAATATTTCCAAACTTGTTTTGAACTGATCACTTAAAATAAGTAGATTCATAGGTACAGACATGGTCTATGAAAAGAACTCAAAGATTTATGTGAATGAAAAGGTGCACTAAAGACATTTGGGCATTTTTATCTAAGTCTAGACATAGAACAGATAATAGTTCATAGGACATTGCTGTGGGTACTTAAAATACAGGAGTAGGCCTACTTAGAACCTAGACATAGGAATTCTAGTACTTGAAGCTCTGACGTTTTGTGACTGAAAAGCACAGCTCTTTTGCAACAGCGTTCAAACGTTATAACGTCTATACAACATAGCATTTGTACGTGTTAGCGTGTAAACGTTATAACGTCTGACTAGAGGAGATTTACTTGCATGCAGCAATCCAACTCGTACTCTTCCATATTCACACCCACTTCTCATTTACTTGTTTTATTTATGTTCTTAGTCTTAATATCAACTTTAGTGTCGATTTGCTACTTGTTTCACTTGTGTTTTAAAGACTTGAACTCTGAAAGTTAATCAATCCTCGTGGGAACGATCTCTTACTTTTATCCACTTTATTACTTGTACGACGTGTATACTTGCACTGACATTGCGACTATAGAACACACACGATCGCGAACAATTCCCAGATTATTTTCTAAAACTAAAACATTCCAAACTTTCTCCAATTCATTTCTAAACCCTTCCCAATGATCATTGAACAAAGATATGTTACATTTCAAGTAAATATTATCCATTGATTGATTAAAAAGTTGTTTTGCTTATGTCTGGATGAAATGAATGGTTTTTCAAGCATGCAAGGTATAGTTATGATGCAACATAAGTAAGTTCATGTGATGTGTAGCGGCCGAAAAATCCGGGCGAGGATTCCTCGAAGGTTCAAAAATGAAGCCGCCACCAAAGTTTAGTTTAAGGGCAAATATTGGAAAATCCCTTTTGGAATGGATAAGGGTCCTTGAGACCAGATTAGGGTTCGGGAGTCGGTTATGCATGGGGAAGGTGTTAGCACCCCACGACATCCTTCCTAAGGAAGGTTACCTGCTAACTAGTTGTAGGAAAAAACATTAATTTAGAAAGTGTTTATTTTACCCTTTTATTGTGATTGAAAAGAAAGAAGACTTAATAAAAATTTTAGTTTTTTGTGCTTGACAGGAGTGGGCCCCTGCTCCTACGTATCTCTAGGTGCGATGGAGAAATCAAAGCTACGTAGTTCTTTAATTAGAAAAGGTTTGTCGGTTGGTGTTTTTTAATGTAGGGGTTTTAGGACTGTGTGATCTGTGTTGAAGGACCACTGGGGGTCTGAAGGAGCGTTGGGGCTCTGAAGGGCCGCTGAGGGCTGAAGGAGCGCTGGGGCTCTGAAGGACCACAGTTCACTTACCCTAAAACGAGAACTAACCCGGCCGTACGACCGACTTAATCCCCTACTTTGAAAATAAGATTTTTGATTTTTGAAATGAAAGAGATGTGTTTGTATTTCTTTTATTTAGAAATTATTTATTTTAAATAGGGATTTTAGGACACGGTCCGTAACGGTTCATTAGTGACCTAAAAAGCAGACTGACCTGACTGTACAGTCGACTTAGTCCCCTATTTATATTTTGTGTTTTTTTTGTAAAAAATGAATTAAGAAAGAAATGTAATGGAAATTGTTTATTTTTGCGCTTGACAGGGGCATGACCCTGCTCCTATGTATCTCCTGGTAGAGAATCAAAGGCTACGTAGTTCTATGGCTGAAAATATTTGTGTGTTAATTGATTTTAATTTTTTGAAGGGGTTTAAGATCAAAGCCGTACGGCTAAAGTCTCTTAAACCGGGATTGACAAGATATACATCTCAATCAAACCCATTTTTATTAATTAATTTATGAAAAAGGAAAAGAGAGAAAAATACTTTTTAGGTAAACTAACATTTATTTTCATTTTTTAGAAATAATAATAATAATAAGAATAATAATAATAAATGATAATAACAAAAGGAAAGAAAAGATGATAATGGGCAAATAAATAAATGCATAAAGCTAGTAAAAGGGGGTGCAGAACAGAAATAAAAAAGGTGTAAACAGCGAGCCCAATCTGTATCTGAGGTCCAGATTGCGAATATGGGCTTTTAGTGAGGGGGTTATGACAAGAAAAAGGATGGGTGCCATTATAAACCAGATTAATAAATATTTAAAATGAAAACAAAATAGAAGGGAGGGGGCGCAGACATAAAATGAGAGGGTGTAAACAAAACAAAGGTTGTATTATTAAAGAGGGGGTGCGGTTAGAACAGTCTAGTTCAATCCATGTTTTTTTGGGTTAGCAGGCTGACCTACGATTGGGCTTAGTACAGGGAGGTTGTATGAAGCAAACGCGGGGGTGGAGGTAGCAGAGCCCAGTCAGTTTTTATTTTGGACTGGGCTGCGCAGGGGGGTGTTGTTGAAATAAAACAGGGGGTGTGAAAAACATGTCTGAACTTAAAAAAACTAAAATTAAAACTAAACAGAAGCTGGGTTACATATATAAAGCAAAGCAATAAGAATCAAACCCTAATTTTCATCCCTATCCCATCAACGCCGCAACCACACCCAAGAGTGAGAAAAGGACTTTCAGAAATGGAGAGAGAGAGAGGGAGAGAGTAAGACATGACCTTTGAGAGAGAGGATGAAGGGGAAGAAGAAAGAGACGCCGGAAAGGGAGCATCGCCGGCGTTGGTGCGCCGGACAGAGGACGACGAAGACGCGCGTGGAGACGTTGCTTGGTGGCGACGGTGAGGCTGACGGCGGAAGCGGTTTGACGGGGGGGGGGGGGGGGACAACACAAGTTCGTTTGGACGGCAACAGGGTTCGCGACGGAAAAGGCGGGGAGCGGAGGTCACGACGGTTCAGAGAGAGGTTGCTGAGGCGGTTCAGTGGTGGTTTATGGTGGTGTTTGGTGAAGGGTTATTATGGATATGGTAGGGAGGAGGGAAGTGTTTCTGGGATAAATGAAAAGCTCATGTTTATTTTTTTGCTGCTATCTTTTCTCTAATTCTTTCTAGTTTCCTTCTCATTTTTTTCTATCCCACTCAATTCATTTTGTTGTTGGTTTTCTTCTCCCCCCTGTGTGCGTGTTGTGTTAATTAATTTCTTTTCTTTTTTTTGTCGCAGTGCCTTCACGGTTCCCTCTCCTCCCTTTTGCTTCTGTTTTCTTTTTTTATAGAGGATGCAAATCAATGAGACAAAAATTGTGCTGCAATGCTTTTGCAGAGAAGGCAGAGTAGTGGAGCAGAGGTGGTCGTACTGCTGTTTGCAAGGCCAGCATTGTTGGTGCCAAGAATGGGAAGACAATAAAGAGGATGAAGAAATGGGCTTTGGCATAATGCTCAAAAAGATTTTCTGCAAGGGCAGCAACTTGTGCTGCCTTGCTTTTTATTTAGTTTTTGCTTTTTAATTAACTTTTTTGTACTATTTTGTATTTAATTTTTTTTTTGTCTACATGTATGTACTAAAGTTGACTTCTTTATTTGTAAACAAAAAACTGATTATAGTAATAATAATAAAAAGCAATTATTCAAATCTGATTTTTTATTACATTTTCTTATTAAACTAATACCTATAACAATAAAATAACGAGTACTAAAATGAGCACTCGTACACGACGACAAGACGCGAACACGCGTCCGCAACGAGGAAAAAAATGTGTACATTATTAAGAATCGCACGCGCGCACAATGAGAAGTAACACGCTTATACACGACTGGGAACGACACACATAAACGACAAAAACAATATTTTGGATTTTCTAGTAAGCTTTAAATTAGCCGGACAAAATTAGGGTATGACAGCTGCCCCTCTTTATTTATATTTTACTAGGAAATATGAAGGGTTTCCAAATTTCTCGAGTAAAATAGAAATGAAGATAAAAATACACTAATTTTGTCAAGACTATTTTTTTAGAAATTATTGAAAGATAATGGGTTGACATAGAATAAAAGTGAATAAGGATCACCGGGGATCTGAAGGAGCACTGGGCTCTGATGGTCTAATTCGCAGTCGATGCTTGGCGCATTGATTTGGATTAAACTGAAGGGCCGGTGGGTCTGAAGGGCTGCCTGGGCCTGATGGACCAATGGGTCTGATGGAGCGCAAACTAGCAACGGTACTAGTAAAACGGTCTGCTTGGGGGTGGCCTTTTTTCGAGCGTCCATGGGTGGCAAGGTCAGGTCGTTGACCTGATTTGCTCACCTCGAAGGACGTGCACTGTGTTTTTTTAGGCGGACACAGCTAGTCTGAAGGACCTGGGGTCGGATGATCCGTCGGTGGCTCGATAACGCGACGTGCGATCTGGATTGAAGGACCATTGATGGTCTGAAGGAGCGCTTGGGCTCTGAAGGACCACTGGGGGTCTGCAAAAGTACGGAGACTCTGAATCGTGATATGAGACCAGCGCTTGGAGCACCGACTTTGAGGGAACAAACCATTTGGATTGACAACTGGCGTACTTGCCTAGAACATACCTAATGAATGCATTTACCTGAGAAGGGAAAAGCTATCTATATTTGGCATGTCTAAAAATGCAATGAATGATGTATGCGTGCAATATAGGTATTGTGAAATGGTAGGTGTCCGATGGGATGAATGAAACGTGGCAGATGAGGTGAGTCGAAGTTGATGGAACATGGAGCTTGACAGACACCGTGTGTGAATGCAGATAAGATATGAATGTGATTGTGCTGATTAATGATGAATGTAATGGAATGAGCGATTTTTCCTCTTTTTGCTTTTTTTTTTGCCTTTCTTTTTCTTAGTATATAATGAGTGTATGAAATGCAAAGTGCGAATGTGATGCAAATGTAATGCTTTGATGCGGATGGTACAATGATATGATTAGTGATGTAAAAGACTTTTTTTTTGGGCAACGATGAGACCGGCACTTGGCACATCTATCGAAGCAAACAATGTTATGCATGTGACGAACGTGCAATGATTGGTATCTGGTGGGATGATGAATGAAATGGGTGTTGAACCTGATGGAATGAGAAAGTCTACAAACGGTTGTATGTGGATGCAGATGAGATATGAATGTGATTGTAATGATTGTATGCTATGGTGAATAAAAGGAAGCACATGAACGCAAGGCAAATGATATGATTGGTGATGTAGAAAGCTTTTTGGCAACGATGAGACCGGCACTTGGCGTGTCTATCGAAACAAAAAAGTGTTATATGTGTGCAATGTGATGAATGTGCAATGCAAAAAATAAATGGACTACAAAAAGCCCGTGAATGATGGATGCTGAAGTTGATCGAAAACAGAAATTGATAAGCCGTGTATGCGACGGTAGATGACATGCGAATGCAGATGTGCTGCTTAGGTGCAGGTGCTATGGTAGCTGCATGATTGCATGGTGGAATGATTTATGCTATGATTTGGTTGATGATGCAAAAAGATCTTTTCTTTTTTGTAATGATGAGAAATGAGATTTTTGATGCGAGAAGCAGAGAGGTGAAAATTCTGGAATCATCATTTATTGGAAAAATTGGATTTGATTTGAATTCAAATATTGGTAATCTCGAGGTTGTTATTCCCAGACACTGATGTATAAACAGTATTTGATTGCATTTGCAAGCTCGTTCACATTGTTCTTTCATTATGGTGTCCCATGATTGATTGAATTTTAGGACCACAAAGTTAACAGAGTGAGTGTTCAGCGTCACATTATTAACTTGTGTTCTCTCTCTTTGAAGCATTGTTTTAGTAGACATGTAGAGTAGTGCAAATACAGATGAATGAGTCAATTGACTCGGGGTATGGACAGATATGACATGTGAGGGGATGAATGGTAGGTTTTTGCCAAAGTCATGAAAGGTAGGCTTTTCCCAGCTCAAGAAATGTGGAACTGCCCCGATTTAGACTACCAGTGAAGGTGATCGAATAGTCTGCCCCTGTCTAGTTATGACAAAACAAGGGGTGTAGGGGAGATGATGAATTGGGAATGCCATGACTTTAGAATGAAGGGTGGCAAGCAAGAGATTCTGTCTCAACCCATGACGTTTGGTGCTGCCCCAATCTCAACGAGAACAAGGTCGCCCCGACTGGAGTAACATTGTGAAGGGTTGTATTCAGGATAATGGGTTGAGAAGATGCCTCGGCATGGTTGCGTGGATGTGGATATGACAAGGGGATGAGATGGGTGTAGAGCGAATTTCCCCGACTTTAGGTGAAGTGAAGAATGATGGGATTGCCCCACTTTGGAATAATATTTACATGATTGTTTTTAGTGGGGTTATGAAAGGTGACTGAGTTAGGGTCATAGGTCTTTGTAATTGGTTGTATGGACTGGATGCGGTGTATGAACGGGATGGATGCCGGACATTTTCCCTAAGTTCAAGAAGCATGAAAGGTGAAAGGTATGCCCCACTTTGGGATCTAGGTGATGGTCCTAGTCTAAACTTTTGGCCCTTTGAAGGTGGCTCTCACAGACTATGATAATTCTGAGTTTTTGATATGATGAAAATTTCACTTGGTGATCACTAAACATTGTCTTGATATCAGTGTGATTTGAATGAACATTGGAGTGCAAGCCCTTTGGGTTTTTTTCTTTTTTTCTTTTTTTCATTTTTTTTTTGATTTTTTTTGAGCGAATATATTGTAAATAAATAAACTTATTTGTCCTAAAATTAAAACTTTGAGAAAACAAAAGCAATCAGTCATTGACTGGAATGGACTTTATAGGATGACCCGATAGATAACTAGGTACTTGTTTTCTCAAAAGGAAAGAAAAGATGATAATGGGCAAATAAATAAATGCATAAAGCTAGTAAAAGGGGGTGCCATCCGTATCTGAGGTCCAGATTGCGAATATGGGCTTTTAGTGAGGGGGTTATGACAAGAAAAAGGATGGGTGCCATTATAAACCAGATTAATAAATATTTAAAATGAAAACAAAATAGAAGGGAGGGGGCGCAGACATAAAATGAGAGGGTGTAAACAAAACAAAGGCTGTATTATTAAAGAGGGGGGTGCGGTTAGAACAGTCTAGTTCAATCCATGTTTTTTTGGGTTAGCAGGCTGACCTACGATTAGGCTTAGTACAGGGAGGCTGTATGAAGCAAACGTGGGGGTGGAGGTAGCAGAGCCCAGTCAGTTTTTATTTTGGACTGGGCTGCGCAGGGGGGTGTTGTTGAAATAAAATAGGGGGTGTGAAAAACATGTCTGAACTTAAAAAAAAACTAAAATTAAAACTAAACAGAAGCTGGGTTACATATATAAAGCAAAGCAATAAGAATCAAACCCTAATTTTCATCCCTATCCCCTCAGCGCCGCAACCACGCCCAAGAGTGAGAAAAGGACTTTCAGAAATGGAGAGAGAGAGAGAGGGAGAGAGTAAGACATTACCTTTGAGAGAGAGGATGAAGGGGAAGAAGAAAGAGACGTCGGAAAGGGAGCATCGTCGGCGTTGGTGCGCCGGACAGAGGACGACGAAGACGCGCGTGGAGAACGACACACATAAACGACAAAAACAATATTTTGGATTTTCTAGTAAGCTTTAAATTAGCCGGACAAAATTAGGGTATGACATGATGGTTTGAATATAAACCGAGTAGTTGTTGTATCGAGTGGGAACACAACCAAGTATCAAGTAATAGGCTTAAGTGTCTAAGTTCAAGTAATAAGATGAAAGAATACGACTTCGTGTCGAGTAACGGACTTAATGTCCGAGATAATAATAAAAGATATTGAGGGGGATGACGATCCCGAGTTTATGTAGCATACGTAGCTGAGAGTCATGAACCCAAAGTTAGGGCCCAGACATTATTCGGTATAGCTATACGAATTGGGGTTTCCGTTGAAATTGAGTATTCTAGAATACCTGGCATTATTTCTCGGATTATGCTAAGCCACAGACAAGATTAAAAGACAGACATGAACAAGAACAGTTCACAGACAAGGAAAACACCGAGAGAGGAATTGTGAGGGGGTGCGATAGAACTCACTGAGATTTGTAATCTCACTGTTTTTATGTGGTGTTTTCAGATGGGCAGAGTAAAGCAAAGCAGATAGAGAAGGAGTAGTGGATACCTTAACTACTCAGTTAGAGGGAAGATCCTTTGGTGATATTTAGATTGTATTTGCTTCTTTTCCCTTCTCATGTATCATTAGATTTAAATCCTTGAATTGTAATCAAAGTCATGTAGCGTTTTATAACCTTGTCTTGTAGATGGACCATAGTCATGTGTATTTTATCGAATATGTACCTTTTGAGTACTTATTTGGAAGTGAAATTGAGAAATTTTTATCTCAAAGTTATGTAAGTGAAATTAAACCGCTTTAGTTTTTATTTGGTCTATTATTATGAGCAGGTTATACTTTGATTGTTTATGATTATGTTAATACTTTTGGTTTACGTTGTTGTGAATTTAAGGTGTTACGGGAGAGATTACAGATATGAGAGAGGTGTAGGTAGAAGGGAGAAGGGAGAAGTGTGAAGGTATAATAAAGGGATATGGCAACTTTGTCATTATATTTTAAAAAAAAAATGGGGGGGGGGGGGGTGTGTTGACAGGCAGCCAAGAAGGGGGTGGGATTTGCAGAAGACATTTTTTCCTTCTGGCTCCTATTTTATTTAAGGCTAAATCGTATTTTTGGTCCTTTATTTTTTATTTAAGTTTTATTTTAGTCATTTATTTTTTTTTCTCGTTTTGGTCATTTATCTTTCATTTCTGTGTCAGATCGGTCATTTTTTTTCTCACTTTGGTCTTTTATATTTCATTTTTGTTTCAGTTTGGTCCTTATAAAAAAAATAGAAAAATGAAAAACACTTTGGTTGAGAAATGAGCAAATAAGAACTAAAACACATTTTATAGATGCGAATTGCTTTGCCATAATTCAAAGTGTTTTTTATTTTTCCCTGATTTTTTGTTTAAAACTGTGAGTCTGTGACTCTTATTTTATTTAACTAAACCGTGCTAGTGAATTGGAAGTTAAGAGACACAGACTGCCACTCCTCGATTCGTACGTTGTTGAAGTTGAGGGCCTTATATAACAAATGAAGCTTGCTTCCCTGATTTCTGCTGGTTACAATAATCTCCTCCCCATTAAGGTAACAAATCTTAGATCTCAATTTTTTTGTGTGATTATCAATTATAGACTTAGTTAGTGTTAAGCCAGAAAAGCAAGAGTGAATGACAAGAATTGACATTGATTGATTACAGGAGAACGTGAAAAGGGAAGAGAACCTCATTCATAGTCCTAGAAAGACTAAAGAAGTGAAGTTTTTCAAGAACTTTGCTCCTCCTCTAGTTGTTGCTGCCTTTCTAGTCTTATCTCCAGGTGAGTTGGCCACCAATAAACCTCTCCTTTCTAAAATACCAAATTGCCCCTGCTTTTGATTCAAATTGCACTATTGACTCTTGTTATCTGTTATCATCTATTAACACATATTTTTGGATGTACACTAGAAAGTATATATATAGAAAGTAGAATTTCCTTTCAGAAATCATTTAGTCTTTTGTTCTATATATGTTGTACAGTTTCAAGTGGGCAAAGTGTAGATATTCAAAGAGGAGCCACATTGTTTGGCCAAACTTGTATTGGTTGTCACGATGCAGGTGGAAACATAATACAACCAGTGAGCATCCCCTTATAGCCATGCATGAATGATGAGATAAATCGCTTTATAATCTTCCAATCCAATCCAAAACTAATTTTTTATTTTTTATTAATTTCCTTCTTTTTTCTCCTTCCAGGGGTCAACTCTATACACAAAGGATTTACAGAGGTAACCGACAAAAACATGTTGAAGCCATCAATCAATACTTCTTTCTTGTAAATAAATTCCTTGCTTAGCAAGTTCTTAATATGGACGGTCACAAATATGAAGTTTAGATTCACAATTCGTTGTCTTCATTCTTTTTTATCATATCTTTGATATAATCCGAATGTTGCTTTATAGAAATGGAGTTGATACGGAAGAAGAAATCTACCGGGTCACTTACTATGGCAAAGGAAGAATGCCGGTGAGTTATCTTGTCTAGACCTAAGAATGAGATCTCTGCATATCAATGGAAACAGACACTCCATTTCATCAGAACATTATATAGTTCATCTTTAGTGGTTTAGAATTTCATGCAAATTATGGATTTCCATTCCAAGCAGGGGTTTGGTAAAGAGTGCATGCCGAGAGGTCAGTGCACATTTGGAGCTCGTTTGGAAGATGAAGAGATCAGGATATTGGCTCAGTTTGTCAAGTTACAGGCTGATCAAGGCTGGCCAACTATACAAACGGAGGATTAATGAGTTGGCTTTGGCTATTAACTTCTGTTACATGTTTTCATTACGATTTGGTATCAAATGATTTTGAGCTGATCCAATTATTTTGTAGCCAGACATGATATCAAGTAGAAAATTTGGCCTTATTTAATTTATGTAGAGTTTTGGTAGGTTTTGTTTTTTTTTTGTCTCGAGATTTTTGACCCGCTCCGGTTTTCTGAGAAAGGGGCATTGACTAATTTGTAGTTCGGCTGAGAAGTAAGTAAAGTCTAGCTCCAAACCTTTAAACGAAATGCGTTAACCACTCACGGCCAAGCTTGGAGTTAGATATTGCAATTATCATTCTTATAATAAAAAAGAGGTGAATTCTTGGTTGTCCCTTAATGAATTGTGGGTATTTTATCTTAATGATGTGGAATCAATTAAAATGCTTTAGTTGTTTAATAACTGAAACGTAGTATGTACATATAATCATTTATTTGTGTAATTTTCATTTAATTCAAAATGCAAAGCGAATTCAAAAGTCATTTATATAAGATAAATAAGACAAATAAAAAATTAAATAAGATGTTAGAATATATGTCGTTCTAAATATCAATATTAGTAAAATTTTATTTTTTTACTAATATATAAAAACTTGATAAGATATAAAATGTTTAAGTATATCTTTAGTGCCTGCAAATATATTATTTTTTTGCTTTTAATCCTTATATTTTTGTTTTAGTAGTTACAAATATATCATGTTTTGCTTTTAGTTCTTGTTGTTTTATTTTAGTTCCTACAAAATTTATTTATATCGAAATCGGTCCATGTGATATATATAATGTTTAATTTTAGACGCTATAATATTCATTTGAGGCTTTATTTGGAGAGAGTAAAATCAAATATTTATTCAACATATTAAATAAACTAGTTTAAATATGAATTTTTTTGCAAAGACTTAAAAAACACCAAAGACCAAAATAAAAAATAATGTATATTTGCAATTGTAACACCCCAATTTCGGTGCGTTGTGGTTCTTTTAGTTTGTGCTTGTTGTATGTATTATAATTAAGTGATAAGATTAAACTATCTCAATTTATTGTGTATTTGAGTTATTAAAATTGGTCGAAAACATATTTAAATGTACTTTATATGCTATTGGTAATATATAATTGTTATTATATATTTATTTTATTTTTATAAATATTATTATTTAAATGTTATTTATGTTATAAGTTATTTTGGGCTATGGAGGTGTTAGAATGGTAATTGTAATGAAAATGGGCTTTAAAAATATTTTAAAACGGATTTTTAAGTATTTTTAATGCTACACCCCCTTGTTTCATGCCCACACCCCCCTCCTGCTTACTAAATTCAGCCCAGTGCCTTGCCCAGCCCACGAGCGCGCGACCCACGACCCAGAACCCGACCCGGTTCGCTGTTCTTCTTCTTCCTCTCGCGCAGCTGCGACCAAAAACCTACCCAGTAGCTCTCCTTCGCGTTCTCTTCATCAAGCCGCGGCCACACCCCAAAACTCAACTCTCCCACTCGAAATTCACTCCTGGTTTCGATTATGGCCTTCGTTTCACGGATTTCTCTGTCGTTCACCACCACAAAGTCGCGCCCAACAACCACCACGAAGCCTCTCCTCCATCGCGTCTTCTCCCTAGTCCACGGCGAGACTCCAAAACTTGTCCCCTGACTCGAAAATAGCCACTGAATCCGAATATGGACTCGATTTCATCAATTGTGTAGCCATCTTGAGAAGAGTAGCCGCGCCATCAACGCCCCAACCACACTGTTTTCTTCCTTCTCCGGCCACCGTCGCCTCCGTCTATGTGAACTGAATGTGGACATGAACTCCCCTCACCAGAATCGACATTCTTGCGTTTGATTTTGCCTAAATCTCCTCAGTTTCGAAATCCCTTTCAATTCAAGTTTTCCCCTCACTGAACAATAACAAAATTGGTGCATGTTCTCGCCGGAACCGTGACAGTTTCGTACCTTGTTCAAATCCGGTTGTTTGGTCATTCGATTTGCGATTTCAAATCGTGTTCATCATAGGTAATTCTTTTCGAAAAACACGACTAATTAATTAAAGAATATATTTCTATTTTCTTTTATTAAATAACAAATAACTAATTGAATGTTCTTGTTGGCTAATTATATGTGCTCGAGTCGCGTTCGCCTTGTCAAATTTAAAGCATGCCTCGGAGCTCGTGATAATACTCTTCGGCCCCTATTGGAATATGATTCGTTAGCAGGTAAGGGTGGGGTTCTTCCTTATAATAGGGTATATGATGGGGATTATGTTGGGGTTAGGTCCTATGTTGCCTTTCGATCTCTTGATGTTCAATTGATGATATTTAAATGTGATTTTGTGGATTGAATTTGGTGTTTGATGATTAATTGCGTGAAATTCTAAAAATTGGAGCCATGGGCGCCATTGTTGTTGCTGTCTCTGTTTGCTGGAAACGGAGCCCTGTGCCTGGGCGCCATGCCTGGCCCTGTTGCCTTGATGTTCTGTGCTGAATTAGGCGCCCTGTGCCTGGACGCCATGTCTGTGCGTGTTCCCTGTGTGAGTTGCAGTTTTAGGCGCCCTGCTGCTGGGCGCCGTGTCTGGTGCGTGTTCCTGTTTTGTGTTGCGTTTTCTGTTGTATTCTGGGCTGTCCGGGCGCCTCCCTGGGCGCCACTGTCTGTGTTGATGCGTTGCTTGCTGGGCGCCTCCCTGGGCGCCAATTCCTATGTTGTTGTTGCTGGGCGCCGTTTCTCGGGTGTTCCCGTCGCCCGTTGCCTGTTTTATTTTTGCAATATCTTTTGACTCGGGAACCCGATTGAAATGTTTTAAAATGCGTTGGAAAGCTTATTCAGAGGCCTAACTAGATATTCAAATTTTAATGCAAAGTGAACTATTTTTCTGATGGTGAATGAGCGAGTTTGAGCGAGTTTATGAAGATTCCGATTCTACACGAAATTTGACTCGTTGGGACATCATAAACTCGTAGAATCGTACGAGTTGACTCGCGATTTTGACATCCGTGGCTACAGCATCTGTTGCTACAACATCTGCTGAACAAGTGAATGTTGCAGCAACTTCTGTGGATATGTTTGTTGAAGCCATTGGTGGAACATTCAAAATCAATGGTGAAAGGGTGAAACACTACTCTGGAGCACATGTGGTGAGGGACAAGGTCATCACAGAGTGGCCAAAACTCTAACACAGGGTGTAGTCTGGCTGAGGACTCTTAAACCAAGTGCTTCTGGGAGGCAACCCACAATTTTGTAACTAACCCTTTTGTTATTTTTAAGTCTTTTTGTTTGTGCAGGAAATTTGGAGATAAGTTTCAGAAGAACTTATAGCACCTGGTGCGGTAGCATGAGATGCTATAGCATCATTTGTTGCCTCTGGGTGGTCAAAAGAAGAAGAAGCTGAAGACAGCGAAGAAACCAACCCAACAGCCTTGCAGGACCAGCTGCAACAGGCTCAAGTCTGGGTTAGCTAAAAAAATGATCCCTTTTTCCTTACTCCCTTAAATTTTATTGATTTCAATAAACCCGTTGGGTGCTATAGCACCTGTCCTGCACACAAAAATTGTGTCAGTTTTAATTCTGTTTCTGAATCATGCCAATTTTGTTCGTGTTTTGCTGTTGTGTTTCGCTTAACCCTCTCCCCATATTCATTGTGAAGGCAGTGAGGACACTGCCAGGTCTTAAGTAGGGGGGAGGACCTTTAGGTTATTTTAACTTGTTTGTTGAAGGTTGTGTTTATGTTTTGTCTCAGTTGGGAATGAAGTCAGTAATTCCCTTAGTGTTTACAAAAATAAAAAGCTTGCATCTTGAAGGGGTGAAAAATTTAATGATGATTGAGAGACTGTGTGAAGTAGCCTTGTTTCAATGATAACCAGTTTTATTGCTGCTCCCACACAAACTCTAAGCTTTGAAAGAAACTTAGTTAGCTAGGAATGAGCTGATGCTGAAGTTAGTCTTGGTTAACCAAGAATGTGTCAAGTTTTCAATAAAAATTGATAGTAGCTTTAGAAGCTAAGTTCTGGGGTGCATCGGTTATATTAAGGCTAGGTATGAAGACTTAGGAAGGCCAGTGTAATTTAGTTGTACCAGAAAGTGTAACATCAAATGTATAGCAATGTAATGTTATAGCATCTCCTCACCAAAAATGCTAAGACTGTGCCTAAAAGCTAAAAAAGAGAGCAAAATCCTAGAGTCCAGCAAGGGATGCTATAGCACAAAGTCATCAAACATAAGCAGAAATCTGTATTCATAACATCAAGTGCTATAGCACCTCAGGCTATAGCACTAATAACTTTCATTTCTCTTAGCATAGCACACTGGCCATTGTCTGAAATGCCTAATCAATCCCTTTGTTGTGCTTTGAAGCCCCTCAAGTCTTGTGTGGAATTGTTAGTCTACTGTCTCTTTTGAACTCTTCTTGACACACTCAAAAGAAGGCCATTCTCCCCCAGGCTAAGTGAAATTCTGAACCTGGCTGAGAATTAGACTATGCTTGGAGGTCACACACTCATTTTGGGCAGTGATAATTTTGGATGTTGTGAAAAACAATGGTCTATGTGAGTGAATCTAGAAATTTAGCCCAATCAATAACATGTTTTGAAAATTTGTAACTTAGGGAATAACTGACTTTGTTATGTTGTTTTGTATAAAAGTGTCTTGGCATGAATGTTTGTTTGGTTTTACTTGTTTTTTTGTCATTGCTTGGGGACAAACAATGGTTTAAGTTTGGGGGTGTGATAACTCTCCATTAGTAGAGTTATCTAAGCATTTCTATTCCTAAATCATTGTGAGTTTGCATGCTTAGGCTAGGAATTATGTGAATATCTGTGTTAATTCAAGAAAAAGGGAGTCAAAGACTGAAATGAATTAATTTGGCACAATTGGTGCCCTTGTGAAGTTTCTAATGTTTCTGTTTGAGTGCTATAGCACCTGATTGGACTGAAGTTTTTGCCCTTGTGAACTTATTTGAAGCTTAGACATAAGATCTCGTAACGAAACCTTGGCGAAAGTGACTGAATGGCACACCACATATGCTACAGCACTCAATGCTATAGCATCCAACGTTATAGCACTAACACAGAAGACAAGTTACTTAGTGAAAAGCAGTCCAACTTGTCTTCATCATATAGTTTCCCTTTTATTTCCTTGCAACTCAAACCTTTATTTTTGTGTTCTCAAATAGTGTTTTTACTTTTCCTCACCGATTTGCTAAGTTTGAAAACTAAAAATTAAAGACAATCCATGTGGGTTCGACTTGTATTTTCTACTGTATTACTTGTTGCGACTGCGTATACTTGCGCATTTGTTTGTAAAATCCACAACAGGGACCCTATCAAGATATCGTCAGTACCAAGGTACCGCGTGTGCTATGTGAGGACTGAGTACCATTACATACTCGATATCTTGGTACCCGGGGTTAAGGTATCTTGGTACTGATTCCTCTTGGTACCAAGGTGCTTATAGGGAGGTGAAGATTTCTTTATGGACCTGGAAGAATAAAGAGACTCTTGATCCTTCCTTCATCAGACCTCTCCATCTGTGGAAGGTCATTTTGTGCCAAGCTTCTAATTATAGAGATACTATAGTGTTTGATGGGATAATGGCTCCAGTGGCTAAGTCCTAGATGGATGTGCGTTGGAATCCACCTCTAGTGGGTTGGCTTAATCTCAATCTCAATACTAATGGTGCTTGTAAGGCGAACAATGGTTTGGCTGGGTGTGGTGGTTTGGCTCAAGACCAATGGGGTCAATGAATCTGTGGTTTCTCTAAAAGGATTGGGAACTGCAATGCCTTTGAAGCTGAGTTGTGGAGTGTTTGGGAAGGCTTGAATCTGCGTCGTGATAGAGGTATCACTAGATTGGTTGTTCAGGTTAATGTTGAAGCATTTTCTCCTATTGTTTCCAATATTGTGGATAGGCGTGTTGTGGGAAGAAGCATTGCTAGAAAGATCCAGAAGCTCCTTCAATTGCTTTGGGAGGTTCGCTTTGTGCATGTATATCGTGAAGTTAATGTGTGTGTGAATTCTCTTGCTAGTATTGGTTGTTCTCAAGTTGAGATCTTAGTTTTTTTTGGGCGAGCCCTCCTTCTGTCAGGCCTTTGTTGTCTGCTGATAGTGTGAAGATTTCTACCCATGTAGTGTAGTCTGTTAGTTGTCGTTGTATGTTGGGCCTTCGCCCCATTTTATACCAAAAAAGGGAGGTGAAGATGGATTTTAAAATAGGAGTATTTTTGGTATTTAGGTGGGGTAGGGAGGTGAAAGAGTAGGAAGGGAGGGGAGAAGAGAAACCCAATAGTTATTGTAGTTTTTTTGTTGTTGACAAGATTGGTAGTTTTTAGGGAAAAAATACAAAAAAGAGGGGGTATGGACAGGAAAAATAGGGGTATAGGTAGCACCCTCCTAATTTGAGAGATCCTTCTATTTGGGTTTGGATATCTTTAGCATTAAGGGGTTTTTTTTTGGTACCCCATCATCTCCCTATCTACCCCCACATAAAAGTGAAATCCGAAAATACCCCTGCCCAATTTTCAATTCGCTCGGATTTACCTCCATTTGAGGTAAATCCGCTTTGTTATTTTTAAAGTCGGATTTACCTCATATGGGGGTGCCCAATAGGTAAATTCGATTTCAAAAATAACAAAGCGGATTTACCTTAGCTGGAGGTAAATCCGCTTTGTTATTTTGGAAATCGGATTTACCTATTGGGTACATAAATCCGATTTCCCTAAAAAAAGAGAAAATCGGACTTATCCCACCTAAGGTAAATCCGATTTCCCTAAAAAAAAGAAAATCGGATTTATCCCACCTAAGGTAAATCCGATTTTGTTATTAAAAAAAATTGTTTTTTATTTAATTTTTTAAAAAAGTTATAAAATGCTACTAAAATTCCGTTAAACAGCCAAAACTAATCCAAAAATTATAAAAACACCACTAAAAATCTAATAAAACCAAAATAAAGTTATGCAAATTTTTTCAGATTTTTTGGAGATTATGAAAAATTAAAAAAATTAATAAAAAATAGTAAACGATTGATCCTTGATATTTTTCGGATTTAAAGAATGTGGTTTCATTACAATTTGAGTAGGTTGCCCGAAAACTGATTTTTTAGCCTAAATTATTCTCTTGACGTACAATAACGAACTACACACTAAACAGAACCAAAAGACGGTCGAAAGAAGTCACTTCTCGGTCTTATGAACCTCGACAAGATTCGCGATGATCTGGGTCGATGCTGCAATTGGATCCTCCCGCCATTGATCATAAGTTTGCTCCACGTGTTAACGAACTACACACTAAACAGAACCAAAAGACGGTCGAAATTTGTTTCTAAAATTTTGACTGATTTATTTATTTATTAATTAGGTTAACAAAGCGGATTTACCCCCACATAAGGATCCGATTTGTTATTTTTAAAAGCGGATCTACCCCATCATATAAGGTAAATCCGATTTTAATTTTTTAAAATTTTTAGTGGAAATCGGATTTACCTAAATCCGATTTAAATTTTTTAAAATTTTTAGTGGAAATCGGATTTACCTAAATCCGATTTTCAAAAAAAAAATTGAAATCAGGATACGTTCGAGATTTTTAAATTTTGTTAAGGGCAATTGCGTCTTTTCGGAGGATCGATGGGGGTAGCTAGGGAGATGATGGGGGTAAAAAAAAAACCCTAGCATTAATTAGTGTGGATTATGATGGGAAGCATCAGGGTTGAAATGTTGTCACTTGTCAATGACAAACGCACCTCCTCTTTTCACGTCAGTACTTCCAAGCCCCTTATTTTCAAAAAACTAGTCTAACCCAGCCTTTTCCCTTCCCCACCCCAAGCCACCTCTCTCTCTCTCTCTCTCTCTCTCTCTCTCTCTCTCTCTCTCTCCCCCTCTCCTTCCCTCCCTCCCTCTCCCTCTCCTTCCCTCCCTCCCTCCCTCTCTCTCTCTCACACAAAGGTAACCGACTTAGAATGTGTTGTTACATTCAAGTCATCTATAACCAATTTAAAAAAGCCATGCAAAAGTTTTGGTTTTAAACTTAATTACAAAACTGTCGCTATTTTCACATTTTAAATCAGTTAAATGAATAATCCATTTAAAGTCACCATGTCTATATATTTTCATTCAAGCATTAGAAATCATAATGTGAGTGTTTTAAATAGAGTGTTTCTATTTTGTTTGAGAGTCTAATCCATCTATTTCCTTTCGGATTAACATAATGTGTGTTTCTATCATAATCTATTTGTTATAGAACGAATACTTTATTTGAAGTGTTTAATTTTCTAAATTTCGAGAAAGGCTTAAAATCAAAGTATTTTTTTTATTGAAATGTTTAGTTGAGTTAAATCTCGAAGCTCACCAAGGTAGGGAAAGCCCAAAGGCAAAAAGAGCGCTTGTATAGGTAATTACATGTTAAGCATTGCTATATGTTACAAAGATGCGTGCACGAAAGGCATGAATTCACATGTGTCCATATCTAAATAAAAAGAAGTTGATGTTTCACTCTGTCATTTACGAAAATCATCAAAGGAGTCGTTATTAAAATGTCTTTGCCTTCCTTCATTTAACATCTTTTCATAATATCAAGCATTTCCCTTTCATATTACTCACCAACGAGGTTTTCACATCGGTAGTGAGATTCGAGGTCAAGTCCTTATAGAATATAAATTGAATCCTTACCAACTCAACTAATCCATGGCGACTAAAATAAAAAACACACTCACTTAAAGAGAAATTTATGTTGTTACTATATTGAGATTTATTTACCAAAACTTTTTCGAAGGGAAACCCTTTTTATCTTGGCAAATTCTTCTTATGAGCACACACGAGGTGGTGTGATTGGTCACCAATTCCATAGTTTACACCAAACATCTTAAATTTTTGGGTTCTTATACTTTTCAACACCACACATTTGTGGTGTCCGCGAGGGAAAACGCTCGTGAGATATTAAACCATTTTCTCTTGCATTTTTCTCTCTAATTGCTGAATGTTTCTAATTATCCAATCGAGCATAACTTTTGTGTAGATGAAGTGAAATGGAGCAGGTGAAAGAAAAGTTAGCCAAGACAAATAAAATAATATGATTTTTCTCTAAAAAGGAGTCTTTGCCCTAACTTAGGTAATGCTGGGACAAGTTAATTAACTACTATACGAAACTGGAGGCATGGAAAGCAAAAGAGCATCTAAAGAAATATATCTCTATAAATTAAGAAATTAATTGAATTATTAAAATGCACAAGTGGGTCCAAATTAGATAAAGAATTAGGAAGAGAACCCTAATACGTTTTGTAAAGGGAGCAGCCCTAATGAGGGTTTTCTTCACAACCACTACATAAAATGTCACAACTACCTTAATCAATTCAAGATATTAATTAAACTGATTGTGCAAAAATACAAAAGCATAACCATGTGATGCTATCCACTAATCAAAAGAACTATTTAAAATTGTTCATATATATGTGGTCCTTGCCTTCCATTTAGCATGTTCATGTGTCATTGTTTGTCAACTAATACACCAAAGACAAAGAAACCGGCCAAAACTAAAGACAAAATGAGGGCACCCTCACCTGATTCCACCAACCTGGCCAATTTATGCCGTTTTATTACATATAGTTACTAGACATAGTTTAATTGTGATTATCTGCATGTAGGGACGAAGAGGTTCCTAAGCACATGGGAACAGTATCTTTAATTACTACTTAAATTAATTAAAATCCAAAGAAATTATAATTAAGTGGTGCTAGAATATTGTATTGCTTTCTAGTACGGCGCTTCTATAGCACGAGAAGATGGATGACCTTGCTGTGACAGTTGTCGCTAATGAATAATTAATTTTATGTAGCTTTCATTTCATTGGTAACACAAATTTCATGATCAAATATGTTTAATTATGAATAGTTTGGAAAAGAATATTTTGGTTTCAATTGTCAATGAAACAATTGTTTGACACGAATACAAATTAAATTAATTTTTTTACTCCTTACTTAAACAAATAGTATGAATTATTACCCGTTAATTTAAAATCAAAACAGCGTTGGTGATGTTTTGTTATGATAAAAAATTGATCGTTGTTCTAGATTGGACCAAGAGACCCATTCAGCATTTGGACATTGATTAGCCCGATCACTTTGATCCATATCTACAATATGCAAGCCCAATTCTGGTTATCATACTTGAATGGCTCAGATCAACTCTATCAATCTGACGGCTCACAACGGGCACGAATTTCTATAAATACCAGCTCACATTGCCATAATAAGGTAGATTCTCATTCCTAGCTAAATCACTCATCTATTCTCAATACTGACTTGAGCATCGGAGTGGCTTCACAGGTACCCCTCCCGGGATCGCACTTACCTCCGGCCAGGCAGCAGGTGACCTACCAACTGCAGTCCACCCAGCACTGCAAGGTACAGAACATTGGCGACCACAGTGGGAGATATCTATCTTTCACATCATCTCTACGTTTTGAACTTTCTCTTGCTTTCCCATGGCACCCAGAGGTAGACCCCGAGTCCAAAGCATTGCCGCTCTGCAACCCCAGCCAGAGGGCACTCCCGAAGGCCTTGCTGCTTCCACGCCAGACCAAGACATTCAGGTCCCGACACCCCAGCCAGCCTCTATCCAGATCCCCGTCCAACCTGGGGATGCAGCGACCATCCGCCAACTCTTGGACCTGCTGTGCAACCACACCCAAACTATGTTGCAGCAAGAAGCGCACCTCAGGCAGATAGAGATGCAAATGACAGCCATGCCTGAGCAACCCCATCCTCGCTGGAACACCCCTTCCCCAAGGACAATGAGCTCTAGGCGCCGCAGATCTCCACCCAGGCGTCATCACAATCATCACTCTCCACCTAGACGGA
Organism: Astragalus membranaceus; assembly: GCA_039519185.1. Taxonomy (NCBI): domain Eukaryota; kingdom Viridiplantae; phylum Streptophyta; class Magnoliopsida; order Fabales; family Fabaceae; genus Astragalus; species Astragalus membranaceus. The sequence goes on from CM076850.1 coordinate 136,411,259, forward strand.
AGCGAGCTCGCCATTCTCCTCCTCAACGCGGTAGGCACCCAGGATCAGATTCACCTCCAAGCACCCCTCCAACCTCGCCTGATGGTACATACTAGCAACCTCCAATTCTCGCGAGAGGTCGCGGAGCCGAGCCAAGATCCATAAGAGGCATCGCCATAGATCTACCTCGAGGAGATCTCCAGCTCGACGTGATCGTCAAGACATAGATCTCGGGGACTTGTCACCTCACAACTCACGATGGACCTCCAATGAAGGACCCTTCACTAGGAAGGTTAACGACTGCCCAACTCCGAGGACCTTAGAGAAGCTCCCAGCTCTTAAAATGTATGATGGGACTGGGGACCCTGACAGGCATCTGGCCTACTTCTCAATCATGATGCGTTACCGGGGGGCAAAAGAACCCGTCCACTGCAAGATCTTTGCCCTCACTCTCACGGATTCATCACTAGCTTGGTTCCAGGATTTAAAACCAAACTCAGTCTCATCCTGGGGGCAACTAGCTACCGTGTTCACGACCCGTTTTGCCGCCTCTTGCTTGAAGCCAAAATCTGAAGAGGTTCTGAGGGCGATCGGGCAGGGAGAGAAAGAAACACTTAGAGAATATCTGGAAAGGTTCAACAAGGAGGCTGCCAACGTCAGGAACCTTGAAGACAAGAGGAGGCTCTTTTGGATGAAGGATGGCCTCAAGAAAGGAAGCTTGTTTCAAAGGGACGTGGGGGGTAACAAACCCCGAAGCTTGGATGAGTTCCTTCAGAAGGCACAAAAGTACATGGACTATGAAGAAGACAACACGGCGCACCAAGAGGAAGCCAAGGTTGGCAGCAAGGAGAACGGGCTGACTTACAAGGCCATTGAAGAACCATGGCAGAAGGGAACCCAAGATGAGAGAACTCCTCGGGAGTCCCGACCCCGACAAGGTCGCTTCTCAGAGTACACCCTGCTGAACACATCCCAGGCTGAGATCCTTGCCGAATGCGTGGACGCGGAGTTTCAGGACATCAAACAGCCTGAACCTCTCGTGCAAAGGAAAGGCCGAACCTCTAAGAAGTAATGTCGCTATCACAAAGGTTATGGGCACAGTACCAACAAATACAACATCCTCAGGTATGAAATTGAAGATCTGATCCGCGAAGGGAAGCTCGCCCAGTACGTGAATGAAGAAGAGGATAAGACCCGTGACTCTGAATAGGGAGTAGGGGATCAGGACCTGAACCTAGGGCTAGGCCTAGTTAAGAATTTTGTTGTTTAAGTCCGAAGGCAGAATGTAAAAGCTCGATATGAATGATTAACAAAAGTTCATTTTGCAATTACAGTTTTTGATCTAGCTCACTAGCATTAACACTTGTTCCAAAGAAAATTCCTTAAGATCAAGAAAGAAAAAAGTTCCAACTCCTTAGTTAGGGGTGGAGCGAGGCAAGTTTAAGACCCAACATACCCTGCAGGGAGAGACTGCCCAGATCAAGGTTTGCTGATGCAGGGCGCCAAGGGTGCTAAGGTCCATGATCAAGGTTTGCTGGTGCAGGGTGCCAAGGGCACAAAGGTCCATGATCAAGGTTTGCTGGTGAAGGGCGCCAAGTTCCATGCTCAAGGTTTATTGGGGAAGGGCGCCAAGGGCACCAAAATCCCATGTTCACGGTTTGCATGTTCTCGGCTTGCAAGAGCAGGGCGCCAAGGGACCCAAGATCCCATGTTCACAGTTTGCATGTTCTCGGTTTGCAAGAGCAGGGCGCCAAGATCCCATGTTCACGGTTTGTAAGTGAAGGGCGCCAAGGGCACCAAGATCCCATGTTCACGGTTTGCAAGTGAAGGGCGCCAAGATCGCATGTTCTTGGTTTGCAAGTGCAGGGCGCCAAGGGTGCCATGATCCTATGTTCTCGGTTTGCAAGTGCAGGGCGCCAAGGAAGCCAGGATCCCATGTTCACGGTTTGCAAGTGCAGGGTGCCAAGATTCCATGTTCTCGGTTTGCAACTGCAGGGCGCCAAGGGCGCCAACGCCTCAATGTTCTCGGTTTGCTAGTGCAAGGGCGCCAAGGTCACGCCTCCATGTTCTCGGTTTGCAACTGCAGAGCGCCAAGGGCGCCAACACCTCCATGTTCTCGGTTTGCTAGTGCAAGGGCGCCAATGTCACGCCTCCATGTTCTCGGTTTGCAACTGCAGGGCGCCAAGGGCGCCAACGCCCCCATAATCAAGGTTTGGTGGTGCAGGGCGCCAAGGTCCATGGTCACGGTTTACATGCATATTGCAAGATCACGGTTTGTGTTGGCTCCTGGGCGCGATGGGCGCCAAGTTCACAGTTTGTGCTTTCTCCTGGGCGCTATGGGCGCCAAGGTCACGATTTGTTCCAATGTGACCATGGTCATAGTTTGTGGCCTTTAAAGAAGAAAATCATGGTCACAGTTTGCTTAAGGGAAGCCATGGTCACGGTTTATGAAAAGTTAGCCATGGTCATAGATTATAAAACATCTCCTATGGTCATGGTTCTCACATATATCATGATCACAATTTGATGAGCCATGGTCACGATTAAGAAGCATCTCATATGGTCACGATTTACAAACTTCAAGCATAAATGATGATTCACAATTTTCCTATGGCCATAGTGTGCGTTAAAAGAAGAAGGAAGAAGACATACACTTACCCAAGAGGGGAAGAAAAGAAGCTTGCTCCCACTTCTCACACACCTCTCTCAAAAATTTCAGAAGAGTGATTCAAGAGATGAAGACCCACCTATATATACGGTATGTGTGACTTTCAAATGATTGAGATAAAAGTCAACTATATATTTTTATGATTTCTCAATTTTTGATTGGTTCACGTTATAAAATATTTGGACCTGCTTCTGCAACTAATTAAATCCTAACTTAATTTAGACCGTATTACTCTACATTATGTATTTATAATATTTTCAATTATATTGATATATATATATATATAATATATTTTACTAGATATTGTTTTTATGGTCTAAACTTTTAACTCAAAAATAAGTTGAGAGCAATTTATCCTACAAAATATTCTTGACAATATTATTTGTTAGTGGTTTTATTAATTATAAAGGTATATACTTTTTTTTGACAAACTATAAAGGTATATACTAATACTAGTTAGTATTTTTTTCGTCACCGTTTTATTGGTGCGCTGTATCCATCGACTTTTACAGTGACTAATCTACACTGAGGAACCTAATTGACCACGAATATCTGGTTTCGCAGATAATAACCGTTAGTATTAATACCCCGGTGATATATAATACTGCTTGTCGTATATGTATTTGCTAGCGCATGAAATTGGTTACTACTAGTTTGTTAAGAATCATTGTGTGGTCCCCTTTTTTGGGTTCGAATCCAGCATTGGGCACGCAGCAATGTTAAATCTCTTGAGGGAGAGCTTTGCCGCCCATTGTGGTCCTACTCGACTCGAGGGATTAGTCTCTGCAGTTGCGCGTAAAGGATACCCGATTTATACCAAAAAAAATAATTAACAAATATGAAGCCTACAGAGAGAGGTAGAGAGAGGAAAGGAGTCAGTGTCAATAGCTGTAAGGTAAGGGAGGACCAAAACTCACCATTGAATACTCTCTCTATTGTGTATGGCACAGTGAAACAAACAAACAAACAAGAGAGACCTATTGAGCATTCATATAGATCAGGATAGAATAGAAAATCACGAGACCTTTCCAGACTCTAAACATGCATGTCTCGTGCTCCTTTTCTTAATTTCTATGTCTCCATCTTCTATTCATTTAGACCATTGATAGATAAACCAAGCAATGATAGCCTCCAAATCCTTCTCCACAATATAACTTATAAGCCCTAGTCTTAGCCATCTTATATATATTGATATATATCCTTTCAAGATTTCCATCAATATCTACTCACAAGTATGTATGTATGTATATATGTTAGTTTGAGAGGTTGAAGCTGCCAGCATGATCTGGTAATTTATAACATGTGGTTTCATCAGATCATCTTGCAGCTTCAATCACTCAATCACCAACAGATGTGTTCCTTCCATTCATCATCGAACTCTCAAGCTATTCAACTTCCATCTCAATTTCACTTTCAGGTCTCCAGGTTTTCACATAACTGTATAATTTCAATCTCTTTATTTTTCCTCATATATATATATATATATATATATATATATATATATATATATATATATATATATAATATTTTCATTAATTTTGTTTATTTTCAAACATGTCATCCCCCTGCTAATTACTTTAGTTCTATTATCATTGATTATATAATTCATAAATCACTTTACCAGATGCAACTCATATATTCACGCATGCACATGTATGATGCATTTTTTTGGGTACAATCATGTGTGAGTATTTGTTAATTAATATATGGGATATCATCCGCAACGGAAATTTAGAAGGAAAAAATGTAAATCTGTGTCAACTTCTATTGCTAAGTGTTAACGATGTCAAATTTGAAAATTAATTTTACTATTCCTATTTTTAATTTTAGTTGCTGTTTAAATTTTTCAATTTTTGAGTTGTACAAGAACAAAAGAAGATATGTAGATCCCAAAGTACAGGCGTAAATTTTATATCTATAGGAAGGAAAGAATCCATAGCATGTAGTAATTTGTATATCTTTAATTAGAATAGGCAAATTATGTGGTGTATAATGTTATGTGTGTCTGTGTGATTCTACAAGATGACAGCAATCTACATATCCAACAGAAACAATATTCATCAACTTCACATTTTTAATTTCCATGTCGTACTCATTTGTCTCGTAAAATCTGAACAACCTATACCTAGCTTTTTTAGGATGCCTTTAGTGGGAGATAGCATGAGTTGAGACAAGTTGGAAGGGTTTGATTTGTTAGTTAGTTTCCTCGTTTGGTAGACAACTGTATGTGGTCCTGTACAGATGTACTGTTTGGTCCTTATAATACCATTGCAATCTACCAAGTCTCTGGGTTTTGGTTTTTGACAAAGTCTCTGGGTTTATAAACTTTATATTCTATTTATGTATATGGATTATTTACTATAACAAAAATACCTAACTGCCCTCAAAATTTCATCAATAATTTGCCCTTTTATGTCCAAAACACATCATCATCAATGCTTTTGGGACTGATTCAAATTCAAATAAAATTGAATCCACTTCCTCTTCTACATATTTTATTCTTTCCTTTCTGCAACTTTTCTCATCTTTTCCTCATCTCGCTGCAACGCACAAGCCTCTCACTGCTTCCTTCGATGAAGTAGACAATGACGACACCTCGACACATCCATGACCACAACTTCCTTGAACCATCGCAACAACCGCGACTTCGTTTATCACTGAACTCTTCAATCCCAAAATGCCGGACACAACCTCTGTACAAGTTGAACCATCATTGACGATACTATCTTCATCGTGCACTTCTATACTAGATCTGTATGTCCTTTCCTTCCTTTATTTCCCCTCTTTATCATTTGTGTTTAGGGTTTACCTTACATCTACGATGGTTTTTTATTGATTGCAGTAAATAAAAGCTTTGTCGGCTAAACAAAGATGGAAACTAGAGGAAATATAGAGGCTCCGAAAACGTGAAATTCCTGAATCACAATGTCATTGGAAATCAGTACGTGCCCTTTTTCCTTTCGGTTATTGGAAATCAGTAGCACATCTCATGATAAAGTAATAGAGGAAGCATTGTGGAAGTCAAAACTTGGATTCTAGAAGGACATTGGTATGTTGCGGGCTTCTTTCTTTTGTCTTCCCATCTAAACGAAATTTGGGGATGTAGGAACAAATAACTGCTTTTGGAAGAAGTTATAAAGACATCATGTGTAAGTTTAAGCTTTCTAACAAAGAGACCCATTGAAAGAGGTGTTTTTATCACCTTTTCGCTGCTTCAATGGTGGAATCGTTGAGTTGCTGTAAATATTATCCTTGCATTCTTTAAATTTTTTGTACTCTGCATTTATTTGAAGAGAGGAGGAATTTTTTTCCTGTTGGCTATAAAGTTTATGCTTGGTTCTCAACTTCCTCTCTTTTTATTCATGTTCTTTTCGTGTGGATAGAGGAAACATTGGTATATGAGTTTATGCTGAATGGGAGCTTAGAGAATTATCTCTTTAGAAGTAAGTTTCTTTAATCATTGGACTTTTTATTCATATCTTTGCTTCTATTCAACTATTTCTTTAGTCATTTTCTCATTAGACAAACTCAAAAAAAAAGACCAGATTCCAATTTAGAGACTATTTTTTACACTAGAGTAGCACGTACACTAGGAAATGGGGCATGTTCTGCTGTATGAGATGTAGTAGATTCCAATTTTTCCTTTATAACTTGATGCCCATTACTAGGGGTGTACAAAGTAACTGGTATACTAGAACCATTCCAAATACCATACTGGACCATTAAAAAAAGCCCATACCTTTTGTAAAAAAATCCAACCCAGTTTTTTAAGGAAAAAAATTGGAACACCGGTATCTCTCTTTTTAAAACCGGTAAAAACCCTTACCATTTGACTGAAAAAGAAAAAGTTCTTCGTGTCTCCTTCTTGACGGTCTCTCACGTCTCTCCTTCAGCTGCCGGCACCACCGCCACCGGAACCACAACCTTTAAAGTCCGCGCGCTTGTGTTTCAAACCATTGTGTCACGTCTCTCCTTCCGCCGTCGGCATCAATGCCTTACATCTCTCCTTCCACCGTCGGCACCACCGTCGCACATTTCTCATCCCGCCGCCGACACCACCGCTATTTCATTCTCGAACAGGCGGTTGCTTCCGACTTGTAAGAGTGCTCGCATTTCCTTCTATTTCATTCTCGAACTATCTCTCCTCTCTACTTATTTTCAAGCTTCCAGATCTCTCATATCTCTGAAAACAAGAAAAGGCGTGTTGCTTCTCTCTCTCCCTCTTCTCGATCAGATCGGATACCTCTGTCTGGAGCCCAACACATTCAGTTCCTTTGTAATTACTTTCAATGTTACAATTTTCAATTTTTCAATTTTCATTCTTTTTGTTTCAAACAATTATCAATTTGGTTCTGAGATCATTTTCCTTCTTAAATTCTTTGCCGATCTGGGAAAATCCATTGTGAATTTGAGGTTTTGAGGTTATTAGATTTAAATTCGTTTGAAGCAGATGGTCTAAGATTTTGAATTTGTAGATTTTTTTCATCTAGATTGTTTGCAGTTCTCAACAAATCTCTCTCTCTCTCTCTCTCTCTCTCTCTCTCTCTCTCTCTCTCTCTCTCTCTCTCTCTCTCTCTCTCTCTCTCTCTCTCTCTCTCTCTATCTCTCTCTCTCTCATCTGAAAAGTAAGGAACATTTTTGATTTTTCCCTTTTTCTAATTGTAATTGAAGTTGAGTAAAAATTTGGAATGTAGGTTGATATTGATAATATTCAATAATGTATTTGAGAAATTGATAATTATTGATTTCCACTTGAGTAATTATTGCTCCTGATCTAGTTGTTAGTATGTTACCACTTAATTGAACTGACAGTACCGGTTTTTAATAGTGAAAATCGTTTTTCAAAAATAGTAAACCGTTTTTTGAGTTAAAAACCAGTTTGAAATATGGTAAACTGGTTCTAAAACCAAACCGGTTTTAAACCGGTTATATACCGGTTTAGAACCAGTTTATAAATATAAACCGGTTTTTAAAAAATTAGTAAACCCAAACTAGATTTGAAAGAGGTATGGTGTGGTATGGTGTTTGTACCATGCACACCCCTACCCATTACCTGCTTTGTTGGTCTATAATAAATAAAGTAACATTTTTGTGTACAACTACTATTGCTAAATGTGTACAAACTGCTGCAAGGTTCTTTTTACTTTCATAGCAACATTTTTTTATACAAACTGCTACCGCTAAATCTGAATATTCTTTGATGTGCTGCATAATTGAATATTATTGTTATAGAATGAACTTTTGTGTACCAAGTGCTACTCCTAAATATGCATGTTCTTAATTGGTACTACTAAATCTACATGTTCTTCCATGTACGGTTAGCTATGGTACCATGGCCTTCTTATTCAATAATACTTCTTCCCGGCTGCAAAGTTTATTTGTCATTTTTCATGTTGCATAATGATTCCTATGCTTACAAGATGTGCAAAGGTGCTTCTTCTTCATTGTTGCATTGGCATTGTCTCTTACCTTTTTAATTTAATTTTTTTGCTTTTAATTTTTCTGCAGGTAGGTGGATCCCTTTTTTTTAATAAAGAAGAAACAGTTACAATGCAGTAAAGTGCTAATGTTGATTCATGAATGTGTTTGTTTATTTATTTATTTTGGCTCCCTTTCCCAATTATTTAATTGATTCACTGATTCTGTTAGCACCTTAGCATATCTCATGACACGTAATGGAATTTATTTGTAGCCTTATTTGTCTTGAAAATTTTGAGAGGATTGGAGTCTTTCAGAAATGTAATTTTTTGGACAAGGATAATAGATTATATGGTAGACAACACAGGTTTTGGACACCATTGTATGTGTCCGTTATGGGGTGTGTATGTATTATTCCCATGTACTGAAATGTAATGGAATTAAAAATTGGTCCGATTTTGGGGTCTTATATTGTAATGACTTGAAGAATCAATAGGCCGTAGGTCACTTGATTGTTAGGATTGACTGCATGCTTATATAAGTTATCGTACTTTATGAACCAACAAGATCTATGATTGGCTAACTAGATGCTAATTGATTGGTTAGGCATTATTACTAACTATTAGTACGTAATGTTAAGTATCTTGTGATGCTAATTCATTGGATAGACATTATAACTAACTATTAATGTCATTTTGTCATCTTTTGAAGGGGATGCAATTTTGTCACGGGGTAAGATTTATACTAATTAAATTCGCCAATAATGTTCATGGGGTCAGGTTCGAACTAATTAAATTCGTTTACTATAAATTTGTCTTGATTTTCACGAGATAATATTTGGAGTGATTACAACAACAAAATTATTACAATCTTTATAGTGTACCACCGATTTTAAAATAATGACATTTTTCAAATTAACATTTCCGTTTGATTATAATGATGTCATGTAACGTGATAAGCCTGTGCGGATGCACGGGTAATGTACTAGTTAATTAAGTAAAAGTAGGGTACCGGTTGAGATCTAAATTTTGAACCAAATTAGGGTGGGGGAGGACCGTTGGATTAATTCCTCATCCCTTCTTTTTTTATTTTTTTCATATTTTTTCTCAAGTGTGATGTTAGGCAGCGTGTTTTGAGATACTTTAGAGTCCAAAAAAATATTAATTGTTCACATATGCAAAGTGTGTTTCTCAGTAACCGGTTTGTTGAAATAAAATAGTAATTTCGCAATAAAGTACCTAAAGTGAAATGATTAACTGTTCAAATATGCAAGTTTTGTTCCTCAGTAACCGGTTCGGTGAATAAAAATAACTTAATAACAAAGTATGTAAAGTACGATATTAAGTTGTGTGGTTTCAGATGTTTTTGTGTTTGCAAAAAAAAAAATCAATTATTCAAATATGCGAAATTTGTGCCTCAATAACCAGCGTGTTTGGGAGTCTTTTAGTGCTCAGAAAAAAACTTAACCGTTAAAATACTCAAAGTTCATTCCTCAATAACCGATTTGGTAAAAAAAATTCGTGACAAATATATAAAGAGTGATTTTAAGCATCGTGTTTTGGGATACTTTAGCATTCAAAGGACCAACAAATAAGACTTTTTCGTATTGCAATTTTAAAAATAAATTTTAACAAGACATGAATTCTGCATTAACTGAAGTTGTTGCCCCGTGCGAACGCACGAGTGCACACGCTAGTTTATGTAATTTCACTTTTTCAAACTTTTTCACTTTTTCAAACTTTTTCACTCTCTCACATACTTTTTTAAATATTCACTCCCTCCTTCATATATTTTTAATCTTTCTCTCTCATATATTTTTTCAATCTTTCTCACACATTTTTTCACTCTCTCCTCCTCTTTCTTTCTCTAATTCTATCTCATATGTCTCCTTCATTTTTAATACACCAATTTTCTCTATCAAAAAGTTTTATTTAGTCTCTACAGGAATAATATTACAATTTAGAAAATTTGAAACTTTAATACAATTTTGTTTTCTAATCTCTACGAGAAATATTACATATTGCTGGTAAATGTTCACGAGGTAATGTTCGGACTAACTCAATTACAATTTGAAACTTTTAGTTTATCTACTTTAAATTAGTCTTGAGTTTCACAAGGTAATGTTCGGACTAATTAAATTATGTCTAAGTCTATTAATAAAAATAACATGACAACACTCGTGCGTATGCACGGGTATACACTGCTAGTTTGTTATAATTTGCTATGAAATTATAAATACGTTGAAAGTTACAAAATCTAATAAAAGAAAAAGGAAAAACTTGATAAAAGGCTATATTTTCAAATTTATTAAAATAGTTGTGTTTGAAAAAGCTTAAAAAAAGTCGGTATCTTCTCATAATAATATTAATAATGGAGTAAAAACGAAGAAAAAGGAAAATGAGATTTTAGGTAAAATATGCACCCCCGTTGGCACTCTCGTTGGCGCTCTCATTGCCTCTCTCGTTGGCACTCCCGTTGGTGCTCTCATTGCCTCTCTCGTTGGCACTCCCGTTGGTGCTCCCGTTGGCGCTCCCGTTGCCGCTCTCGTTGCCGAGCTCATTGCTAGTTTCTCGTTGCCGATCCTATAGTAAATAGTAAATTTTAGATGGAGTAAAAATGAAGAAAAGGGAAAATGAGATTTAAGGTAAAATATGCACCCCCCGTTGGCGCTCCCATTGTCTCTCTCGTTGCCACTCACGTTGGTCAATAAGATTTACAATAAATTATTTTTATCCTTCACCATATTTTTCCCGTGTTTTTTGTGTTGATAATAGGACAGAGAGTAGATTTATAGTAAGTAGTCTTTAAAAATTAAAATTATCAATGACAAATATTGCTCCCGTGTTTTTTTATATGTTAGTGACAATTATTTGTCCTTTTCTAAATATTCGTGACAAAAATTTGCCACGTGTTTTTTAATATTTTTCATTAGTTTGAATAGTCATTATATCTTCTCATTTTGTTCTAAGAGAGTAAAAAGTTATTATGGAAAATTTTCCTAGCGGTTAAATTGATTAGTTTTTGTAGATAGTAGAAGATAGATAGTAGATTTACAGTAATATTCTAAAATTATAATTATCAATGAAAAACATTTATCCCGTGTATTTTTATATATAAGTGATAGTTATTTATCCTTTTTTTAGGTATCAGTGACAAATATTTATCCTTCTAAAATTATAATTATTAATGACAAATATTTATCCCGTATTTTTTTTATATATGACAGTTATTTATCTTTTTTTAGGTATGACAAATTATTTTTTTTCCCTTTCATTTTGTCTCTCACTTTATTTTTCCCCAACACATTCTCTCTTTATCCCGTCTTTTTATATATATGACAGTTATTTATCTTTTTTAGGTATGACAAATTATTTTTTTCCCTTTCATTTTGTCTCTCACTTTATTTTTCCCCAACACATTCTCTCTCTCCACCTTTCATTTCTCTCTAAGTCACTTTTGCTTTTTGAAAAAGTTGGTATCTTTATAGTAGTCAGTTACCAATTTACCCTTCAAATGATGTTTTATTAATTTTTTTAGTTATGGGTTTTTAGTAAATTTGGTGGTGGTTTCTTTTCTTCTATTGATATTGATTTCTCTCTAAGTCACTTTTGCTTTTTGAAAAAGTTGGTATCTTTATAGTAGTCAGTTACCAATTTACCCTTCAAATGATGTTTTACTAATTTTTTTAGTTATGGGTTTTTAGTAAATTTGGTGGTGGTTTCTTTTCTTCTATTGATGATATTGATAGTTATATTGATAGTAGATGACTTCTATTTTTGGTCTACTTAGATGAAATGACAAATAAACGCCACGCATACACACTACTACTTCTCACCCCGGGTGCCAACGTCTCTGTATTGCTGAAATTGCCAAGACAAACCAACGGTGAGTGAGGGACACTGCAATGGCTTCTATGTGCTTAGATTTACTTAGACTTCGCCTGTGGGAGGGCTATATGATAATCTCGCTAAAGCTTTCAAATTTTTGTGGAGGACTTTTTTTGGAAACTTCTACCGCGAAGGAGGCCTACGAGGGAAGAATTATGGCGTAGAAACATCATTTCTTCACCTCATGAAATATCTCGTATCTTTTGCTTTAATCAGGTTCATGAGGATTGCAATCACATGTTTTTTGCATGCCCGTTTTCTTACAATGTCCACAGAAATTAATGTGTATGCATCATGGCTGCAGGGTGATAGTAGGTAATTAAGAAGACAAGAGGGTGAGGTTTGATTTGTTTGGTTGTAACTTGTAGTACGAGGAACAATATTGTTTTTAAATGGCTAGCTGCTAGCTAATGAAGTCCTTGTATAAATTATGTCATGGAGTTGGTTTATTAGGGGGATTAAAAAGTGTACAAAGCTTTTGTTGTCTGGTTGTTCCCAATCCTCTAAGTTCCAATCCTTTGGCTTATAAAAAATATAATGTTTGATTACGTTTTTCTGATGATCAAGATTGCATTTCCAAATGAGTTTAAATTCTAATTAAAAAATAGAATTAACTTCTTCCCAACAAAATATAAGCAAAAAAGTATAAATATTTTGTCTAAATTTAGACTAGATACATATACTTTTTTGCTTATATTTTGTACCGAAAATAATAATATTTATATATATATATATATATATATATATATCACTTTAGTTATATTTTTAAATTTTATATATTTATATAAAAATGTGAAAACGATATATATTTGAAATCAAGATACGAAATGAAAACAATGTAAGACTTTTGTAATCATCAGTGAAAAGTCAAATAAAAACAAAATATAATTTTCAAACTAAATAGACCATCACCAAAACTTTTGTTTTGCTATGCTATCGGATAAAATTGCATATATTTTTTTAAAAAATTTGTAGTGCAAATCTTCTGAATATATGAGTGTTGGGGGAGGAGTTGTTTTTACAGATTTTTAAAGTGTAAAGCTCCAAAGAAAGTTTGGCATTTTCCCTACACATAATCTTTCACAGTCTGTCGATCTGCAAAGATTAAAGCTGAAATGTTCGGCTGTATGTATGTGTTTTATTGTGGATTGTATCTCGAGTAATATGAGCATTTTTAGAGGGGTTCCATTTTTTGTACCCCCACGCTTAAACAACATACGTACATGTTATTTTTTATTCCAAGATTGCCCCTGATAATTTTTAACCAACGGATTTATCTAATTGAGCGGTAAATCTTTTTTTGGGAAAAAAACCAAAACGGATTTATTATTTAATCAGATAAATCCGTTTTTAAAAAACTGAATAACGGATTTAAGTTAAAAAAACATAAATCCGTTAAGTAAATTTAAAACGATGGATTTACATCAAAGAAACTTAAATCCGTTTTGTTAATTTACTGTAACGGATTTATCTATTTATTAGATAAATCCGTTTTGAAAATAACCAAAACGGATTTATATAATAAGTAGATAAATCCGTTATGTTAATTTTTGACAACGGATCTATCTAATTATTAGATTAATCCGTTTTGGTTTATTTCAAAACAGATTTATCTAACAAATAGATAAATCCGTTGTTACAAAATTTAAAAAAAAATAAACGGCCAGGATTCCACCGACACTTTTGATCAATGGCTCACATTTGTTCGTCTTCGTTAATGTGCCCCAACGGATAGATTTTTAACGGTGTAGATCGCACCGACAATATCAACGGCACATAATCATTCACTACAAAAAAACAGCGCATTAGCGACGGATTTTTCCCTCGCTAATGCCTGTTTTTCCCTCGCTAATGACTGTTAGCGACGGAATTAGCGACGGACCAATTCCGTCGCTAAAAAGATGGTCGCTAATTGGGTAGCGAGGGAATCCAATCCGTCGCTAAAATTAGCGACGGAAAATCCGTCGCTAATCTCTTTTTTTTTTTTAAATGCTAATCTCAGATAGAAAGAGGGAGAGATAAGGGGTTGGGGAGGAAAATGGAGAAGGAAAATAATTGAAAGAGGATGGTGTGGTGGTGGTGGTGGTGTTGTGTTGAAGGATGAAGATGATGGTGGTGGTGGTAAGAAAAAATGAAAGAGGAAGAGGAAAATGGAGAAGGAAAAGAAATTAAAGAGGAAGAGGAGAAAATGAAAGAGGATGGTGTGGTGGTGGTGGTGGTTTGGTGTGGTGTTGAAGGGAGAAGATGATGGTGGTGGTGGTAAGAAAAAATGAAAGAGGAAGAGGAAGAAATGAAAGAGGAAGAGGAAAATGGAGAAGGAAAAGAAATGAAAGAGGAAGAGGAGGAAATGAAAGAGGATGGTGTGGTGTGGTGTGGTGTTGAAGGGAGAAGATGATGGTGGTGGTGGTAAGAAGAAATGAAAGAGGAAGAAATGAAAGAGAGGAAAAACGGAGAAGAGGAAGAAATGAAAGAGGAAGAGGAAGAAATGAAAGAGGAAGAGGAAGGATTCGGGTTTATAAAAAAAAATTACCCGTTAGCAACGGATTTAGCGACGGATTTCCCTCGCTAATGTCTGTCACGTGTCAAATCAACTGCAACGGTCAGTGGCACAATTTTCCAAACATTAGCGACGGATTTAGCGACGGATTTAGCGACGGATTTCCGTCGCTAATTCGAACCAAAATTTTCAAGTTTCGCGCATTGTCAAATCCGTCGCTAAATGAGTGCAATTTCGTCGCTAAATTAGTAAAATCAATTCCGTCGCTAATGGAGTAAAATTCCGTCGCTAATTCTTTTTTTAGCGACGGACCAATAGTCCGTCGCTAAATTCCGTCGCTAATCAGTCATTTTTTTGTAGTGATTGATGGTTGCTATAAATACCCACACTCACCCTCATTTTTTTCACGCTGACATTTCACTCTGTTTTTCTTCTTTCACACCCACACACCAAAATGAACACTGAATCCACTCAGTACTCAAGAGACAGCACACTAACAGTTGTTCATCATGGTGGCCAAATCACCACAAGAGAAGATGGTGTTTTAATTTCTTCTCATGTCCAAAACCTGTCTTATGCAGGCTCCATGACAACATCACCTTCGAATGTTTGAAAGATATAATAGAGCTTAAGGTTCAAGTGAGGGGTGATGACCGAAAGGTTAATAAAATCACTTATTGCAAACCCATTTTTGGAGATGATGGCTCCATTCACTGGCCGTCCATGAATATTAAGACTGATGACGACGTACGAAGCATGTTGAACATGCATGACATGTTTCAGACTCGTAGTCCGTTAGAGCTGTATGTGGAGACTCAACGGAGCGTCAATGAGATTATACGTCGTTGTTATGTTGGAGGACCAGGATTTTAAGAACCGTATTTGTTGCTGTTATGTTTTAGTTTTTATGTTCTATCATGTTTTAGTTTTTATGTTTGCTTGTGTTGTTGTAACACTGTAATCTGCTTTTGCATCAATGAAAATAAATTTTTAATTTAACGAGTATAATACTAACAGAATAATACTACATGCAAATAGATAAATCCACAATAGTTCAAATGCAACAATAATACAAAAAAAACTCAAGAATCGGAGCCAGGATCGAGGTTGCCTCCCTCTGCATAGTCAATCAATCCCTAGAGTGTGGCATATGCTGGAGAGCGTCCAGGAATGTCTCTGGACTGTAGCAAACTACGTAACCACTGACAAATATACATCAGTCTCTCCTCCGGTCCTATAACTCCTAGTGCTGGTGCTGCTGGTCCCGCTACTGCTACTGGTGCTGGAAGACGCTGGGGAACTGAAACCCTAAAGTACCAGGGCAAGTAAGGTGGATGAAGCTCACCGATATCTCTGGCTAGAGTAGTCGTGCTAAGAACTTCTTGCACACTTTCGGCCCATCTGGTCACTCGCATCACCACATCTGTATAATAGGGACGACCCTCAAGTACAGGACGAGGGATGGTCTGGACGTATCCAAATTGCTGGAGGCACCTATCCGGCATGTAGGGGATAGTGATGTCCTCCCAGGTAAGAAAGCCCCTATATAATGAGAACTGGTCCGCCGGCCTTAGATGTCTATGATTCTCAAATGGTCTCCATATGACTTCAGTAGGGGTCAATGCATCCAACCTCCTACAGTACTCCTCCAGCTTCACAACATCAGTCTTCACTACAAGATTGTAGTAAAGTTTCAACTTTTACAAATTGTAATATTTCCCGTAGAGACTAAATAAAACTTATTGACAGATAAAAAATAGAATATTAAAAAAATGAAGGAGACGTGTAGATGTAATTAAAGTTGATATATTGTAAAAACAAAATAGAAAAATGAGATAGAGTTAGAGGAAGGAAGAGGGGAGAGTGAAAAAATGTGTGAGAAAGACTGAAAAAGTATATGAGAGGTGAAAAAGTGAAAAAGTTTGAAAAAAGTGAGAGAGAGAGAGAGAGAGAGAGAGAGAGAGAGAGAGAGAGAGAGAGAGAGAGAGTGTGAAAAAGTTTGAAAACGTGAAAAAGTTTGAAAAAGTGAAATTACATAAATATTCTAAAATTGTTTAGTTGGGAAAAAGGCAAGATTGATATTTTGGTAGTAGGTTAATGGTATAGATAGATAGTAGATAAACAAAAAGTTTCAAATAGTAATTGAGTTAGTCCGAACATTACCAAGTGAACATTTACCAGCAATATGTAATATTTCCTGTAGAGATTAGAAAACGAAAATGTATTAAAGTTTCAAATTTTCCAAATTGTAATATTTCCCGCAGAGACTAAACAAAACTTATTAATAGAGAAAAATGGAATATTAAAAATGAAGGAGACATGTAGATAAATTAAAGTAGATATATTGTGAAAAATAGAAAAGTGAGATACAGTTAAAGGAAGAAAGAGGAGGAGAGAGTGAAAAAATGTAAGAGAAAGATTGAAGAAGTTTGAAAAAATATAAGAGAGTGATAAGTAATATTTCCTGTAGAGTTTAGAAAACAAATTTGTAGTAAAGTTTCAAATTTACAAATTGTAAAACTTCCCGTAGAGACTAAATAAAACTTATTGATAGAGAAAAAATATAATATTAAAAAAATGAAGAAGACATGCAGATGAAATTAAAGTAGATATAATGTGAAAAATAGAAAAATGAGATAGAGTTAGAGGAAGAAAGAAGATGAGGGGGTGAAAAAGTGAAAAGGTTTGAAAAAAGTGTGAGGGAGTGAAAAAGTGAAAAAGTTTGAAAAAATGTGAGAGAGTGAAAAAGTTTGAAAAAGTGAAAAAGTGAAATTACATAAACTAGCGTGTGCACCCGTGCGTTCGCACGGGGCAACAACTTCAGTTAATGGAGAATTCCTGTCTTGTTAAAATTTATGTTTAAAATTGCAATACGAAAAAGTCTTATTTGTTGGTCCTTTGAATGCTAAAGTATTCCAAAACACGCTGCTTAAAATCACTCTTTATATATTTGTCACGAATTTTTTTTTACCAAATCGGTTATTGAGGAATGAACTTTGAGTATTTTAACGGTTTAGTTTTTTTCCGAGCAGTAAAAGACTCCAAAACACGCTGGTTATTGAGACACAAATTTCGCATATTTGAATAATTGATTTTTTTTGCAAACACAAAAGCATCTGAAACCACACAACTTAACATCGTACTTTACATACTTAGTTATTAAGTTATTTTTATTCACCAAACCGGTGACAGAGTAACAAAACTTGCATATTTAAACGGTTAAGCATCTGCACGGGCTTATCACTTTACATGACATCATTATATTCAAACGAAAATGTTAATTTGAAAAATGTCATTATTCTAAAATCAGTTGTACACTATAAAGATTGTAATAATTCTGTTGTTGTAATTACTCCAAATATTATCCCGTGAAAATCAAGACAAATTTATAATAAACGAATTTAATTAATTCGAACCTGACCCCGTGAACATTATTGACGAATTTAATTAGTATAAATCTTACCCCGTGACAACATTGCATCCCCTTCAAAAGATGACAAAATGACATTAATAGTTAGTAATAATGTC
Organism: Astragalus membranaceus; assembly: GCA_039519185.1. Classification (NCBI taxonomy): domain Eukaryota; kingdom Viridiplantae; phylum Streptophyta; class Magnoliopsida; order Fabales; family Fabaceae; genus Astragalus; species Astragalus membranaceus. The sequence continues at coordinate 136,429,236 of CM076850.1, forward strand.
TATCCAATGAATTAACATCACAAGATACTTAACAGTACGTACTAATTGTTAGTAATAATGCCTAACCAATCAATTAGCATCTAGTTAGTCAATCATATATCTTGTTGGTTCATAAAGCACTATAATTTATATAAGCATACGGTCAATCCTAACAATCAAGTGACCTACAGCCTATTGATTCTTCAAGTCATTACAATATAGGACCCCAAAATCGGACCAATTTTTAATCCCGTTACACATTTCAGTACATGGGAATAATACATACACACCCCATAACGGACACATACAATGGTGTCCAGAACCTGTGTTGTCTACCATATAATCTATTATCCTTGTCCAAAAAATTACATTTCTCAAAGACTCCAATCCTCTCAAAATTTTAAAGACAAATAAGGCTACAGATAAATTCCATTACGTGTCATGAGATATGCTAAGGTGCTAACAGAATCAGTGAATCAATTAAATAATTGGGAAAGGGAGCCAAAATAAATAAATAAACAAACACATTCATGAATCAACATTAGCACTTTACTGTATTGTAACTGCTTCTTCTTTATTAAAAAAAAGGGATCCACCTACCTGGTAAAAGCAAAAAAATTAAATTAAAAAGCTAAGAGACAATGCCAATGCAACAATGAAGAAGAGAAGAAGCACCTTTGCACATCTTGTAAGCATAGGAATCATTATGTAACATGAAAAATGACAAATAAACCTTGCAGCAGGGAAGAAGTATTATTGAATAAGAAGGCGATGGTACCATAGCTAACCGTACATCGAAGAACATGTACCATGAGCAAATAAAAAATATATCGTTAAATATAAAATACTATAAAAAAAATAAACTCGTTAAATGAACAAATAAACAATCGTACCTTGAGCGTCGCATAACCCCCTAACTGGCAGCTATCCTTTAAACACGCATAGTTCATCTGGTCATACATATATGCCAAACAAGCTGCACCCCACGCCCATTGACTAAGTGTGTTGGCGTCCTCCAGTACATACAACCACTTAGCCTCAACTCTGGTTCCGGTCTCTCTTGTAAATATAGACATCGCCAGTAAAAACAATATGAATGCCCTGGCAGCAAGAATATGCTGGTGCTGAGTAGTGTGACGTCTGCAGACTGCCACTAGCCACTCAAAGCGGAAATATGCCCCCCTGCTGGCTATAGTAACAGAACTGGGGGGATTTGTATAACCTGTCTGTCAATGGTAGATGACGCGGACATGACACATCATCCAAAGTGATCGTCATTTCCCCAAATGGTAGGTGAAATAACGATGTCTCTGGGTGCCATCTCTCAACAAATGCATAAATAAGCTCATGATCCACAGTGGTGAGAGCTGAACGGACGAGGGGCGCTAAACCTGACCTCTCAATGATAGGATAGAAGTCACGAGTCATGCATAGAGAAGACAATAGTTTATGGATTTTGTTGCCATGTGCAGCTATTTTCAATTTTTCCGGCAACTGAATAAATTAAAAAATAAACAATTATTAGACTAAACTTATATAACAAGCCTAAATATATTCAACTATCTGTATAGTTTTTACCTGTCCTCTGAGAATATTAGATGCTACATGAGCATCAAATCCAATAAGAAGTGAGCCATCCATAGGTCCAAAATACTGCTGGTCCGCCTGACCAGGCTGCTGCTCCTCCTCATCATGAGGAGGGTAGTCCTGATGATACTGCTGTTGGTAGTCATGGTAGTAGTCCTGACCAGTAGCCTGGCCATGGTAATAGTCCTGACCACCGTCCTCCTCCTCCTCCATGTCCTGCTGAGGAGCCTGCTGTCTATGTCGCTCTCGGGCACGTCTATCTCGGCGAGAAGCATGACCAGCTATCCTGATCCGTGTGCGTGTACTCACCGGAGTTTCTTCCGGTTCACCCATACCACCAGCCTGTGACGATCCACCCTGCCACAAAATCCCTCATCGAGTCTATAATTCTTTTGTCTCTACCTCTGCTAAGCACCACCGTAAATAAAAAATAAAAAAAATTAATAAACTACGGATTTATGGTAAATCCATTACCAATTTTTTCTAAAAATTGAACTACGGATTTAACGTAAATCTGTTGGTTAATTTTTGGTAAAAAATGAACTACGGATTTACCTTAAATCTGTTACCAATTTTGTTAAAAATGTTAACTACGGATTTACGTTAAATCTGCTTAGCCAATTAAAATAACAACTGCGGATTTACATAAATCCGTTTCTAATAATGCTGGGTTTATACAGATTTATGTAAATCCATTGTTAAAAACATTGTCTGCGAATTTACATACGTCCTTGGAGACGGATTTAGGTACTTTCGTGAGGGAAAAATTTTTGAACTTACTTTTTGCAAAAACGGAAGTAAATGATGAATGAAAAATGGATTTGCGTTTTTGTTAACTTTGAAGGGTATTTTTGGTTTTTTACAGGGGTTGTGGGGGTATGATGTTTAAGGGTGGGGGTACAAAAAATGGGACCCTTTTTAGAGTGTTGTTTTCTTACAACCCAACTTTACAACCAATTGCTTACACCGTATAAAATATAGTCAGTTTTACTGTGTGTGAAATTCAGAGAAAAGATAAAAAATTAAGAAATAACAAAATTGTATACAAGTGGGATACAATTATAGTGTAGATGTAAGATTTGGATGCAAAAGATTTGTCACATATTTGAACTATTATTCAGGGGCTTTCTTGACTTTTCATCTCCTAAAATATATTGGCTTAAATACAGTTTTGGTCCCCCTATTTTGACCAATTCACGATTTTGGTCCCTAAAGTTTTAATTTGACGATTTTGGTCCCCCTATTTTCCCAATTTGAAAAATCAAGGTCCCCCACCCCAATTTTGACTCAGTTTGACTGACTTATCCTACGTGGCAGCCCACGTGGACTGCCACGTAGGCACACCCCCCCACCCCACCCCCCACCACCGACCCCACCCCATCCCCACCCCACCCCAACCCACCACCCACCCCACCCCAACCCACCACCCACCCCAACCCACCACCCACCCCACCCCAACCCAACCCACCACCCGCGACGGGGAGAGGAGAGGATCGCAAATCTGCGATCTGCGGGAGTGAGAGAAAGAGAGATCTTCGCGCAGAGAGGGAGAGAGAGAGAGAGAGAGAGGGGAGGGGAGGGAGAGCGACGCATGAGGGGAGGGAGAGATCTGCGAAGGGAGGCGACGAAGGAGGGGGAGGGAGACCGATGGGGAGGGGAGGGAGAGCGAGAGCGACGGGGAGGGGGAGCGAGAGCGAAGGGGAGGGGAGCGAGAGCGAGAGCGACGGGGAGGGGGAGCGAGAGCGACGGGGAGGGGAGGGAGAGCGAGAGCGACGGGGAGGGGAGGGAGAGCGACGGGGAGGGGAGGGAGAGCGAGAGCGACGGGGAGGGGAGGGAGGGGGGTTCACGGTGGAAGGGGGAACAGTGAAGGGGGAGGGGGGTTCACGGTGGGAGGGGGAACATTGAAGGGGGAGGGGGGTTCACGGTGGGAGGGGGTTCACGAGGAAGAAGAAGGGGTGGGGGTGGGGGTGGGGGTGGTGTGCCTACGTGGCAGTCCACGTGGGCTGCCACGTAGGATAAGTCAGTCAAACTGAGTCAAAATTGGGGTGGGGGACCTTGATTTTTCAAATTGGGAAAATAGGGGAACCAAAATCGTTAAATTAAAACTTTAGGGACCAAAATCGTGAATTGGTCAAAATAGAGGGACCAAAACTGTATTTAAGCCAAATATATTTATTTTTTATCCCTCTTATCCATTTTAGTGCAAATGCTGGACCTGCGGCTTTTTTTAACTGCAGGGGATTGTGGTCCTATTTTTTACTTGTTGCTTCTCTCATCCGGTAAGATGTGATGTATACACTTAAATTGGGTTTTAAGTTGTTTTTCTTGAATGTGTCAAGGATCCCGATTTTCATCTTAGAGGTCTTATCAGACGTAAAAGGATATAGAATAGCCAACAAATGCTTTGGCACTTAATTCAATTCACATAAACATACATATAGGTGCATTGAGTTCATAATTACATACATGAACGCATACAAAGTCGGTTTACATAATTGCATGCGAATTGAGTTCATATAGGTGCATTACTTATTTTTAAGTGTATCCAAACTCAATTCAAACAAATGTACTTAAACTAAGTTGACATACTGCATAACTTATTTCTGAACATACGTAAACTCTACTCACAAAAGCATACGTGCATAACTTATTTCTGAACATCCGTAAACTCAACTCACAAAAGTATACGTAAACTAAATTTACATAAGTGCATTACTTATTTCATGTATACGTGAACTGAGTTCACATGTGTTCAAACAAAAGTTTTACACGTTCACACAAACATACGTGAACTGAGTTCATATACGTGTATATCTTATTTGTAAGTGAACAAGAGTTTAAGTCTTCTAATTTTATAAAACTAAAAATAGCAAATTTAAAATTTATATATAGAAATTACGAACATCTTTAACAAAAATTAAAAAGAAAAACATTTAAAAATATTAGCAAGTATCTTTTTTGGTTATCGTGTTGTTATTGGTGGGTAGCAAGTATTTAATGCTATGCATAGGAACTTTCATGAAAAATAAAATAATCTGAAAATTTAAAACTTATTTACTAGTTTTAAAAAGTAAATATCATTACACTGATATGACATTTAGCAATTATTTGTAAATATCATCTTAAAAAAACAATTATTTGTAAATATCTTATAGTATTTAATGTGTAATTGAAAAAATTATGCTATGACTAAAGAAATTAAAGATGCAAATTTATTTGTATTAAATGGTTAATAAAGAAAGAATTGATATTAACTTAATTTGATATGAAACTTTTACGTACATATCAACATGAAAATAACATGTGATATAATGAGAAGTTGGAGTATATACAATGACTTTGAAAGGATTAGATATTGACCAAGAAAAAATAAAGGATTAAATACAAGGAGAGAGTAAAAAATGTACCAAAAAGGACAAAGTCAAAAAAAAGTACAAGGACTCTAATATAAAGCAATAGATCTATATCAAAGATATTTAAAAAATGTGTATATTTAACAAATATTGTACAACCTAACCATACTTTTGTTAAAAAAAAGGCTCGCCTCAGTAAAAGTCATACCAAATCAAAAGGTGATATTTGTCAACTTCACATGGTTCAATTATTGTTGAGTAAAAACTGCCAACTGTTGAAGAACTGGATCCAACCAACTTCATTGGTCAGGAGATTACAAAGATTTAGATTCCAGGCTCGAGGTGTTGTCGAGCTGAAACACATCACAGTTTTACCATTCATATTGATATTGATACTTCTATGCATTCTTGGAAGACCATGTTATCAATTGTGGCTGCTTCAGCAGTTTGAATGAGCTTTTGACTAGATAATGGTTTAAAAACCAATTGTACCATATTTTACATTTTACATTCCTTTAACTTACAAGAGCTGCTCCCCTTTCAGGAGTGCTTATGATGCAAAGTCTACAAAGTGGTATAAATCAAAGATTCATTTAACACAGTGCAAGCTAAATACTCTCAATAAAATATTAAATAGCCCACAAGTGACTAATATCATCACTATCAAAACATGAAAAAAGAATAAGAATTTCATTCAGGCGCAAACCTTGTTTATATTTTGCTTTTGAAGCGCCTCCTTGACTAGCCACCAGATAATAAAGGCCCTTGTTTACTAAAAAGCGAAGAGAACAACCATGCATATGATATTAGAGTTGCTTCATGCTGCATTTTACTTCACAGTTTTGACCCCTATTACTTAAATTCTTTGATGCTAAAGGAGGAATTGGAATGTTTTCTTCTCTTCGTTTCAGGCTCTCCTAAATGCAAAGAAACAAAATTGTCTTCATCAGGAGGACCATTCCCAAGCTCAGATAGACTTTTAAATTTCAAGTCTTCTTTTGGGTAGCTTTCGCGTACTGGAGATTTTCCGGGGTGACTTGGTATGAACTGGTGTTCTACATTTGGAACTGTTTCAATCTTCTCATTTCTGATATGAAATTCATAGGGCCTTAATGATGGGTTGACTCTTTTAGATGGTTCATCATCAACTGGAATGTGCTGCATATTCAAGCAAAAAGGCTCAAAGCTCTCTTCTAGCTTATCTTTTATTGGCACAGTGGGAGAGGACTCTCCAACTGTAGAATCAACTCCAGCAGCAGAACCAGAACCAGAACCATTCCTTTGCTTTTGCTCCGCAGCTAAAAAATGACCAAGGAAAGGGAAAGTCAGCTTGACATGTTCAGCAAATTAATAAACTATCAGAAACAAGGATAAAGGGTTTGGCAAAGGGGTAAGCACACTAGAGCTAGATGAAATGGCGTCTTAGACTCTTAGTTCATGGTCTGCGGTTTGGCTGTGTTTGCATTATTTGGAAGTAACTTTGTACGGATACTTTCTAGGTTTCTTTCTTTAGTTGTTAGTATATGCAGATTGAAAACTATGGAACACTAGTGAAGGAAACCCCTTCCCAAATTGAATTACTGAATGGTATGTTACCCAATTGAGTGTTCTGGAGATCAGCTATCAGCCAAGAATGCGTCGAGGTTTTCTTATGCACGGGGAGTACTAGTTTCCTAAGTTGGGATCAGCTGAGGTTTTCTACTTGTACCCAGTTCAAGCTATCAGTTGAATTACCAACGCTTAAGCTTGTCGTGGAATGTTTAAAGATATTAGGGTTATTATTTGTTAGTTGGATTGGGCCTGCATTCGGTAGTACTAGTCCTTGACCTAATTAATAGGATAGCATTAGGTTATTAAGTAACACCTTTCTAGCAATCACATAATACATTGTTAGCACTCATTCTCTTTTTCCTATTATCTTGTCTAAACCCCAACATTTCAACAACTGTGAAACAGGAAAGCACATAATACTGCAGCCTTGGATAACTGATTCTATTAATTTAGGGGATTGAAATTTTAAGAACTAAATGTTTCAGAAACAAACCTTGGAGTGCATCATTTGTTGTTACGAGATCAAGTTCAAGGAGATCAAGAAGCCTTCCAAGGTCAACACCACTTGTCCAATTTTCTGGGGGTTGGCCAACTCTTAATTTCAAACGACCCCGATTAGCTGTCCCACCCCAGATAATGCCAACGGGGCGTGGCTTCTCTCTATTCTGACCAGTCAAGAGAATAAGGCTTCCACTGTCACCTTCAAGGTCAAACGTCTGCTGGTTCTCACCAACAACAAGAAAGTCGGTGAGAAAACAAATCCCTTTCTCATCATTATACTCCAGGGCGTAGGCCATTATAGTCCCAGTAGTCAAACCAGAACTTCTTCCAACTTTAACCACTTGCCTACCAATAAGACTGTTGATTGGAGACTGCAAGTCTATGGCATGCACTTCACCAATCTCACCCACACCTTTTACATATGTTATTACATTGTTCATATTAAAATCTTCTGCAAATGGGATGAAGGCCCCATCAGCTCGCACAAATGTTTCTGCAAGACAACAAAATTGCAATGTGCATGTGTGGCAATATGAGGGTCATGAGATGACTCAACGGAAATTTCAAAGGCAAATCATATTCAACAAATTTTTTAAATGAGTTTAGCACGAGTTTGACACGCCATTATGGAAAAATACTTAATCAAATCAAACAAACTCCGTTATCTAATTGTAGGAACTTAGATTGCTATTGAAGTGTAGCATCTCCAAGTCTTAGAGGAGGGTGAAAAGAATGGATTTAACAGATGATGTAAGGGCTAAATCAAATATTCAGCATTTATTATAGGGTTCATTTCAAGGTTATCGGATCAAGTTTCGAATCTTGAATTAGAAGACCTACTTTATGAATCGTGAATCAAACCTATTATGAATATTAAGGTAGATTATCTATAAAAATATGACATTATCAAGTAAATAAAAGTGAGGTGACATAAGAAGAAAAACCCTGAGTTGATATCTTACACATGAACAAAAAATCATAGTAATATATTATCTAATGTTTTTTAAAATATTAAGAATGAGATTATTATTATTTTTAGAAAGATCGCAATACATTACTTAACATTTTTAGAAATCATAGTATTTTTATAGAATTTTTATTCTTATTCAAATATTAGAAATCATAATAACACGTTCAATATTTTTTATTGATAGAATTAACAAACAAATGATTCAACAAAAAGAGTAATAAGTACTTGATTAATTGTAATTAACAATCCTTCACCACTACAGTAAAGAAGTGGTCCGTGAGGTCAAAAAAAGTTGGCTCGACTCTTCATTCATCCAGCCTTTTCTAAAGCTTGGTGACGTGTATCATCTCCCAAGTTCATCTTATGTTTGAACCAATTCATCCCACTACAATGTCCTCCTTTCAGTAGTCTCAGAAGCAGTCTGACTCCGTAGGCAATCCTAGACAAGCGGCCTAGCCATATGCCACCCCACAAAACAAAATTTTAAAAATCTCCTAGGGTTGATTTCCATATTTACTTAAGTATCATAATTTGTTTCCTTATTAGATTAAAATTAGAAGTTTAGAATTAGTATAAAGAGGTATAGATATTTGAGCTGTCTTTTATGATAGCATCCAACTTATTTTTCATATCAAATCAATACAATTTTATAATTATAAGTATTTTCCTTTTCCTCCCTCCATACCTTGAAGACTTTAAGGACCATCATAGGTAAAATATTCATCAAAATCTGCAATTTGAAAACAAATTACCTGGGTTTGTTCCAGCAAAAATGCCATACCAAAGGTCATCAGTAATAAATGATGTTGCTCTCTCAACTGCACCAAGATATACACCAGGTCCAAGGCTGGGTGGCAACGGATGAAACATCTTCTGGTTTGGATAGTCCAAATCAACAGCTACGTGTCGATTTGTTAGAAAACCAACTTCTCGATTTCCTGTTCGGCTTCTAACAATAGCACCCAAGGTTCCATATGTCTCTTGGCTTGCAACCTTGAAGGAGAAGAAATAAAAAAAATGTAAAGTAAAAGAGAGGAAAATAATTACCAAGAATTTATTAGATTAGATCAAGGTTCAAGATAAAGGTTATTTGTAAAAATAAGAACCAACACAATCAAAGCAGTATCTGAAACAACTTCAAAAGTTGTTAGGCCTCTCAAAACATATGTGAGAAGCGATAAGAAGTAGAGTTACTAACTATAAATCTGTTATATGTAATCTGTTATATTCTGTTTGTGTAGTTATAATTCTGTTAGTTAGTTATAGTTAGTTATTCTAGTTCATAGTTAGTTATGCTGTTGAAGTTAAGTTAGTAACCAATGCTCTATTCCCTTATTATATAAAGGGGGATCAGATAATGGTGAAGACTATCTTCTGACAGTCAATCTAGTTTGCTGATTAGATATCAGTAGAGGTGCCTAGTGGCATCTGTGTACCTTCTTCTTCTTCTTCTTCTTGTGTTTCTAATAAAATAACACAAGAGTAAAATAACAATTTAAATTGAGTTACATTGCCTTGGAAGACTGTTAGCTGGAGGCTAACAAAAGTAAAATAACAATTTAAATTGAGTTACATTGCCTTTCCTTTATCTAATAAAGGAAAGAAGCTGCCTTTCAATGGCACGACATAGCATAACCAAAAAGGAGAAAAAGACATATAAAGAATTATTTGTTTGCAACTATGCTCCACCATTTTAGCCACCATTTCATATGGAGAAACATATATGAAGAGATTTATCGCTATCATGGAAATCTTATTTTCCTTTGACTTGCATTTGGTATACAGAAAATCTTATTTTCCTTTGACTTGCATTTGGTATACAGAAAATGCAACACACAAAAAGAATTGATTCTTCAGAGCAAAGTACCTGGGAACCAGAGCCAACACATGAATCATTTCCCCTTAAGCCATCAGCAAGCTCAGTATACAATTGTTCTTTAGGAGTTTGTGCAGGTGCACCATAATAGGAGAACTCCACAACATCCACATCACACCAAACACCTCCTGGCCCCTGTTTAACAAATTAAGAAGTGACTTCAACATCGATAAATAGAAAAGCTTCATTAAAGATCAGAACAACCTATATTGAATATGTTTCTTACGCCAAATCACAGGTTTATTTGCATTTAAGAACTGTTAAACTTCTAGCATTTCAGTATTTTGAATATTTCCCTGTCTGCCAGTCTAAAGTTTATATTCCAATTTATAAACCCAAAGCACAGTGGCAATATATAACCATGCAAATACTCAAGACTAATGGAATGGAATAACAAAATTATAATCAATAATTGAATTGAAAAGTGTAAGGAGATCCACTAAAGCCATGTAGAAACCTGCAACATAGCCAGAAGAACCAAAATTCCCCACCTCAAGGGCAGCAGGTAGGCACTGAATTTGGTTGAGCCATTGCCTATGAACTTTACGGGCAACGAAGACAAGAATAGCTGGAACATCAGTCAAAACCCCTCTTCTGATCCGAAATCCAATTGCGGTGCCAAGACTGAATCGGCGTAAAATCTTGCTATGAAATGCCCTAATAGTCATCAGTTCAAGTAAGGTAGTAGCTTGCTGTCCTGTCGGCAACTGACCCAAAGTTTCGGGTAGAACTCCCTTTTGAAGATTCCCAAAATAGTTGGCCCTGTCTTCTGCTGCGTCATTCCATCGACTCAATGTAGGCCAAGAAAAGTAGGCGGCATTGCTCTCAGAATGCTGAACACCCACTGCAAAAGGTTGCAAGTGTGAAGGACTAGGACGACCATAGATATTTCTTTCCAGGTCCAAGGCCGACTCCTCCGATTGAGTTGATCCAGAATGGTGAACTCTCAGGTCCAATCGATTCTGATCCATCTGTCAGCTCTCCTACATCACACTCAATGTTACTTACAAATGTTGATTGATTGAAGAGTCACTCATCAATTAACCAAATCAAAACAACATTTCTTCAATAAATTTGGAATCAATGGAAAAGCTTCAACATAAGTAGAGAAAATTCTTCAGAGAGTATATTTTATAGAGTTGTGTATACTGTATAGACTTATCCAGCAAAAGAAAAAGATTCATTCAAAATAAAATTCATCTGCATAAATTAAACCTGACAAGTAAAAGAGTATCATTTCATTTCATATACATGACATCAACAACACAGACACGGAGTTTTCAGGGGAAGGGATTCTCGGATTCTCTCCGGTGGACTTTTCACTTTTTCACTGGATGCTGACATGTGTTAAATCCCCACTATTCAATCCCCTCTCTGCCTTTTTCTTATATTTCTTCCTCACTCTTTGTCTTGGATAGCTGAAATTTCACTTACGGGAAGAAATCCACTCTCAATTTTCAGAAAATAAATTTCAAATTCAAAAATGGACATAAAGATCATTTAGCAAGTTCATCCGTTGCAGAGGCCACCCACAACTCATGAAATTCAATTAGTATTTAGTCATATGAAGAGCTAAAATAAAAGGTAACAAATATATAAATATAAAATAGGAAAACCTCTTTGAGAACTAAATGAAAAATTAGGACTATCATCTTCTAAAAACAAAATTGGTAGCAAAATTGGAAGTAATACATACAATACAAAGCGAGTCCATGAGAAGAAAAAGGGTATGAAATTTGTAACTAACAATTGAAAAATCTGAAGCTCGTCACAAGCTAGAGGCAGGCTTAAGCCAGAAAGTCATCTAACTAAAAACGGAAGAATGGACAAAGAAACAAACAAACAGTGTGTAGAAGAGAAAACGAGAACAGAAAAGGAAAACGCAAACGGGGCAAAAGGAGCTTGAAAACAAAACGCAAGGGAATGAAAAGATACAATATTGGAAGGTGAGAGAGAGAAAACTAACCGATCCGCAATGTTGTTGGAGAAACGGAAATGGCCTCAAAGAAGAGGAGCTTGAAGGTTTTCATGCCCTAGTAGTACATGTAGATTCTATGCCAATCATCAATAAGATTAAGATTTGCAGAAGAAAAAAGGGAGTATCACTAAGTGAAAGTAAATTAGAATGTAATCATAGATAGAAGATAGCAATGGCTGCAAGCAAACGGTACGGACGATATTATAAGAAAGAAAGAATTTTATTCAAAGAAAGAAAGAAGAAGGGGGATAAAAAGCAAAGCAGTGTACAAAATACTTGTGGACTGCCGAGAAGCGTTAATTAATATATACTATATTACTCCCTGTTTCAATTTAATTGTGGTTTAAGGTTATACGCGGCTTTTAAAAAAATGACTAGCAGTATACCCGTGCATATCTATGGGTGTTATTATTGTTGTGTTATTTTTATTAACAGACTTAGACGTAATTTAATTAGTCCAAATTTTACCCCGTAAAAATCAAAACTAATTTAAAGTAGATAAACAAAAAGTTTCAAATTGCAATTGAGTTAGTCCAAACATTACCCCGTGAACATTTACCAGTAATATGTAATATTTCCCGTAAAGATTAAAAAACAAAATTGTATTAAAGTTTTAAAATTTTCAAATTGTAATATTTCCCATAGAGACTAAATAAAACTTATTGATAGAGAAAAATTGAATATTAAAAACGAACGAGACATGTAGATGAAATTAAAGTAGATATATTGTGAAAAATAGAAAAATGAGATAGAGTTAGAGGAAGAAAGAGGAGGAGAGAGTGAAAAAATGTATGAGAAATATCGAAAATGTTTGAAAAAATATATGAGAGAGAGAGAGTGATAAGTAATATTTCCTATAGATATTAGAAAACAAAATTGTAGCAAAGTTTCAAATTTTACAAATTGTAATATTTCCCGTAGAGACTAAATAAAACTTATTGACAGAGAAAAAATAGAATCTTAAAAAAATGAAGGAGACATGTAGATAAAATTAAAGTAGATATATTGTGAAAAATAGAAAAATGAGATATAGTTATAGGAATAAATAGGAGAGGGTGAAAAAAAGTGTGAGAAAGAGTGAAAAAGTTTGAAAAAGTATTTGAGAGAGAGTGAAAAAGTGAAAAACTTTGAAAAAAGTGTGAGAGAGGGTGAAAAAGTTTGAAAAAGTGAAAAAATTTAAAAAAATAAAATTACATAAATATCCTAAAAATGTTTAGTTGGGAAAATGGCAAGATCGATATTTTGGTAGTAGGTTAAAGATATAGATAAATAGTAGCTTAAATATGCTATTTTCTATGCTCAAAAAGTATGGTAGGACTAAAATACCGCTATATTATTATGAGGAGAGGTGAATGGAAACCTTGGAAATACAAATAAAAGTTAGGGTATTGTTAGAAAAAAATAATAAATGTTGCGTTGGAATTCTAAAGTGACAAATAATTTGAGACCAAGAAAAATGACAAAAATGACAATTAAGTTGAGAGAGAGGGAGTACTATCTATCTTTAATATATTTCTTTTAGCCCTTTTCTTAGTTGTTATTTTATTTTTAATTTTTTTATTTTTTATTTTGGTTTCTGTTTAGCTCAGCTGACTATAAAAAAACAAGAACTTGATATATCTTCTAAAATAATATTTAAATTTAGGTTTAAATACTTTTTACCCCCTGCAAATATACCCATTATCCAGTTACCCCCCCCGCAAAAAAAAAAAACGTTTAAAACAAACCTTGCAAAATATAATTTTATCCAGTTACCCCCCTGCCGTTAAATTTTCTGTTAAAAACTGTAAAATTAACATTATCCAGTTACCCCCCTGCCACGTGTCACCTTATTATTGGGCCTCTGTGACACGTGGCACTGACATGCCACATCAGCTCCTATGTCACCACTGCCACGTGTCACTGACATGTGCCACGTCAGCAGCCAATGGATGGCTGCCACGTGGCACTAGTTGTTACACTCAAAAATAAAGAATTTTGTGGCCTCCAAGGGTGTTGAACTCGTGACCCCTTACTCACACCCACACATCCTAACCACTGAACCACATTAGTATTTGTGATTATTATCTCACCTATCAATATTTATTACATTATTTGTTACTTTTGTTAAAAAAAAATCTGCAAAATCTCAGAATCATCATCGTTTGGTTCCAGATGCGTTTTCCAGTAACTGCAGATTTTTTTCATTCCTCTAATTCTTCATTCCTCTCCTCTCTCAGATCTTCTTCTCCACCCTTCCTTCTCACTTCACTTTACAGCAAATTCCTCTCCTCTCTCAGATCTTCTTCTCCACCCTTCTCTCTCAGTCGCGTTCTCTCTCTCTCTCTCGTCCGTCTCTCAGTCGCGTTCTCTCTCTCTCAGTCGCGATCTTCTTCTTCACCCATGAATCTGAAATACAAACGTTTCTGGGTTTCCCCTCTCTCTCTCGCAGATTCATCGTATGGTTTCTGGAAAAAACGATTGAAGATGATGAAGAAGAAGAGAAACGCAATTGAATGGATTTCGTATCGTTTGAGGTTGCTGGCAAAATCGTTTGGTTACAGAATCGTTTGCTGAGAAAAGGAATTGAAGAAAAAGAATCATTTGGTTCCAGATGCGTTTTCCAGATGCGTTTTAATTCCAGATGAGTTTTAATTCCAGATGATGATTTTCGTTTTCGTTTTAATTCCAGATGCGTTTTCGGTTCCCACTTGATGCGTTTGAAGAAGAAACAATTGTTGCGTGGTTAGGATGTAGTTTGCAGATGATGAAGATCACTTATTTTTTCCAGATGCGTTTTTGTTTTAATTCCAGATTCGTTTGCAGATGTGGTTTGCAGATGATGAAGATCACTTTTTTTTTAAATTAAGTAACAAATAATGTAATAAATATTGATAGGTGAGATAATAATCACAAATGTTAATGTGGCTGAGTGGTTAGGATGTGTGGGTGTGAGTAAGGGGTCACGAGTTCAACACCCTTGGAGGCTACAAAATTCTTTATTTTTGAGTGTAACAACTAGTGCCACGTGGCAGCCATCCATTGGCTGGATGGCTGCTGACGTGGCACATGTCAGTGACACGTGGCAGTGGTGACATAGGAGCTGACGTGGCATGTCAGTGCCACGTGTCACAGAGGCCCAATAATAAGGTGACACGTGGCAGGGGGTAACTGGATAATGTTAATTTTACAGTTTTTAACAGAAAATTTAACGGCAGGGGGGTAACTGGATAAAATTATATTTTGCAAGGTTTGTTTTAAACGCTTTTTTTTGCGGGGGGGTAACTGGATAATGGGTATATTTGCAGGGGGGTAAAAAGTATTTAAACCTTAAATTTATTTTATAATACTAAAATATAAAATAATAAAATGTCGTTAAGAGATTGGATATCGGGTTTTAGGGCATCCACAATGAATGGTTTTAGTCTCTTAAGAGTTGGAATCTTAGACGTACCCTCCATTGTGGAGATTAAAAAGTGGGTACTATTAAAATAGAACTCTTGAATAAGAAATTCTCTCTCCTCTTACGCAGAGACCCACATATTTACTTTTCATATGTCATAATATAAATTATTGTTAAAATGTAAAATGATAAAAAGTTAGTGTGACCCATTTAGTAAATTTTGTTGGGATTCTAAGTTGAAAAGAAGGAGCTCTTATATAAGTACTACTATTAAAAATTTATAAATGAGTTATGTGTACACGTAGGACCTATTTAAGTACTCAGTTTGGGTTTCTCCATTGAGGATGCTCTTATACTCAATAAAATTCTATGGGTATCCTAAAAAAATTGTTTTGACTATATGTATACTCCTCAAATCATTTTTTTGGTTCCGGTGTTAGTGATGCGCAATATCCATCAGTTTTGCCGGTGATTAATTTACATCGAGAAACTTGACTGGCCACGTGTATCAACTTTGCCGGTTCATGTGATTCTCCTCTCTCAATAGAGTTTTTACCGCGTACAAGACTCGAACTGGAGAACTTAGAGTGAGATCCTAACCTATTTACGACTCAAATCGACCCTTGTTGGTATACTTCCTCAAATCTTAAATATAAGGAAAAAATATCTCATACTCTTTAAAAAAATTAATTACCCTTATTAAATTTGGAGCCAAATACTCTACATTCAATTTCGCGAGCATTTATCCCCAGTAGGTAGCTCAGTTAGCGAGCCAAGGGATACCGAAGGAGTGCACCAAAAGAGTGCAAGAAGGAGATTCCGGGTTCAAACCCCAGAAACTAACATTTCCCCCACCCCCACTAACATTACCTATCAAAAAAAATTGCCGAGCATTTTGTACTATTATTAAGCGAATTTTTTTGTCTTTTCGGTACTTAAAATTTCTCTCTCCTCTCTCTCTCTCTCTCTCTCTCTCTCTCTCTCTCTCTCTCTCTCTCCCTCTCTCTCTCTCTCTTTCTCTCTCACTCTCTCTCTCTCTCTCTCTCTCTCTCTCTATATATATATATATATATATATATATATATATATATATATTACTCCCTCCATTTCACACTACATGTCGTTTTAAGGTTATTTACACATACCAATGAGATTAATAATTTTTGTTACTTCTTAAAATTTCTCTCTCCCCCCCCCCCTCTCTCTCTCTCTCTATCTATCTATCTATATATACAGGGCCGTCCATGGGCCTGTGCAAGCTGTGCTACTGCACAGGGCCCCGGCCCAAAACCAAATTTTTAGGGCCCAAAAATATAATAAACACTTATATAAACATTTTTGGGGAAAAATATTAAATGTTCCTCGTGTCTAACTGGCGCTAAAGATTGCGCTAGTCAGTTGAATTCAGCGAACACGCGAGTTCGATTCCCAGCGTCTTCATTTTTTGCGAAAAAACAACAAGGCGTTATAATCTTTTTTTTTGGCAAAAGGCCATGGTGGGGTTCGAACCGCTACCCTGCAAGTGAGTAATAAAAGCGCCAAACACTTCGCTATTGGCGTTAAACTTAATTTAATCGCATACATTTACAATATATGCCGTTTTTCATTACATATCTCAATGTATAATTAAAATACTTTTTTTAAAATTTAGTTTTGTTTGTATATATATAGTATTTTTACATTTTTTTTATATTTGATTGTTGGATATATTTGTTGATGATTTTGGCCCCACAATAAATTATGTAAACCTCTGTTACCGAGGGGCCCAATTTTTTAGATTTGAACAGGGCCTCTCAATTATTTGGGACGGCCCTGTATATATATATTACTCTCTCCGTTTCACAATACATGTCATTTTAAGGTTATTTACACATAACAATGAGGTTAATAAATATTGTTACTTCTGATTGAAGTATTTATCTTTTTCCTTTTTTTACAAGAACAAGCTTATAGCATTTCATTATGAACAATAGTCTCAGTACAGGTTGGAGCGAAATCAAAAAGTTGGGAATTAGCATTAAATCTTGATGCTCTCGTAAGAGTGTGAGCGGCAAAATTTGTTTGTCTCCGAATAAAGCTAACCTTTAGGCTTGAAAAATGAGATAAAAAATTCCTACAATAAGACATTAGGACACCAAACTCGATATTGGTTAGCGGGCCCGTCTTCACTCCATGCACAACCGGTGAATAATCTAGCTCTATGGAAACATAAGTCAGTCCCAACTCACCTAGCCAGAGTAGTGCTTGTCAAAGTCCCACTGTCTCTGCTTCTGTTGGTGTTGGAGTACCATTAAACCACATAGTTTTATTTTTGTAATGAGAGCCTGTAGACGTACGGATGCACGCACTCAAACCATACTCGTTGTCACTGTTGAAAAGAGTCGCGTCTATATTACACTTGTAGACAGTAAGTTGTGGACGCCGCCATCACTGAACATGAGGAATATGATCTGCACTATTAGCTGTAGCAGCATTACAGTTTGCTCTCACCATCCTCCATTCAGGAAAGAAACCCTTTGCCTTATTAACAACATGGTTAACCGGTTGCAAAACACCATTCCAGACCTTATCATTTTGACGTCGTCATATTGCCCAAAGCATCGTATTTATCTTTTTCTTAGAATCTCATTAACTATTTATTATTTTATTCTACATATTTTTCTCTTTGCATTGAATAGTTAAAGGTATTATTGATAAAATAATAGCAATTGTTGTATTGAACTTTAAAATCGAGAGTGAAATAAAATTATTGTTAAAAACCGGAGGTAGTACTAATTGTACGGACTTTAGGGCCTGCATGATCCATTAAATTTTTGTTAAATAACCAAAAGAATGTTGCAACTGTCAAATTATTCTTCATAAGATTTTGTTCCATAGGAACAAGAGAACTAAAATTTAAATTAATTGAAAGAAACTTTAAGTAAAATATAAATTGAGAAAGGGAATATATACTATATCCTATTTCTGTCACAACTTACAATTATGATTTATGAGTGGAGAAAATTTGACGGAGGAGAAATGGGCACCTGAAAATAATATAGGTATTTATTGGATATATTTATCAAAAAAAAAATTGTGAGGGTGGGGTTTAGGGGGCCATCCCTGTTTGCTCCCCAAAAGCTGCACAGTACCCTTTCAATCTAATAATTCATTTCCCACCTAGCTATAAAATTCAGGCTAGCCAAACCCAAAAAGAGAAAGAAAAAAAGTCGATATACTTTGGCTCCATCTATTCTATGAAAACATTTTTTATTTTGAACTTTTAAAATTTGTGTTAGTTTTATATGTTACCAGGAAGATAAGAGACTTTTTTAAATAAAAAATTGGGTTTCTTTTGCGCGTAATTACAGAGACTAATCCCTCGAGTCGGGTATGACCACAATGGGCGGAAAAACTCTCCTCAAGAGATTTAACATTGCTGCATGCATAAGGCTAGATTCAAACTCAGGATCATGATTAAACTGGAAGAGGCTCCTACCATTTGATTCTAGTGCTCTCGGGTGGAAGATAAGAAACCTATTAAAACGAATAATTGTATGTATTTATGAAAATAATGAAAATTTATACGATAATAAAAATTTATAAGAAGAAGTAGTTTCTATATTTCTGTAGATATGTCTCATCTTTTTTCTATCATAATGGTTTCTTTTACAATTATCGTAATAGTTTACTTCAAGAGTTTCACATATTTTTATCAATTAACAAATTAAACTGAACACATATTTTAAAATTAAAAAAAGTTGTTTTCTCAAAGTGAAAGGGCCATTAAATCTTTTTTTTTACTAAAAAGAAAATTTATTTATTCAAATTGATAGATTACATTGATGATAATACAAACTCAAAATCACCAAAACCACAGATGAATCTGCGAACAAAGTCACTACACCAAATCTAATTGCATAAATAAAACGGCAAAATGCCTACAAATGTGATAAAATAAAAGTCACTGGAGTACCCATGCCTCTGGATTTGTAACTTTGAGGCCATAGTCATTGGTTGAATCTGCAATAGGTCGAAGTTGATCTGCCGATGCAAACGAACACCGCAACAATACAGATCAAAAACACCACAACAAGACGGGAAATCAAAAACGCCGCACCAAGACGAAGAACTGCAGCTTATCTACTGAATAAATGTCCAACAAAGAGGTTGAATAATGCAGTGCCAGAGGAATTGTGGTGTGGCAAGAAACCTGTGGTGAATCATTTTAAGAATTTTTGGATCCATTTGCTATGCTCATGTACCAGATGCAAGAAGGAGAAAGTTGCATGACAAGAGTGAGAAGCTGATCCTTGTTGGATACCATTCAACAGGAGGTTACAAGCTGTATAATCCTGTGACAAACACAGTAACAGTTAGCAGAGATGCACTGGTGAAGGAGGAGGAAGTGTGGGATTGGAATGGTGTGCAGGATCTTGATACTTCATCCTCAGCACCTGTGACAGTGATTCAGTGATGGTGAATAGACTGATAATGAAGAACCATAGTTAGAATCAGAACATTCTGATGATGGTGAAGATCAGAATGTTAGACCAAGGAGAGTAAGGCATCCGCCACAGAGACTTGCAAACTTGTTCTGACAAATTACTCCTGGGAGATCCCTCACTGTTGGTTGTCTTGACAATTTCAGCGACATGGGGACGCCGACTCTCGAGTTCAAACCCGGATGTGAGCCGAGGTAGTATGCGTGAGTGGTGTTTTTTTGCCATTTCACCTAAGTAGACAAAAAAATTACTCTCAGGAGGTTACCCGACTGTTGTTTGTGGTTTTGTCTCTCTCCTCCGCATTGTGTGGTTTATCATAGACTGTTTATGGATAATACTATTGCTCAAAGCTGTTTTCAGGAGACATTTGGGAAGCATATATCGGGTTAAATAGCACTTTTGTTACCATTAATATTGTGCAACCCACTTAAATATGGTAAACTTCCTTCAGGTAAATTAATCCTCACATGGATATGCATACAACACTCTATATTTATTACTTATAAAAAACACTCAATATTTATTATGACTTCATCGACCAATGTGTTCCATAGTTGATTTGACATCTATTTCGGAAAAAGTGATAAAATCAAGAGTCTTGAATCCCCTAGGCATAAACATCAACTTGTTCACCCACTCGGGGTAAGGCTTCCTGAACATAGGTATATCAAGAGGTTTTAGCTAAATTCCAAAGTACTACTTGATAGTATCAGCTATTACAATAGGATCTAGGAGTTGGGACCCTGGAGACCTTGAATCGACTGGGACAGAGGAACATTGTAATTGATCTAGACTGCCTTGGACTCTAGCCTGAGTTGGTACCAGAGGTGGATTAGTGACCCATGTCTGCTCTGAATTAACTTGGCTAGGGTTGCCGAAGTAAGTTCCTTGCACAAACTGTTGGCTAACTTGTAGTAAGGTGGAACATTAATCCATATCTGCCTCACCATGGTTGCCTACAGCCTGTTGTGATGGAAGTGAACCCACCAGAGGATGAACAACTACATAAGAATAAGGCTGGTGAGGTGGTAGGTTAGCCGAGCCAAGTGGGTGTTTAGCTCATGTAAGCTGATTCAGGTAATAACCACCAGGCCTATCAGTTCTCGCTTCTGGGCCAAAGGTGATGAGAATTATTGTTACTAATTCACTCAAAATAACGGATCGTTCCATAATCAAAGAGATAACTAGACAATAAAAAGACAAAAGACAAGAAAAGGGAAGAAAATCGAAAAGATGGAAAGACAAGAAATGAATCTATGTGGTGAAGAGAAGTCACATCTTTCATGGAAATATGATAATCCTCATGTTTGGATCACCACAAAAACCCTGAGCTATTGATAAGATCCCAAAGATGGTTCAAGGAAGAACCCTAGAGAGAGCACTTATGCTAATTCCTCTCAAATTAAAAATATGACCAAATGTCTTTTACAACTCGCAAAACATTATGTATAGAGAATAAGTTGTGGGCTCACTAAAAAGACAAACATAACAACTAAAAGCCCAAATTCAAGCCCAAACTAGGCCTTACACAATTAAGTTTCTAAGAAAGGGAAATAACATGACTAAAAATGTTTGGCTTATTACAATTATAAATTTCTATGAAATATCAACTACAAGAGCATTTAAAAAACAATGAACAATTTTAGAACATTTGCTATCATTAAGCAAATTAATCATTTGAGCTTCCAATTGTTCTTTAATCTTTTTTGCTCTTCCTCTTGTTATTGGTACAAGTGCCAAGTCTTGAATCTCCATGCTCTTTGTGTCCATAACATTCCCTCCCTCTTGAAAAGAATTCGACCTCGAATTTAAATCTTCAATATCTTCAAGGTTCTCATGTGTACCTACATCAAAAGGAGAAAGGTCACTAACATTAAAAGTGGCTCTCACATTATACTCATTGGGCAAATCTATCTTGTATGCATTATCATTGTAGCGCTCCAAGACTTGAAAGGGTCCATCACCCCTATGTTGAAGCTTGGATTTTCTTTGGGAAGGAAACCTTTCCTTCCTAAAGTGAACCCAAACCCAATCACCGGGTTCAAAAACCATTTTTCTCCTTCCTTTGTTGGCACTCCTAGCATAGTGCTCAACCTTTTTCTCAATATTTTCCTTGACCCTGGCATGTAGTTCTTGCACAAATTTGGCTTTATCTTCGGCATCCTTGTGTAGCACATCATCACTTATGGGCAAAGGAATCAAATCAAGAGGGGTTAGTGAATTAAAACCATATGCTACCTCAAATGGAGAGTAAGATGTAGTGCTATGAGACACTCTATTATAAGCAAATTCAATAAAATGTAGGCATTCCTCCCATGCCCTCAAATTAGAGTGTAAAATGGTCCTAATTCCTAAGCATGGTACCTAAGGTCCTATTGACTACTTCAGTTTGGCCATCCGTTTGGGGGTGGCAAGTAGTAGAGAATAGAAGCTTAGTACCAAGCTTAGCCCATAAGGTTTTCCAAAAGTGGCTTAAAAATTGAGTCCCTATCCGATACAATGGATTTGGGAACCCCATGCAACTTGACCACTTCCTTAAAAAATAAATTAGCAATGTTACAAGCATCATCAACTTTATGGCAAGCAATAAAGTGGGCCCTTTTGGAAAAACGGTCAACCACTAAAATATAGAATCATGCCCATGCTTGTTCTTAGGCAAACCCAATACAAAATACATAGACAAATCAACCCAAGGGGAGGATGGTATAGGGAGGGGAGTGTACAAACCATGAGGCATACTTTTGGATTTAGCTTTTTTACAAACAATGCATCTAGAACATATCAAATGCACATCATGCCTCATTTTAGGCAAAAAAAAAAATGCTCATGCAACATCTCTAAAGTCTTATGCTCCCCAAAATGTCCCATTAACCCCCCTTCAAGCACTTCCCTAGCAAGTAACTCACGCAAAGAACACTTAGGGATGCACAATTGATTTCCTTTAAACAAATACCCATCATGTCTATAATATGAATCATGAGACATAAGTTTACAAGCATTAAAAAGAGAGGCAAAATCATCATCGAAGGCATACAATTCTTTCAAATGGTCAAAACCTAATAACCTTGTTTGAAGGGTGGCGATTAATGCTTATCGCCTAGAAAGAGCATCCACCACTACATTTGTTTTCCCCTTTTTATGTTTAATGACATAAGGGGTTTTTTCAAGGAATTCTACCCATTTGGCATGTCGCTTGTTAAGCTTTCCTTGGCTCTTTAGATACTTCAAGGATTCATGGTCACTATGAATCACAAATTCTTTGGGAAGTAAATAATGTTGCCAAGTGTGTAATGCCCTCACTAAAGCATATAACTCTTTGTCATAGGTGGAGTAGTTTAAACTAGCTCCATTCAACTTTTCACTAAAGTAGGCAATAGGATGGCCTTCTTGAAGTAGCGCGGCTCCTATGCCTATATTGGAGGCATCACATTCAAGTTCAAAAGTCTTTGCTAAATTGGGTAAAGCTAAAATTGGGGCATTCATCAATTTATCTTTGAGAGCATTGAAGGCCTCTTCTTGCTCTCTTCCCCATCTAAAGGACACATTCTTTTTAACAATTTCATTCAAAGGAGCGGCTAATGTGCTAAAGTTAGGCACAAAGCGCCTATAAAAACTAGCTAAGCCATGGAAACTCCTCACTTCACTTAAACACTTTGGTGTAGGCCAATCCTTGATGGCCTTGATTTTAGCTTCATCAACCTTAACACCTTGTGCACTCACAACAAATCCCAAAAAGGTAAGTTTCATCTTTGCAAAAACTACACTTTTCAAGATTAGCATACAACTTCTCACTTCTCAAAACATTCAAGACACTTCTCAAATGGTCAATGTGATCATGCATATTAAGACTATATATGAGAATGTCATCAAAGTACACAACAACAAATTTTCCAATGAAATTTCTTAAGACATGATTTATCAAACGCATAAAAGTGCTAAGGGCATTAGTCAAGCCAAAAGGCATGACCAACCACTCATAAAACCCAAATTTGGTCTTAAAAGCGGTGTTCCATTCATCTCCCTCTCATTATTTGACTGTACCCACTCTTTAAGTCAATTTTGGATACAACAAGCACCATGTAACTCATCAAGCATGTCATCAAGTCTAGGTATTGGGTGCCTATATTTAATTGTGATGTTATTAATGGCCCTACAATCGGTGCACATACGCCAAGATCCATCCTTTTTTGGGACTAAGATGACCGTGTTGGACTATATGATAACCTTAGAGGGGGGTGAATAAGGTTATACGCTAAAATTGAATTCTTTTTCGTTTTCAAAAATTAACGATGCCCGTTTAAATCAAATGCGGAAAATAGGATTTAAACTATATGCAGTACCTAAGCAAGTTATACCTATGACAGATCCAGTTACCGTGATATTTTATGCTAACCACACTATTATCAAATTTAACGATAACGCAGCACAATGAAATCAAATATAACGATAAACAAATATAAACAAACACAAAGTAAAGAGAAGGGAAAGAGATACACCGTGATTTTTACGAGGTTCGGGATAAAAGCCCTACGTCCTCGGCCTCCGGCTTTGCAACCTTTGGACTTGATAACAATCACTATATGAGAAGAACTTCTTTAACATTTTACAAGCAAGCAACTTCCCTATAGCTAATCTCAATTTTCCCCAATTTGAGAACCCAAGCTCCCCGCTAAGGATTTCGCTACCAATCCAATCTCCCCAAACGAACGACCCAAGAACACTTCCTAGGATTTCACTACCACTCCAATCTCCCCGATTGAACGACCCAAGAACACTTCCCATGATTTCACTACCACTCCAATCTCCCCAATTGAACGACCCAAGAACACTTCCCAGGATTTCACAACAACCAATAATAGATGAATACAACAGAGAAACTATGATCCAATCACTCAAACAATATAACAGTATAGTAGTTGAGAGAGATGAGTGATTTGGATTTAAAGATGAAGAACTTGAAAGAATAATTTGACGGTGAAAGTTCTTCTTTTTCTCTTTTTCAGATTTGTAATTTTGCGTAGTGTTGTTGTGTATTGAACGTGAAAGCCAAAGTCCTATTTATAGGATTTGCAAAAATATGACCGTTGGACAAAAAATGAATCAATTATTTGCTTAAAACAATTGTGTATGATAATGGATTAAAATGTGACCGTTGTAGCACTTTTAAGAAGGAGACGAATCGATTATGTGCTTGAAATAACTAAGATCATAATCGATTATGTCTTCTAAATAAGTAAGATGGGAATCAATTGTTTGCTTAAAACAAAGAGCCAATAATCGATTATGTGCTTCCAAGAAGAAGCCCCAAATCAGTAACCGGCTCAGCCCGGCCAGTCGGACCGGGAACCGGGGGGGTAACCGAGCCGGTCAAAGTTTTGGATCGGCCATGCAGCAAACCAGTGGGAACCGGTGTGACTCGGCCGGTTTTTGGAAAAACCGGTGACCCGGCTCGAACCGGACCGGGTTGTGCATTTTGTTTTTTTTTTTTATCAAATCTTTGAACTGTAATTGGGAGGGGCCGCGCGAACGCAGGCCCCCGCTATTGATTGCCATCTAGGTAAGTATGTTTCCCATTGACATACGCCGTGCTTTTATATCTCATTCTCCTCCCTGTTCCGTTCATTCTATGCGATGTGGGACTATTTGTAAACTATTTAAAACAAAAGAGACTCAAAACCCTCAACAAAATGACATTAGTGGGGTTTGAACCCCTGACCTGTTGAAAGCAAATGCTGAGCGCTACCATGAGGCTACCAATCTTATTGAGGATATTATTTATTTCAAATATATATAATTGGTACATCTTTTCCTAAAAGTCAAGTACGCTCATTCTCATGGCATTAGCTTGTAATATTAATATTATGTTTCAACAAACTTATTTAATATTAAGTATTTTTTTAAAGATTTATTTAATATTAAGTTGTTAACTTATGAAATTTGTTCTAAATATTTATTGAAGCATGATATGAACTTTTAAAATTTATTTAATATATACCAAGCAAATAAAAATAAAATAGGCATGGTGTGTAATTTTAGCAAATTAAGTTTTACAAGTATGAAATATATAGGTCCTGAAAATTTGGGAATTTTTTATATTTTAGTAGATATAAAATAAACATAGTTATTAATTTTACAGGGACGAAATTTATATTATATACTATATAGGTATTGAAAATTCTCGAAATAGAGACCGGGTCCGAGTCATCCGGTTCCGGTTTTGGTCATGCGGTTCAACTGTCGACCCCTCAGTCCGACCCTTGACCCAGTGACCCGGTACCTTCACCGAGTCGGTCACCGGTCCGAGTTTTAAAACATTGCCCCAAATCGATTTTGGACTTTAATGAGGAAGTAAACAATCGATTGTTTTTGTTTCAAAAAAAAGGAAGCTGAAATCGATTATATGCTTTAAATAACTAAGGAAGAAATCGATTATATGCTTTAAAAGATAGAGTAATCGATTTTTCCATTTAAAAACACAAGCCTGTTAATCGATTGTTTTCTTTCCAAAACATATTCCTTTAAAAACCCATAGGCTAATAATCGATTTCTAGCTTTGTGAAGGAAGCCACAAATCGATTATATGCTTGAATAAATAGGCTAGAAATCTATTATCAACTTATAAACACAAAGTCATCAATCGATTCTTAGCTTTAACATTTTCTCATGCTACATGCCTACCTATTAGGCTTTTATAAAATATTTTTGTAAGCTTTTAACACAACAGTTATATTTTAAAAAATCATCTCTCAACTACTAAAAGTTATATAACTGAAGTGATAGGATCTTACACTGTGTCCTATCAAAAGAAGATTAACAATTAGGTCTTGAACTCTAGGGTAGCTTCTCTTCCAAGCCGCTACACTTTAAGATATCCTGCTCTTTGATTCATGTCCTGTACTTTTGTTCAACTGTAACCATTAGTAGACAGATTGTAATTTGTTATCATACAAAACAAAGAGTGTTTTTCCTTGGTTCAACAGACCGGCATGGCACAAGGGCTTAGGCTTTCCCTAATCCAACCACTATTCACAAGCTTTTGGACTTGTCTTTCTATTTCTTTTGTTTGTTCCGGATTATTCCTATAAGGAGGCCTACTGGAAAAAGAAGCACTTGGAAGCAAATCAATTTGGTGCTCAATGCCTCTTAAAGGGGGTAAGCCTTGAGGTATATCCTTTGGGAACACATCATTAAAAGCATGCAATAGACAATCCAAAGCATTAGAGGAAACCTCTTGAGAAGAAGACAAATACAAGTCATTACAATAAAGCAAATATAAAGGTTGTCTGGCCAATAAAGTTTTCCTAACCACATGCTCTCTAAGAAACAAACTCTCCACTTTTGGAGTGGAATCCGCGGCACAAGATGAATTGATATTCAAGATGGTTTTTTCTTTAGCATTATTTTTATCTTGTTCCCTTTTTTGTTTCAAAATGATTTGATCATGACAAACTTCTTTGGGACTAAGAGGTAAAAGAGTCACTTTGTGTTTGTTATGCACAATTGTGAAAGTGTTAGATTTACCATCATGAACTACCATTCTATCAAATTGCCAAGGCCTACCCAAAAGGATATGGCTGACTTCCATAGGCACAACATCACATAATATTTCATCATTATACTTGTCTATGCTAAAAGAAACCAAAACTTGCTTGTCCACCAAAATTTCCTCATTTTCAACAAGCCATTGAAGTTTATATGGCCTAGGATGATTAGTTGTTTTCAAAGAAAGTTTATTGACTAATCTAGAAATAGCCACATTTGTACAACTACCACCATCAATTATTAAAGAGCAAACATTTCCCTCCACCGAGTATCTTGTGTGGAAAATGTTTTCCCTTTGTGATTGATCATTTTCCTTCACATTTAATCCTAGGAGTCTCCTAATCATTAGAAGGTCTCCTTGCACGGGAGCCAACTCACAACCACTTTCATTTTCACTAGAGGAAGATGGTGAGGTGGAGGAATATGATGAGGAATTGGACTCATGCATCTTTTTTTAGAAATCATTATTCTTTTGTTTGGACAATTAGATGCAATGTGTCCTCTTCCTAAGCATTTAAAACACTTTGATGAATGAGAAGGAGTGGGTGGTAGAAGTAAAAAAAAATTCTTTAGAAGGGTTAGAAGACTTACCTTCCTTAGGCCTCGTGGCTTCTTTGCTTGATTCACCCTCCTTCTTGTACTTATCCTTCCAAGTTGAGGAGTCTTTATGCTTCCATGATGAGGAGTACTTCTTGTAGTTGCTTTTTCTCTTGATTTGTTGCTCCACCTTCGAGGTTTGGTGGACCAACTCTTCTATGTCCATGAAATGTTGAAGTTCAACTACATCCCTTATGTCATAGCTTAGGCCATTGAGGAACCTAGCTATAAGGGCTTCTTCATCCTCCTTTGTGTTGGCTTTCCATACTTTTGTTTCCTTGCTTCAATCTTTGGAGCTTTTGTTGGAGCTCCCTAGTGTAATGTGAAGTACATATCTTTTTCTCAATATGGTTTTCAACTCCTCCCAATCTTCAAGTGGTCTAGCACCACATCTTCTCCTATCTTTCACAAGTTGATCCCACCACAACAAAGCATAATCTTTAAATTCCAAAGTTGCAAGTTTCACCCTCCTTTCTTCTTCATTTTCATGGGCCTCAAATAGTTGATCAATTTTGAGTTCCCAATCTAAGTATGCATCGGCATCATTCTTGCCATGAAAGGATGGGAACTTGATTTTTCCTCCCTCACACCTTTGCCTTGGCCTTCTATTATCATCTCCATTGTTTCTATGATGCCTACCATGACCCCTATGCATTCTTCCATGCCTTCTTTCTCTATTGGTTTCATCATCAAACTCATCATCTTGAGAATGTCTCCCATGATTGGACCTTGTATCTCTTTGGTGTAAAGATTCCTCCCTCAATTCATTGACTTGAGTATTTAATGCAATGGTTTGAGCATCCATCATTCTAGTCAACTGATCCATAAGGGAAGCCGTCCTTGGAGAATGAGGTATAGAATCACCCATATTCAAGTATCCAATATCACAAAAATAATAGAACAAAATAAAAAATAAAAAATAAAAGTAATAGTAAAAAAAAAAAGGACCTCTCCACACACCTTAGTGTTTACACTCAATAATGGTCACTCGTGTTTGTCACTCGATTGGTTTTTTTTAATGAGATACTCTCTTGCCTTTTACCACTCCCTAAAAGTGCCTCTCTTGGGCTCTTAAAAGAACAAAACAAATCGCTTATCAAACTTGTGGTAAACTTAGAGAAGTTGTGACAAAACAAGCAATAAAAATTAACATCCAAGAGGCCAAAAAGGACAATTTGAAACTCTAAGACAAAACTTATGGAAGTTTAAAGACAAGCAAGAAACAATGACAAAGAAAACACACTCAAAAGAAAGTCAAAAAGACAAAGACCGACTCACTAGTTGAAGAAGAGACAAAATAGTGTAATATTTGTGTGTCTAGGTAACAACACCTCAAATGAACTCCAAAAATTCCAAAATAAATTCAGAAGATAAAAAATGAGTTGAAAGAATTTTATAGATTTTTTTTTCAGAATTTTCTGGGTTGTTTTGGACAGTTTTGCTTTTAGTAGCGCTGTTTTACTAATACACCTTTTTTTTGGGCCACGTGCTTTATTCGCACACAGGCAGATTTTTTTTTGGATATTTTGTTTTTCACTTTTTTTTTTGCTACTTGGCTTTTGAATTTCTAGAAAATGGTTTGAAACAAATTTTATAACATCAAGACAATTCTCAACTCAACTTTTTTATAGATCAAATAACTCTATGGTGATGAACATAAATGAGGAACAATTTTAGAAACTAGGATTCACAATATTCACCAACAAACAGAATTAAATTTATGAATTGGATTTCAAAACATACAAATAATGACTTGAAAAAAAAAACAAACAACACAAGAAGTGGAAACAAAAATAAAGTGAAGAATTAATAGGAAGAAAAACAAAATACCTTCACTTAGAAGAGCAGTACGACGTGGGAGTTGAAGGACAGCTAATTGCATTAGCACCTAATGAGTCATCATAAGCACAAGGAATTCAAACACAAAACGTTATCAAAACGTGAAACAGATAGCAATTGAAAGGGGTGCAATGCGATTTTTTTTTTTTAAAATGAAACCCAAAAAATTTGATTATGGAGGAGGCTCAATAATACCACTTGATGAGAATTATTGTTACTGATTCACTCAAAATAACGGATCGTTCCATAATCAAAGAGATAACTAGACAATAAAAAGAGGGATCCTGCTGCTCAAACTCTCACCAAGACACAGGTGCGTAGACCAATGATAACCCTAACTAGGCGTATCAAACTTTTCGAGATGTTTGTCTATGTTGGTCCCACTCGGCGTGCCAAATTTGTTGTCAAACTTTGAATTTAACCGAGGATCGGCCAACAAACTTGAGTTTGCTGATTCCCTTTCTTCAAGAAACTATGCTAAGGAAGGAACTTTGTTCCTCGGCTATGAGTTTCCTAACTACTTCAAAGACTGTTAGGATTAGGAATTGATGAATGTTTGATTACTCTAAGATTATCCTAAGAAAATTCATAATAGAAAAGAGACGTAAAAGAGATTGAAAATAAGAGTTTGATTGATTGTCACGTGTCTATAATATTTACAAGTCTAGTATTTATATACAATGGTCTCTATTGGTCACACGATCACTAGCCACAACTATAGAACAGTTGATCGGCTAAAATTAACGTACATGATGCCCATTACACGCTAAAAGCCCTACAAAACCACTCCACTAACTACCTAAGGTGTGAGACGTGAAATTTATTCTTCAAGAGATTTAACTCTGATGCATGCTCAAGACTAGATTCGAACACAGAACCTTGGTTAAGCTGGGCGAGACCCCTACCATCTCATTCAAGTGCTATTGGGTTATATTTTTGTATAGATTACAATTGTAATATTTTCATTTTCTCGCTTTACTATTAGACTCCATTATTATTAGTTGTTATTATTATTATGAAAGGCAATTATATTCCCTTTGTTTTTTTTGACAAATATATTCTCTTTGTTAATATTTACTAAATACAGAATAAAATCCATATAGGTTTCTTGTATTTTTTATTTAATTGCCAAACATACCATGTTTACCAATTGAGGCTAAAATATTTTTTTTATAGACAATATTAGTTGTTAATTGTTAGAAGGGTGGAGAACTCATTAGTTTTTAGGGCTTAAATTATGAACCTCCTTCTCGTACTCTTTGAGTATCTCTTAGTTCGTTAACTGGATTACTTACTGATACATGGAGGCTAAAATGTTAAATTAAAGTTTACGGAACAGTGCAATCCTGAGGTCTTGCATACTTTTCTAGAAAACTTATAACTATAACAACAACAATTTGTCTTTGTCTCGCTCTATTTCTGTCCAACGATCCATTATCCTTACATTATCTTCTCTTTATTAGTCACATCATGTTTTCTATTTTCAATCATCAAATCATGGTATCATTTAGCTCGTAGTATTAAATTATTATTATCGCCAAAGACTTGGAAGGGACTTGTAGCATGCGTACCTTCACCACTCGTCATGTGGTGCGCTTGCATTATCAAGAACAAAGACCAAACATTGCGGCTGAAGAAGCTAAGGGTATGTTTGGAAATTTGGAGGGGAGAGGAGAGGGGGAGGGGAGGGCTTAGAGAGTAGAGTAGAGTGAAATATATAGAAATGTTTCACCATAATTCAGAGAGTAATTTTAAAAACAATGATAAGATAATGTTTATGCTTAATATATTTTTAATTTTAAAATTATTATAAAATGATGTAAATGATTTGACGAATTTGCCTGAACCCCTCCCAAACCCTCCTTTAGTACATTTTTTGAGTTCCTCCAAATTGGGAGGGTTTGGTTTTAAGAAGAAAAATAAACTCCCAAATGAAGTTGATGGTACATCATTTCTTCTATTTGCCTTTCATCCTTCCAATTTTTTTCAAGCCCTCCCCTCCAAACTCCCAAACAGGCCTTAAGATAAGAATTTCCGAGAATGATAAGCAACACTCTTCTTAACATTTTTTCTTCTTTTACTTGTTTTATAATTAACTGGATAAAGTTCATGCGAGTTTCTTTTTTTACAGCACGCGTACTAGCGCGAATCACAACTTATTATATTTACCGGTCGTAACCCAAAAGTAAAATAATAATTGATAAATAATAAACTTTTTAAAATAGATGTAGGGGCAATTTGGTAATTTAAACATTTTTATATTTTCTTAAATAGAAGTTCATGTGAGTTTCGCTGATTTAGAAATGGACCTATTAAAAAAAATAACTCAATGGATTGACCTAACGGAGCATGACATGATTTGTATATGAGAAGTCTCTAGTTCAAATCTCTCACTAGTCTTCTTAGGGTAAGATAAATGTAATTACATTCTTAAGCTTTCAAAGAGCTCAAAAATCTTTCCTGTCTTGGACTGAGGCGCCATTCCCTCGTCCTAATTTTATTTTTATAAAAAAATGTTAAAAAGGGAGTTGACCAATTGCAATCGTTATTAAAGAAGAGAGTCTAATATAAAAAAAAGTTTTTTTCTAAACGAATATCTGATAATAGCTGGCTATTAACCTTGGAAATAGATTTTCTACTTTGAGTATTTGGTAACTTTAATATATTTTAAGAGATAAAATGATCATTAAAATAATAGTATCTGATGAGCGAGAATGATGAATGTCAAATTACCAAATGTTCAAAGTAAACGATCATCTGAAATATGCTTTTCATTTTTTTCCTGGATCCGCCACCGGCAACAACACACTTTAGGAATATGCTTTTGATTTTTTTTTTTTCCATTTACCATATTTGAAACTATATGCACTTGTCTTCATGAGGCTGGCAACAACACACTTTAGGAATATGCTTTTGATTTTTATTTTTTTTCCATTTACCATATTTGAAACTATATGCACTTGTCTTCATGAGGCTGAAGATTATTCAAAACAGAATATGTGGATAAAAAAGGAAAATAATTTTCGCGCTATTAGTTGGTGAAAGGAAAACTTCAAGAAAGCAATAATTGGAGTGGTACACCCCAATCCCAATCCATTGTAGATAGGCTTCCACCACAATATGGTCTCTTACGCATGCCAATATGGTCAGCGCACAACAACCCAAAGATGTGCACTATCGATTCAAAAGAGTAATCCTATGCTATCCTAGGGCTAGGGACCTAGGCCCCTCTAATGTGTATACCGTTAATTTTGTATTTGAATAGTAAATAAAGAATTTAATTTGTCGGTTTTTATTGTAATGTTGTGATTATTAATACAAAAAAATAGTTCTCTACTACTTATTAATAATCACAACATTACAATACAATATGACAAATTAAATTATTTATTTATTATCTAAATAATAAATTAACAGTATAAATGTTTAGACGGTCTTGGTGGCAGCCAAATAATAAGTAATTTCTTTTTTTTTTACACAAACAAACTTAATTCATTTCATTCATAAGAATAGTATCAATGCAGGTTGACTTGAAATTAAAGACTTGAGAACTAGCATAGCATCTTGATGCCCTAGCAAGTGTTTGAGCAACGAGATTAGTTTGTCTCCTAAGCTAATCCTATAGCTTTCACAATTTGATAATAACAATTTACAAGAAGAAATAATAACGCCTAAACCTGTGTTTAGATTGTTGGTTCCTGTCACACAATTCACCACTGGTAAACAATCCAGCTCTATGGTAACCGCTTGAAGACCCAACTTTCTCAACCATTCAATTGCAAACTTAAGCCCTATAGTTTCCGCTTCTTGAGGAAGAGGTATGCTGTTAAAATTCATAGTTTTAGCTTTGGCAAACTCTCCCAAATTGTTCCTGATGCACATCCTGATGCCATATCGACCTTGTTGATTGAATAACGCTGCGTCCACGTTACACTTGAGCTCTCCATCACACGACTTCAGCCATCACACCACATCATTCACCCAATGTTGTTGCACTATCAAATTCGGCTCCTGTTTCTTCCTTGCAATTCCTCCCAATCCCACAAAAACTCCATTGACCTTCTTAACGCACTTGCAGCAACTGTATTAATGTTCTCTCATATTTTGTCATTCCGCACCTTTCAAATTGCCCAAAACACCATACTAAAAACACCCGTTCGAGAATTCAGTAAAGTCCTCAACAAACTCCAAAAACAATCATTAAAATTGTTCGTAGTTGATCGTGGTTGTGATACTTCGGCCTGCAAACCACTATGTGTCCAAATTTCCTGTGACTTAGGACAATCAAAAAATAGATGCAATTCACTTTCATCATTACCTGTGCACATCGGACAGCTTAATTCGCAATTTACCATCATTTTTACGTAAGTTGCTCCTTGTTGGTAGTACTCCTCTAGCTGCACGCCATAATAACAATTTAACATTTAGATGCACTTTGATCCTTCATAGCGGCAACCAGTCACCTTCCTTCTTTAGACGTGAATTATCAATCAAGTCCTCCATCATCCCATCTTTCCCGAATAAGCAAAGGCATGGATTTAATTAAGTTTGCATCGACTGCTGAAAAAAATTGAATCAATGGAAGCATTATTCCAATCACCGGACGCTTCATCATAGAGGTCACACAACTTCATATCTTCCAAACCTTGTACCATCGGGGATGTCGCTCTAGAATCACTTCGACCCTTTAGCCATGGGTCCTTCCAAACATTGATACTCCTACCATTCCCAACTCGCCATCTATATAATAAGTAATTTCTTATTGAGTAAGAAGTGGGGAAGTAATTAGTGAGTGGCTTGTAAGTAGTTAGTTTGGTCAACCAATCTTATTGAGTAATTTCTAATGATATTAATTTGTTCATTTCTAATTGAATCCGCCTATTTTTTTTGGTTACCATGTCATTAGTGTATAGTTTCCACCGGCTTTGCCGGTAACTAATCTATGTCGGGGAACCTGGCTGGCCACGAGTACCCGACTTTGCCAGCTCGTGTGGTTCTTCCCTCCCAACAGAGTTTTTGCCATACCCAAGATTCGAACCCGAGACTTTGGGGTGGGATCCAAGTCCAGTTACCACTGGGACCAATCATTATTTTTGTTGATTAAAATTGTTAATGATTATGATATTTAAGGTATTATCTTCTATAATTCATCTTTTAGTTTTACTTCGTAGAGAATATTATTTAATGTACAATCAATAAATATCTATGTCAATACTAATTAATAGATGAAAAATTCTTCGGTGTGGCAACAGCTCTATTAAAAGGGGAACCACTTAGACCGACAAAACTTAGTAAACAAGTGGCCAACCAGGGTCTTTAGCATAGATTAGTTACTGACAAAGTCGATGAATACTGCGTATCAATAATACGGTAAAAAAATGATAGATTGACGGGCTGAGAAAACCAACCCAACCTACCATTTTTAGGCGGGTTGGCCCATCCGACCGAACCCATTTTGCCATCCTACTTTCAAAAAGGCCAACCAAACGTTAAAAATGGATCTATTAGAGGTAATAAATCAAACTCATGTCATATCTAACATTTTTCAAGGGCCTACTTCCTACAACCCCTCAGCTATTCACCGGACATCTCCAACCCTAAAATGTTCCAAAAATACCATCACGTGAAACACACTTCAATTCCAACCCCCCCCCCCCCCACGTTGTATTTTAACAGTTTCAGAACTAAACTCTCGAACCTGTTAAAAGTCTTGCAAATGGTGGTGTCTGCCAGTGGGGGCTTGATACAGAACTATAATTCCGATCCGGTTCGAAAGTATAGTTCTAAACCTTCGTAATAAA
Organism: Astragalus membranaceus; assembly: GCA_039519185.1. NCBI lineage: Eukaryota > Viridiplantae > Streptophyta > Magnoliopsida > Fabales > Fabaceae > Astragalus > Astragalus membranaceus. Next base: position 136,464,676 of record CM076850.1, read on the forward strand.
AAAAAAAAGGACGCACACGTCTCATTAATGACATTTTGATCTTTTCACAGCGTTTTGAGGTGTCCAGTGAATAGCCGGGGTTTGTAACTTTTTCAAAAATACATCAAACTCAAAGATTGCAAAGTCTAACCTAACCGATTTCCACCCCTAATTAAATCCTTTTGACAGCGGGACAGCGGGACAGCAGCCCCATCATTTCAATCAGGATAACCCCTTCCAGATGCATATTGGCTACCACACATTTATTAATGGTCATCTTTTGCTCTAACTATTGGGACACGTCTTTAAACCTTAACCATCGTTACTCGCCAATTAAACTTGTCACCAGGAGCAAGTAAATGGTTGCCAATACTATTAATTTTATATCCATGATGCCTCCGGAAATTGTTAGCCGTATTTCACTGTTTGCATTGCATGCATTAGTTTTCTCTTCTTTACCACTTTGAAAGGGAAATGTAGGCAAGAGAGGGGAGAAAGGTAAAACTGAATAAAGAAATTACTCTCTGAATACTCTTCCAATTAAGAGTCTTGTAGGTTAGTTATAATAACAGTCCCTTGAAATAAATTGCGAGCAATTATTAGATACATTATCATAAGTATTGTGGTACAGGAACAAACACCTTGTTTTTTTTTTAAAAAAAAATCGACAACACTGCATTTATAAAAATACACAGATCCAACGGTTAATAGCATTTTTCCTATCGTTTCTTTGAAGAACAACACCACTAGTACCCAGAGTACTGTATCTAAGTTTTTTCCTAAATTGCCAGAATGTGAAAGCATACCTAACAAAAGACCTGCAACTTTTTTAGTCTATGACATCTCGGGTTATTAAGAAAGCGACATGATTAATTAAGAGTTCGACCATGAAGTAAATAAAGTTTGATCGAGATTTGTTCCAACCAAAATATATCAGGTTCTTCTTTTAATCATTTGTGCCCAATCATTTGGTTGTTGATTTGCAATTTGAACGCGCTAAGTAGTATGACATTTTTATTTTAACAATTATACAGATGAATATGATTTGGGAGAACAAATAAGTGGAGTATTAAGGCTCTGTTTGACAAGTCTCATCTGCTAGCAGATGGTGGATTTGACTAGCATATGAGACGTGTTTCGTAAACACTAGTGTTTAGTATTTTGAAACGCTACTTCAAGTAGTGTTTTCTGAAACAACTTTAAATCCTTAACTTTTATGTCATTTTACATTTATCAGTTTTTTTTATAGGCAATGTTAGTGGGGGTGGGGGAAATGTTAGTTTCCACGGGTTGAACCCGGGACCTCCTCCTTGCACTCATTTGGTGCACTTCTTCGGTATCCCTTAGCTCGCCAATTGAGCTACCTACTTGGGATTACATTTATCAGTTAGTTTAACCGCTAGTTTTACCAAACACATCATTTACAATTAGCTAGTTTATCAGCTATATACTATCCGCTGCTTTTTATCAAAAAAAGAGCCTAAGGTTGCATTATTTCAAAAACAATATTTACATGAAATCATTCATTCAATGTCATGCATTCTCTATCTTTGTGATCACTTCATGGCAATTTCTTTGTACTTGTTGTTTCTAATACTACAATAATATCATGTAATTGTAATACCAAGAAACTCCATAGATGATACCCAACTTGTTACTCTCTTAGGAAACTATTTTGTTTCCTCTTCTCACTTTAAGTAACCTTTTGCTATGCCTTCAAATATATATCGATGCTAATTAGGACAATTATTGAAAATTTTGGAAATACTTACAACCAGTATTATTAAACATGAACTAGTCACCACTCGATTTGGTATTAAGGCACTAATTGAATAGATTAAACCAGAAAGTATGTGTAATGTGTTTGTGTACACACACACAGAGACATATGTGGCCTAGTGGATTGGCTTCACCCGCAGCCACCTTATCCTCACTGATTCAACTATGCAACGTTTTCAATTTTGTAAACTTTTTTTCCCATTTTTCTAGAAACACATCTTTGGGGAGACAAGTTCTAAGAATCTAAAGCTATATTAGTTGCCATAAGAGGTCAGATTCGGATCTTCTGCGGCGCTGCAGAGCCATCGGATGTGCTGCGTTGTAGAGGGTACCAAATCCTAAAGGGTCAAGTCCCTGTACAAAACATATTCAGAAAAATATGGGACCGCAACCTTAGAATTCTTTTCACAATTCTATAAAAGTGGTTGTAAGGTGAGAGATGCCTCCGACTTATAAAGACAATATCACATTCAATATGGAACAAACTCTCTATACACCCTCTCATGTCCAAGACTAAACAATTGGAGCGTAACCTAATTCACCAATAGCAAATGGTCCGATGAATATTGAATAGGCTCTGATGCCATCTTAGAAATTAGATTGAGTCTAACTCGACTCTTTAAAAACGTTTGTAAGGTGAGAGATGTCTCCCACTTATAAACACTTTTTCAAAGCATGTCACATTCAAAATGTGGGACTCTCAACACACAACCTGCATTAGTTCCCCCTGATTGCCGGAACTAACACATGTTCAGGCCAAAACCCAATACCAAATACATTTCAATATATTTAATCACACTATAGTAACATGAACTGTAGGAAATAGCTGGCTACAATTAGGCATGGCAATGGGGCGGGGCGGGGACGGGTTTAACATTCCCCATCCCCATTCCCGATTCCCATATTCATCCCCGTTCCCCGTCCCAAACCCAACGGGGATGAAGAATAGATCCCCATCCCCGTACCCAACGGGTTCGGGGATCCCCGCCCCAACCCCGTCCCCGCATCATCCAAGAAAGGCGGCAACAACAACAACAAGAAAAACACCATAGAGCCAAGGGTGGTGCGAATATCAGTTACTGATCCAGACGCCCCTGATTCTTCAAGCAATGAAGAGGGTACGGCTCTGCCAAGCGGTGAACAGTGGCAAAAAGTTCCATGGTGTTCGACAGAGACCATGGGGAAAATGGGCGGCGGAGATTAGAGATCCAGCGAAGAGGGTACGACTCTGGCTTGGTGCCTTCATCACGCCGCCGCAGAAGGAAAACCCGTCGCCGATGGAGGATCAACCCACCGCCGTAAAACCTGAAATGAAAGTCGTTGTCGATGTCGAAGCTTCTGGTTCTAGGTTCCGGTTATGATTCCGGTAATGACCGATGCCGTCCACTTTCTTCTCCTACTTCGGTGCTTCAGTTCAGGAGTAACTCCGACGAGTCACAAAAAGCGGTGGAAACGGAGGAAGCGAGTGAGGTAACAGAAGTGTTTAGAGAGTGTGAAGGAGAAACGGGACAGTTTTTTCAACTTGATATGCCAGCGTGGGATGATGTGTTCAATTTTCAAACTCCTGAGATTCCTATGCTATTCGAAGAAGAACACGCACAGTGAGAGTGAGAGTGAGAGAACGTGTTTGTGTTTTTAGGGTTTGATAGGGTTTCTAATTTTGGAGGGGTATTAATGTAACTTCTTACATTCGGGGCGGGTTCAGGGACGGGTTCGGGGACGAGACCTATATCCCCATTACCCGTCCCATCCCCGTTTTTCAATTTCGGGAAAAACCCAAACCCAAACCCAGTCAAAGCGGGGAAAACCCGTCAAATCGGGGCGGGTTTGGTTCGGTCCCCGCGAGTATGGGTTTTGTTGCCATGCCTAGCTACAATTCAAACAGTGAATCGGTCCATGGAAGCCCAATTACTGATTGTATATACAATTACAAACAAACCCAATTGTCTCACTTTATTTTGAAACCGTTTCATTCCTCAAAGCATGTCTGTTTCTTCTGCAATATTTCAACAAAACAATCCCTTGAAACAAACTTAAGTTTTCATCTCTTACAAATTTGCAAACAAACAACCTAAGCAGATAACCTTTGTCTGTCATGAGGAGCAGAATAATCAATATTTGGTCCCACAGGAACGACCCCAAATGGATTGATAGAAGGATGGCTTCCATAGTAATGCAACTTTATATGTTCCATGTTCACTGTACTGCTAATGCCAGGAATTTGGAAAATGTCTTTGGTATAGTTGAAGAGATTTGGGTATTCCCGCACTAGCTTTTTGTTACACTTAAAGTGAACTGCATAAACCTGCAATTACAATAATGGATAATCAAGAACATGATAAGATATTCCCAAACATCAACAATAAATAACTAAATACCCAATATAGACACTGTACCTCATCAAATCTAATGAGAGTGACAAACAAACGAATATCCGCTTCAGTAAGTATGTTGCCGCATAAATAGCGTTGCTTGCTTAGTATATCTTCACATTTGTCCAAAGCTTCATATAATTGTCTAGCAGCCTGCACGAAGGACCAAGTAAACAGTTTCAAATGCTAATGAATCTAACTATCTAAGCATTATAGTATTAACTGCCTCTAAAAAGGTTAAAAAACATACATCATTGTATGGTTCTTGCTTCTTTGCAAACCCACATCGATAAACACCGTTGTTTATAGAATCATATACCCATTCATTAGTTTCATCAATTTGGGCTTTCAGATCAGAGGGATATAAGTCCAAGGTTGGATTTTCTGCGACACCGTTGAATTCAGTATTAAACATGCGAATTATCTCTGAGCTCTCGTTGTTAACAATTGTCTTGAGTTTCTTATCCCACAGAATCTGTGCAGATCAAAATCCATCAGTTTAACAATTAGCATCTTCTCAGTAAAGCAAATCACAAAAGCAAAAAATAGAAACCAGTCCATCCTAAAGTGAAAACATACAGGAACAGTGTATTTTCCAGTGTAGTTTGTACTTGCAATTTCATAAAGTTCTCTAACACTCTTTGCTCCATTCAAAGGATCTGGTTCAGCTCCAAGAACCTCAATCTTTGAATCAGGAAAAACCCATCCCATGACATCACTTGGTTCTTTAATTCTTCCCCATATGGGTTTAACTACCTGATCATAAAACATGTTACGAGATATGAAATTCTGGGAGGAACTATCGAAACTATGGATTTAATTTATATACACCGTTGTTGTACAAGATTTTTTACAACGTCAACCAATCACGAAACGACAAGTCATAAAAAAAGTTTAACTTTATCTCAATTACCATAAAAATCACCCATACTCTGAATTTTTATTGGTTGATGGTGTAAAAAAGTTTACAGCGACGGTGTATACCAATTAAACTCTAAAACTATTCTACTAGAAAATATTCAGCAAAAAGCCTACTAACCGAGAAACTGATGGCTTTGTCAAGTCCTTTGATATTCAAGTAAGCAAGGCACCTACAAGCCCAGGGGCAAGCATATGATATATAGAGGTGATACCTTCCTGACTCTGCAGCAAATTGGGAATTTGGATCCCTTGAAACAAATTGCCGGAATGTGGAAGCAGTTCGCTCAAATGCGCCCGAGTTTGATATCTCTTCCAATGAAGATCGCGACATTTTAACAATATGCTAAGCAGTAGATAATATTTCAAGAACGAATCACAAAACTGCAAAACCTTCAAAGTAAAAGCTGTGTAAAAGAAAACTTAGGTCAACAAAGAAATAAACTTTAGTTTATGTAGCACCGCTATCTTGCTAGATCACAGATGATATACACAATGAACTTAAAAAGAATTCAAGTATATTCTAGACAACAACAACACAACTGCAGATTTAACCAAACCCTAAAAACATGATGTCATATTATAGTAACTCCTTTTTGTTCAGTCTCAATTGGTTATAGCAACAAAATGCCGGTGCTTATCATCTATATGAAAAAGTTGAACTTGGATTAACATCTTTCAGACAATAAGATAGATATTGAAGTCAATTATTAGTTGATGAATTTGACAAATCGATCATGCGTATTTGACACAGAAAAGCCTAAAATTTGAAGCTGGAATTATGCAGTATAGTTGTCCAGACTCCAGAGCACACACAAAAATCAACAACTTTGACACGCACTAATAGTAATAATGAATTTTAACATCACATAGGAAATTCTAACCTTATTTATTGCATATCTAATTACTTAACAGCAGGAGAGAAAGAGAAGGTAGTTTTACCTTGTGATTGAAGTAGTAGGAAAATAAAGAGAGAGTAAAGGAGCATCTGGGGCGTAGCAATGATCTCGGACACAACATTCTTTCGGTGCAATATGTAAAGTCAATACTCAATGCAGTACTAGTAAAATATTTTAAAGTGGATGTTAGGTATTTATGACTCCATACATGACGTCATAAATCCCAATATTTTATAAACTTAAAAAGAAAGTACATCAATTTAGTGGACACGACTCACAACAGACAATCTAGGGGGCTGCTTGCTATTTGGTTCATTTTTTTTTGCTAATACACATTTTTCTTTGTTTCTCCAAAATAAAAATACTCCTTTTTTAACGAATTTACTCTTTAGTTAACTTTCCAATGGTATTTATTAGGGTTTTGTGTCTAAGTCATGCTTACAAAACCCACTTGTAAGATAAGAATTCTTTTGTTATTTATAAACTGATGAGAGACTTGAATTTTTCATAATACATTTTCTCATATCCAACACTTTGGAACATATATAATGCCGTAGGTGATCAAACAAGAATTTAGGATAAACTTTGATATAATATTATGATTTAGGACTAACTCATCCTAATGTTCCCGAAGTTGTTGTCATCATGATCGTTGCTTCATTGTTATTCTTGATCAAGTTATTTGTGTTGTGCCATTTTTTAGTATTAATAGTCCCCGAAAATTTTCCAGATAGTTCTAGAAATTTGAATATTCAAAAAGTTAATTTTATGATATCCAAAAGTATACGTCAAGAATTCATTTCGAAAATATTCCAGTTGTATACTTCTGAAAGATTTAAATTAACATCCAAATATATTCAATTCTTTTTTTTCTAAAAATGTCATCTAAAAGTATACATTTGGATAAGTTTTAGTACTTTCGAAAGTATTTTTATAATCATGTTATTGATGCGCAGTTTCCACCAGTTTTGCCGATGACTAATCTACACCAGAGAACCTGACTGGCCACGTATACCAGCTTAGCATACTTCTGAAGTTGTTGGGATATGTTTAAAAGCTTTTTGGAAACTACTTTTTTGTGTTCCATAAGTATATTTTTGGATTTTTAGTTGATGTTTTTATTCCAGAAGTATAATTCTAGAAGGTATATGAAAAGAGAGGACCATTGCCGATATCAACGTGGTGTACTTGGACGCCATTCGCAACATCGAGACAAGGAGGTAATATGAATATGAATAGGATACAATTGCCCTTACGTACCCTGAAATATTATTTGTATGATACGAGGTTACATTACCTTGATAGGAGATGCACCAAGTCTTGCCGGTTGCCACACAAAAATCCTATGGCCTATGGGGCACTTGACATGTTCCAGAAACATCTCTGTTAATTAATGGCAACTCATTCTTTTTGATGTAAAATACAATTTGACTGATGGCCTGTTTTTCAAGTCATTATCTTTCAGAGATTAAATGACAATACTCGAATAAATTAACAATAACATCTTGCTCTATTTCTTCATTGACCAGTAAAAAATATCAGCTACACAGGCAATTCCACCAAAACAGTCCACTGATGATCATTGTTGGTTATAACATAACAGATGAGCATTGGATAACGCTCTCCTTACTCTACAAAGGTTTCGGTATATTTTAGCGCTCTTCTAATGGTGGATTGCAAACCATTGTTCCACCACAAAAAACATACAACAAAACTGTACAACGACATGGAAAAGAACCTGCCGATGTCTTCTGGACTTCAATGTCAATAGCTGTATTATGGCTTCAAGGATTACAATCGTGTGTATTAGCCAAAGGTTTAGAGGTATGCGATGATGAATGGAAGCTCAAGATAGAATTGGGGTAAGTTTGGCATTTAAAGTAACTCAGAGCAACGGATACATGCATGATTTATAAGCCTGGTCACAAGGCTATCTGGTTCTGGGATGAGAGAAGAAGTTAAGCTGTTCCAAAAATGAAATGTCAATGACTCCTGCAGTATTTTTTCAAGCAGAACATCCTGCTGAGCTTTCTCAGTCTCTGTTGCTGGTGCAATAAAGTATCTGTTTACAGTTTAATTCAGTTAAGGTACATGAGCAGTTGAGCACAGACAAAACTAAACAAAAAAGCATGGCAGCATCACTCCAAATTAGACTCGATAAATATCACAAATCAGTTAAAAATGCCTCCAAAAGTATTTCTTTATAACACAATCTCACAAGTATATTCCTAACCAATCGGGAGAAATGTCAAGTTACCTTGTGATGTCCTGCGAACTGATGGGGAAGAAGATATGAGAGGGTTCCGTTTTCAACTCCAATTGTTTAATAGTTTTGTTGTCCTCTTTCAAAAACTTCCGTGCAACCCTCGTCAACAGATCAGCACCATTCCATCTCAAACTAGTATCGTCATATGTCATATAAAACTCCTCCAAGCACTCCTTTATGAACAAACTGTATGAAACGAAGAATCAATCTCACATAATATCCCGTACTAAGAAAAACAAGTTAATTGCATTTGAACCTTCACTCGGTCATTCAAACTGGTCACAAAATGGCATGGCAAAAACCCAACACCTAATTCAGAACATTCAAATCCATCTCAAAATTTGGTCAAAGATATTCCAAGTCTATGCAATTTTTTTATTCTTAGCTGTATCTCAAAAATTCAATATCTCACCAATTGGAATCTCAATTCAAATTTTGCATATGTACCAAAAGTAGATTAAAGATTTGCATCATTCATTTAACTTCATATTGATGCTTAAAATCACTTAAACAGAATCCTACTTTCTAGGCTTCAAGCTATTTGAAGATATCTTTGTATCAAATAGAAAACTCTAACTACGGCCTGTGCACTGTTAGCCCAGGATATCATATAGAACCCACATCATCCTTTATCACGAATTTTTTAATTGTTATTTTTTGTTGTTATAATTAAAAGTTGTATCGCTCATGGAGGATAGGAACCTATCAAGCACCGACACAGACACGTAGACACTAGTAATAATAATTTGAGAAAATGGAAATAATTTAAGTGTGAGTGTCTGACACAACACGTGTTAGAGACCGAATACGTCCTCTGAAGTGTGGGTGCTACATAGATAGCAGCAGCAGCAGCAGTTGGCCCATAACTGCATAGTCTTAACAACAATATAATGTAGGTGCAATGGTTCCCAGCATTGTGCCTCAGGGTTCTCAAAGCTTAAAGTGGCAACTAAGAAATGAGTTTTTAATGTCATTACTCATTTCTTTCATGTTACTGACTGTATTGACATTATTAAACTCCTTGAGAGAGAGCCAAGTTCCTATCATTCATGAAGGTAGGAAATTGTTTCTCATTGTTTTCTTTGATACTGAAGAGAAAACAAAACCAAACAGCATTTCTAATAGTTGACATAATCGCTTTCCTCAAATATTAACCAGGAACATTTTGAGAAAAGTAGTTATGCTTACTCGTGCATAAATGCTAGATTCTAAAGAAATACTCCATAGGATTACAAAACAAATTAACATCAACTCAAACATGAAGGAGGCATATCCGATTAGAAAAACCAAGTCTCATCCTATCCCATTAAGTGGGTTCAGCGACATGATCATATTGTTGCAATTGGGTTTTATAAGAAAAAAAATATGAGAGAACAAAGGACAAGAAAAACTTATCTTAAATGAAGAAAATGTTATAATAGGTTCATAGTTGTCAATCCTAGATAGCAGCAGCGTGGAGGCCAATCCCAAGCAAATTGTGGGACAACACTATTCTAATATTATATATATATATATATATATATATATATATATATATATAAAATAATCAATGCTATATATATAAAATGCTCAAAAATTGGAAAGTTACTCACAATTAATGAACTATTCATAATTAATTATAAACGTCATAATACTTACGCAAAACTAAACATACAAGTAGACAATGACAAATGTCAAAGAAACAAACAAGTTTAAGCCTATAATCCTCAAACTAGCCTCATACCCCATCTGCAATCCCTTTTTAAGGGTGTTTTGGGGGTTCTCAAGGGTTGCTCCCCTGGTGAGAGCAATAGGGTGACTATTTGGTTGCTAATGTGGCCACTACTGCGCCACCTTTAATCCACAGTGCTATAGCAAGAGAATAGCGGCCAGCCACCTGCCGCTCCACTGCTAAAGCACTGTTATTGACATCTACAATCAGCGTTATGAATTATGGCATTCGTGATCCTTGTTTTGATAGCTACCTTGGAAATCATGTTTACAAAATGAAATCATTTTGGCCCTATAAGAACCATGCTAACAATACCTGTTTCTTCCAAAAGCCATCACAGCACCATTCAAAGCACTTTCTACAGCATGATCTTCCATACCCACAGAATTATTAAGGTAAGAAATTGGTTTCAGCACAATGATATCCGAGTCTAGATAGATCCCACCGTACCTGATAAATCAGAAGACAATGTCAAAGCCACAACTTTCCCCAAGATATAAACATTAGAGATAGTCAGCTCATACAGCAAAGCTAAGCAATTGCTAACTAAACACAGGCGAAAAAACTCACTTGTACAGAGCTGCGAGACGGATAAGCTCACTATAATGAGTAGAATAGAACGTTGTCTTTCTCCATTCAGACCAGGCGGAAGAAAAAATGAGAGCAGGCGTATCCTTGAGCAGCTGATCAAGATTTGGCATAACAACAGCAACTTTGTAACTGACAAAAGCAACCAAATCCTCAGCTAAAAAGACAAACTTCAAACAAGAAAAAGAGAGAAAATGAAAGACTTGAGGGAATAGTAATAATAACAATGAATATAATTACCCGTCCTTGACAAAGCTATCTTTGAAGAAATCGAGCTCAATTGTCTCAGAGAAAACCACAACACAAGCGTTAGGGTGGTGAAAGAGCAAACTTTCAAGACTACGCTGATGCCTAACAGTGTACATCCAAGGAGGTGAGTTCCACACCATAAACACCCTCATGACACATTTACCCCTCCTGAAGAACGCATCCATGAAGTTATCAAAAGACAAACGCAGGGGCAACCCAGGAAAATATCCCCAATTATTACCATCAGCATATATATGATCATCATCACTGTTATGATTCAAAGTCCTGCGTTCCTTTCCTCCTTTGATAACAATTGTTGATTTTTCACTATTGGTTTTTTTGTTAGCAGGGAATGGAACTCTCTTAAACTCACTGATCCACCACTTCTGGAGAACCTTATCACCCCTAGTGAGACCAGAGACGCCAACAGTATCTGGATCTTGGAGCAAAGGATTGTTCAATGGATTGAAGGCATCGAAACCAGACCTAAACATTCTATCTTTTTTGAGAAAGAGACCTTTCTTATCAAACCAATCACCCCAACCTTCTCTCAAGGGAGATGATTTGAGAAGAAGAACGTCTTCGAAAGACTTGATGCTTGTGACCTTGTCTCTCACGTAATCGTTGAGGGAGACATCGTCGGAGCCGAATGAGGTTTTGCTGCGATCCTCTGGAGGGGAAGGGAGGGTGAATTGATCGGCAGTGAGAGGGTCTAGGTCTTCCCATTGGTGAATGGAAGAGTGAGGGGTTTTAAAAGAGCGGCGGATTGAAGCGGATATAGGGTCGAAGAAGAAGAAGAGGGAAGGGTTGGAGTGAAGTTGTTGTTGTTGTTGTTGTTGTTGGTCGAGGTCGATGATGTCGAGTTCGTCGATGGGGTCGGAGGTGGAGAGATCGGAGTCGTCGGAGTCGGAGAGGAGGGAGGAGCGGAAAGAGTGGGGGTTGGGGGGAGAATGGGAGTGGGAGAGAGAAAGGCGAGAGTAGAGAAGCGAGACGGAAAGAAGGAGGAGGACGGCGGAAATTACGGCGCATAAGTACGCGCCGTAAGGGGACCGCCGCCGAGATCGTTGCAGCATTTATCTAATGAACGGATCAAAGGCTGCAGCAGAAGGAACTACATTTGACTCTTCTCATTGTCTCTGGTGTGTGTGTGTGTCGTCTCCCCAGTCTTTCTAATTTCCCAGCCGGTATTGTTGTTATGTCAACTTACTTTTTTTTTTTAAACCCGGTTATCCCGGCACGGACAGTAGTTATGTCAACTTACTTTGCTTGCTATAGACTGAGCTAAAAGTAAAATAATATTTATATATTTTACTGGTCAAATTAATTTTCGAATTTTCGAATGTTATTATATTTTTTTTGGTACAGTTCAAATTTTATTATATGATAATTAATTTGTTAATTCTAGTCAAAAAATTATTAATTTGATAAAAAAAATACATAATCATTTTAATTGTCAATTTAGTCCATAATTTTAGATATTGGATTATATGAGAATGAATTTGATAAAAAAAAATATGGATTTTTTAAGTAAGATTTAGTTACAAACCAAAATGTCTATTTATATATATTTTTTCAATAAAAATTTAAATTCTTGTCACAAAAAAACAAAAGTTTAATTTTAGGGTTATTGTCATCGAGAGATAGACAAGTTTTGTTGCTCATATTTTAGTTATGACATCGTGGTTTATTTTAGCTATCAAGTTTTTTGTTCAAGTACGACATGTGTATGTGAACTCTTTTTACTTGAAATAGAATAAGTTAAATCTCTTGAGTTCGAATCCAGCATTGGGAATGCAACAACGTTAAATCTCTTGAGGGGGAGCTTTGCCGCCCTTTGTGGTCCTACCCGGCTCGAGGGATTAGTCTCTGCAGTGCGCACAGAGGATACCCGGTTTACAAAAAAAATAAGTTGCGTGTGTGTGAACTCATTTTACTTGAAATAGAATAAGTTTATTCACGCAAGAAACAAAATTTAAATTATTATTCAACGTTTAACGTTTGACACTACTAAACGTCTACCATTGGAGTAGTTTGGCCAAATAATTTCAATGACATTAAAAGTATATTGAGTTTAGGGGAAATTTGACTACTCCCCTGCAAAAATCACATCAGCACTGCTATATCTTACGAAAAATGTGACAAGAAATTGAAAGAATAAAAAATCAACGGATAAAACATCCAATCAAAGACAGATCTGAGAATAAAGACCACGGATAAACAATCATGCGGCTATTATGCATTTTGTTCAATTCGTGCTTCGTAATCATCATCAGCATTTCTAGAATCAAATTAAGAGCACGTTTTCTTGCAGATTTATTCATGATATTTTTTTATGATTTTACTGTATCCATTATTTTTTTATAGGCAATATTAGTGGGGGTGGTGGAAATGTTAGTTTTCCGGGTTTGAACCTGTGACCTCTTTCTTGCACTCATTTGGTGCACTACTTTGGTATCCCTTAGCTCGCCAATTGAGCTATCTGCTTGAGATCATGCTATCCATTGTTTATTTTTTGGGTGTGATCATGCTATCTCTTCTTGTAGAGTAAGATGATATAGAGGGCTTTGTGGAGGTGCTGTTCAAAATTATATATAATCTTAGTTTGCAGCAAAAGATGTTAGTAGCCATGAAGTTTGTGGTCATTGTGGTGGCGTGGGAATGAAGTATTGTTCGAGGAGGCTCGAAACAACCACTTGGAAGTCTTGAGACGGGTATATAGAGAGTTGGATGATTGGAAAAAGTATTATCAAAAACATGTTGCAGATGTTACAGCCAATTAACAGAGCCAAGCCAGCATTGGATATCTAAAATGGAATGTTTAGATATGCTATTTTCAAGGATAAAAACTGTTATGAAATTCGCACGTGTTTACACAACGACACGGGTGAGCTTGTAAAGCCAAATTCAATTTGGTATCTATCAAGGACACTCTTAGCTCATGAAACAGAAGCTTCAGGATTGTTAGAAGCTTTTAATTAGCTACGTGGATTGGGGATTATGAATATCATTATTGAGTTAGGTTGCAAAGCCTTTGTAAATGGGATAAAGAATGTTATAAATAATCAAATTGAGTTCGGGATTATCCTTTCTAAATGTGAGGAGGAGACACTGAGAGATTGTCAAAACTCCAGTTACTTTCACTAGTAGGTAAGCTAATTTTGTTGCTAATTGCTTAGCTAGAACATCAAGATTATATGTTAGTCACCTATTATTTGAGCATGTTCCCACTCGTATTTAGCATCTTGTTTATAATGATCTGCAGTTTGTTTCTATAAAAATAAATAAATAAGAAAGAAACTAATGCAAATCATGGAAGTATTTTTATGTGAGTAACGCGCGACTGTACCTACATTCTTCATACAACGCTATGAAGCAATTAGAATCCTCTCATTTCAAAAACATCCTCAGAACATGACCTTCCTTCGTAGGAGAGTTCAACGTACCTTTTCATCTGTTTTTTTATCTTCACTTTTCTAGCGGGATTCATAATTTCATATAATCAACTCAAATCAGTCGAAGAAAACGGATGTATTTACATATACGATACGTGCCACTGCACGTAAAATAAATCATTTGTGGCATAAACTTACACTATTTATTGGAAATAAAGGGGTGTTGGGGATATGATAATAAACAAAAGTGAAAAGCAAACAACAAAACAAAATTGGACTTTGTTTAGGTTAATCAATACAATGACTACGGACCATATGCCGAATTAAATAGCAGGCGTGTAAGATCAAATAGAAACAGCCAAATGGACAAAGCAACTAACAGACACCTGAAATTCAGCAGCAACACTTCGTGATGGCTATGCCTGTGTGTATTGCATGAAATAAGAAGCCCAACAATTTTCAAGGAGAACTATATATCTATCTTCTTCTCATGTAAAAGGATAGAAGTTTGAAAATAGTAAGCTGCCAAGAAAAATGTATGCTGCACAATATGCCCATATCAGGTATCCCCATTTAAGCCACTTTGTAGGATGTGTCATTATATATGAAGCAAACCAATAAAGGGGAGGGCTGGCAGACAGGAAACGAGTGGCCACCTGTTATATTTTAAAAGTTCACTGTAGTAAGAATAAAAACACTAAAGCCATTCTCAAGCAACAAAAAGATACGACAGGAAACAAAGAATGTAGTGGAGTGGGTGGTAAAAGTGGGAGGACAGAAAATGAAAGGTGTATCTGCACTTTTAACATAAGCACTTATCATATAAATGTTTATGCATAAGCTGTTTATATAATAAACGATAAAATAATGTTAAACTATTTTTCTATAAGCCATAAGCTGTTTCCATAAGCTATCTTGTGAAGCTTATGGAAATTAGCTGAAAACAGCTTATGAACATGTCATAAGCTCTCCCAAACAGTCTCACAAGTGATTATGCCAGTAGATAAGCCCAAATGAGCCGATCCTAACGGGCCCAATGTCAATTTCCACTCCCCCGTTTTAAGCTCCCCAGTTCTACTCCAACCAAGGACACCCTCATAATCAAGTTAGAATATCTAAGCAATATTCAGGACCAGGTCTCAAAAAATACGATGATTAGCAAAAGTTAAAGCCAAAACTGGTCAATTTCTCATAGTTCGTAACGTGAAATTCATGAATCATGATAAACAGAAGTAAAGGTCAACAAAGACAGTTGACACTAACCTGCACGTGCATGACAAAGAAAGCAGTGCCTGCCATGAATCCCAAGTGCAACACAAACGGGAGAACGGATGCAGACAAGTATCCTGGCCAAGCTGCAGGCTCGGATTCATCGGGAACACGAGCAATGTCCCGTTTAATCACATTCTTTTTCTTCCTAACATTGAAATGTTCTGTTACGAGAGTGGATAGTGTTATAGTTGCAATGATAGTGACTGGCTATACATCCAAATGCATAAGATTATATGTGCTTAAATGCTGTATAGAATAATGGATTAAGGATTGCAGTGTAGCTTAATACAACACAAATGCTGAACCACAGATGTGAGACAATAAGAAAATAGCACCACCACATAGTAACAGACAAAGTGGATTTAATTGTGATACGTCCTTCCTCAAACAGCAATGTACCTCCAAGCATGCAACATTTGCAAAACACAATTATCTGTTAGAGAATTATACCTTCCACTCTAACAGATGATTTCTCCTTGCTGTCAGCTACTTTGGACCTTGTGAGATCCTCTGACAAAAATACAACTCCACGGCTCTTTTCGTCAATAGTAGTATGAAAACCCAGCGAGAAAAAGTTCCGTGGCCTTGACTTAGCATAATGGACAACTGAGCAAAGTGCCAGAGACAGTATTGGAGATGCAAGAAGAAAGTTAGGCAACTGTTTCAGCTGAAAATATCTCAAGAAACCTACACCCCTGGACAACAATAAATTAACAACCTTCACTGGAATATCTTAATATTTAAACATCTATCTTTATAGACTACAAAGAAAATACGTCATAATAGGTTGCATGAGCTAGATTCTAATAACTTTCCTAAAAGCATAATTTCAGTGAAATAAATGGACAAAACTTTCAGAACTTAAAAAGGGACATACCAATAATGGCTTTGAATGTAATTGTAAAGCAATGGTACCCTTGCCTTGCACCAAGGTCTTATTTCATCAGGAAGGCGTCCAACACACATATTGTAATAGCCATAAGCCTGGAAAGCTACAAATGGAGCGAAAATACATACACTACGTAAAGCTCCAACAATAACAATCTGCACTGCCAACTGGCAAAACAACAAAGAATCAAGCAAGATTCCAGTTTATAATAAGGAGTAATAAGCTACAGAATGATAAATTTTCTTTCAGTTGACATGGAAATCAACCCTATAACACCAACCCCAGTTACTGAGTTATGCCCATATCTAAGTCTATAGGAAACAGTTAAGACCCAAACTAATGGGAAAAAATTACTAGTTATGGTTATTTCTTTGGGTAGAAGAGTTGTAGACGTGTTTATACTCTTTGAGTAGAATATAATTTAAAATGCCACACTCCTACCCTTCCTCCTCCTCCCATCCCTAATATCATAAGATTAAGCATCCATATACGTCTTGAACTAGTAAGAGCTAGCAGCCATGTTATTGTAATTCTGCAAGTTACACAGGCAGTTCCTTCAAATGCCCGGTCCCAGAAAAACAGAACATATAGATAGCAAAGAAAGAGACTTTAACCCATTACCCATACACAGTGCACAGTTCAGTTAGAAGTAGACAGTAATTTGAAAAGAATGACTAAATGCAAATGACAATTTCTAACTATGCTCCCAAAGCCATTTCTCATTAGCAAACAACAAAGCCGCTTATATTATCAAGGCAGAAAAGAAGAAAGAAGCAAGTAACTCACAATAACACGCTTTTTCTGAAACAGGGCATAATAAGCTCGGTGCATAGTCTGAAAACAAATATATCCAGCATTAAGCACCCCATTAGATCTTGCACAACCAGAGAGAGCTAAAAGAAGAACGGCTAAATTATTTCTTCCAGATACAAAGTGGTACACTCCTCCAATAGAAAGAAGAGCATATAAACTCTCGGAGTATCTGCAATTCAAACCAAAAAACGAAAACAAAAACCAATCTAATCAAAACCCTAAGTCCCAAAGCAATATCCAGAACATTAATAAAAAGAAAACGAGAACATTACATTGATGAATAAAATATCGATGCCGGATTAAAGCAGAACAAAACCGTTGCCCGTAAAGCTATATCAGGATCCTTCAAGATAATTACGGAAAGTCTGTAGAAATTACAACAACAATAATCAATTTAATCCCAACATAATTATAAAATAATAGTTGATTCAAGTAGTGAGTGAGTGAGTACCTGTAAAAGTAAAAAGCAGCGAGTAGAAAAGCGAGATTGTTGATTAGATAAGCAGAAAGAGCGAGGAGAGCTCTTTGGGGGAAGAAGGTGAAGAAAAGAGAGCGGGAGAGGAAGGAAATGGAAAGGGGGAGGAGGGGTAAGAAAGCGAAGGTTTGTTCGTATTCGTACCCACATTCAGCGATGCGGACAAAGTAGACGGAGTCCCAAACGATACCGTTTTCGATGGCAGAAGAAGCGAGGCGTGATTCGCGAGTGTCGTTGAGTGTGGTGGTGAGGCAAGGAGGGTTTAAGGACGCGGAGGTGTCGTAGGGGGATGCTAGAATCCGCGAGAAGATGATTAGGGTCAATACTATCACTCTTGAATATATTGCTGATTTTAATACTAATGTTTCATGACCATGAGGAGGAGGAAGATGAAGAACCATTTTGGAGTGAGGACGAACCACTCTGAAGAAGAAGAAGAAGATCAAATATGGGACGACATAGCGGTTCTTTTGTTTGGTAGAAGAGGGATAGAAAGCAAAGAGAGAAAGAGACGAGAGATAGTGATTTTCTATTGTTTGGTTTTAGGAGAGAAATATTATAGAGAGAAAAAAAAGGGGAGTAGTTTTGTATTATTTTACACTAAGAGTGTGTCAAATAATAGAAATAGGGAAAAGAGAAAAGATTTTTTTTTCCCTCTTTCTCTTCTACCAAACACAAAGATTTACTCTGAGACGAGGGAAATGTTCAGCAAAAGGTAGTTCATCTTTTCAAGTCTGTCGCAAAAGGGGCTTTAAAATCAGTGTTGTCGACAAAGCAAAGGAGATGGGGGCCGACAGAGCAAAAATTTGTAGCTCGAATTCAACAACAAAATGAGGTTAATAATAATATGTATAGGTTGAGCAATATCAGAAAAAGGCTATCATGTGTGGTAGCAATGTCTCCCTATGGAAGATGATGTTCTTATCAAAAAATAAAAAGTTTGGCCCATGGCTCTCTCGATTTATGACCCCATCAAGGAATTAGCACTTAGGGTTTCCACCAATGTTGGAAACTACAAAACCAAGAAAGGTAGCGTTTGGAAACATAGGAAATGCAAATATGGGAGAAAAGACTAAAAACCAACGTTAGTCTTTTCCTTTTGTTAAGTTTCATTTTTTACCCTTTCAATTTCTCTTCAAAAGCAATTCTTTACTATGCAAAAATCACATCAATGTGGTTCTTTTTGTTTAAATTGTGTTAATGTTTGGTCTTTAAACTTTAAAAGTATCCCCGTCTCTAAATATAAGTAAAAATAAGTCAACAAAAATTAATATTTTTGATCGAAAATAAGTCAACTTCTGTTGACCTACTTTTACTTATATTTAAAGACGGATACCTTATTTTATACTTCATTTCATCTGGATCCATTATCTGCATTAAGACTAACTTTTTAGATCTTTCAATTGTATTCATGGTTGCACCTTTTTTTTTTGATCCAACAGAGAAGGCTTTCATTGAAGAAAAGGGCTAAGCCCAACCAAGGAACAACACAAGTGAACAACAAATTGGGCTAAAAACAAAATCAGCCCAACCCAGAAATCAAAGGCAGACAAAAAGAGATAAAAGCAATAAAACACCGAAAAGCTAAAAGAAGCATAAAGCAAAAAGCTTCTCGACGTAGCGAGAATATGAGAAGCAGAAAAGGTAAAAACCTAACCAGCAACCCATTACTAATCAATAACATTACACCATGAAGTCTTTATGCAGCAATCTCACGATCTCAATTGGAGGAGATGAAACCCAATTTCTCGGCAGTGAAGAGTTTGAAGCAAGCGAAGCCACCATATCAGCAACCCTATTTCCATTCCGATGAATCCAGAGAAACACACAAGAGGTAAAATTCTTCTTAATTTCCATAATATCTAGAACAAAGACTTCAATCTCACCCACCATATTTTCTCTGTTGCAAGCATTGATTAATCCAAGAGAATCAGATTCAAAAGACACTTCCTGAAGCCCTAGACCTGCTGCTAGAATCACCGCATCACGAAGAGCAATCGCTTCACCAACAAGAGGAGATAGAGCATAGATCTTTGAGGTAATCCCTGCAACTATTTTACCCAGGTTGTTTCTGGCCACAACACCAGTAAAACCTTTACCACTAATCACATCAAATTGTACATCTGAATTAAATCTTATGACATTGTTTAAAGGAGGTTTCCAATTAGCCATTGACCTCCTTTGACAATAGATTCCATCTGATTGATTAGCAGTGCTGAGATTCTGGATAATCATAGAATTGCAATTAGCTTTAATAGCAAATAGGGTATCATTAGGAACTGGAGCCTTATCTTCAAAACACATTGTATTTCTAGTCTTCCAAATGCTCCATGGAGCAATCATGATATAGCAGAGCAGTAACTTCTTTTCCTTTCCAGAACACCAATTAGCCTCAATAATGGATTCAAACCAATCCCCAAAGTGAGTAATATTGTTAGAACTTGGGACCGGACACAGTTGAAGCCCAAACCAAACTGGAGTAGTCCAAGGACATAGAAATAGTAAATGCTCTATAGATTCTTCATTCATTTTGCAAACTGGACACATAGCAGTAGGATAGATTTTTCTCTTCACTAAATTAAGGGATGTACTAATAGCATTGTGTTTTAACCTCCAAATAAACTGTTTAACTCTTCCAGGAACCCTAGCCCCCCAAATAAATTTCCAAGAAACCTCTGAGTTATTGTAGGAACTAGAAGGTTTACCACACTTAGAAACTACTGAATTCTTTAAAACAGAGTATCCAGTCTTCACGCTATAGTCACCATCCTTAGAAAAAGGCCAATATAAAGTATCTTTCACCTGAAACATACTAATAGGAGTTTGTAAGGCCCTTATTGCACTTTGAGGAGCTAAATTAATCCTCAGAGCTCCTACATTCCAACCTTTAGAAGAGGGATCAATTAGATCCTTAACCACAGTTTCCCTGCACCCTTGATTAGTAACTGCCATATTTCCAGAAGCAAGCCACATATCCTCTGTAATACAGATATTTGCCCCATCCCCAATCCTCCACCTTCCTTGTTGCTTTAGTAGATCTCTTCCATGAAGAATACTTCTCCATACCCATGATATTCCATATTTAGGTTTAACATCCCAGAAATCCTCTCTCACACAATAAATACCTCTCAACATTGTAGCCCAGTAATCATTTTGACCATGTAAGCATCTCCAAGCCTGTTTTGAGAGAAGAGAAGAATTCTGTAGAGATAAATCCTTAAATCCCATACCACCTTTATTCTTACTTTCACACATGAAATCCCAAGCCTTCCAATGAATTCCCCTAGACCTAACCTTAGAGCTCCACCAAAAATCAGCAATAGCAGAGCACAAAGACTTACAAAAATTCTTTGGTAGCCTAACAATAGACATAACATAGTAAGGGATAGCTTGGATTACAGCTTTAATTAAAATCTCTTTCCCTGCTTGTGAGAGAAATTGTTCCTTCCACCCATCAATCTTTGAGAGGACTCTTTCTTTTAACCAGGCAAGAGCTTGAATTCTAGAGACTCCCCATTCAGCTGGAACACCAAGATACTTCCCAGGGGTAGCCCACACAGGAATATGCAAAGAATCTGATAGAGCATTCCTCTCATAAACAGGAACATCAGAACCACAGATCAAACCAGATTTTTGAAGATTGATTTTTTGACCAGAAATTCTAGTAAACTCATTTAGAATAGCAACAATTTGACAAATTTCTTCTAAATTTGCCTTTCCAAAGATAAGAGCATCATCTGCAAAAAATAAATGAGTTAGTATAGGGGCTCTAGGAGCCAGTTTGATACCCTGTGTTTGACCAGAAGAGTTAGAGTTAGAGAGGAGCCTTGAAAGAACATCAAACACTAGGATAAATAGGTAAGGAGACAACGGATCTCCCTGCCTAAGACCACACTTAGGAACCACTATTTTACTCCTATATCCATTGACTTGGTAGACATAGCTAACTGATGAGACCAAAGCTAACACAGAAGAGACCCAAGCTGAACAGAAACCAAAAGATTGAAGAACATCTTTAAGAAAAGTCCAATCTATTCTAGCATAAGCTTTATTCATATCTAGCTAGCTTGATAGCAAATCCCTTACTAGCAGCAGATTTTTTCTTTTTAAGGGAGTGGAAAGCCTCTTGTGCAACCACTAGATTATCCTGAATTAATCTTCCCCCAACAAAAGCACTTTGTTGAGGAGAAACAATAGAATTAAGATAGGGCTTGAGCCTAGACACCATGACTTTAGAAATGATTTTATAAATGAAGTTACAACAGCTAATAGGTCTAAGCTGCCCTATTTCCTCAGGATGAGGGATTTTTGGAATTAAAGCCACTAAGGTTTCATTTATTGATTCCCCCACCTCCCCTGACACAAAAAACTCAGAAACAGCCCCAAAAACATCTATCTTAATAACTTCCCAATTCTTTTGATAAAATAAACCATTAAGACCATCAGGACCTGGGGATTTAAGAGCACCAAGAGAGAACACTGCACTCTCAATCTCCCCTATAAGAACAGGAGCCATAAGACTGTTATTTATCTCTTCAGTGATGAGATTTGGAACTACCCTCAAGCATTGAGAAAAAGGATGGATTAGAAGGCACATAGATCTCCTTGAAATAATTTTCTATAGCCTTTGTAATATCAGATTGGCCTTCAACCCAGATCCCATCCTTGTCCTTTAATCTGTAAAACTTGTTTTTATCCCTCCTTTGAACAGTTGTAGCGTGAAAGAATTTAGAATTCTTATCTCCATAAGTCAACCACTTCAACCTAGATCTTTGGCCCCAATACATCTCTTCTTGTTTCCACATCTTTTCAATTTCAAATCTAATCCATTTGATTTCCTCCAAACTAGATCTAGAATTACCAGCATTAGTTAACACCTGTAATCTAGATTTAAGTTTTGAAATTTCAACTGTAGCATTACAAAAAGTATCTTTACTCCAAGACAATAAGGATTTTTTAACATTTCTAGACTTTTTCTTAAAATTCAACCACCCCACTTGTGAAGAAGAAATTGAATTCCACCCCTCATCAACAACCTTCCTACAGTCTTCATGATCCTCCCAAAAAGACTCATACTTAAAGAACTTAGGGCATCTAACATTTGGGTAAGGCAATAAAACTATAGGAGAATGATCTGAATTAATAATAGGTAAAGCAATACCTGTAGCATGAGGATAAAGAAATCTCCACCCCCAATTGACTAAAACTCTATCAATCTTCTCGTAGGTAACAATACCATCCCTAGGATTACTTGAAAAAGTATATTTGTTACCCTTCAAATCAATATCCATCAGACTGCCATCATTCAAAAAATCTCTAAACAAAGCCATCTTCAGAGGAGCAACAGATCTAAGTCCATCTTTCTCAGAAATAGAACACATTTCATTGAAGTCCCCCACACAACACCAAGGCTCACCCCTCAAAGGCATAAGAGCCAACAACTTCCCCCACAAATGTCTTCTTCTATCAAAAGTAGGATTGCCATACACAAATGTCATAATACTAAGATTTCCAGATTTTTTCTCCTTCACTGCTGTATGAATGTAATTAATAGTAGAATCCAATACTTGAAGCTCATATTCATTATTCCAAAACAAACCTAACCCACCAGAAGGGCCTTCAGCTGGCACACAGAACACTTTATTATATTTCAGTTTTCTTCTAACCCTATCAATTCTTTCCTTTTGAGCCCTAGTCTCCATAAGGAACATAATAGCTGGTTTATAAAACTTTATGAGCTCTTGAAGCTCATTACTTGTCGTGGATGCAGCTATTCCACGACAATTCCAACTAATTGTAGTCATTTTGAATTAGGGGGCATGGAAAGACCCGCCTCCTCAGTCATCTCATTACTAGCAGTAAATATATACCCATCAATAACCGCTATTACCTTTGCCTTCTTTTTTCTTCCATTATAACTGCTTTCTCCTTCATCCTTTTCCAAACCTAACATCTGTATGTCTCTTCCTCTTTTTAAATTAAGACCAATAGCTAACTTGTTACTGAGAGATTCCTCTACTCTTGCAGGAATACTGTTGGTAGTGTGAACATTCATTTCAAAGTCTTCAGGTGGCAATTCAACATAATAAGGAGGGTTACCTTGAAAAGGAGGTAAATCATATTCTCTACTATCAAATTTGTGGAAAATCACCTTTGCCAATGGAATAGAATTCTCGTCTGTGTTCACATCACTATATAAAATAGGATTTTCCTCTCTTTCTCTACTTTCTGCACCACTATTTTCATTACTTGGTACATCTGCATTTGAAAAAAGGCTTTGTGATTGACTATTTCTCTGACTTTGATTGTTTGAACTTCCTTCACCTTGCTTCTGAAAGGCTCTAGGTTTAAAAGCAGTAAGAAATGGTCCATACTTGGGCAAATTCTTGTTTATAGCAGCCATAGCCATTGGTTTAATACAATGTTTAATATCATGACCAAACTCTCCACATTTAAAGCAAAGACCTTGGAGTCTTTCATACTTGAAATGGACCCAAATTCTTCTCTCATCATCTTTTTGAATCCAACAACCAGACCAGATAGTTTTCTTTATATTAATAGCAACTCTCGCTCTTATAAAGTGTGTAGGTGCACTACTTCCCAGTATTAATGGGTCATCAATCTCCACCACCCTTCCAATTTTCTTCAAGAGGATATATGCATTCTCTGGATTCACATCCTCTCTAGGAAGGCCATGAATTTGAACCCAGAAAAGCACCAGATCAAAGTTTATATTTGAGAAAGCAAGACCTTCCTCCCATCTTTGAAGACTCAGAACCTGATTCATTACAAACCAAGGTGCCCTACTAATCACTTCTTCAGCATTTAAAACTGTTGGAAAGGTAAAAAGGAATTTGTTGTCCCCCATATCAGAGATAAACAAGCCTTTATAATCTTTCCAAGTATTGAACATGATAGTTCTAAATGCTTTTTTATTTATGACTTTGTCAGAAATAACTTGTCCCACAACAGCTCTCAAACCATACTCTATGTTGTTTTTTGTTGCAGGAACAAGTTTCGCTATAACAATTTCTCGCTCACCTTCAGGAGTATCCATTGTTTTGTAAGTTTCCAGAAGAAAACTCTGAACTAGAAGTGACTACAGAACCAGATCACTATTTCAGGCTGAAACAGAGAACCAAAGATCACAACAGAAAAGAAGAACCAGAGAGAAGACTAAACTTATAACTTAGAAGCAGAAATCTATTCTTGAAGACACGACAGGACACTGGAAACCTAAACTTTTTATGATTGAAACTTAACTTGCAAAGTTGTGAATACCTTCTCTGTAAACATAATAACTAAGAGACACTAATCCCCTATGCTGTTTTGCTCTTTCATGCACTTTTGCTCTTTTGACTCATAAAACTCTATGAACTTGCTCTTTTGCTCTTTTTGACTTGACTCTTTAACTCTCATAACCAGCAGCTTATGATCTTAAAAACAATAATGGATACACAGACTTCTTACCAGCCTAAATCAGAAGTAAATGAAGAAGCTGAAATCTTCCCGAACTCATTAACTCAAGGAAACCTTGTAGAACAATGAAAATATCTCACTGAATACTTCAAGAACCCTTCATGTTATAACCCATACCCATCTTTAGGACCATTTAGAAGTAGACACCACTCAATAACTATCAGATAATAGACCGGTTATAGTTTTAACCCAAAAATTAATAACTAGCCAAACACCTTTAAGATATTTTACCACCCTATCGGATCTTATCTCACTAGAACTCTAGAGAGAACCTTATAAAACCTATGGTTGCACCTTCAATATTGTAATTTGGCAGAGTTTGCTATTGACCTTGAGGAATTGTTACCAGCCGTGGATCAAAGTTTTTGTTTAAGACACATCTACAACAATTTCATGACCAAGCAACACAACTAAAATGTTAGCAACAAAGTTAATATAGATAACCACGTTAGTATAACTTTTCTAAAATAAGAGACTTTCAAGAGGAATCAAAAATGAAAGGGAGACTGAAATGAAACATTTTTTTGGCGAAGACTATTTTTTGGATACAAAGAGGGCCGAAGCCTTAAGAGAGAAACTACACGGAAACAAATCTAGAGTAAAAACTCCACTAGCATCATCTATAACATTCAAGCGACTTTCATGAGGAGCAAAATCATAAATGACAAAATCTGAATCCTGATGGAACCCAATTGCAGCTAAAGCATCAGCACACACTTGCTAGCTCCCCTATAGATATGAGAAATTCTCACTTCCCACTCGTAGGACACAAGACGCTTAAAACTAAAGATAAAGACAGGAATCATAGTTTAGCAACAAAAAATAGGAAAACTGATATAGTGCAATCATTTCTTGAACAAGACTATGATTACTATGATCAGCTCCAAGAAAACGGCTCTTCCAACGTTTGCGGAACAGCATGTATATTGCAACCATCTACAGCCTCACCAAAATAATAGGAAGGTGTATCACAATTCTCAAAACGCCATTTTTACATTTTTCTGAATTTTCTAACAGTCCACAGAGAGAGATTGACAAGTGTGAGCCAGTGATGAATACTCATGCCATCTTTTGTTCACGGGTAGCAATTGGAGCATTGTCATTACCATATTGCTCTAAACTGTCAGATCCATCTTTAACTTTTGTGGTAGAGGAGACGTTGCCATCTTTTGACATTCCCTTTTCAGTACCAATACCTCTGCCAGCACATATAATCTTATCTAAGTGGTTGTCTTCACAAGTTGAATGCAGTGATTTTTTGTCTGGAGATGCTGACTCTACACTATGCATCACAAGCAAGAAGCCGTCTTTGATATCACAAGAAGTTTCAATGGACGCTTTTTCATTACCAGAGTTTTTTAAATATTGAGATCCATCTTTAACTTCAATGGAGACGGTGTTAATACCTCTGTCAACACATATGATCTTATCTGCATTATGTTCTTGATGACAAGTTGAATTCAATGGCTCCATCTCCAGAGATACTGATTTTATATTATCAGTAACAATTGAACCTTCCTTGGTATGACCACTTTCTTTTTTGCAAGTTAAGGACAAAATCTTATGGTGATTTATGTTCTCCATACATTCTGGTACATCTTTTAATGCAGGAAGAGCTTCATTGTTTGCTTTTTCTCCCCCTTCATCGCAGATCAAACCCATGGCATGACTACTTTTTTTGATCAAACCCATGGCATGACTACTTTTTTTGATCAAACCCATGGCATGACTACTATTCTTACCTTCGGAATGTGTTGGACCAATAGTATTTTGCACTTCTGCATCTGTTTTAATGATAGACTCTGTTTGATCCAAAGTACAGCAGCTCCCACTAACATTTTTAAGATTATTACTTCCATCAGACAATGGTACTTGTAAATTTAGAGAAGCACCAAGATTGATGCCCTTGTCATCAAAAGCTGTACTGTTGTTGAAATTTGGGCGGATCAACTTTCTTTTCCCCAAACATTCTGGTACATCTTTTAATGCAGTGAGGGCTTCATTGTTTGCTTTTTCACCCCCTTCATCGCAGATATATCTAATGGCATGACTACTATTCTTACCTCCGGAACGTGTTGGACTAATAATGTTTTGCACTTCTGCATCTGTTTTAATGATAGACTCTGTTTGATCCAAAGTACAGCAGCTCCCACTAACATCTTTAAGATTATTACTTCCATCTGACAATGGTACTTGTAAATTAAGAGAAGCACCAAGATTGATGCCCTTGTCATCAAGAGATGTACTGTTGTTGAAATTTGGGCGGATCAACTTTCTTCTCTTTTGTTGCACAAGCACCAAATTATCGCTCTTTTTATTCTCATTGGAGTTTCTCTCAATCTCATCACAATGCTTCCTCACTTTGCTTCGACGCTTGAAATCCACAAAACACATCTCTTCAGCTGTTGTATTAGAATTGCTTCCACTTGCAGTAGTGGTATCCATACTTGGAACTTCCAAGACTTTTTCAAAGCACTCACCCTTCACCCTAGAAGAACTAACGATTTGAGCTTTATCCTTCAAACTTTTAGCCTTGTTGCACTGACTGGAGCTTAATTTTTTCTCCCTCAAGCTTTCAGCCTTGTTGCGCTGACTGGGCCTTGGAGTTTCATCCTTCAAGCTTTCAGTCTTGTTGAGCTGACTGGGCTTTGAAATTTCATCCTCAAAGCTTTCAGCCTTGTTGCGCTGACTGGGCTTCAGAGTTTTATCCTTCAAGCTTTCAGTCTTGATGCGCTGACTGGGCCTTGGATTTTCATTCTTCAAGCTTTCAGCCTTGTTGCACTGACTGGGCTTTGGCTTTCTTTTTTTCATCCACTGGCTGTGACTCCGACGAGCCATGTTCATCACCTCAGCAACTGCAGTATGGTAATCATATTCCTCACTCTGTGCATTGTTTCCATTTTTTTGTTTGCCAACATCCTGCTTCAAAGATAATCGAGAAAACACGCTACTTTTTTTCTTTGGATGACTACAATTGCTATTTCGAGAATAACCATAACATCCTATGTCATATTCATGATCAAATGAATCGGCATATTGGACTTGAGAATGACTCTCATTTGCTCGAGGAACATCAGGATTAAATGTATCATTGTTGTTTTGTAGTGTTATCTCATGACTAAGATTTTCTCGAAATGTCATGGGATGAACATTATTGCCTAAACATGATTTGCCGTTGTGGAAAAAGGAAGAAATGGTTTCATGTTCCCTGCAACTATTTCCAATATCTGAAGGGATAGGTGCTGATGATGACTTTAACGAAGGAGTGAAATTGCCAGCCTCATATAAAACAGATTCTGATCCCAACCGGTCAGACTTTTGAGCCTCATTGAAAGGCATGTAATCATTGTTGCTACCATACATAACAGCATTTGGAAAGCCACCGCCAATGTCATGCCATTGGTTCATGTCTTTCAGTTTCATATGCATACTCAATGAATTCCTTCTGCTGTGGGTTGAAAGAGAAGTGCTTTCTATTAATGACTCAGAACCACCATTAACTCCAACAGGTAACTGCCTAAAATTTAAGCCAGGAGCATCTGCGTTATACAGAATAGAATCTGTATCTCCTTGTATTGCACAAGAAGTTTGCGTAATTTGTGTTTGAAATGGGTGAGACATAGCAGAAGTTGGACTGAGATGATTTTGAGCCAAAAAATTTCGCTCTAAAGAAGGCTTTCTGTAGAAGACAGGCAGATTGACATTGGAATCACCTAAACCAGGAATATCATCTGAAAATACCATCCTCTGATCAGTTTTTCTTAGGTCTTCAGCCATCAACCTATCACTAATTGATGACCTGCCATCAATATGATATCTGATTTCATCAGATGGAATTTTCGAGTATCCATCATTGATGTATGGCCTAGGGCACGTATCCATATAATCATTGTTTTCATGGGACGTAAACCTGCTTTCATCCTTTAATGCCAAATAATCACTTACATGTCCACTCATTGTATCCACAGAAAGCCTGGCTGCATGGTGATCTATATAATGTTCATCCTCGCGTGCAGTAAATTGTCTTCCATCTTTCAATGGCAAATAGTCGGTAACATACCGGCTTGTAGTATCCACTTCAATGTCAGCAGATCTTCCTTGCTTGTTTAATCCCATATCATCTGCATTTAAGGCTGTATACCCAACTTCTCCATCATACTGCGAATAATCTCCTTTGTATTTATGCACCAAGAAATGTGAACTGCTCTCACCCACAACTTGCTCATTTTGAACACTTTCACCAACCATTCCAGGAACAGCATATCTTCCAACTTTACCTCCTGGGTACCACTCTGATTTCAAGTCTTCCATTCCAGTCATATGTCTCCCAAGAACCTCCGGGTCTAGCTTTCTCATGCTGAACAAATGTAGAAGTTTACAGACCTACAAAGCAGCTCAAAGAAACTGATTGGTGTAAAGTCATTGAGAAAAATTTTCTAAATTCATCAAAAACCAAAAAGGTACAAGAGCGGACCTGATTTTCAGATAGCCCGAAGTTAAACTTTTTGGACGAAAAGTAATTTTCTCTGATTATATTACGGAATTCATCTTCAGAGAGTGGCTTACAGAACCAAATTGAAGTGAACTTAACCTAACAAAAAGATCAATGAGAAAGTGAGGCCATGATTTACTTAATTAGAAAAAATGTACTCTTGCACTCACAATCAAAAGAATGTTGTGCATTCATCAAAATTCAGAAAACGAAGTGGATTCTCACTTGAGCAGGGTAGTGGCTCCCTGATGAAGTGAAGGCATTAGGCTCGATATTGATAGCTCCATCACAAGCAGCCCGGAATACACCATGAAGTTGCCTCTTCTCATAATCAAATAAAAACAAAATCATTCCAGCTTTAACCTTCTCTACAAACTGGATTGCAGATGATGGGAGCCCAAATACTCTCCTTCTGAAACATTCTTTTTTCGTCCCACTATTTGTCATAAAGATTGCACCAAAATCTGGTTCTTTTCCAGCAGCATTGTTGTGTTTATCATAGAATCCCATGGACATGGATACCTTTACTATACTATACTGTCAAATTAGAGAGAGGAAAAAAAAACAATACAAATCGCATTGTGTACTTACAGTCACACTCACATATAAATGAATGCCTTTCAAGTTTGAACTATTAAGTAGTATTTTGCAAGTTTCAACTTTTGACAGATTGTTAACTTATATAGTTATCATCATTTACAGATATCAACACAATATATAATACTACCCAGCAAACTCAATTCTTAAAAAAACACATAATCAATTGGTTTGGGAATACTTACAAGGAAATATCGGTTTTCAATCCAAATCGATCAATCGATCAAGTTCCAACCAAATCGACCTAAAATGTTACTTTCATTATTCTAGTTTGCTGTTTGTAAACAAAAAAAAAAAGTGGACACGATTTAATCGGAACACTACAGAAAGAAAAAACCTACTCCACAGTGTAATCGGAACACAAATAATCACCGAAAGAAAATTACGATTCATAAAAAAATAATATGATACCGATATAAAAAATGAACATCACGCTATGCCTAAACTGTAAAAAACCTTCAGGGGAAGTAGAAATTTATTTAAAAGAAAAGGGGTGCAGTTGATGAGAAAATAGAAAATACGATAAAGCAAAATGGTGAAAAGAGAAAGGAAAGACAAGAAAGCGGGAGAGAAGGAAATAACAGGGCGCACCTATTGGAAAGGATGAGGGTTTGCGTTTGGTTTGGTGAGGGGGCAGAGAAAGAGACGGTGGTAAGCGAAAAAGACGGTTTGTATGGGAGTTATCATTGTGGGTCTACTACATCCATATATGTAGCCTTCTTTGCTCTCCATTACCCAAAGTGAGAATATTTTAATAAAAAGGTAGGTTTTTTTGACTGAATAAAAAGGTAGGGTTTGCGGATGTTATAGGAATTGTTAGACTAAAATTCTAGTTGGATTGTTTGTTGCCTTTTGCTTTCCTATTAATCAAAAAAAGGTAGGTTTAAGATAAGGAAATAATTTGATCAAAAACAAAAAGAAAAGGAATTAATGAAAAAAGGGAATTAATATTAAGTTTAATTTATATACACAATATGTGTATACATGTTTTATATTATCTACCAATTAGAGGTCAACGAATCATTAAAAAGAAGTCACTAAATTATTAATCACTTGACGTGTCATCTTTATCATGTATTTTTATTTGTGGATAGTGTAATAAGTTTTACAAATTATTTTTGGTATAAATCAGGTATCATCTGCCCACAACTGTAGAGACTAATCCCTCGAGCCGGGTAGGACCACAATGGGCAGCAAAGCTCTCCCTCAAGAGATTTAACACTGTTGCATGCCCAATGTTGGATTCGAACTCAGAACCTTGGTTAAGCTGGAAAATAAACCTTATTTATAATCATTTAAGATAAAAAAAATAGGATTTATTTTATATACACAATAGTTGTATAAGATTTGTTAACATGTCGCACTGTTGTCCATATAAAAGCAAGGTGGACGCGATTATCTTCAATTATGAGAACAAGTTTGGCGTTGGTATGGTGATTCGTACGGACTTGGGAGATTCAATGGTCTACCATCACCACAAGAGGCTCGAGCAATGGGACTTTGGCAAGCTTTGCTTTGGTTGAGGGATTTGGGATTACCGTCAATCTCTATAGAGCTGGACTGCTTACCAGTGGTTAATGGAGTGAAAGAAAATCCTAATACTAATACCGAGTTTGGTGTGCTTATCTCTTATTGTAAACAGTTTTTAGTTTCTTTTGAAAGCTTTAAGGTTAGCTTTGATAGAAGGCAAGCTAATTGTGTCGCTCACACTCTTGCAATGGCGTCACGATTTTTCGCTAGCTCCAAAGTTCACGATTTGATTCCAACTTGTATTGAATCTACTATTATTAATGTAATGATCTAAGTTTATTATTGTAAAAAAAAAGACTTGTTAACATGTCGGCCAAACACAAAACAACATATCATAAAAAAAAAGATTGACTTTATCTCAACTACCTTAAAAGTCACTCATGCCATAAATTTTTATTAATTGATGGTGTAAAAAAAATTATAATGACAATATATACCAATTAAACCTAATTTACCTAAAAATGTAAAATAAATTACTAATATAAAAATAAAATAGTATATACTAAAAATAATAAAAAGAAATATAAAATACTTGAATTAGAAAAAAATTTAAAGGGGGGATTCGGATTTTTAAATAAATTTAAAGGACCTCAAGCACGGTTTTTTTATTTTTCTATTTTGTCTTTATAAATATCTTTACTTTTGTTAAGTAAATATACTTCAGATTCTTCGAAGATAAATATATAATATCTAATTATAATATAAAACTAACTTCATAAGACATATATTTTCAAAAAAACTTCGCATGACTTACAAACTATTTGTAAGGTTTAATTGCTACGCATTGTCGCTGTAAATTTCTTTACACTCACAGCCAACCATAATTCAAGGTATAGATGACATATAAGATGGTTATAAGTTGATTTGCTTCTTTTATTGACATGCCAAATGACAACGTCCAAGTCTAAGAAAGTAAGTCAACTATCTTCTCACACTTAAGCCCATTAAGAAGAAGAATGCTCCAAATCGATCCAACTTATTCATGTAGTTGAAGAGTCCATTATGGGGAAATGAAATATTTTGTCTCTTTGTATTTTAATGTAGTTAAGACTTCGTTTGATTTAAGGATAGCAAAAAACCCGCACTCGTGCGTACCCTCAAGTATAACTCACGACGGGTACGGGGTGGGTAACTTAACAGATACCCGCAGTTGAATAAACGGATAATTAGACTATCCGTCAATAGATTGGGGTGGGACCGGATATTGAGGTACTTACTTGTGTCCGCGGATACCCGTACCCGTAACAAATATACTTATTTGGAAAATTTTCAATTATTATTAATTTTAGTGTTTTTTATCTTCTTTCATCAACTACTATAAGCTAACAAATAAATAATGAAATAAATGTATAATGAAATACCTAACTGTTTAATGTGAATGAAAAGAAAAAAAATAGTGTTCAAAGGGTTAATTTTGTTTGGTATTTCAAATTTTATTTTGAAGAAAAATATATTTCAATTAATATCAAAAGTATCTGTGGGTATCCACAATAAGACAATATCCCGTGAAAAATCCGCTACGCAGGTACCCACGCGGGTACGAGACGGGCACAGGTAGTATTTATATTAAACGGGGCGAGTACCCCGCCGCCTTGACATCTATCAGTTGATTTAATTTAGTAATAAAGGCCAATTTAATAGGACTTGATATTAAATAACATTGGGCGGGGGGGTATAACTAGTTTGCATTTTAATGCATTCACCTTTCAATATTGATGGGACCACTAAATTCCTTAACTTATGTTCTACTTTGAAGGTTGAGCTTTGAGGTATTTTGGAAGGGCTGAGGTTGCGCTGGGCTAAGGATTGTAAATTAGTCATTGTTTTGGTGGATTATGTTGTTGCTTGCCCTATCATACAAGGTGATTTTGTGGGCAATGTTTTGGGGTGGAGCCTTGTTAGAGAGGTTTGAAATATGATGAATTTGGATGAGAGCTGAAGTTTGTGCCTATCTACCGTGAGGCGAACCATTATCCCAACGAACTAGCTTTCTTTAGGTTGTAGTCTTCATGAGTCGCTGATTTTGTTTGAGCAATGTCCGCCATCTGTGGGAACTCTTTTGCTCAGTGATAGTTTGAGAATTTCCACTTCCCGTTATCTCTTGTTAGTTGTTTTGTTTTTGGGGTTGCAGCCCCCATTTCTTACCAATAAAAAAGTATTGAAAAACCTTTTTTTAATCCATTCCTTTTGCTCGACAATTCGTTAAAACAAGACATCAACTCCGGTTTGATCCGAAAAAACAATGTGTATCTTTTTATGATCATATCACCTTATATTGTTGACACCTATTACTTTTTAGTGCCAAAAGTGTCATTTGTTTGTTTGTTTGTTTCACTGTGCCATAGACAATAGAGAGAGTATTTAATGGTGGGTTTTGGTCCTCCCTTACCTTACAACTATTGACTCTCTCTCTCTCTCTCACACACACACACTCTTTAAACTTCTTCTCTCTTCCACTTTAATCATCCTCCTTCTCATTTTGAATTTGTTCTCCATCATCTTTCACACTTCTCTCCTAGTTTTCTCTCTACCAAAATTATACATTAATCTTCGATTCTAACGGAGAAACAATACATGTTGATATAAATTTGTAACTTTTGATTTTCGATATCTATTATTTTACACAAGCAATTAACAATCAAAATTACTTTTTAGACACCTTATATTTCGAAAAGTGTCTAAAAAGTGCCATCTGTAGAGCCAAAAGTGTCATTTGACTTCTACTCTCTCACTCTCTCACTTTAAACTTTTATCACTCATGCTTTAATCATCTCTTGTCTCATTTTGAATTTATTCTCCTTTCTCTTTCACACTTATCTCCCTCTCCAACTTTTCTATCCAAAATAATACATGTTGTTTTTCAGTTTCAACGAGCAAACATTACATGTTATTGGTATAATTCGTTACTTTTGATTATCGATATGAAATGCTATAAGTTGTCGAAATAATATACTATATATTTGTGTATTGGCTTAATTATGCTTTTTCGTCCCTACAAATAAAGATGATTTTGTTTTCGTCCCTGGAAAATCATTTTTTTTGTTTTTCATCCCTGTAATTTTCTAAATTTTGTTTTTCATCCTTGGAAAATTCTTTATTTATTTATTTATCTATTTATTTTTGTCCCTGCAACAACTATCTATTTTTGGAATTAGTCCTCGTTTAATCCATGATCCGAGGACTAAAATTAAAGTGATCTCTAATTTCAAAGAGTAGAACCAAACCTAAACAATAAAATAGGGACTAAAACAAAACAACAAAGACTAAAAGAAAAATCATTCTACATTGTAAGGATAAAAAATTAAATTAAAAGGACATAAAACAAAAACTTTTATTTCTAGGGTAAAAACATATTTAAACCTTATCTATCTATCTTTATGTATTTATTATATTTATAGATATAACTATACAATCTATAAACTATAAAATTAATTTTTAGACATCCTATATTTTTGACACTTATTAATTTTTAGGGTAAAAAATGCCATTTGATTTCTTCTACTTCTCTCTCACTCACTTTAACATCTATTCGCTCATATTTATACAATCTATAAACTATAAAAATTACTTTTTAGATATCTTATATTTTTTACACCTAATAATTTTTAGGGTAAAAATGCCATTTGATTTCTTCTACTTCTCTCTCACTCACTTCAAACATTTATTCGCCCATTTTGAATTTATTTTCTCCCTCTTCTTTCATACTTTGATTCTCGACGTGAAACACTGCACATTGTCGAAATAATAATTTTGCATATTTTATATTTATAATGTCTTTGTTGGTTTATAAATGAATATTTGTTGGAACATTGGTGTGAATTTAAAAATTTACAAAGTCCCACATTGCTTGGACTAAGCACTTGAAGAGTGCTTATAAGTGGGAAGTTCACACCTTTGGGTTGGGGCCCAAGGGGTACCCAGTTTTGTGAACGGGCAAGCACGCACTCTAACTGACCACCACACGCGCGCGCCGCCGCCGTCCGACCGACCGGGTCGGGCTTGGGCTGTGAGGTGTAAAGTATTTTTTGCGAAATTAATTAAACTTATATTTTATTTTTTTGGAACGTGCTTGTCCAGATTCGACGAACCGTTGCGAACTTGCGCTCCAAGTCAGCTAGACGTGCGCACGAAGGATCCATGACTTGCGCACGAAGCTTCGTAACTTGCGCACGAAGGATCCATGACTTGCGCACGAAGTCCCATGACTTGCGCACGAAGCCGGTTATTGAAGCCTATAAAAAGGCCTTCCCCCAATTCGTTTGATACACCAAAAACTCGAAGCAGTTTCGAGTTCTCTTCTCTTCTCCCTCACAAATTCGTTTCTTCTTCTTCTTCTCTAAGAGTGGCCTACGAGCCATATTCTTGGGTTGGGGCCCAAGGGGTACCCAGTTTTGTGAACGGGCAAGCACGCACTCTAACTGACCACCACACACGCGCGCGCCGCCGCCGTCCGACCGACCGGGCCGGGCTTGGGCTGTGAGGTGTAAAGTATTTTTTGCGAAATTAATTAAACTTATATTTTATTTTTTTGGAACGTGCTTGTCCAGATTCGACGAACCGTTGCGAACTTGCGCTCCAAGTCAGCTAGACGTGCGCACGAAGGATCCATGACTTGCGCACGAAGCTTCGTAACTTGCGCACGAAGGATCCATGACTTGCGCACGAAGCTTCGTAACTTGCGCACGAAGTCCCATGACTTGCACACGAAGCCGGTTATTAAAGCCTATAAAAAGGCCTTCCCCCAATTCGTTTGATACACCAAAAACTCGAAGCAGTTCCGAGTTCTCTTCTCTTCTCCCTCACAAATTCGTTTCTTCTTCTTCTTCTCTAAGAGTGGCCTACGAGCCATATTCTTGAGTGGTTATAAACCATATTGAGAGGTGTATATCTCGAGCGATTACTGACTGTGCAGTCATAATCGTAACTGGGCTGTTTTATCCTGGGGGCGTCGTGGTTGATAGTCTGCTTGCACCATCGAGCAGTGCCACGAAACGTCTTAAAGAGAGCGACCTAGTCCGCGACTCATCCCAGTAATTTCTTCGGTATAATTTCGAAAATACTGAAACAACAATATTTAACTTTTGGGTCTAGAAGAGGAAACATTACATGTAATAATGTTATTGAAAAACAAGTAATAATTAATGTAACTTTAAACTATTAAAATGACAACTAAAAATAAACAATTTTTTTAAAAAACTGATAACTAATATGAAACGGAGGGACTCCGAGGGAGTAATAACATGCATGGGGTAGGCTTAAAACTCGTTGCGCTCATTGTAAAAATAAATTAGTGAATACGAATCAAATTGCTTCAAATAACTATAGATTACAAAATAGTTATTACTTCTGACTTTGGGATGCTGTACCATATTTGTTCAGGCCAAAGGAGGTTGTTAATGGTAACTCACTCAAGCTTATCGGCTAATGAGGTCCTCATTCAAAATCTACAGCAGTGATTGGTGGAAGAGCACTTTGGCACGACATAATACAGACTTGGCATCATCTGCGCAAGAAACAAAAAACAGAAGATATCAGACAAAAAAGAAGATATGAGACAACTCTCATAACATAAAAGGGGACCATATATCATCATGATTACTGGAACACCCAACAACCAAACGGCCAATAATTAAAACCTTACACAATCACAAATTCATTGTTGAAAAGGATCGGTATTGAATTATACTTATTATACTTTTAAGTACAAATGCAAGACCTTGCCTTATCAAAAGAGGTATAATATCTTTTTAATTTTCTGTCAGACCAAAGGATATTCAGTATTCACACATCCTTTGAGAGTGAGATTAATGGTAGCCTTGGCCACCAGGTGCTTATAGGAGTTTGGATTTGCTTGCTGTTCAAAAAAGGGGTTTGGATTTGCTGCAGTAGTAAGATTTCTTTTTTTGGTCTAGAGGTCTTTGACCCAGCTCCGGTGTTTAGGGAAAGGGGCCCTGAATAATCCGGAGTTTGGCCAAGAGGTAAGTAAATTCTGGCTCCAATTTGTTCCATCGCAGTAGTAAGATTTCTGACAGTCAATATTGTATTTTTTTAATATTGCATCCAATTTAACTAAGTTCAAGACTGAGCTGTTAGAACTCGATCTGATGGTCTGAGTCCTGAGATGCATAACTATGCCAACTGCGTGCTTTTGCTATTGCAGTCAATCCAAGTCCATGCTTTATAACGAGTTTCAATCCTCTGCATAGCACGTAAAGTTACTAACACAAGGGACAGGCTGAGTTACACCACGTGGTTAACTACTGATTTCCAATGTTTTATGCCATACACAACATAAGGAATTAACGCTTTCTTTTTTTTTTCTTCTTCTGCCCTTCAGATCATAAGTGGCCATATGATGGAAAGCATCCGATTTAATCTAAAAGAGATGGCAAATCGATTGGTTAGCGGTTCTGATGTCTAAATCTGCAGAGAGTTTAATATATCACACTATTTGTGTGATTCTTAGCTATTAATAAATTAATCTTTGGTAGAGATGGGCACATCACAGGCTTCCTAAGGTTCCTCCTACTTTTGCAATTTTCATGAGAATTCAGATAAACACTTGTTAGCCTTCAGATGAACTTTGTATTACTCGTCTCAAACACTTGTTCAAGTCCACTTGCAGAGGCTACCAAGTCTCCAATTACGAAAATGATTGGATGTGGAATCATTTGTTACTCACCATGCTGAACGACTACCACAGTAAATTATAAATATACAACAATAAAGTAAATGGACATGCATATGAATATGGTTATAACTAAATGCATAGCTAAAACCTTACCTGCTATGGCAGCTAAATTGAAAGTAGAAGGGACGTTAGCCTCAACCTCAACAGCAGCTTTAGCCGCTGCAATGCCAACAGACACACTTTGCATAATATCTAATCCTGCACATATCGATGAGAGTGTTCCACCAACTAAGCAATCACCAGCACCAGTAAGCCTCACAACTGAAGCAGGAAGTGAAGGCAAATGCACAGCAAAGAGATGAGAGCTTCTGCCAAGTTTTGTAAAACCAGAATAACAATCAGGTGGACAATTTTGCATAACAGTCTTGTATAATTGTCTGCCAAAACCACTCCGATTTGTTTTCTCTGCAGGTATTTTAAAGGAACTTGGCCCTCCTTTACTGCATAAAAACACTCCATTTGGGCCTAAGGTAACTAGGACCACCTTAATGCCTTTTTCTAGCAAAACCCACACTGCTGGTTTCAACATTTGAAACAAAGATACTGGTGAAAGATTTTTTTTATGGGTTTCTTCAAGTGGACAGAACTCCTCACCGCCAGATAAAGCACTTGCCAACGCCATAAGTTCATCTTCATTTGGAGAAGCAAAAGTTACCTATTCAAAGTACACACACAAGTCATAGGAACCAGTTTTGATCAGTGAATGTATTTTATAAGCATGAATGACATCCAATGATGTCGATAAATTTAGAGCATGTTTGTTATTTGAGAGAAAAAACAGTTCTTTTAACTAAAAATCATTTTTAGTAGTTTTAATTGTGTTGGCTTAAGCTTTTTATATTAATCATAATCTAAAAAAATGATCTTGTGATCAAAAAGAGAAGCTGTTTTTAGGAGCTTCTAAAAAAATATGTTTTTTTAATGAGTGTGATAGAAGAGAGAGAAGACTAAAAAAGTGTTTTTAACTATTATAAATAAAAACACAAATCAGCTTCTGCTTCACATAAAAATCTCCAAAAATAATCTCTAAATTATTTTATCTAATAGTCACTTTTCTTTTAATCTTAAATAAACAGGCCCTTAAACACGTATGATGTGCACAATGTAATACATCTTTCTAGTGATGTTAGCAGGTGATCAAACTATCCCATATTGATGACACTATTAAGAAAATGATCAATATCAAGAATTCCAGACAATACAAGAAAAGTTCTGTTCTAAATAGTAATTATTGCATCATTGTAATTGTAATCATATGGCCCATTAATAAGGTCCGCTAGGATTAGTCTTAGAATAGCCT
Source organism: Astragalus membranaceus (assembly GCA_039519185.1). Taxonomy (NCBI): domain Eukaryota; kingdom Viridiplantae; phylum Streptophyta; class Magnoliopsida; order Fabales; family Fabaceae; genus Astragalus; species Astragalus membranaceus. The sequence goes on from CM076850.1 coordinate 136,504,367, forward strand.
ATATATATCATTTAGCACTTGTATACTGAATACAATTGAAATATTATTCAGATATATTTTTCTACATGGTATCACGAGCTCCCGATTTTGGGGGTCTTGCGTCCGCGTAAACCCTAGCCGCCGTCTCTGCGGTTTCTCTTTCCACCTTCATTGCGGTTTGCTACCTTCCTTGCAGTCTCTTTCGGAGATTTTAGTCCTTATTTCTTGCCGGTTAAACGCAAATCTGCACAAGGTTTTTTTCTCCAAGCACTGTTCATTGCGTCACTATTCATTCGTACGGACGACACTATTCACACACACGGACAGACTGTTCAATCGTACGGACAAATCTAATTATTCGATACGGACAACACTGTTCACACGTACAGACGCACTGTTTAATTGTACGGAAAGTACTTTTCACTTGTACGGGCAAACCTGAATATTCGGTACGGACCCGCTGTTCAGTTGTACGGTCAGTACTGTTCACGCTTCTGATTGGCGCTTCTATTACTGTTCAAGATTGTTCGTTCCTTTTGGGCGCAAGGCGTTCGCTTCTATTGGACTTCTAATTGTGGGTTATTTGTAGCCTACACCTTGAGCATTTTTCAGTCACTCTTGCAGTTGCTCGTTGTCTTCTCTTTAGTCATTGTTATTGTTTTTTGCCATTGCTACTTGTATTCTCTTAATTATTATTTCAAATGGCTGGAAAAATCTTTGGTGATTACTCTTTGTGCTTCACCAAGGAAGATGTGATCCGTTTGAAGTCTCTACTTGAATATCTCAGTAAGCCGTCTGGTGCTCCCTCCATGACTGGTTTGAGTGTATGTTCTCGAGCTTTTAGTGTTTGTGATACAATCCCTGAGAATGCTTGGATTCTTGACTCTGGTGCAACTGATCACATGACATTTGACGCCAATTGTTTTTCCTCTTATACCTCCTCTGAGAGGGATCAGTATGTTACTGTTGCTAATGGTTCTTTTGCTCGTATTGATGGCTTTGGAAATGTTAGGTTGCAACCTTCACTACAATTACAAGATGTGCTGCATGTTCCCACACTCTCTCACAACCTAATATCAATTCATAAACTCACTCGTGATCATAACTGCAAAGTAACCCTTTTCACTTCTCATTGTGTTTTTCAGGATCTTGCCACGGGAAAGACGATTGGAGTTGCTAAGGAACAAGGAGGGTTGTACTATTTATCTGATGAGCATGCTATTAAAAAGGTGTTGTCTTTCGCACTTCAGTCTCGGTCAGAGTCTCCTTCTTCTACTTCGCAGATTTGGCTTCTACATAAGCGTCTTGGTCATTCTCCTTTCTCATTACTCAGGTCTATGTTTCCATCTTTATTCGTAAAACAGTGTATTGAGTCCTTTAAGTGTGACATTTGTCAATTTGCTAAGCACCTACCGAAGTACTTTTCCCTCTAGTGGTACCAAAAGTGCTGAACCATTTGATCTTATTCATTCTGATGTTTGGGGGCCTGCCCCTGTTTCTAATATTTCTGGTGCAAGATGGTTTATGTCTTTTGTCGATGATTTTACTCGAGCAACTTGGTTGTTCTTGATGAAAGATAAATCTGAGGTACCCCAATTGTTTATTCGTTTTTACAATATGATAAAGACTCAATTTGGAAGAGGTATTAAAAGAGTCCGTTCTGATAATGGAAAAGAATATGTGAATCACAATCTTCCTAATTTCTTCATTAAACAGGGCATCATACATGAACTTGCCTGTGTTGACACCCCTCAACAAAATGGGGTTGCTGAAAGAAAAAATCGTCATCTTCTTGAAATTGCACGAGCTCTTCTCTTCCAAATGTCTGTTCCAAAATCATACTGGGGAGAGGCAGTATTACTGCTGCCTATCTGATTAATCGGATGCCATCTCGTGGTCTAGGTAATGTTAGTCCAATTCAACTTTTGGTCTCACAGTTTCCTTCTGTTCTTGTCTTGCAGAGCCTTGAGTCTCGGGTATTTGGTTGTGTGGCTTTTGTCCACGTTCACCCACAACACCGAAGTAAGTTGAATTCTCGTGCAATTCGTTGTGTGTTTATAGGCTATACTCCTAACAAGAAAGGTTACAAGTGTTATCATCCACCAAGTCGTAAGTTCTTTGTTTCAATGGATGTCACATTTCATGAGCATGTCTCCTTTTTCACTCGTCCACAGCTTCAGGGGGAGAGTGATTCTAATTCCAATTTGGAATCTGAGTCCGAGCTCGAGTTTCTCTTCCTTGGTCCATGGCAACATGAGTCACCAGTTACAGACTCTGTGTCTCCTTCCACTTCTCCTAGTTCTGTTCCTAATGTTCCTCCAGTATCTCCTGTGTCTTCTGTTTTGCAGGAAACAATACCTAGTGAGCCCATACTTACTTATCAGGGAAGAGGAAAATCCGATCTGGTCCAACAACAGCTCCTGCCGCCTAAACCGGAGGTAAGTACTGAAAGTGACTCATCAACTTCAGACTCTCATATTTCTGATACCGATGACCCTGATACAGATGTTGATATTGTTGACCCTAATGTAGATGACTTACCTATTGCTTTGAGAAAAGGGAAAAGGTCTTGTGCTAAGTACCCTATTTCTCAATTTGTTTCTTCTAAGCATCTTTCCTTGCAGCATCAAAGTTTTATTGCAGCTGTTGACTCTGTAAGAATCCCTAAATCAGTTCAAGAGGCACTTAAAGATAAAAATTGGGTCCAGGCTATGAATGAAGAGATGAAAGCACTTGAGAAGAATGAAACTTGGGAGATTGTTGAGAAACCAAGGGACGAGAAGCTTGTTGGTTGTAGATGGATCTACACAGTCAAGCACAAATCCGATGGTACTCTTGATCGGTACAAGGCAAGACTGGTGGCAAAAGAATACACTCAAACTTATGGAATTGATTATGAGGAGACATTTGCTCCTGTGGCAAAAATGAATACTGTTCGTATTTTACTCTCTCTTGCTGCGCACTTTGGTTGGGATTTACACCAGTTTGATGTTAAGAATGCTTTCTTGCATGGCAATTTAGAAGAGGAGGTGTACATGGAGATTCCACCAGGATTTGGTCCCACTAATGGAACGAATGTGGTTTGCAAACTGAGAAAAGCTTTATATGGACTAAAACAGTCTCCTCGGGCCTGGTTTGGGAGGTTTTCAAAGGGCAATGTTGCACCTTGGCTATAAGCAAAGCCAGGGAGATCATACACTTTTCTTCAAACATTCACAGGGTGGTAAACTGACAATACTTCTTGTTTATTTTGATGATATTATTGTTGCAGGGGATGATTTGACCGAAAGGCAACTGCTTAAGGAAAAATTAGCCACAGAATTTGAAATGAAGGACCTTGGGAAACTTAAGTATTTCCTAGGGATTGAGGTAGCCTACTCCAATGAAGGCATTTTTATTTCTCAAAGAAAATATGTTCTTGACCTTCTGAAAGAAATGGGAAAGCTTGGATGTAAACCTGCAAGCGTTCTTATTGAGCAAAATCACAAACTGAGCACTGAAGAGGAAAGTGCTAAAGTTGACAAAATGCAATATCAAAGACTAGTGGGGAAGTTGATCTACTTAGCCCACACTAGACCTAACTTGGCATATGCAGTTAGTGTTGTAAGTCAGTTCATGCATGATCCAAGAGTAAGACACCTTCAAGCAGTAGACCATGTTCTACAATATCTCAAAGCCACTCCAGGGAGAGGACTCATTTTCAAGAGAGGTGGAAAGTTAACTATAGAGGCATACACTGATGCAGATTATGCAGGTTCGGTGAGTGATAGAAGATCCACCTCAGGCTATTGCGCATTTTTATGTGGGAACCTTTTACATGGAAAAGTAAGAAACAAAACGTGGTGGCTCGATCAAGTGCCGAGGCGGAATTTCGAGCTTTGGCTCAAGGAATCTGTGAATTACTGTGGATGAAAATCATACTGAATGATTTACAAATACAATGTGAAGGGCCTATGAATTTGTTTTGTGACAATAAGTCAGCAATCAGTATTGCCCATAATCCTGTTCAGCATGACAGAACCAAACACATAGAGATAGACCGCCACTTCATCAAGGAGAAACTAGACAGTGGTTTAATGGCTACATCCTACATTCCTTCCGGACATCAACTGGCAGATGTGCTAACAAAGGGCCTGCCAACGGAACATTTCAACCAACTTACTTGCAAGCTGGGAATGATAGATATCCATTCACCAGCTTGAGGGGGAGTGTTGTAAATAGTAATTATTGCATCATTGTAATTGTAATCATATGGCCCATTTATAAGGCCCGCTAGGGTTAGTCTTAGAATAGCCTATATATATCATTTAGCACTTGTATACTGAATACAATTGGAATATTATTCAGATATATTTTTCTACAAGTTCTAACACCACAACAAGTGTTCACCACTATTTCAAACTACGTCCCTCAGTCTCATTTTTTTTTGACGTTTTAACCAAAAATATTTGTCCTATTTGGATTGTCATTTTACAATACCAATGAAACATTAATTTTTGTTTTCTTATTATACCCTTGAAGCATTAATGTCTTTTTCTTTTTTCAAATACTTAATTATTAAGAGAGAGAAAGAGTAACAATGGGCATATCAGAAAAGAATAACATAATTTTCATGAATTCTAAATTATTAATTGCATTTCTTGGTTCCCGTGGGCCGTGCCACGACCTTAAACATCAAATAAAATGGGATGGCGGTAGTAATTCACAATTTCTCATGAACACCTTTGACCAAACCATGAAATAGATTAAAGAGATTATATCATGTTTCTGGTTGTATGAAGCATGGCACTCACATACTTGACAATAGAACTGATTCTTCGGGATTTAGTAACTGACACTGGCTCAAACCAGACAGGACACCCAATGTCATCCGCCACTGGGAAATGAATATATTTATGCAACCAAAGAAGATAACATTCATAGTGAGTTTATAATCCAGTAGAGAAAGAGGAGAAACTTAAAAGAGTAAATGCGATTTACTTTTACAAGAAGCTTCGAGGGAAGGACAACTCAGATTTGCATCAACCATTAACACCGGAGCAGAAAGTAAAGTGCTCTTGAAGTGTAAAATCCAGTCAGGTGTCAGATATTTTTCCTGTAGCAATTTGATCATATTAGGTTCTCCTTTCACCTGCTTCAATCTTTTATAACAACTGTGATTATATATCTTTTAGCTTGCTTGAGCTTGGAGGTTACTTGTTAGCTTAATACTTGAATGATCAACTTACAAGAGCTTCAACACTGGCAACACCAGCTGCTACCTCACCATTAGCATCAAATATATTGCATACAACTGGAGTGTCAATATACTTGTTCTTCAAAATACCTACATCAATGTATAACAATCATTGTCTTGGGTTGTTGTGACAGACCTATATAAAGATGAGCTGTGAAGACATAAGAGCTTACCTTCTGTTGATAGGCCAGCAGATTTCCACTGTTCCAACAACAGGTTTCCTAGAGCAAAAGAAAAATAGAGAGAAAAGTGAGGCAGAGTTTTATAAGTTTCTTACCTAGATCCTTTTGTCAAGTGTCATTTCTGTTCAAATTGTCTTCTGATACACACACGTCTTAGTAAGAATCAATCATTTGACAACCTTAAAAGGATATAAACATAATAGCTCAAAACATTACAAATTTGAGATGCTTTATGATCTGTTAATTATTGGCATAAGTATATTTTGGTTTCTTTGCCTTTCTATGCTGATGAGTATGTGACACTGAATGAAAACTATTATATTATTATTTAAGAGTATTAGAAGCTTAGAGTCAGTCAAGGGTAATTAATATGTATTTTACAAGTTAGTTGAGTATAAAAAATCATACATCACAATTAGGAGTCCAAGTAATTAAAGGTAGTCCAAACTGTCAAAAAGATATCATTAAGGAAGCCACTTGAGGGTACAGACAGTAGGAGTTTTTACTACTGCTGATCAGATTAATGGCGTGTTATTAGCAAAAGTAAAATGTATCTATTTCATACTGAAGGCCATTTGGTTAACTTTTCTCAAGTATTTTCATACTTCTATCCAGGGACCATTTCCAATTCCACCCTATACACTTTCTTTTTATTTCAAGGGCTTCTTCAGAAAATTATTTTAATATCGTTTTCTGCTAGAAGAAAAACAACACTAGTTTTGTGCTTTACACTCTTCGTAGGATGAAAACACACATCTAAATTTAGATAAATGAATTAGAGAAATGTTGCAATTAAGAATTTAAAAATAACTGACAAATTTCACTTTGTGTCAACTGTGTCAAATTCAGAAAAATGAGGGTCCAAAACCGTGCTCTCTTTTTGCTGGAGTATTATCATTTAAATAGTGTTAGTACAATCTGTTTTCTAGCCTTGAAACTAGCTAAAATTCTATAGATGCTATTTATGTACAGCGGGGTTATCTAATAATTACATAATTACACAATTATAATTTATAACTGTACAATAATGCAGAATCTGCTGGTTTAAATGGCCAACAAATTTGCACTTATAAATAGTATTCTGCCATTCAATTCTATTGACAAACTTAAGTTGCCATGAAGTGGTCCCTCTTAAGTCTTAACCGTATTAAATGCTAAAAGATGAAAACTAAGATGTTCTGAGAAATTAATAATTTTACCAGCCATGTCTAACCCAAGAGCACTAATCATGTATGGCTTTGCTCCTAGCTTTGACATGCATTCTGCTACATTCCTTGCCACACCTCCTTGGACATAATAGACCTGACAATTCTCCCATTTAAGATAGGTGGCAACATGAGAAGGAAAAAAGAACAATAAACGACTGTTAATACTCTGTACATCATAGATAAGATTGAGCAGTAACATGTGAGAAGAGTGCTGACTCAGCAGAAGCTAGTTAGGTGGTTCGTAGTTAGTAATAGTTAGGAGGATAGAGTATCAATGTAGAGAGAGCTATTTTAGAATTACTTCAGCTTCATGTATTCATTAATTCAATTGATTTTTCTCAAAACAATTCAGTTGAATGTGGCATTCTCTTTAGTTTACTCTCTGGAAGTTTACTGTGAAGATATCCGAGCTCTATTTGTAGAGTTCGAGCACTGCGGCGCACTCAGATATGGCAAGAGACTCTCATGGCAATGCTTCAAGTGCCAGCAGCGGAATCGCTAATGGTGGATTTGCTAATCCATCGTAAAATCCCTCTTCTCATTAATATGTTCATCCAAGTGAAGTTCCTTCTTCAGTGTTGATACTCCATGTCCACGGCTCAATGGTTTGAACAACCATGCCTAGACTAGATCTATGCGGAGAGCTTTAGGTGGCAAGAACGAATACCAACTTGTGGTTGTAAGCGTTGAAGTTCCATTTGGAGACAGATCCAAGTCATCAAGCATGGCAAGGGTGCAAAAATCTCAGTCATACATGGATCACGAATTTGGTGACAGCACTCTTCTCAGCTGTTAAAAAAAAAATCAAATGTCACATGAATGGTTCAACAGAGATATTTAAGGCGCGTGACTCGTTGCAAAGAGGTATAATCAAATAGAGAGGCTTGATTTCTTTATCGCATTTTCTTCTGTGGTCATGTTATCTACTGTGAGATTACAGCTGGCTCTATCTCCTGTACACAAATTGCACCTAAAACCATTGGATGGAGATAACACATTTATTCATGGTGATCTACATGAAGATGAGTACATGTTGGTAGGAGTTGATTATCCCATTCCTATCAGAGTATGCAAATTTCACAAATCGCCGTCATATCTGCTAATTGAGCATGGTTTCCTTCCAGCCCATGGGGATCAAGCGCTGTTTACACTGTCACGGTCAAATTCCTTCACGGCTCTTTTAATTTACGTGGATGATATAATTCTTGCAGGCACATGTCGATCAGAATTTACTGAGACTAAAACACTTTTGCATTCAGCCCTCAAGGATAAAGATCTTGGTCAATTATGTTTTTCTTGGGGTTAGAAGCAGCTCACTCCTCTACTGGGTTTTCTCTCTGCCGGAGAAAATATTGTTTGGAGATACTATCTGATGCTGGCCTTACTGGCTCCAAACCAGCAAACAAGCAATGGGTGCATGTGACCACTTTGAAGCTTTTCCTGCACAGTGTGGCTATATATATTGAGACACTTGGTGCATTTGTGAAACACCGGGTTAGTGATGTGCAAAGCGCTTTGATTATCGCAGTCTAGTACGGAAGACTGAGATAAAATCTGATGCAAACATGATATGGTTGTTTGTTTCTTGGATTTTCAGAAAATTAAGGAAAATCCAAGAAAGAAACAGTAACCAGTAAAAGACTTCTAAGGATCCAAGCATCCACCCCAATCAACATCATACAATCCTTGTAGTTGATTAAGATAATTACGAGGGGAAAACAAGTCGCGACCAAGGGAACCTTTCAAGTAATGCAGCACACACAGTTCAGTATGCAAATGAACCTCAGTTGGCTTACTCATATACTGACTCAATTGCTAAGTAGCAGAACAGATATCAGGCCTTGTAGTTGTACACGAGAGCCTGCCAACCAGAGTCTCTGGTGGACACCAACAACCAACATTAGTTAAAGTGAGCTTGTATCTTGGTGAAGCTAATTGGCAGGATCCTTAGCCCCCCAAGTTGAACATATGTTTACTAAAGCTTCTCTACCTTGTTCCTTGGGGGGGGGGGGGGGGGGGGGGTAACAGCTGAGAAGAGTGCTGAATCAGCAGAAGTTAGTTAGGAAGTTAGCTAGGCAGTTACGAGGTTAGAGTAGCAAAATTGCATTGTAGAGAGGACATCTATAGAAAAAGCAGTTCAGCTTCATGCATTCATTCAGTGGTTTCATTTTTCCCAATACAGTTCAGTTCAATATGACTTTTATCTTTAGTTTACTCTTTGGAATTTTACTTTGAGGTGGGCATAACCGTCGTATAACATTGAGAACTGAGAAGCAATTTCCAATAATCTTAACTTAATAGTGAGTAGTAGTGACTACTAAATCACAGGTGCTATATAATATAACTTGCACTCTCAGGAAAGCAAACAACAATGAGAGAATAATATGCATAGAATTAAAGATGAGCGAGTCCACTCCAGTGGGGGCTTCTTTTCTTCTTTCTGAGTGAGAATAGAATAGAATAGAATAGATGGGATAACTAACCTTGCCGGGGGTTGTAGTTCCGGGAGTAGCATGGATTGAAGGTGTGGCATGAATATCTAGAACCATACCCCCAATTATTACAGCTTCTGCGTCCCCATGCTCCAATTGTCCCCCTCTTGGCATAACCTTACAATCCAATAACAAAGCAACCATCAAATTCGCACAAAATGCAACCAAGAAAGAAAAGGATAGATAAATAAAGAAATATAAAGAAGCTTACAGGATGCACAAGAGTGTTAGCTTCACGAGGTTGCAGTGTTCTCCTAATGCTGCTGCTCTCCATTCCCGTTGAAGAAATCCAGACCAGTCAATCATGTAGCACGCAATTACGTGTGTTATTATTGTTATTTGAGTGAAAATAAATGGGGAAGGAAACAATACTTCAGAGATTATTATTGTTTGGAACAAGACGAATTACGATGAGATTGAGAGGGTTCGTTCGTAGTCGAGAGTTGAGAGAGACGCAGACAAACCTTACCCGAGTCAACACAACAGTCACGTGTCAAGATGATCACGTGACCCGACGCCTATACGTGTATTTTTTTTTGTGAATTACTACGCCTATTATACTTCCGTAGATTATGCGACAATAGCTACTTAAAACTCAAACACAACTACGAGTTGTCGGATTTAAATCAGTACATCATATTCAGCATAATCATTTTGGTATTTTCCAGTTGAACGAATTCTTACGGATATACATTTATGTTTTTCTCTCAACATTACCCATTAGACCATAGGCTCTCCTGCTTTGGTGAGTTTTACCGCCTAAATCTTATAAATTTTTTAGTAAATGTCCGAATTCGTCCTGGATAATTTTTTTGTGGGATGAATTCGTCTCTAACAATTTTTTCGAGACACATTGGTCGCTGACAATTCTAAAACGAGACATGTTAGTCCCTCCATCCATTTAACCGCTACCAGCACAGTAAAGTACGTTGTCGCGTTAGATTTAAAAAATGTACGAATCAGTCCTCTGTTACTATTCATCGTCTTCTACCTCCAAATCTCCAAATCCTTGACCCTTAATCTCCTTTTGCAATCGATCAAGTTTATTCCTCTTCTCGAAAACAAAAAAACTGAAAAAAATTGTTTCCAGATTTTGTTTTCATCAAAAGCTGAATTGATTTTAACATTCAACAAATTGTTTCCATATTTCGTTTTCATCAAAAGCCCAAATTGTTTCCAGATTTCGTTTTCGTTTTGATTTCATTTTCCACCGTTTCCATTGTTTCTGCGTTTTTGTTCTTGATTCAGTCATGGAGCTTCGTTGTTCTTGAGCTGCGTTTTTCCACTGTTTCCTTTTTGCGTTTTTGTTTCTGTGCTTTCAGTCATGGAGCTTCGTTGTTCTTGATTCAAGAATTAGGGAGGAGGAACCATCATTAAAATCCAACGAAGCTTGTTCAAGGATTAGGGATTAGGGAATTGTTGATTTTGTGCAATTTGATTGTAGCGACCGAAAAATCCGAGGGAATGATTCTTCGACGTTTACAATGAAGCCGCCACCAATATTTATTTTTAGGAGAAAATATTGGAAAAAACCTTTTAAAAGGACAAAGGGGGTTTGTGGACCAAGTTTAGGCTCGGGAGTCGTTTATGCGTAGGGAAGGTATTAGCACCCTACGACATCCTTCCTAAGGAATGTTACCTTTTAACTAAATGTGTAAACATTTATTAACTCAAAAATAATGTTTTTACCCTTATAATAATAATGATAATAATAAAAAGATTCGATAAACGGCTAGTTGTTTTTTGTACTTTTTGAGAAAAAGGAGATAAATGGATTAAAAGAAAAAAAAGACTTTTTATTAATGCAATTGATAGAGGTCGGCCGCCCTCTGCTCCTACGTATCTCCTGGTAGAGAATCAAATCACACGTAGTTCTTGAGTAGAAAATGTTTGTGTGTTTGGTGTTTTTTAATTATTTTTGAAATTGGAAGAGGTATTTGTAATGACCAAACAAGTAAAACTCAGAGTGGTCATCACTCATAGCTCGTTTGAAAACTGAAGCTGTTATTAACGGTTAAACAAGCTAAGCTCAGAGTGACCATTAGTAACAAACCATTTTTATGTTTGGGAAAACGTTTATTTGTTATTTGGGAAGAAATAGGTTTGTGAAAGAAAACGCTTATTTATGGAAAAGAAATTTAAAAAAGGGAGAAGCAGGGGGTGCATTAGTAAAATGGGGTATAATTAACAGAAAATGGTTGTATTTTAAAGTAGTGGGTGCAGAAAACAAACCCAGTTCGTTTTCTGTGAACTGGGCTGCATTCTAAAAGATGGGCTTGCGCAGGGGGGTGCAAGCCATTAAAATAGGGAGTGCGTTTAGAAGCAGAGGTTGTATAAACATAATGGGGTGTAATAAAAAGGGGCCCAGTTCGCTTTGGGCTGGCCTGCGTTTCCTTTAACAAAGATGCTCGGGGGGGTACGCGCAGCAAACAAAGGGTGTAAAAAGAAGAAACGAAAAAAAACTACATACTATATAAACTAAACCTAAAACGAAACCCTAAAAAAAATTCTTATCTCTCCTCACCGCCGCGGCGCCTTCTCCGTTTAACCCTAATCTTTCCCCTCACTTTCTCCTTTCCGCCACGACGCTTCCCTCTACCCCTCACGATGCCAACCGCTTCCTCCCCCTCTCCAAACCGATCCTCACCTCCTCTCGGTAAGCCCACGCTCCCTTCTCTCTTCACCGACCTTAATCTCTTCTTCCCCAAACTCAACGCTAATTCTATTTTCAACACAGAGAGAGAAAGTGCGATGGAGAGGAGAGAGAGACTGAGTGAAACGGAGGTTCACGATGGCGACGGTGGTGGGGCTCGGTGGTGCGAGGTGAGTTTTGAAGAGGGGTTGCTAGGGGTGGTTCGATGGTGGTTCCAGTGGCTGTCGTGGTGGTTCACGGCGGCGTTTTGGCCGTGAGTGGCAAACGACGCGACGAAAGTTGAAGGCTTGCTCACAGAGGACGGCGACAGTGCTTACGGAGGTCCAGGACGAACGGCCACCGTCAGCGGTGCCCGGAACTTCAGGTAATCAGAATCTGAGGGTTGGTTTTACATTTTTCTTTTGTTTTTTTTTTTTGGTTCTCCTCCCTACTCTCGCTCTGGATCTCACAGATCTTCTTTTTTCTTTTTAGATTTCGTTGTATGGGTTTGTTGGCTGCGGTGTGGTGGTTTGGGGCTCAGATGGTGGTTCTGTTAGTGGTGTACGGTGGAGGGCGAAATAGAACATGAGGCATTGATGATGGTTGAGTGGTGGTGGCCGCTTGGGGTGGTTTTTGACGGTGGGGGCGTTTTTTGGTGGTGGTGGCCGTGGCCTGTTTTTGAAAAGGGAGGGACAGTGGTTATGTGGAGAGTTTGGTGGGTTTTGGGGGTTGTTTGGGCGTCCTTGGAGTGGTGGCCGTGAGGCTGGTTTGTTGGCCGTAGGAGTGGTGGCTGTGTTGGGCCGTGTCTGTGTGTGTGTATTTTTTTGTATTTTTCGGTCACTGTCTCTGTGTATATTTATGTGGCTCTCCCCTCTTCTGTGACTGTGTGTGCTTGGTATTTATGTGCAGATTCGTAGGCGAGGAATCCAAGGACAGGCAGCAACTGGCTGGCAATTTTTGGGTGCAAGGACAGCATCTTTTGAATCACCAAAAGGACAATAGTTGGCTGGCAATTTTCGGGTGCAAGGACAGCATCTTTTGAATCACCAAAAGGACAATAGTTGGTCATGGGGAAGAACAGCTTCAAGGAAAAAACAAAGGGATAACCCTAACCCTGGATGGGGGCAGCTGCGCCCCTTCCTCTTCTCTTTTCCCTTTTTTTTGAAATTTTGTATTTTTTAATTTTTGTATTATTTTCCTTTTTTATGTTTTTGTCTAATGTGTAAAAGGACTTGTAATAATAACAAGTTTGGACTATTCAGCTTTTGTCTATTTTTGTATCACATTTATTTATATTTGTATTTTATGGTAATAAGCAATATCAACCAAAAAACGAGTATCACAAAAAAGATGTCGCACAATGAGCGTTAAAGACACGCGCACAATTAAAGCGATGAGAATAAAAACTTTTTTTGGGTTTTTTCAATTAGCCGGACAAAATTAGGGTATGACAGCTGCCATTCTTTATTTATATTCCGTGGATAAACTGAAGGGTTTTCATAATAGGAATAGAAATAAATATAAGACAGACGCTAATTTTGTCTTCTTTAGAGGAAGATTGGGGGTTTTGAGAATTAACAGATAGTGGTTAACACTTGGCATATTAATGAGAAAGCTATAAAGAAGGATCACTGGGGATCTGAAGGAGCACTAGCGCTCTGAAGGACCACGGGGGGTCTGAAGGATCGATGCCTTGAAGAGTTTGGCATAATGATCTGAAGGTCTAATTCGCAGTTGATGCTTGGCGCATTGATTCGAATTAAACTGAAGGACCGATGGGTCTGAAGGGCTGCCTGGGCCTGATGGACCAAAATGGTCTGATGGACTGCAACTAGCTATGGTACTAATAAAATAGTCTGAGGGTGACCTACGTCGATGCGGCTGTGAGGGTCAAGATCAGATCTAGAACTGATATGTTGACCACGAAGGATGTCCACTATGTCTTAGGCAGACACAGCTAATCTAAAGGACCTCTGGGGGTTTGAAGGATCCGCCGCGCTCAGTGGCGACGTTAAGATCTGAAGGTAGAGTTCGAAGCCATCGTGTTAATTCGAACTGAACTGAAGGACCAAACAGGTCTGAAGGATCTATGCTAGACTCTGTGCTAACACTGCGATCTGGTGTTTGATATAAGATTCAACGCTGGTCGCATTGACTTAAGAAGTGGAAGTGATATGGATTGACACTTGAAGTTGATTAGAGAGCAACAGGTCATATGAATGTAATGGAATGAGCAATTTTTCTTTTTTCTTGGTATATAATGAGTGTATGGAATGCAAAGCGCGAACGTCATGGTGAATAAAGGAAAACACGCGAATGCGAATGTATGGTACAATGATATGATTAGTGATGTAAAAAAAATAACTTTTCTTTTGGGCAACGATGAGACCGACACTTAGCACGCCTATCGAAGTAAACAATGTCATGCATGTAATGTAATGAATGTGCAATGATTGGTATCTGGTGGGATGATGAATGAAATGGGTATACCATGGGTGTTGAACATGATGGAATGAGAAAATCTACAAACGGTTGTAGGTGGATGCAGAGAAGATATGAATTTGTATTGCTTAAATGCGAGTGTTGCGATGAAATGCATGGTTGCATGTGGAATGATATGATTGCAATTGTAACGATTATATGCAAATGCTATGGTGAATGACAGGAAAGCAGACGAATGCATGGTACAATAATATGACTAGTGATGTAGAAACTTTTGGCAATGATGAGACCGGCACTTGGCACGCCCATCGAAGCAAAAAATGTTATATGTGTGCATGCATGCAATGTCTGCAATGCAATCTATGTGGATGCAGAAGAGATATGAATGTGATTGCAATGGTTATATGCAGATGCTACGGTGAACGGAAGGAGACGCATGAATGCACAGTGCGATGACATGATATGATTGATCGGGATGCCGACAGACTTTTGGTAATGATGAGACCGACATTTGACATTTTTATTGAAGCAATACATGTTATGTGCGGGTATGCATGTATGCATATGCAATGCGTAATGCGAAAGAAGCAGAATTGTGTAGGCAAAAACAAGTGGAATGTGAATGCATGTACAATACTTGCATGAGAGAATTGTGATGAGTATGATCAGATGCAGGGTTTAATTCTAGAATAATGAGGACATGTCTAATGCATGATTTGTTGGTAACAACATTTTTTTTGTAAGGATACAAAAATGTTTGATGAGAAACAAAACTTTTGATGCTGGAAACAGAGAGCTGAACCTTTTGAATTGATCGTTCCTTGGAAGAAAGATTTTTGATGGCTTGGACTTGAACTCTGGTAAGCTCAAGGTTGCCACCTTGAAAAGTGTGGCTTGCGGCAATGTATTAGTGCCATTTCTAGAGATTGAGACGTGTATTTGCAGACTTGTTCAAGTAAGTTCTCATTTGGTTATGATGACCCATGATGACTAAGCTTTCAAGTCTAAGATGTTAACTTAGAGGGATTGTCATTAACATGTGTTCCTCTCTTTGAAGCATTTGTTTAATAAATATGAAAAACGGTGTGAATGCAAATGAATGTGCCAGTTGACTCGGGGTTCAAGAAATGTAGGGTATGTGACACGTGAGTGAAGTGAAGGATGAGGTTTATTGGCTCAAGCCTATGAGAGATAAGCTTTCCCCAAGGTAAGAAATGTTTGACTGCCCCAATTTTGACTTCAAATAGTGGGAAGTGAAACAGTCTGCTTTTGTCTAGGGAGTAAAATGACAACTAAGGATATAGACTGATTGAGGGATTGGGAAATATGCTGGTATTGAGGGTGACAAGTGACTAGGAATGAATGGAATGGGAGGCAAAAGGATTCTTTCGGCCCAAGGGATATGATGCCCCGGTCTATAAGAGGACAAGGTTACCCCAATCCACGAAAGATGAAAATTGCCCCATCTCGAGTGGGATTGTGACAGGGTGAAAAGTTAGAATAATGGTTTGGAAATTGGTCTGGTATGACTATATGGGTGTAGAACGAGATGAAAGGTGAGAGTATTTTGGGGTTGTTGAAAAAAAAAATTCCTGAGTTTGAGTGGAATGAAGGGTGTGGGTGTGGGTGTTGTCCCATTCTGAGATGGTAAGTCAAGTAACTGTCTTAGTAGGGATTTGTGGTTTTCTCTGGGAAGGATTCCACAAGCTAAGACAGTTGAGAACTTTTGATTCGATGGGATTTCACTTTGTTGATGATCACTAAATTTCTCACTACTATCATTTTCTCTTGATGAACTTTGAGCGTGCCAGCCCTTTTAAGCTTTTTTTTAATTTTCTTCTTGTAATAATATTTTTTCTGAGCAAATAAATTATTCTGATTATTTTGTCCTAGAGTATAAGCTTTGAGAACAATGGAAGCAACCATTCATTGATCAGAATAGACCTTAGTATTGTACTATGGCCAATGGTTAATGGTTTATAAAGGAAATGATTACTTTGCTCATGAAAGTGTTCGGGGTTGGTTGAGACAAAGAATCTTTTATGTGCTTCATGGTAGAATGAACCTGCTTAGGGTTGTAACGCAGCCGATGATTTATGGAGGATAGAATGCTTAGGCCCAAGGAAATGTTTGAGGGTTTATTTCAGACAAGGATCTTTTATGCGCTTGATGGTGTGAAGTATTAGCTCGCGATTTCTACCACTTTGGTTTTTTTCTTCTTTTTCCAAGATTTTTCGATCCTCTTTTTTGAATTTCACTTTATTTTTTGTGATTTTTTTTTGGGCGAGCGAGCTGATAAAGGTGGTACATCGTCGTTAGATATGGGATTGATCCTTGTCTAAGGTGATTGGAGGATTTATGATTTTTTTGGCTTAAAATGGATAGCAAAGGGCATTTCTCTTTTTTTTTTGGATTTTTGGATATAGGAAAATGGCCAAACTCCACTTCAAATCATGAT
Organism: Astragalus membranaceus; assembly: GCA_039519185.1. Lineage (NCBI taxonomy): Eukaryota > Viridiplantae > Streptophyta > Magnoliopsida > Fabales > Fabaceae > Astragalus > Astragalus membranaceus. The sequence goes on from CM076850.1 coordinate 136,520,996, forward strand.
TGCTTATTTTCTTGAAATTTCAAGTATAGGACAAAACTTCATTTTAACATATTTGCTTTTCTTTATTTTTTTCTTTTTTTATGCCCTAATTTTTGCTTGGGTTGCTCTTATGAGTTTTCAACCTAACGGGCATTTCTCTTTTGGGTTTTCTTTTTTTTAGGCTCAAAGGACTTGCACGAGTGTTTGGAGTGCCAGCAGGAAATCTTACTGATCATTACTCTGCCCCATACAAAGTGCTATTCGTGAAATTTCATCATTGGGGGAAAGCGAATGAAATACTCTTGTCGGGACTGGGCATTTTATGGATGGTTGGATCTGGTTTTGAAAATGATGGATAGATGGGGGTAGCATAACTGACTCAAACAAGAGTAAACACACATGTCGTGTTAGTTTATTTTGCAAATGCTTCATGGAGAGTTAACACCGCATAAGATAGAACAATTTTAATTACTAAAACCACACAAGTTAACAAAATAGACATTTAAGCTTCTTACCACGGGTGTGAGATATATGTTGGCTGATGCCCTTGGTGGGGCACACAGTGGCTAAGGGTCAAGCCTATGGGAGCAAGGGTTTGAAGATGATACGGTCAATATTGTAGTGACCATGATGGTGAATGAGTTATTGGTGAATTCCATTGAAGGGTTAAGTGGGTGGATGGTTTCCATAAATGTGGTAGGTATGAGTAGGATGCATATGGAGTGAAGGGTAAATGTCTTGGTATTGGTGACTCAAGTTAGAGTATGTAGGGGTGTTCACAGGTTGGTTTGGATGGATTTTGACTAAATCCGATATCCGAACCAATAAATTTTATCCGGTTTGGATTGGTTTGGATCTTGAGTGTTTTTCTATAAAATCCAAACCGAACCAACCCGATATTGAATGGATTGGTTTGGATTGGGCTCACGGGTCATACGCTAACAATGTTAAATTAGTAAAACATGAAATGCGACAAATTTTTATAATAACCACCAAAACCAAACTAAATCATAATTTAGTAAATACATCAAATCCAAACTCCAATGTTAAAACTTAATGATAAAATAAAAAGATAAAGAGTCTAAGCATTTTATTTAGAAGTTTTTGTGACTTTGTGAGAATTGAGAAAGAGGGAGGTTGACAGCTCGTTGTCACTAGTGGTAGTACGGGTTCACGGTTTGGTTCGGGTTTAAATTTTAAAATCCGTTATCCGAACCAAATTAGTACGGTTTTTTACGGGTTGGTTCGGATTTGACCCGAACACAAAAATTATCCGAACCAAACACTTCGGTTTGGGTTGGGCTACGGGTTGGTTCGGATTTACCCAAACCACTGAACACCCCTAAGGGTATGACAACATTTTCCAAGGAAGAGGAATCAATCAAACAGTGTGTCGAAAAAAAAAACTTCTGAGTTTCATTTTTTGGAAAAATTATTTGAATAAAGCAGAATGCATGAACATATGAATGTTGTTGTACACAGACAATGATGCAGGAGAATGAAAGGCATAATGATACCTTAAGCAAGTGTGTGATTTTTTTTTTAAAGTTCAACTAGAGTGAGAGGCTAACAAAACAACACAAAAGCTATTGGACGATGAACGATACAAGAATAGAAGAAACTGAAGCAATTCCTAATTTTGTTTTAATGCATGTGAGAGGATTAATGCCCTTGAGATGGATGTGAGAGGAATAAATGACTTTTGTTTTTGTTTTTTATGACCCATGAAGGAGATTACTGTATTTGAGATGCATGGGGATGAAGGACTTTTGTTTCTGTTTCTTTATGATGCATGAAGAGGAGTAATGAAATAATGAATGAATGTAATTTTTTTTTATAATACCAATGTGATATTTATTATTTTTGGTGTATGGATATGCAAGATGATGCGCTTTGGATGAGATGAATGATATTTTTGTTATTTTCTAGATGATAAGATGCATGGTAAGGGGAATGATAATGAAATGCTTATGGAAAAATCATTTTAGTATGAATATAGTGATTTTTTTTATATGTTTTCTTTGAATAAAGTATAATGCATGAACATATGGATGTTTGTCGTACATGAGCAACAATGGAGATGAAATGCGTGATGATTTTTGAATGTGACAGAAGGATACCTTAAATTGGTATGGATGATGAATGATGCAATAATGGAGAAGTTTCTGATTTTTATTTTGATGCATGTAGGAATATGAGATGCATGTAAGAGGAATTTTTTTTTTATGACGCATGAGAGTAATGCCTTTGAAGTGGATGTGAAAGAAATAAATGCCCCCCCTTTTTTCATATAATGCATGAAGAGGGAATGAAATGATGAATGAATATATAATACCACAGTGATATTTTTTTTTAGTGTGGATATGCAAGATGGACAAATAATGCAAATGATATTTCTGTTATGATGAGATGCATGGTGGCGAGATGAGATGCATATGAAAAGAATGATCTTATTTTGTTACGAATGTATGATGAAGATGTAAGTGCATGAAATGCACATGATTGTTTGATTCCAATGATATGTAAGATGTTCAAATAAATGATTATTTTAAATGAGTTTATTTTTTTTTAAGAGGTCATGCAACATGCAAAGTTACAAATTCTCATTTATTTTATTGGATGATCACTGATGTATGAAAAGAGTAATGACATGTTTTTTTTTGTTTTTTTGATCTAGAAAACGACACATGCAGGGAAAATGATTGTTTGATTCGAATGGAATGTTATGGCAAGTGTGCGAAGAAACAATTATTGTAAATGACCCTTTTTTAGAGAGGCACTGCAACGTGGTAATGATGCAAACACTCTCTTTTCATTTGATGATGATTGATGCAAGAATAAGAGAATAAGGTTATGATCATTGTTTTTTTGTTAAAATGTAATGCATGAATGAACACCTGACAAATGTATATTGCATGATGAGAATGCAAATGCATGAAATGCTGAAGGAATGTTCACTTGGAAAACTCAGTTATTCTAAATGATTTTTTTTTAAACAATGCAACATATAGGTGATGCAAATTATCATAAAATGCTAACTAAAATATATATTTTGGATGATGAATGGGAAGAATAATGACACTATTTTCTTTTTCTTTTTGTTTAGAAAGGATGCATGCATAGAAAACTGATGTATTTGAACTAGGACGACAATATGAGTGAAATGATGTAAGAACGTCACATATTTAACATGCATTCCATCATTATGTGATGCCTGCACTATTTGATGATGATCTTTTAATATTTACGAATTATGAACATATGATAATTGGATTGATGATGAGATGTATGGTGGAGAAATGGTAACGTGATGCATGTGAAAAGAATGATTTTATTTTGTTATGAATGCATGATGATTTTTGTATGATGAATGAAAGGAGTGATGTCGTCTCATGTGCATGCAAATGAAGGAAGTATGAAATGTTTTTTTTTTTGAGTGATTTTATTTTGGAGAAATGCTAACCTAGATTAATAGAGAGAGTAAGTATAATGCCCCTGTGTCCTAGGTGGGTCATGTCTAAATTGGGATTTTCAACATGGTCTAGGGTCGTTTATGTGACCAATCTCTCAGGTGGCTCTATTCACTTCCTCACAAAGGTCTCCAAAGTTAAAATCCCCTTCATGATATGATCCACAACGATAGCGAGTTACCTGGTGTGGGATACCATGAAAGAGCGTACTCTGGATGAGACTTTCATGAGAGTCAGACAGATAAAATCCAGAATGACTGTCACTAATAATCTCCACTCGTCCTAGGTTATTTGCAGACCCGGGTATAGGGCCCCACTCAAAGGTGTGTGCAAAAGTGTAAGTGAGGTGTGTGATGAGGGCAAAATACCTAAACTAAACACGCTGGAAAAGATAAACAACAATAATAACAAAAAAGAGTCGTCTACCCTAAGGTTCAATAATATAACAAAATGCTAATAAATAAGTAACATAAGCATAAGGGCAAAAACAAAATATAAAGCTAATAAAAACTTACACATTTAGTTAACCAGGCTTGACTCTCTTAATTTGTCCCCAGTGAAGTCGCCAGCTGTAGCGACCGAAAAATCCGAGGGAGGGATTCTTCGACGTTTACAATGAAGCTGCCACCAATATTTATTTTTAGGAGAAAATATTGGAAAAAATCTTTTAAAAGGACAAGGGGGTTTGCGGACCAGATTTAGGCTCGGGAGTCGTTTATGCGTAGAGAAGGTATTAGCACCCTACGCCATCCTTCCTAAGGAATGTTACCTTTTAACTAAATGTGTAAACATTTATTAACTCAAAAATAATGTTTTTACCCTTATAATAATAATGATAATAATAAAAAGATTCGATAAACAGCTAGTTGTTTTTTGTACTTTTTGAGAAAAAGGAGAGAAATGAATTAAAAGAAAAAAAGGCTTTTTATTAATGCAATTGACAGAGGTCGGCCGCCCTCTGCTCCTACGTATCTCCTGGTAGAGAATCAAATCACACGTAGTTCTTGGGTAGAAAATGTTTGTGTGTTTGGTGTTTTGTAATTATTTTTGAAATTGGAAGAGGTATTCGTAATGACCAAACAAGTAAAACTCTGAGTGGTCATCACTCATAGCTCGTTTGAAAACTGAAGCTGTTATTAACGGTCAAACAAGCTAAGCTCAAAGTGACCATTAGTAACAAACCATTTTTATGTTTGGGAAAACGTTTATTTGTTATTTGGGAAGAAATAGGTTTGTGAAAGAAAACGCTTATTTATGGAAAAGAAATTTAAAAAAGGGAGAAGCAGGGGGTGCATTAGTAAAATGGGTATAATTAACAGAAAAGGGTTGTATTTTAAAGTAGTGGGTGCAGAAAACAAACCCAGTTCGTTTTCTGTGAACTGGACTGCATTCTAAAAGATGGGCTTGCACAGGGGGGGTGCAAGCCATTAAAACGGGGAGTGCGTTTAGAAGCAGGGGTTGTATAAACAAAATGGGGTGTAATAAAAAGGGGCCCAGTTCGCTTTGGGCTGGCCTACGTTTCCTTTAACAAAGATGCTCGGGGGGGGGGGGGGGGGGGTACGCGCAGCAAATAAAGGGTGTAAAAAGAAGAAACGAAAAAAAACTACATACTATATAAACTAAACCTAAAATGAAACCCTAAAAAAAAATCTTATCTCTCCTCACCGCCGCGGCGCCTTCTCCCTCTAACCCTAATCTTTCCCCTCACTTTCTCCTTTCCGCCGCGACGCTTCCCTCTACCCCTCACGATGCCAACTGCTTCCTCCCCCTCTCCAAACCGATCCTCACCTCCTCTCGGTAAGCCCACGTTCCCTTCTCTCTTCACCGACCTTAATCTCTTCTTCCCCAAACTCAACGCTAATTCTATTTTCAACACAGAGAGAGAAAGTGCGATGGAGAGGAGAGAGAGAGACTGTGTGAAACGGAGGTTCACGACGGCGACGGTGGTGGGGCTCGGTGGTGCGAGGTGAATTTTGAAGAGGGGTTGCTAGGGGTGGTTCGATGGTGGTTCCAGTGGCTGTCGTGGTGGTTCACGGCGGCGTTTTGGCCATGAGTGGCAAACGACGCGGCGAAAGTTGAAGGCTTGCTCACGGAGGACGGCGACAGTGCCTACGGAGGTCCAGGACGAACGGCCACCGTCAATGGTGGCCGGAACTTCAGGTAATCAGAATCTGAGGGTAAGTTTTACATTTTTCTTTTGTTTTTTTTTTTTGGTTCTCCTCCCTACTCTCGCTCTGGTTCTCACAGATCTTCTTTTTTCTTTTTAGATTTCGTTGTATGGGTTTGTTGGCTGCGGTGTGGTGGTTTGGGACTCAGATGGTGGTTCTGTTAGTGGTGTACGGTGGAGGGCGAAATAGAACATGAGGCATTGATGATGGTTGAGTGGTGGCGGCCGCTTGGGGTGGTTGTTGACGGTGGGGGTGTTTTTTTGTGGTGGTGGCCGTGGCCTGTTTTTGAAAAGGGAGGGACAGTGGTTATGTGGAGAGTTTGGTGGGTTTTGGGGGTTGTTTGGGCGTCCTTGGAGTGGTGGCAGTGAGGCTGGTTTGTTGTGGTGGTTGTTGGCCGTAGGAGTGGTGGCTGTGTTGGGCCGTGTCTGTGTGTGTGTATTTTTTTGTATTTTTCGGTCAGTCTCTGTATATTTATGTGGCTCTCCCCTCTTCTGTGACTGTGTGTGCTTGGTATTTATGGGCAGATTCGTAGGCGAGGAATCCAAGGACAGGCAGCAGCTGGCTGGCAATTTTCGGGGGCAAGGACAACATCTTTTGAATCACCAAAAGGACAATAGTTGGCTGGCAATTTTCGGGTGCAAGGATAGCATCTTTTGAATCACCAAAAGGAAAATAGTTGGTCATGGGGAAGGACAGCTTCAAGGAAAAAACAAAGGGATAACCCTAACCCTAGATGGGGGCAGCTGCGCCCCTTCCTCTTCTCTTTTCCCTTTTTTTGAAATTTTGTATTTTTTAATTTTTGTATTATTTTCCTTTTTTTTGTTTTTGTCTAATGTGTAAAAGGATTTGTAATAATAACAACTTTGGACTATTCAGCTTTTGTCTATTTTTGTATCACATTTATTTATATTTGTATTTTATGGTAATAAGCAATATCAACCAAAAAACGAGTATCACAAAAAAGATGTCGCACAATGAGCGTTAAAGACACGCGCACAATTAAAGCGATGAGAATAAAAACTTTTTTTGGGTTTTTTCAATTAGCCGGACAAAATTAGGGTATGACATTGATTGTTGAATGTTAAAATCAATTCAGCTTTTGGTGAAAACGAAGGTCAAGGAATTGGGGATTAGGGATTTGGGGATTTGGAGGTAGAAGACGATGAATAGTAACAGAGGACTGATTCGTCCATTTTTTAAATTGTTAGGGACTGATTCGTCCTTTTTTAAATCTAACGTGACAACGTGGCACTTAACGTGTCACGTAGGAGACGTTTACTGTGCTGGTAACGGTTAAATGGATGGAGGGACTAACGTGTCTCGTTTTGGAATTGTCAGGGACCAATGTGTCTCGAAAAAATTGTCAGGGACGAATTTGTGCATTTACTCTAAATTTTTTCACATTTAAGACAAGATCTTTGAGGTGAGTGTGCGTGCATTTTAGTTCTTTTTTCTCACTCTCTCCATTTTATACTTTTTTGCTCTCTAAATTTTGGATCAAGAGTGTTTTAGGACTAAAATGATGTCGACACTTTATTCATTTAGCCAAAGTGTCATTTATAGAGAGTACATCAACTCACTGAACAAACTGCATTTACTAACTCCCAGGGCAACTAACATAATAGAAAACTAAATTACAAATCAAAACTAACTATCTAACATATCATCCCTTAAACACAAGATGTATAGGACAAATATTTTACATATGAGGGACTACACATTTCCAACATCTTTCTAAAATTAACAAATGATTCTCATTACATATGCCACTTGGTCTTGTGAGGCACAATACATCAGTTCCACTATACCTTCCTTGTGATAATTTCTTAAGAAATGGAACGTAATGCCTATGTGTTTACTTTGTTAGAGCAAAAATGGATTACTCTGTATTGAATGAATTTGCCACAAAGCTTTGACTATATACATCAGTTCTGTAAAACCGTAAAACATAAATGGACTTACAACAAAACAACTAACAATTGGGCTGGGTCACACCCTACAATACAAGCCCATTACAATTACAAAACTATTCATTAGGCCCTAACATCCTCCCTTAAACTGATTTCTCTTAGCAATTCAATTTACTTCATTCATGGAGCACATTTCCAGCCACTTCCTAAGCTGCACAAAGTCCTTAAGCTTCAATGGTTTTGTCATAATGTCAGCAATTTGCTCCTCTGTTGAGTAGTATATCAGTTCAATGGTTCCTGCCTTCACCAGATCCCTCAAATAGTGAAACCTCTGGTCTATGTGCTCACACCTTCCATGTAGCACTGGATTCTTTGAGATTTTTTATTGTGGAACTGTTATCACATAAGATTGGCGTGCTCTTCCTTTGACTTTCACCTAATTTCTCCATGATTCTTCTTAACCAAACAACCTGACTAGCACACAGAGCAGCAGAAATAAACTCTGCTTCTGTTGTAGACAAGCTCACAACAGCTTGTTTCTTTGAAGACCAGGACACTGCACCAGTTCCAAGCATGAAAACATAGCCACCTGTGCTCTTCCTGTCATCTTTATCACCAGCATACTCACTGTCAGCATAACCTTTCAACTGAAGACTGCCTCCTCTACTATACATAATCCCCATGCCAATTGTTCCCTTTAGGTATCTCATGATCTTCTTCACAGCTAGAAGATGCTCAGTGCTAGAATTCTCCATGTACCTGCTCACCAGACATACAGAGTACATTAGGTTAAGCCTGCTAGCTGTAAGGTACATCAAGCTACCCACCATTTGCTTGTAGTGAGTGGAATCCACAGGTTCACCATTTCCAGCTTTTGTCAAACTGCTACAAGGCACAATTGGAGTTTTTACAGGATTTGCATCACTCATTTCAAACCTATGCAATACTTCTTTTGCATACTTACACTGTCCCATGAATATTCCTGCATTGTTTTGTATGATTTCTACACCTAGAAAGTAACTCATCTTGCCAAGGTCTGTCATATCAAACATCTTCATCATTGAACTCTTAAATTCAGCAAACAACTTACTGCTACTTCCAGTATAAAGCAAGTCATCAACATAAACACTTACAATCAGAACTTCTTTGTTTCAGTGGTTTTAACAAACAGTGTATGTTTAGAATGACATTTTTCAAACCCCTCCTTGATGAAATAAGACTCCACTTTGTTGTACAAAGCCCTTGCAGCTTGTTTCAATCCATAAAGTGCCTTTTTCAACTTAAGCACCTTGTTCTCGTCACCTTGCTTTATGAAGCCCAAGGGTTGTTCTATGAACACTGTTTAGGTGAACTCTCCTCCTCTATCAGTTGTCTTTTAATTCCACTCTCCTTGCAAAATTTATCAAACTCATGAGAGGTGAACTCTCCTCCTCTGTCAGTCCTCAAAGTACCCAGAACATTACCACTTTATTTCTCTGCACTGATTTTGAAGTGTTTGAAGCAATCAAAGGCTGCTGATTTTTCAGTCAAGAAACATACCCATGTCCTTCTGCTGTGATCATCAATAAATGTCAAAAAATACCTTTTGAGTGTGAGATGCAGGATTAATGGGACCACAAATGTCTGCATGAACAAGTTGCAACACATGTGATGCTCTCCAAGAACTCCTTTTTGGGAAAGACTCTCTATGTTGTTAGCCAATTGCACAATCTTCACATATTTTGGATGACTCTTCTATGTCAGGCAACCCCTTCACCATACTCTTTTGGCTCAGAGTTTTTAACCCCTTAAAACTCAAGTGTCCGTACCTGTTATGCCAGAGAAGGCTTGCATTTTCACTACTACTGACTTTCAAGCAAGCAGAGATTATCATTTCAGTCTCAGTCTTGAACATTCTATTGGAGGACACGTGTGAATCTATGATTAGGCCCTTTTGAGAATGAAAAATCTTACAAGCATTATCTTCAAACACAACTTTCAGACCCCTTTCTCGCAACTGACCTATGCTCAACAAATTGTTTTTCAACTTAGGAATGTAATACACATTGGTGATGATTTGGATAATGCCATTCACTCTCATTTTGACACTCCCCTTGCCCATAACAGATACCTTTGAGCCATCTCCTAGCCAAACAGTGGTTCTATAGTTTTCATTCAAATCAAAAAACCAATCTCTATCTCTATGACCACACATGTGGTTACTACAACCTGAGTCAAGGAACCAAACCTTCAAATTTGCAGTGTCCTTGCCATTTGTGTAAGCCATCAGCAACAGTTCTTCTTCAGTATCATCAGCAAAATTGGCCTTCTCTGTAACACCCTGAATTTTTACTTTTTTTGTGTGCATTATAATTGTGTATTTACTTTATTGGAGATAATGATTAGTTTAGTATCTATAGAGTGTTTTAAGAAAAATAATTTTAGAACTAAAGAGAAAAGTTATAGAAGGCTATCAGAGAAATTGGAATTTAAAATTCTATCAAATTATAGCTAAAAAGTATCTGCCAGTGTAAATCGGTACGACACTAAAAAGTCCAAACTGATTGGAAAAATTTTAAACTTAGTTTGTTAAGTCCTATAAAATATAAAGGTCTGAATTATATCTGCAGAATTTTATTTAACTAAAAATATGTCTTTTATTATTATCAGTATAGCAAAAAAGTAAATAAATATATAGACAAAAGAGAAGAGTGTTGCAAAAGAAAACAAACTACCGGCACGGGTAGGTAATGGGGGTGTGGAAAACAGGCTGATGTTAGTATAAATAAATGCATCACCTCACTCAAAAAAACTCACATTCTGAAGCTAATTTTCTTCCTTCTTCTGCGCTCAAAAAACCTCTCAATTCATTATCTCTTTCTTTCACTTGTTATTTTTATTTTAACCTTTTACTCTTTAGTTTATTTTTTTCTCTCTCTTTAATTCTTTCCAACCACAATTTTGGTGAACAACAATAGAGATCAATTTTTTTGTTTCATTATATTATATTTTTGGCTAAATTATAGTTTTGGTCCTCCTATTTTCAAAAATTCAGATATTTGGTCCCCCTATTTTAAAACTCAGACATTTGGTCCCCCAATTTTAAAAAATCAAATACATTTAGTCCAAAGAGGGACCAAATGTCTTTGATTTTTTAAAATTGAGGGACCAAATGTCTTTGATTATTAGCCATAAAAAACTGAAAATTCCTCTTAGGACTAAATGTCTTTGATTTTTTAAAATTGGGGGACCAAATGTCTGAGTTTTAAAATAGGGGGACCAAATGTCTGAATTTTTGAAAATAGGGGGACCAAAACTATAATTTAGCCTATATTTTTTTATGTACAAATATTTTACGTTAGCATTTTTTAGTTTTAGGTTATTTTATTTTAATAAGTCCTTACTTCAATGTTAGAATATGGTGTAGGCAAAATTAATTATGACATTAGTTTTAAAATTAGATAAAATGCTTATTCAAAAACTTGATTAATTAGATAATGGACTAGATTAAATATTTGTATATGGATATTAGTTCAAAAAAATTTTCCTTACTCTGGTTTATTATATTTGTCAAATGCACTTAAAATCTATAAAATAGAAAATATGCTATCAAAGGGGTCTTCCTTTAAGAACAAACATTTCTTTGCATTTTGAAAACCCACAAGTATTAAGTAGAGTTTTAGTAAAATAATTTTTTTAGTTATGAGTATAGTATGTTAAGACATAGTTGTTTTTGATGAGTAATAGGTATTGAGGAAATTGAAGAAAGTGTCCAACAAGCTATTTTGGGAAAAAATCAAGGTAAGGGGAAATACTAATAATAAGTTGATGGGCACAAATTGTGTGTTGCTTGTATATATATTATTTAGATATTCTTAAGTGATTTGTGTGATTTTGATTTATTTGGGTTTTATGCAAACGTGTCAAAATTAGTATATTTTGAATTTGGTTGAGAATATTGGTTGTCTAGTGATATAATAATAGACTTAGTGATATGACTTAAGAGGACTGATAAGTTAATGTGTATTTCACAAGTTGCTCTATGGATTCTAAGGACGGAATTGTCAAGTTGATTATGGATTAGATTAGTAAGACTGATGATTTTACTAAGAGCTAATACAGGATGTTTCTTATAGTACTATCAAGTATATAAGACTGAGGATAGGTTCGGTTGGGTCGACTACAGACCTTCTGGGGGCACTTGTGTTTCGAACTCCTACCAATGGTCAGTTGTAGCAATTCTAGCTGGGGGAAATCGTACTACCCGACACTGTGAGCCTGACTGTACAGGACTATCTATAATAAGGTGCAGCGCTCGGGCCAGAATGATTGGGGTTTAGATTGGATATCTGCTCATTGCAAAACAATCATGTTATGGCAGTTGAAACGGCTTTACGCTCAAGATGATAGAGAAATCTCCATGGAGTAGGTTGAGTATATTATTTCTAGTTAGCAGACTAACTTTGTTGATGGATTAGAGGATAAGTGTGATATCTAGTTTATTTGACTAACAATCGATGATTAATTTTCCCTATAATACTACTCATGTTTTGCAGGATTTGGTGATTATGTGTGGTGAATTTTCTTAGTCTTGATTGAGTTTGATGTGTGTCATTATTAAGTCTATATATTGTTATTTCTTGTGATTGTATCCTATTATGTGTAACTTGTGTAACCATCGTGTTGCCAACTTGTGTATGAGTATTTCACCCCTTACATTACAGATCACGTCGGGAGGACTGTCCAGCCACTCTGGACACAACAAGATTGAATTTCTGGAAGAGGAATGCGAAGCTGTCTAGGATTTAATCTGACATTTAGGCTTTAATCTGACTTAAGATATGTTTACTCCTAGTAGTACGTACTAGTCTTAGGAACTCTTGTAAGATATTTAATGTGCACTTTGTTTGTTGATAGTTGTGAGCCTATGGGCATGGTCATCATTGATGGATGATGACTTATATATATGAAGCATATATAATATGTTTGTATGTCTCTATTTTCGGTATTTTCTCAAAATTTAGGAAATCCATACCGAAAATAAACCTATGTGTTTTCAAAAGAAAATTAGAAATGAGATTATTTAAGTGTAGCGCCACTTTTCGAGGTTAAGGAAAAGGGGGTGTTACATTCTCCTCCCAATTTGGACACTCGTATTGGTAATGGCCCATCTTGCGACAGTTGTAGCACTCTATGGCTTCTTTGTTCTGTGGTTGTCTTCCTCTGCCTCTACCATCTTTGTAGCCTCGACCCCTTCCTCTACCACGTACTGCACCAGTGAACTTCAACGCCTGATCTTCTTCCTTAACCCCTTGATCTAACATTCTGCTTTCGTGAACCATGAGTTTGCTTTGTAGATCGTCAATGGACATGGTAGAGACATCGTTTGATTCCTCAACCGAGCACACCACGTAATTGAACTTGGACGGAAGGGATCGCATCACCTTTTCCACCATTGTTGTTTGATTCACGTCTTCTCCTTGCGCCTTCATCTTGTTGACGATTGCTAGGGTTCTTGCAAAGTATTCGCTGATACTTTCGTCTTCCTTCATTCCAAGCAGTTCAAATTCCCTGCGTAGGGTTTGTAACTGCGCTTTCTTGACCTTGGTGGTTCCCTTGTGTTTCTGCTTCATCGAGTCCCAAATTCCCTTCGTCGTATCTTTATCAAGAACGGTTTCCATGATTCCTCGATCAATTGATTGAAAGAGATAGTTCTTGGTTTTCAGGTATTTCAATTTTGCGTCATTGATTGTCTTGATCTGTTCCGGTGTCATCCCCTTCGTGATCGCCGAAATTCCCCCTTCAACAATGTTCCAGTACTCTTTGGAACGCAGCAAATTCTCCATCAACATGCTCCAGTGATCATAATGCCCGTCGAATTTGGGCACCGCAAGTTGCATGAAGTTTTTCTCCTCCGCCATCGATCCACCGTGAATTCTTCTTCGCGATCTTGCACACTTCTTGCAAAACGGTTGAGCGTGTAACAGTTTCTGGTATCAGGCCCCAAGGTGGAGCTCTGGTACCACTTGTTAGAGCAAAAATGGATTACTCTGTATTGAATGAATTTGCCACAAAGCTTTGGCTATATACATCAGTTCTGTAAAACTGTAAAACATAAATGGACTTACAACAAAACAACTAACAATTGGGCTGGGCCACACCTTACAATACAAGCCCATTACAACTACAAAACTATTCATTGGGCCCTAACATACTCCTCCCAAGCAAAATGGATTCTTGGACAGCTTGATAGTAGAGTTGCACAAAATCATTTACCTTTAACTTTACACTCCCTTTACCCATCACCTTCATCAATGAATTATCCCCCAACCTCACGGTTTCTCTAAATTCAGTATCTAGGTTAAAGAACTATTTGTTTAACACCACACATGTAGTCACTACACCTCGAATCCAATAACCAAACCTTTCCCTTTGAATTTGTTTGCACATCACCATTGTATGTCATCAACATCACCTCTTCCTCCTCATCAAACTCAGCATAGTTTGCATATTCTCTTCTAAACAAGGGCACTCGTAATGGAAATTCCATAACTTATGACATTTATAGCATTCAATTGATTATTTAAGGAAATATTGCCTACCTCTTCCTCTCACGCTTCTTCCTCCATGCACTCTGCCTTTGACTCCATTTTTGCCACCACTAGACACCTTCAACACCTTGTCCTCTTCCTTATAGGCCTTCATTTTTCGTTGATGGACTAGAAGATTCCCTTGCAAGTTCTCCATTAACATTGTCTAATGATTATAATGCCCCATCAAATTTCAGAATTGATGGTAAAGTGAGAAGTTTCCATGATTGTTCTCTGCCATGATCAAGACTCACTCAGTTCTCACATCATTATAAAAAAAAGCTTATTAGCGAGGGAATTCGCGAGGGAATTTTTAGTCCCTCACTAATTCTGTCATTAGCGACGGATTTTTAGGTCCCTCGCTAATTAGCGACGGATTTTTCAGTCCCTCGCTAATTTCTGACAGCTTTCAGATCGCAGGGCTTCATGCAGGTGATTAGCGATGGAATTGTCAGTCCCTCGCTAATTCCCTCGCTAATTTCTGACAGTTTTCAGATGATAGGACTCCGTGCAGGTGTTTAGCGACGGAATTGTCAGTCCCTCGCTAATTCCCTCGCTAATTTTTTGACTTTTCAGCTTATTTATCCTCTCACACACTCTTCTCTCCTACTCTCCTCACACTCTTCTCTCTCCTTCTCTCCTCACATTCTGCTTCTCTCTTCACTCTTCCACCACCACACCACCACCTCCTCTCACACACTCTTCTTCTCTCTTCACTCTTCCACCACCACACCACCACCACCACCTCCTCACACTCTTCTCCCACTCTATCTTCTCTCTCTACCCTAATACCCTTCACCACCACACCACCACCACCACTCGTTTCTCTCTCTTTCTCTCCTTCTCCCTTACTATTCTCCTTCTCTCTCTACCATAATACCCTTCACCACCACCACCACCACCACCACCACATAGCTCATCTCCCTCTCTCTCTCTCTCTCTCTCTCTCTCTCTCTCTCTCTCTCTCTCTCTCTCTCTCTCTCTCCTTCTCCCTTAGTCTTCTCCTTCTCTCTCTACCCTAATACCCTTCCTCACCACCACCACCACCACACCATAATAATAATATTAATAATAATAATAACTATATAAAAAAAACGTGGCTGTCAGACTTAGCGACGGAATTTGAATCATTCACTAATTAGCGAGGGAAATCAAATTTCCTCGAGGAGCAATTTAGCGAGTGACTAATTCTGTCGCTAATTCCCTCGCTAATGGGAATTAGCGACGGATTTGGGGCATTTAGCGAGGGAAAAATCCCTCGCTAATGGGCAATTTTTTTTTGTAGTGCATTCTCTTGTGTTTGATAAGCTTCCTCGCTATCTCTCGTGTATGTGCTCTTGTATTAGGCCCCTTGAGGAGCTCTAGTACCAATTGTTAGGACCAAAATGATCTTAACACTTTATTCATTTAGGAAAAGTGCCATTTATAGAGAGTACATCAATTCACTTAACAATCTGCAGTTACTAACTGCTAGGCTAATTAACATAACAGAAAATTGAATTACAAATCAAAACTAACTATCTAACAAATAGGTTCATGTAAGTGACTTTATTTTTTGTCAACCCCTAGTGTCGAAATGGATGGATAATTAAGGTTGAAATGAGTGAAAATTATGAACTTAAAAACTAGATTGATTTAGAAAAGTACTCCAAATTCTGTGAAGAAGATTCCAAGCATTGATTGTCGTGCCAAGATACTTCAGCATTCTCCATGATGCTGATCATGTTAAAGTGCAGAAGCTTAGAATTACTTAATTTCTCTTCCTTTTCTGCATGTGTCTTGGCTACTTTATTTGTATTTCTCATGAACTTCAAATTCAGTGGGGTAGATTCTTTTGAAGGGTCCTTTTGTCTGTAAATACTAAGTAGTTTACATTCCTTTCAACTTGATTCAAATACAGGCAATCACTTTTAGAAACATAAAACTAAAGTTAATTTAGAGACTAAATCACTAAAGTGGTTAACTTCTGAAATTTCATATACCAAAATCTATCTTTACTATCAATATATAATGATTATACTCATTTTAGAATTTCATTAAATTAAAAAATACACCACACAAATTAAAAGAAACAAAATATATTGTTAATCTTATAAAATTTTAGATTTTAATTTAGTCTCTGTTTAAATTTATTTATTTTTAAATCAAAAAAGTTATTTTATTGTTAGTGAAGAATTTAAAAGTTTTTCAAAAAGAACAATTTTAAAGTTTTTTTAAGCAAACAATTTAAAAATTAAAATGTATTTTTACATGATGTAAAAAAAGCATTTTTACATCACTTATTAATTATTTAATATAAAAATTTAAATAAAAACTAAAATAACAAAAAAGTTATATTTCAAAAAGCGATCCGGCATGGTCATCACGTGACAGCACCAAATGAAGTGATCATTTTCCCACTTCCGCGGTGGACAAACTCGGTGTTGTCCAATGCGAAATTTACTCCTAAACACGAGCAGAGATTACTCTTTCTTTAAAAGCGTTGGTATTGAGACATTCTGTGGATAGCCAATAATAATCCATGCAAAAAAAAAATTCCCACTCCACTCACCAACTTCAGGACCCTACTACTTGGCCGCTAATATATCACCTTCACTTCACCGTCTCCATTTTTTTATCAGCTCATTTTTTATAACTTTTTTTATATTTAAAATACCAATACAAGTATACAACTCATGTTATAATTTTAGTTTAGGAGTATTTATTATTATTAAAAAATATCAAAGATTCCCCACTCAGAATAAAAATCATCAAAGATTCGGCCATACCAAACCCAAATACCTGCTTTTCTATATTAAGGATAAAATAAAATAACATGTGCTTATTTTTTTTAGATTAACAATAATTTATTCATGGACTTATTCATGGAAGGGACAAAATATTTTTCCCAGCGTCATAAAAAAGAAAATATTTTCCCAGCCAAAAAATCTAATATCTAATATATCTAATCTAATATTTAATCTAATATATCTAATATATATTTATACAAACAATCTTTTTATGAAATTATCAATTTAGATCTCTTATTAACAAGACATTTATCTAATTTAAGAGTAAAAAACAAATTGATAATTGAGATAAAAATGTAAATGAGTCACACTAAAAAACAAAAAAAAACTATCACCTTTTTGGAAAAAGTTATCAACTTAAAATTTTAATTTTTCTCTCCAAAATCTATTTACACTCTCATGCCTCTATATTTATATTAATTTAGACTTACTATTTTTTCCTCATTCATAAATAAATGTTTCTCACTCAATACTTTATTATTTTATAATTTTTGTTACCACTATAATTATCTTTTATATTTTATCTTTATAATATATTTGTTTTATATCAATGAATATGTTATGTTGTTGTTACAAATACATTGCTATTAAGCAATTCAACGGGAAAATATCATTTGTTACCACTATAATTTGATCTCTTATTTTATAATTTTTGTATCCGCTAAATTGTTTATTATCGTATAATTTTATCGACTCTCTTAATTTATAAATTCTTTTTATACAAATTTAGATTTACTTTTTTTCCTCATTCATAAATAAATGTTTCTCACTCACCACTTTATTCATACCAATTTATATTTTGTCTTTATAATATTTTTGTTTTGTATAAATGAATATGTTCGATTGTTGTTACAAATTCATTGTTGTTAAGCAATTCCAACGGGAAAATATCAGTTGTTATCGCTATAATTTGATCTTTTATTTTATAATTTTTGTTACTGCTAATTTTTTATTATTGTATAATTTTATTGACTCTCTTAATTTATAAATTCTTTTTATATTTTGTCTTTGAGTTCCAACGGAGAAACATTAGATGTTGTTGTTAAATTTCCATACTTTTGATTCTCCATGGCAAAACATTACACGTTGTCGGCATACAAATATTTTACTTTTGAGTCTCAACTGGAAACAATTACACATTGTTGATATAACTATTTTTGTATTATGACTTCATAAATATCTTTACGATTATCTTACGAATGTGTCATTACAACATCTTATGAGTTCTAACTACTCATTTTACATAGTATTTAATTAATCCACTTCTACTCTCACTACTAAAATCTCTATTTTATCAATTGCTATTTTTTTGCCATTACAAAAAGTATTTTCAATACTTTTGATTTTTTTGGAGAAATGTAACACGTACCCAGTATAATCATTTTTTATATAAAGTTTCGCTGAATGTTTTTATATTTTATAAATGAACATTTTATTTTTGAGTCTAGATAAGAAAACATTAAATATTGGCAAAATAATTATTTTTATATTTTTGTTTTGAGTTCCAAATTGAAAAACGTTAGATGCTGTTGTTAATCAAACGGGAAACAATTAATCAAAACAATTTATAGGATTAGCCTTTTTATAAATGATTTTTTTTAGAAATGTCTGATTTGCATTTCCCTTCATCGTATCTTTATCTTTTTTTTCCTGCTTTTTACTAGATTTATAAGATTTGAAGAAAGTGGTGGCTTTTTTATTAACTTTGTGCAACACAAGTTTTTTAAACAACTTGAAATATAACTTTTTCATCAACTTCTATTTTTTTCTTTTAATATATGTCACAATTTTTAAAATATTTATAAGTCGAAAACAAATTATAACAAATACAGTGTGACTCGTGCGTAATATACTACTAGTATCCTACTTAATATGCGGGAGCCGCTCTGCAGTCAGCCTGCAGGCGCGGTTCCGCGCTAAAAATGCTATTATAACGTTGCGGAAGTGTATTTAGTGGTCATGCTATTCTGCATCCATTTTCAGTATAAAAAATAGTGTTAAGCGCCGCAAAAAGTGATTCCGGTCCCACCCCTTAGTAATTGACTTAGCCCATAACATAATAAAGTTAACATATCAAGATCAACCCATAACATAATAAAATTAACATATCAAGAAAAACAGATTATTGCAGATCGTTTAAATTACTTATTTATTATTATATAGATATCATATAGTTATTTGAATAAAAATTAAATAGAAAAATGGGAAGACAAAAAGGATTTTTCCGTGCAAAAAACAAATAGCCCTTCAATTCCATATCAAACAGAAATACAGATGCATTCTATATCAGATTCAGATACAAAAATTAAAAGAAAAGAGATAGGAAAGATCTAGATCCAGATTTGAAAGAGAGAAGAAATGAGATCCAGCAACATAGCTCCATCGGGCCACCATTGTTGCTCCGCCGAACCACCGTCGTTGCTCCGTTGAGGTGAATATAGTGACAAGAGCGGGCATGCATGACGTTGTGACAGAGTCATGGAAGCAGGGAATGGAGCTTACCTATATTGCATGTATAGATCTGATTTTCTTGAAGCAGATCTGTAAAACGAGGGAGTGATGAATGAAGTCATGTGCGTTGAGAGAGAGGAAAAAAATAGATGGCTGGTGAGTGTGTTGAAATGTTGACCGAGAGAGTGTGATGAGAATAAAAAATAAATAGGAAGTTGAATATGAGGTTTGAGAGAGATGAGGTTTGGAGATGAGGGTCGTAGGGAGAAGAGGATGAAGCGTGGAATATGAGGTTTGAGAGAGAGTGGGGAAAAAAAGAGTGGTCAGTGTTGAGTGTTTTGGTGATAGTTTTCATGTGAATGAAAGAGCAGAGAAACTTTTATTGTGAAGTGATGAGGATGAGTTTTGAGTCATGAGTGAGAGAGCGTGGGAATCAAAAATAATTTTGTGTAAGTTCCTAGAAGATTAATATTTCTTTCCCAATTTTTCTGTTAAATGCTCCCTGCCTGACTCATGACCTTGATTTTATAACTGTCATTGGATTGAATACATAAATGTTAATATTTGGTAGAATATGAGATTACTTATAAATGTTTAAACGTAAATGTTAATATTTGATAGAATAGTAGAAATTTAAATGAGTGGTGTATTTTATATGCTGAAACGTGTTCCTGTTTTTAACACAGGTGTCCTTTGACCGTGATGATACGTAACCCAGTCAGAAAAAAAAATGCAGCTGTGTGTGGAGTGTTTTTATTGGTTGTCTGATTATTCAGCCACTATGGTACTTTGCTTATTGGGATTGTTTGGAAGATTTTGGATACTGACTTGCTTCTATATCAAATCTATTTCCCATCACATTACTCTTATATGCTTTCTGCTCCTTAATTTTTTTTTTTGTCACTTAGCCTGTTTGGTCTTTACGACCTTTTGCTGTTCTGCTGCCTTTCTTTTCATATGTAAACCTTAGTTCACTTTTAACACACTTTGAACTTCCTTTTCATATGTCAAGCTTCGTTCACTTTTAACACACTTTGAACGACTATGGACGAGTTACTGAGTACTGCTATAGTATGCTACGATCCTCTCTCGGTACTCTGTTATCTTTACTTTTTTGTTCTTCCATGTTTGTATATTTTACGCGTTTTCCTTTTTCCTTTTTCCTTTTTCTTACCTTCCATTTTTGCATGCCATTGCTAACTTCTTAATCTCCCTTTGCATGTTGGTGTTATTTCCAGGATTGTGGTGTTATTAGGTTTTTAGCTGGGTATTTCACTTATCTGATTCCTCCTCGCGTGCATCTCTGAGATCCTGCTGGGACTCATTTTGAAGTTGGTCTTACTTTTAGTTGCGGGTATCTTTGCGTAACTGAGGGTTGGCACAATTTGGGTTGGTATTATGGCCTTGACTTTGGGGGGTGGTTGCAAGTGAAATTCGTTGATGTTTATGTGTTGAAAATTAGAGTGACGGATCGACGATTCAATGAGGTTTTTTACCCTTCACCTGCTGTTTATGTTCCTATTTGTCCCTTTGATGTTGATGCTGGACCGTCGTCTTCTGTTGGTTCAACTGTTGAACAATGTGAAGCTATTGTTGTTCAGCAGCGCTTGAAGCATGTGGATGATCGTTGTTTCTTCTATTGCATGTACATGAAACTTTCGGATTCTGATCTTTTTGAGCTGGTGAGTACAATGAATATTTGTATATATCACAGTGGTTTGGTTGGGGTTGGATTGTATTTTTTTTTTCGTTCATGCATGCAGCGTTTGCGAGTTCCTCCGGTGTTTTTTCGTAAGTGGAAAGCCCAGGGGACTCCTGATGTTATTACCGTCGTTGATGAATGGATGCGTGGTTGGTCATGTCGATGTTATTGGCGCTCTGTTGTAGTTGATGATCATAGTATGGATGATTTTCCGATCAAATGTGTTGTTGGTGGTGATTGGGCTCTTCTTTGCAACTGTCTGGGCTTATTTCCTGGTGCTGAGATACGACTTGGGTTCCCTGAGGACAGTTTTGATGCCCTGTATCTGACTGTGCTTTCTAAAGTCAATACTTGATACATGTTTCTATCGGTGTTGGGTGGATTTTTTTTTGGAGTTGGGAATGACTTTTGTTACTAATGGACCTACTTTTCTGAGTTGGATCTGCTGTTTTGCTTAGCTTTTGGTTTGAACTTAATGTAGGCTGTTTCTTTTGCCGTGTGAATGTTCCTTTGTGGGTTTGTTTTTTGTCTCAAAAGTTGTGTACTTAATGTAATTATGAACATGTCTATATTATACTATAGTTGGGTTCCATACATTATTTATTGTTCTTTCTGATATTCGAAGATGATTGTCTCTTTGTGTTATTGGTCCCTTCTTTAATGTTTGCATACTAGCTTCCAAAAAATGACTTTCTAACTATTTATGGCCATTCCATTCGTGTAAGATATGTAGTCTGGGTGTTTCCAAGGAATATATTGTTCTTCAAAGTTGTAGTTACTTCATGTGTCCCTCCTATTGTCTCTATTAGTGTTTCATTGAATGCTTTATTTATTATTTATTTAATCCTGGCTTTTTCCTATGATTGAAACTGGGGCTGCTGTTTAAATTATGTTTGTGACCTTCTTTTGGGATTTATAATGACTTATTTGTATTAATGGTGTTGCAATATAGTGTTGACAATTTACTAATATTTTCTGTATGTCGTATTCCGTATTTTTGAGGAATATATGTGATTATAAATTCTGATATATGTATCCATATTTTAGTAAATAAATAGTTGTAATTTTATTTTAGAATTTTGTTTTTTCATATGGTAATTATCTTCTCACCGTCAGTTCCTCCAATAGGATCTTGACACCTTTTTATCCCACTAGCTCTGCCTACTATTAACGTGCCTATGTGCGGTGAATTAGTGCCACTTGCATTTTACTTTTCCCTCTATTGATCTTTTACCGTTTATCCACTTGCTGTACAATTTATATCGACGGCTTTGTTGCTGCCTTCTGGGGGACCAATGGATTTTAGCCACGTATACTGTCTATAGCTGTTTAGCTCCTAAATTTTTTACCTCTTTCCTGAATCTTTATGTGTCAACATTCTTTCATTTGTACCTATAAATACCTCTTCATCACCAACATGAACTTGCGCAGCTCTCTCTTATAAACGCAGTTGTTATTTACTAATACACACTTTCAGTTTTTCCTATTCTCTTACTAAGTTTGCGATGGCTTTTGTCTCTGATGTTGTGCCTGGGCGAATTGATTGGACCCTTGAGGTTCGTCCTATTCGTTTGTGGGTTGTACCTGATCCTAAAAACAATCAAATAGCAGCAAGTCTTGAGATGATTCTGTTGGATGCGAAGGTGTTGTTTCCATATTATTATTTAGCTAAATAAGTACTACTTATGCTTATTCCAATTTTATTCCTTTTTCTCTTCTTTTATGCTGAATTTAATTGTTCTGTATATGAGCTTTCATTTATTATCATATTGTGTTTATAGCTTGACCGAATCCACGCTACTGTGCAGAGGAGTCTTCTGACCAGGTTTCACCCTCTATTGGAGGAACGTGCTGCTTATCGAATTGAGAAACTCTCTGTTGGAGCAAATGATGTTAGGTTTCCTACAACCTCCAATAGGTTTAAGCTCAGCTTTATCTCCATGACCAAAGTTACTCCTATTCAAACGGACAAAATACCCATCAACTATTTTCAATTTATGCCTTTTCCTGACATATTGTCTTCATCTAAGGATGATCTTATTACAGGTTTGCTTTGTACCAGTAGTTTGAATATGTTCTTCGTATTTTTTTTTCTTATTGGGGTGCACTTTTTTGTTCTTTTAGACGTTATAGGGCATTTGGTTCAACGGGATACGCTGAAGGAGAATGATAGGAACGGCAGGCATACCGAGTTTCTTCAGTTTTCCCTTGAGGACCTTAGGTAAAATGCTTTTGACTATATATGTGTTTTACAATCTGTTTATCTTATAATGTGTCCCGATATTAATTATGTTCAAACTATTTGCAGCCGTAATAATATCCAGTGCACATTTTGGGGTATTTACGCTGAACAACTGAATCGTGATCTTGATACTTATGCTTCATCTGATCCTCCAGTTATTGTAGTCCAGCTGTGTAAGCTTAAGAGGTTCCAAGGTTGTCTTCTCTTTCCTTTTTTATTGTATATGTAATATTTTATGGCGATTCAATTCCATTAGATTTTGTTTTTATTCATTTTATAGGTGCAGTTGGAATGTCAAACTCTTTTCATGGGACTAGAGTGTTCTTCAACTCTAATATACCTGAGATTGAGTCTTATAAACTTGGGTATTATTGTTACATTAATATTTACATTTGGCTTCATTATGTATGAGCAGTTTCTCTAATTTGAGATCATACATGTTTCTTATATTGATAGAATGTCTACTGGGGCTGAAAGAATTACTAGGACTCTTACTCAAATTGTTACTCCTCCACCTTTAACTCTTGCTGAGGAGATGCTGCAGACTCCTAGAATGATGATTTCAGATTTGTTGGGTGCTAATGACGTACGTTGATACGACTTTCTTTTAGATCCTATCACTCTATATATTTGATTAATGCATTGTAGTGGTTGATTTTTGCTCTTACTTTAGATTGGGATAGCTGCTGTCGTTGTTCGTGTTATTGAGATTGATGACCAATATGGTTGGTTGTACGACTCATGCAATCGGTGTTTGAACAAAGTTAGCAAGGTTGGCTCCCGATTTTACTGCAAGAATCCTAACTGTTCCCGTATGGTCACCGGTGTACCTCGGTAAATGTTAATACCTTACATTTAGTTTGTCCATAGCCTACTTATTTTTTGTGCATTTCTGATACTCTTTCACATTCAGTTTTAAGGTTGAAGCAAGAGTAATGGACTCCACAGGAACTGCAATCTTTGTGCTATTTAATCGTGTTGTCTCTGATTTTCTTGGCAAGACAGCCCATCAAGTTATTGAGACTGCTGCTCCTGGGACTACATTTCCTGATGATTTTAATCTTTTCTATGGAAAAAGTTGCTGTTTAAGATTGCCATCCTTGAGGGTAATATTACCCAAAGTTGGCAGCACTTTGCTGTTAAGAGGGTTACTTCTGATGCTGAAATAATCAAAGCTTTTGTTGAGAAGCATCCCGTTCCTGTATGTAGTTTCACTTTGCTTAGACTAGACTCTCTAAGCATCATTAAAAATTACGTTTTTATTGTATTGCTTTTTTAAGGACTTGAATGCTCAGGAAGCTATTGACTTCGCTGATACATTCACTGACTTACCAGAATTGATCTCATTGGTGTGTTATTAACAATTAATTTTCATCTTCATGTGATAGTCGTAATGTTCATTTGCTCACTTTGAGCTTAATGGGCTACTATATTTATCTAGGGTTCGGTCGATGTTGTTGATGAGCTTTTTGATTCCTCTGCAAGTGTTGCGAGGATGGTGCAGCGTGAAACGAAAATTTCTGCTTCTTTGTCTGTTGAGACTGTTTCTAAAGGCTCAGCTTCCAAGCGTCCTCTCCAAATTTCTTCTTCAGATGAGGATGAGCCTACTGATATGCCTTCTGGCGTTGGTTCGAAAACGGCCAAGCGTGTTCTTCAAATATCTTCTTCAGATGATGATGGGCCTGCTGATATGCCTTCTGGATCTGGTGCGAAAACACCCAATCTTAATGCGCCTCCTGGAGACAAAGCTACTAGCTCTTCTGGAGGTGGAGTAACTGTGAAGATTGAACCAAATACCTGATACC
The DNA here is from genome assembly GCA_039519185.1 of Astragalus membranaceus. Lineage (NCBI taxonomy): Eukaryota > Viridiplantae > Streptophyta > Magnoliopsida > Fabales > Fabaceae > Astragalus > Astragalus membranaceus. Next base: position 136,546,081 of record CM076850.1, read on the forward strand.
TGATCCTGTTATGTTGATGGTTTTTACTACCTAAATAAAGGCGTTTTCGCCGTTAGTGTGTTGCTCTAGCGTATTATCCGTTTCCTTTGTTTTGTTTACGAGATGCATAAGTATATTTCCAGTCAGTCTTATGTCCTGCATAGTGTAATCATACTACTTTGTAAGTCTTTTTTGCATGTTTGGTTTGTAAGGTCTGTATACTTATAAAAAAAAAGTCTCTATACTTGCTGTAACTATGCACTTCGTGAGTACAGATTTCCTTTGGGGTCTGTGCTACATGTTTGTGCTTTTGTTTTATAACAATGTATTGTGCTTACCTGTCTCCTTCCATATTTAAAGCATCTTCATAACTATACTGAATCACACAACAATACAACCCTTTGAGATTTGATTTCTTTATGACAATCCTGTCATGTGGAGCTACCTTGGGGACTAACAAAGACCAAAGAGCTGTGAATATAATGACCTTATGAAGGGATCTCATATTCTTTATGTAATGTCCAACTATAGGAGTCAGGCCATCTTGAGTGTTACTATAAAAGAAAGATAGCCCAGTAACCCTTCATCAAATTTACTGAAAACAGCACTGAGATATATGATAACTCTATTTTATATAGGTTATTTGTGCTTTTAATACTTAAATCAACACAAGTTCTCAAGTAATATTTGTGCTATATTAGGTAAATATTAGTTATTTAGAGGAAAGAAGGGTTAGGAGCTTGTTTGTTATCATTTGACACATTTGGTGCCTTTGTGAATATATTGATGTTTTGCTTGAGTGCTGCAGCGGTAAGCCAGCGGTAGACGCTACAGCGCCTATATGACGGTGGGACATTTGGATATTTATAAAGCCACTTGCTGAAATGATGAGTCATCACCCTTATCTCTTATCCTTAGCATGACATTTCAGCACCCAAGTGGATGCTTCAAAGACACTTGGCGCCTCCTACATGTGTCCCATGTGATAGTTGGTGATTTTAATCATCACACCTTTTTGTAAAGTAGCTTTATGAATAATATCTAAGTTTTATGATCATAAATTAATATTATGATTTTATTAAGGCTTGGTTAGATAAAATTATAATAGAATGCTTCTATAGGAAGTAACATACAGAGAGAGTTTTTAACATGGAGGAAACTAACTTGACATTGTAGCTTTCCTCCATTGTTATTCCACTCTTAAGCTTTTATTTTTAGTATAGTTTCTAGATTTCATTCAAGGTTTGCTCACGCCATAGCTTCATCCTTCGTATGTGATTTGGGATCATTGGAGTGTATCTTTTGCAACCATTCTCCTCTTGTCTTCCTACGGTAATATGAGCTTTTTAGTTTGTATTATGTTGATGAAACTTGTTATGAGCTAATCATGTTGTAGTTGGATTGTTCTTAGTGTGTAATGAACTTTGAGTAGCTTTTATGTAATATTATGATGTTTGCGTTTTATTCCTTGTGTCATAATGCTTTCAACTTTGTTTTGGGAATGGCCAACTAAAACAATGTAACTTTGTGGGTACAGACATGGTTCACAAAGAGAACTCAAGGAATGATATGAATGAAAACCCTTTAAAGACATTTAAAGGAAGTACTACTTAACTCTAGGCATAGGGGAGTAATAGTTCATAAGGCAAATGTTGTAAGAGCTTAATATACAGGGGTAAAACTTATTTAGAGCCTAGACATAGGAGTCTTGTAACATAACCCTGACGATAGTGACTGAAAGGCACGCCACCAAGGCGCTACAGCGTCTACGGATTCTGAAGCGCTACAGCACTTAACGCTACAGCGTCTAATATTATAGAACACTACTCTTGGGAATTTACATAACTACTGAGCTATCCAACTCACTCTTAAATACTTTCAATTCACTACTGTTTTCACATCTTTATTTATTCATTTGCATTCATGTTAATCACAATGACAATACTTGTTGACAACTTGTATTTGTTACTTGTTTTGCTCACTAGCTAAATTACTAATTTAAATATAGAAGTAAACTCAACAATCTCCGTGGGAACGATCTTTACTTATCATTATATTACTTGTTGCGATTGTGTATACTTGCACATCTACTTTTCGCACAACAATATATCACGAGTTTTTCAGTGTCATGATCATCACTAACGCAAGTAATATAGTCGTGATAAGCATCACCAAGCTCATGCCAAAACTTGCAACAACAGGAACACCAGCATGAAAGTTTGTAGAGACTACTAGGTATATTTTATTTATCCTAAAATTATTAATATTGTACAGACTACTAAAAAAATTACTTCTAATTCTTTAATTATATGATTCCTAAAGTATCCAATGTTCAATGAACTACCGTGTTGCAGTTGGAGTTTCAGTTGTGTGAGCACATATCACCAGATTATTGCTTCAACACATGTGTGCGGTAGGGCTTCTTTCTTGTAATTAAAAATGCTACTCATCATCAACTTGACAAGTGTGAAATAGCTTCTGTTTATTTTATTTTTATTTATTAAATGTTACAATATTTTCCAAAATCTATATGACCCTGTTTTCTATTTATTTTATTCTTATTTATTAAATGTTACAATATTTTCTAAAATCTATATGACCCTGTTTTCCAAAACTGGCTAAGTGAAAAAAAAATTAATTTCATGACAAAATACGTAAAGTGAACGTAGTGTGTTTTGGTACTTAACATTCTAGCTACCATGAAAGTCGATTACATTGAAGTGAGAGGGGATTCTCAGTTGGTAATTAAGCAACTCACTGGCGAGTTCAAATGTTATAATGCCAAACTGAAGAAACTACATGTGACATCCGTGGCTAACGAGGGAGGGAAGTGATCGCCGATGCTCAAAAGTTGGCACAACAAAGAGCAGCTCATGGCAGCTTCTAGGCGAAGGGACACATGAATGAACCGAATACACACCAAAATGAGAGGGGTCATGAGGCTGTGTAGGTATGAGACTGTACAAATGAAGGAAAACTTAAAAGAATTGATTTGGACTACTTATACCAATATGATGCATTATCTTTTCGGGAGCCCCTCCCATAGGAACTCCATAGTTAAGCGTGCTTGACTTGCAGTAGTAGTGGGATGAGTGACCTTCTGGGAAGTTTCCTAGAAAGCATGTAAGGGAGGACAACGCATGCTGCAAAGACATGTTGGTTTGTGGGGGCAGTCGACAGTTCTGAAAGCAGTTTGGGATGTTACACTGCGTGCCTCGGCTCATAACTTGTTAAAGTTGTTTGCCGATGCTATCATTATGTATATCCCTAGAGACGAAAACCTAGATGCAAATGATCTAGCTCAACAAGCCTCTGGTTATAGAGAGATGGCGGTCGAGTTATGCAACAAGACTCGGCTATAATTGCTAACTTAGACCCAACCAATTCATGGAAAGACGATGTTAATAGACTATTTGCAAAACCCCCCAGCTGGAACTAACTTTAAAATCAAGCCGAGGGCCCTGAACTATGTTCTTGTGGGTGATGAGTTGTACAAGAAGAGTGCCAATGGGGGTGCTCTTGCAATGCCTTAGCCGGAAAGATACTTACAAGGTCATGGCTCAGGTTCATGATGGTATATTTGGCTCTCATAGATCAGGACCTATCATGAAGTGGATGATTTACAAGCATGACTATTACTGGCCAACCATAACAGCCGATTGCTTCCAATATGCCAAGGGGTGTGAAGCTTGCCAGCTCTATGGTCCCATTCAAAGGGTACCAGCTGATGAATTCCACCCAATTGTCAAGCCTTGACCATTCAGAGGACGGGCCATGGATTTGATTGGCAAGATATATCCTCATAGTTCTAAAAGTCATAGCTTCATCATTGTAGCCACAGACTATTTCACCAAATGGGTGGAAGCCCAGTCGATGGTCAACGTGAGCCAAGACACGGTGAGGATTAAGGGAAGCCAGTTCAGTTTATAACTTGGAGATGGTTTCTTGGATGGTCTCGACACATTTGCCGATTCTCTCCTTCTCGGCTAACATGGCATTCTTTTCTCCGTCTAAGGATAGGAAAGTCGTTTTGTAGTCGCCTTTTTGGGCTTGCAAATCTGACAACTTAATTCTTTAGAGAGGCTTGAGCCGCCCCATGGTTGGTCTTTGCTTTGGAAAAGAGGATCGAGATGTCACCGAGTTGGAGAGTTATCTGCCAAAAGGCTTACTTCTTCAAATCAGGCACCTCGACAGATTCTGGAAGCTTGAAAAGGTAGCCCTGAGCTCGGCTACTCGTGCTTGGTCCGTTGGGATCTCCCCAGCTAGAGTGACTTCAACCTCCTGCAACTCGTCATCCGTAGGAGTGTAAACGGCGGGAGGAGCGTCCAAACTTAGGAAGTACCAGGCAAGCTCTTCCTCGGTCACCACAGGCTCAGCTTCACTTTCTTGATGAGTTGAAGGCGAATGCACCAAAACGTCATCCTTAAACAAGTTTCACTCGAGGTCCCGCTGTGGTTCTTCGTTTGTTTGGACCTGAAGAAAGGTGAGGAATTGATTAGTCTCAATAAGGATAGCAGAAGTGCTCGGCAAGCTAAGTTAGATTTGGCTTACTGTAGCCTACCGAGGAGCATGGCTTGGCTGAGAAGAGCGGTCGTGGCCTGATTTGTCAAAGGTTTTCTATAGAAGGAGCAAGAAACTTTGGTTAAATAAACTTTTGGCTGAAGGTTAAATGAACTTTTAGCGAATATAAAAAAATACAATAAAAGTCACATTTAAAAAATCGCCATAAATACCGATCACCTCTAAAATCAAATAAATTTATAAATTTATCAAATAAATATATAAATAAGAAAATAAATAATGAACAGACATAAATTGGTGGTCAATCGCCATGGTGAGTGTGAAAAAAAACAACCATGATTTTTAGACATTTCAAAATTTTTAACCCCTATTCAACACCTCTTTTGCCTTTCCATACAACATTCCCTAAAGCCCTTGATCCCCTGATACCACTTTCTCTGTATGTATTCTGCATTCGGATCCTCAACAACAACTGCAATTCTCTATAGCAATATCCAAGTCGTTGGATTAAATGAACAACGTCCAATTAGAAAACAACAATAATAAAAAACTAATAAAAAAAGACACGATACTTTTTATTGATTTGGCTCGCACATCATTCTTTACGACTGCCACCTTCTTTCTCGCTGCCTTCATCATTCTTGTTCTCACCGCACAAAAACTAATATTTTAACATTCAACATAACCGAGTTTAAATGTTTTTTTTGCACTGATGTTTTTTTTTGCACTGATGTGTATTTTGACCAAAAAAAAACCAAACAAAAAACAATATTAGACTGGCGTTTGGCGCTTATCGCAAGTCCGCAATTGAAGTCCCAACCTAAGGTGTAAAAACTCCAAATCAGACTAAAACAATATTGGGCTATCGCTAACCGCAACCGAAGCCCCAATTGGAAGGTGTCACATCTCAACCAAACCCAAACAACATTTGACCAGCGCTAACTTGCTAAAGCCCTAATTATAAGAACTAAAATTGAAGGCGGTACCAATGTGGCGTCACGACTTTGAACCAAATAGGAATGGTAAAGTATCTGTTGAGGTATGGAAAAAATTTGTAATTATAACTAAGTGATAAGAACCTAATCCTATGAGATAATTCAAAATACTCTAAGATAAGATATACTCTTATATTCTGACAAATACGTTTTTGGACCATATAAAATTGTATAAATATTTTAGTCCCTATATAAGTTTTATATATATGTTTAGTCCTTAGAAATGCATTATTTTAATTGGGATCAAAATCAAATTTTACCAATTTTGTAGGGATTAAAAAATATTTAATCCCTTTCTTTATATTCACGTATCTTCAACATTTTAAAGTAACTTGTTTATGAGAGGATGTGTCTTCCCGCAGATGGTGTTTTCTGCCTTGGCCTTAGCACAATGTGAAGTTATATGGTATTTCCAACATGTAGGAGTTGCATCGTCAAAATCTAAAACGGCACGTGTGGTGCTGGTGGACATAGTAAGCATTTATTTCTTTATTTTCTTGTCGGCTTTTTTTGCAATCAAATTAATAAATGAGGGATTTCTAAAACTATTTATTAGTATACTATTGTTTTTATTATACGATTAATTTTTGCTATCAAAAATGTTATTTGTACAACAAAATTGGGGAAACAATTCCACAATGGTTAATGCAATTCAAAATTGTGGTTAATGACATGTTGAAAATAGGTACACATGTAGTAAACAGGCATCTTATCAATCATCCATTGAGCTGTGTTAATCATCCATTGATGGATGTACCCATCAATGGTCAATGCAATTTAGGTGACGGTTGATGGATTACTCACTTACCACACATGTACGCATTAGCCATGTTCAACACATTATTAACCACCATTTTGAACTGTATTAACCATTGTCAAACGTTTTCCTAAATGTTGTCCCAGATAACACAACTGTTTTTGTTATATCTTTGCATGTTTTTTGTGTTGCTTGGATTGACACAATCAACATTGAATACATTGATATATTACTCAAGGAGGGTATTGAAAATGGTTGGATAGCGGTGGGAATATCCAATGGTCATGAAATGGGGGTCCTAGTGATATAGTTAGGGAAATGGAGGGGGAGAGAGAGAGAGGGAGAGAGAGTATGGACTGCATGTGAAGGAGAAAAGGGAAATAATCAAATTTGATATGGGGACTGTATCATGTGCAAAAAAATGTCATCAGGAAGAAACGAACCTGTGAGTATTATTTGAGTCCACTGATAAGGTCACCACCCGACTTTAAATTTGTGAACATTTTGCAGGATCCAAATGACCCAACCATTGGATTTCTGTTAGATGGAATGGACCATTTATGTTGCTTGGTGCGCAAATACATTGCAGGTTTGACTACCTTAATGTATACTAATTTCTCCCATTATGAAGGATATATGATATTAAATTAGTGTTCATAATTATCACCAAAGAATGTTAAAATACTTCCTTCAACGAGTTATATAAAGAAAAAGATATACCTTTTACTTGTAAACTGCTATAGGCTCTGACACTATATTCCTAGAAATACACACTTAAATTTCTTTATTTGGAATTTATTAATCTAAAACACTGTTGACTAATTACAATCAAATAGGGAAACAAGTCATGGTAATAATCAATGAATACGAAAGCTAATCCGAAGAGATAATCTAAGATACTTTAAGATAATATCGAGATATTATAAGATATTTTCTTTTCACATAGCAGTTGTTTCATGTGATTGCAGCAATTCGAGGATACTCATTATCATATCTTTCATCTTGCGCTGGAAGAATCCGGTTTTTGCTGGGAACCCCTGGAATGGTGGCTCTTGATATAGATGCCTAGCTTGAAAGTACTTCTACAGCAGATCGTTCACTACCTTGAAAACTTGCCAAAACCACAGGGTGAAAACATATCTGCTATCACTTGTGATCTATCGGTATGTGGGACATTCATACAGGCCGTTTTCTAAGATCTTGAACATGGGAAATGTATTCCTTGTGAACGTGTTACAGTTCATTATGAATTTTAAGATAAATATACTTGCATTGAGCTGATAATCATACCAAGTTGTCACTTTTGTGGAGAAGTAATGCCATTCAATATAACTTCTGCTTGACATTTTGCTAATGAAGTCATTAGTATAGTAAAGAACTAAAGATTAAAGAAGGCCAAAGTTGTGAAGTCATGCTAGCATGCTGATGCCTGCAAAAATTTATGTTCATTATAGCTTTTTAAGTGTCAGAACCTCAGTTTTTAGTTTTTCTTTCTGTACTCTTATATTTATTCTTTTGTACTTTAACAATATAATGTTTGAATGCACTGAACACTAAACAATATTATCTTCAGGATTTTCGAAAGGATTGGCTATCAATTTTATTGGTAGTAACATCTTCACGTTCATCTATAAACATTAGGCACTTGGAGAAAGCTACAGTTTCCACTGGCAAAGAAGGCTTATTATCAGAGGGGAATGCTGCTTACAATTGGTCCAGGTTTTCACCCCAGATTTTATTTGCTTTGCATTTTCTATTCTGATACTCTCGTGTGGTTCAGTAATCAAATGTTTTGCTACTAGTGGGTCTTCATGTAGTGTTGGGCTTTGAGCTTTTAGTTTGTGCTACGCTTTGAGCCTATGGGTCCGTTTGATTTGCAAACAAGTAAGTACCAGGGCCGTCCTAAACAATTTGGAGGCCCTGTTCAAACCAGTGTTTTAAATCCCGGATAGCGGAGCGTAGCGGCCGGCCCAAAAAACGCTATAGCGGATAGCGGGATGGCCGCTATTTTGAAATATAATTCACAAATATAGGATAAATACTATATGCATGAAAATTCTCAAAATCCATGCCATTCAAACTTAACATAAAAAGTCACAAGTGTCTTAAAGCAAATTACCAAATTCCGTAAATTGTCTAAACTCTAAACGAAAAGACTAAATATAAGATTCAAATCTAAGCATCATCCACAGTGTAATCATAGTCTGGTTCTTTATCACTACCACCAGAGCTGGAGGTTTCATTCTCCTCTTCCTCGTCAACTTCATTAATCTCTTCATCATCTTCCTCCACCAATATGTCTTTGCCCCTAGAGCTTGAAGCAGATGCAACAGGTGTTTTCTTCCTTGCTCCTCGCTGCCTAGTGTATGTTAAAGGCTCACCTACACCAACTACGTTTGCCACATCTCCCTAAGTCAAGTTGTCATCACCAAAAACCAAATCTTCTTCGGCCGTCTCACCATCTCTTCCCATAAGTAACCATTCATTACTTTCATCTATATCATTTAGAAGGATCGGATCAATCACATCACGACTATCAAATCGTAGCTTAAGAGCTTGGTTATATTTAATATAAACCAAGTCTTGCAACCTTTGATGATCAAGCCTACTTCTCTTCTTCGAATGAATCTATATTATGATATAAACAAAATGTCAAGCTCACTTTCACAATCACTATAAGAATAATAAAAAATCTATACTTCGAATGAACTTACATGCTCAAAAACACTCCAGTTTCGCTCACATCCAGATGAGCTACAAGTCAAGCTCAATACTTTAATAGCAAGTTGTTGAACATTTGGAGTTTGAGATCCATAATTCTTCCACCACTCAGCTGAATTGTAATGCAATTAGCCACTTAGCCACTTATTAATAATCTAATTTACATTAATTTAAATTCATAAAAAAGAAAATGCACTTAACCACTTACCAGGTGATATTGTAGTCCTTTGCTTTATTGCAATGTTCAAACCAAACATTCCTTCTGCCCTCTTATAGGATTGTAACTCAATAGAAATCTTGTCTTCCATTTCTAAACTTCCACTAAGCTTCTCAACACACTTATAAAGCCCATTCATGACTTCAGGATCATTGTCCATTCTTGGATTCTTGTAAAAGAACTCGGGGTTTAGAAAATGTCCCGCTGCATGCAATGGATGGTGGAGTTGACCATCCCATCTATCATCAATGATTTTAAATAATTCTTTGTATTTCTCTTCTTTTCTGTTGAAAGCATTCTGAATTGCCTCTTTGGCTCTATCCATTTAAATATAACCCATTGCTGGCTTTTTCTCATTATCAACCAGCCTAAGCACTTTCACAAGAGGCCCCATGGCCTTAAGTCTATGCAATGGGCAGCACATGGAGTCCAAAACAGACGACTCCTCTTTGCTTCTAATAATCTCCCTAAAAACAAAATCAACAACCTAAAATTAATAACAACATAACTAACAATTAGAATTTGAATTTGAGAAACTACATAACTTACCGGCCATCTTATAGTTACTTCCATTGTCAGAAATAACTTGGACAACATTGCTCTCTCCAATCTCTTCCACAAAACTATCCAACAGCTCAAAAATCTTTTCCCCAGTCTTCATATATCCAGAAGCATCGACACTTCTCACAAACATCGACCCTTTTGGACAATTCACCAAAAAATTAATCAATGTTCTATTCTTTCTGTCTGTCCATGCATCTGACATAATAGAACATCCATACAATGTTCGTTCTTCTTCATGGCCTTTCATCAATTCCTTTGTGTATTTCAACTCACTTTTAAGGAGAGGAACTCTACACTCATGATAGGTGGGACCCTTTAGATGAGGACCATAATTCCCAACAGCAGCAAGCATCAAATGAAAGCTTTTCGAATTCACAACATTAAAAGGAATCATGTTGGTAATCAAAAATCTTTCTATATATTGTATTGTTCTTGTCCTAGCTTCCTTGTCGAAACCATCCTTTATGTTTGTTTGCTTGGTAGCTTTACCCAATTTGATGGTTGTTTCAGGGTTCCTAAAAAAAAGAGCATCCAATGGACCTTTGACATTACTTTTCTTCTTAGCAATAGAATCTATAGAATTTTCGTTTTGTGGTCTTGTTCCTCCTTTTTGAATACTCATAATTTCTTGCAAGTCAGCCATCTGATCTTGTTCCTCTATCAGCTCAGCAATGGCAGCATCATCCTTTAACCCCTTTTTCCTCTCAAAGTCTTCCTTCAACAATGCTCTCACTTCTGGTGGTATTTTTCTGCAAGCTCCAACATCTCCTGTTATTCCCATTTGATGTCTTTTGGCCCTAGTAATTCCTCCAGTAGTTGTTTTATGACAAAAATCACAAGTTACAGATTTCCTATCTTTAATATCTTTCAAGCTATTCCACTTCCAAGCAATGTCAAGGTTTTCTCCGGTGGGCTTCACTAACCCACAAGTTGCGAGTTGAGAGGAGGATGCCATGACTGAAACCGAAATAGAGAAGAAATTGGAAGAAAGGAATAGAGAAAAAAAGAAGAACAGAGGCAAAAAAAAACAGAGTAATAGAGAAAAGTAGAAGAAATTGGAAGAAAGGAATAGAGAAAAAAAGAACAGAGGCAAAAAAAACAGAGTAATAATAGAGAAAAAAACAGAACAAACTGAAAGAAAAACAGAGAAAAAAAAGAAGAGAAAAAAGAGGTAACAGAGGCAAAGCTAACGTAAAGCAGAAGAAAGGAATGGAGAACTCACCGTAAAGCTACGCGTAGAAGAAAGGAATGAAGAAGAGTCACACAGCAGTCACGTAGCAGAAAAACAGAGTCACGTAGAAACGCGAAGAAGACGTAGGAACAGTACCGTTTTTTTGACAACAGGAACAACAGTACCGTTTAATATATATATATAGTTATCTGCTTTTAAAAAACCCTAATTTTTTAATCTATTTAACCTAAAGACGAAATTACAGAAATACCCTTAATGAAATAACTAAACATTATAAAAACGAAGGGGGCGTTTTCGTCATTCCCCTTCCATCTTCAACCTAGCGGATCTGTGTTAGATCCAGAAACCCGAGAACGCGTGAAACTCTCCGCGAAATCGCCGCCGCGACTCCCGCGACGCCGAAGTGCTCCGCTACGCCGTCGTTATCGCAGCCAAAGGCCGCTCCGCCGCTATAGCGCGCGATTTAAAACACTGGTTCAAACTTTAAACATGGGTCCCTAATTATTCCTCTATCAAATAAATGAGCCTGACTTAGAGTACTAAACAATAATTTAATAATTGTTACTAAATGGGCATAATAGTCATTTCCCCATCAATGAAAAAATTCGGTGACCACATCAACACTAATTTGTGGTTAGTATGTACTAACCAGTGTTTTCATTTACCCACTCACTCACCACACAAACACTAAATTGTGGTTAGTATGTACTAACCATTGGATTGTTGTATAATGGTCACCGAAAAATTTAGTAATTGTTACTAAGGAATTCTTTAGTATCCTAAGTCGTTGCCCAAATAAATCACCAAAAAATCAAACTTCATTAATCTCAGTACAGTTTTAAACTAGGCTTAAATATGTTTTAGGCCCCTGCAAATATAGCGTGTTTTGGTTTAGCTCCCTGCAATTTTTTTTTAAAAAAAAACTCCTTGCAAAATACAGATTTTTGATTTAGGTCCTTCTGTTAACTCAACGTTACAAAAAACACAGAGTTGGCTAACAGAGTTCTGACTTGTCATTTTTTTTTACTTTTCTATTTTTTATTGCTGACTTGTAATGCCAAGTCATTATTTTTAATTTTCAAAAAATTTTGCAGGGGGCTATACCAAAACACACTATATTTGCAGGGGCCTAAAACCCATTTTGCTATTCTTCCAACAACAACAACAATCAACCTAGAAACCCAACCCATTCTTCTCTTCTCTGAAACCTAACTAGAAGTTGAAAGAGGGAGAGAAATTGAAACCCAACGCATTCTGCTCTTCTATTTTTGAAACCCATTTTATTCTTCTTTTTCTTCCAACAACAACAACCCAGAAACCCATTTTGCTCTTCTTCTTCCAACAACAACAACAACTACGCCCCTAAATCAAAATCGGATTTGTGTTGCTGATATGTCTTCAAATTTTTGTTCTAAACCAGTTGATGTGTCAATTTGGGTTGATTTATACTGGTGCTAAAAAAATGTGGGTTGATTTATACTTGTTATGAATTTTTTACATGTGTGGGTTGATGTTTGAGGATATTTTGGAACGAGGTGGTTTGGTGGAGGTTGATAAGAAAAACATGAAGAGAGGAGAGAGAGGGTGAGTAATCAGAGGAAGAGGAAAGCTCTTGATGGTTGAATTTAGAGAAGAAAACGTTGAGGTTGGAGAAGGAAGCGTATTCTGGAAAAGGGATGGTTGGTGAGAGAGTGAGATTAGGGAGGAAGGAAGAATATTAGGGTTCTTTGAAAATTAAAAATAATGACTTGGCATTACAAGTCAACAATAAAAAAAATAGAAAAGAAAAAAATGACAAGTTGTTAGCCAACTCAGCGTTTTTTGTAACGTTGGGTTAACAAAAGAGCCTAAATCAAAAATCTGTATTTTGCAAAGAGTTTTTTTTAAAATTTTCTTTTTGCAGGGGGCTAAACCAAAACACGCTTTATTTGCAGGGGCCTAAAACATATTTAAGCCGTTAAACTAATATCAACCTTCTAACTATTTAAAAAGAGTCATCCTTCTAACAATTTTTAAAGCAAATTCATCGACCAATCCACCTGGATTGTCAAATAAGTAATAAAATATTAAATTGTCTTTATGTGGTGGTGGGGCTTTGTTTCACAGAAGAGCACGTAAACAGTGGGCTAGGCAATTTTTGATCAATATATAATAATATATGCATATATGGTAAAGGACTAAAAGAAAAGAATGGAACCCACTCAGCACAGCACTCACCATTTGAAATCAATTTTAAAAAAACATGTGGGCAGTTTTCCAGCAACATCAACCGACCCAGTTTTTTCATTTTCATCATCAATCATCATCATCAATTCATCATCTTGATTGCAAATGAAGTGCAAGCAAAAGAACGGAGAGAAAGCAAGAGCAGCGTTACATTACCTCAGACAGAGTCGATCTCAAAAGAAAGTGCAAAGGTTGAGAAGAGTGAAGAGAAGAGGTAGAGCGTTTGTGTTGTGCAGGAGCAAAGACGACGTCGACGTGTACAAACGACAGCGGCAACAGCTACCTAGCAGGCTGTATGTGGATTGCGGAACTGCTACGGCGGAGAGGAAACAAATCGCTAAAGAAGTCGCTCAGTTTCTATGTTCTCAATCTCACAATAAGTGTGAAATGAAGAGGATTAAAAGTTACCCACTAGTGCTAGTGTGCTGCGTAAGGGTTGTGATTTCAGGATTTGGGATGCATTCAGGGAAGGGAAAGGTGGTTTATGAATTTGGGAATGGGCTCGGTGCCGGAGTAAATATTTTGGGGCCCTATAAAAAAAAATTTGGGCTGGGCCCCTGTGCAATTGCACAGGCCACACCGGTAAATGACCGGCCCCGGTAAGTACTGGACTAGACAGTACTAGACAACATTTTGTGTTACTGTTTGGTGAACATTGGACAGCACAAACAAAAAAATGTAAAATTTACTATAATTCTCTTTATGAGGTTTATAATGATTTTACATAACATATTATAATATTATTAAAAAATTAATAAGAAAATTATAAGAGAAAAGATAGGAGAGAGAGATGTCATGATATGAGAAGATATATGGAAGAGAGATGAGAGGAGAGGGAGAGAGAAAGGAGAGAGAAGAACGAGATGAGAGAGAGAGAGAGAGAGAAATTATTGAGCAAGAAATAAAGATAATATTTTGGTATTTTTTTGGGTGGACAGAAAGCTGTACTGTGGTTTTGTGAGGGACAAAAATTTGGATTTTTGTCCAGTCCCTTGCCCCCACTGTTGTCCAGTACCCTAACAGTTTTAAATCAAACAAGGTACAACTGAAGTTGTACTGCGCGGTCGCTTACTGAAGTTTTGATGAAAATGAAGAAAAAAATAGTCAATGGTATATGTAAAAAATGTACTACTACATCTGTGAGGTTTTATACAACTTTTACACCACAATATATATATATATATATATATATATATAATGAGAATGATTCTGAAATGTTCTGTTTTAAAAGCTACATATTCATTGTATATTAAAATGTCATTGCAAATCCAAACTTTTCACATCACTGATAAAAAGGTGTAAAAAATGGCACTACCTTGTTGAAAAATGAAACCTATCTTGATTCGAAGGTCATATAAGCTCCCACTATTACCTGATTGATCATTAAATGTTTTACGTAATAGCAAGATTATGAAACCTATCTGGGAAATATAAAATATAGGTGGTCACTGTATTTTGAACCTCCAAGCAGGTTACAAAATTTGGCAGGGATGCTGTTCTCTATGTTGAATCTCTGATTGAATCCATCATGGGAGGATTGAAAGGATTAATAAATATTCTTGACTCTGAAGGAGGATTTGGTGCCCTAGAGAATCAGGTAAAAATTTTTAGTTAACAAGTTTGCTCCATTTCTGAAAACTAACCTTTAGATTTCATCAGCTTCTTCCAGAGCAAGCGGCTTCATATCTGAATTATGCGTCAAGAGTTTCTATTCCATCATATAAATCTCCAAAAGGGACTGCTGGCTTTCCTCTACCTGGCCATGAAAGCTTGCCTGAAAATAATAGTTCTATCAAAATGTATGTCATTATAATTCCGTGTTAAATGTATATGTCTAATCACATAAATTTTTCCTTTTAATGACTTTGCTAATTCTAATGACAGGTTAGAAGCTGCAATGCAGAGATTGACCAATTTATGCTCAGTTTTAAATGATATAGAACCTATATGTGTTTTAAATCATGTCTTTGTTCTGAGAGAGGTTAGGGATGGATATTTTTCTTCCTCTTAATTTGTCTTCTTATTATATCTTTTCTTTGACGTTGACTTCTCAATTGAGAACATTCTAAATAATATTATTAGTTGCTAAGAAGTTCCGTATTGAGAAATCTCTGATGGAGTTGATACTGGTCCTTTTGGAAATGTTTTTTCAGTCCCATTATAAATAAAGTGAAGCAGTAAATAGATGTTTTGGTTGTTTTAATATGAAAGTTGTTAGTGTTGAGATGCTATGTCGACTAGAGATATGGTCAAATTAGTCCTTATAAGGCTTGGACAATCTTCACCCTTTGAGATGGGTTTTGGGGTGGAGTTAGGCCTACCCTAAATTAGATTTAGGGTCCCGCTACTGAAAACCCAGAAAGACAATATAAAGAGATATGAATGAAGACTAGAGAAAATAGAGTTAGAGAGACTCGAGTCTGTATGTTGCCGAGAAAAGGTGGCTAAAAACTGATTACGAAATCTTCTTATGGCCGTTGATAGAAGGCTTCCAGTACGATAAATTAGTGGATCCAAATCCAACAGTGGTTAATCAAGTAATGATCAACCCATGAAACCAATGTTTTTACAAATCACTCCCACTCTATCAAATTGTTCTGTTTCTGAACCAAACATCATTCCTACTGTTATGATTTTAACATGTCGAACTATTTGTGCAGTACATGAGAGAATGCATTCTTGGTAATTTCAGAAGAAGATTACTGGGTGCTCTGAAAACCGATAATGATCTTCAAAGGCCTTCTGTTCTGGAGTCACTGATCCGGAGACATGTTAGCATCATGCATCTTGCAGAGCAGCACATCAGCATGGACATTACTCAGGGTATTCGTGAAGTTTTGCTTTCAGAAGCCTTTTCGGGGCCAGTTTCTTCTCTGCACTTGTTTGAGAAGCCAACAGACCAGCATACAGGATCAGCCGCTGAATCTGTCTGCAATTGGTATATTGAAAACATAATAAAGGATGTATCAGATGCTGGGATATTGTTTGTTCCAATTCATAGATGCTTTAGGAGTACAAGGCCTGTTGGTGGATATTTTGCAGAATCAGTGACTGATCTAAGAGAACTGCAGGCTTTTGTACGCATTTTTGGTGGTTATGGAGTAGATAGGCTAGACAGAATGCTTAAAGAACACACAGCTGCACTTTTAAATTGCATTGACACCTCACTGCGATCAAATCGTGATGTGCTAGAAACAGTTGCTACTAGTCTGCATGCTGGTGATAGAATTGAAAGAGAAGCTTCTATGAAGCAAATAGTTGATTTGGAAACTGTGATAGGTTTTTGTGTTCAGGCCGGCCTAGCACTAGCTTTTGATCGCCTACTAGCTGAGGCTTCTGGTGCCGTACTTGAAGAAGGTGCTCCCTTGATACATTCGCTGCTAGCTGGAGTGGTTAAACATCTACCTGATGGAGTACCAGAAAAGGAAGAGATCAAGAGAATGAGAACAGTAGCGAATACTGCAGGTGTTGTAAGTGATTACGATTCAATTTGGGTAAGATCAATTTTGGAGGACGTTGGTGGTGCAAGTGATGGTTCATGGAGCTTGTTACCATACTTATTTGCCACATTCATGACATCTAATATTTGGTCCACCACGGCATTTAATGTTGACACAGAGGGTTTTAGTAACAATATCCATTGCTTGGCAAGGTCAGTATAGTTACGTTTAACAGTATCATTATGAAGCCTAATACTTTAGAATAACTTGAAATTTGTATTTACGTGCTTATAAGTAGGCACATGCCCTTGTATTCACTGCTATCCAGTAATATTACGGGGGTTAGATTTGGAAATCGTTCATTTTTTTAGTATTTTGATTCCATTGTGCAAATTAATATTTTTGGGAGCATTTGTGTCAACTAACCATGTAATACTGGGCAGGTGCATTTCTGCAGTGATTGCCGGAAGTGAATTTGTTAGATTGGAACGTGAACATCAGCATCGAGAGTCTTTAACAAATGGGCATGCCAGGGAGGGAATGGATCCTGAATTATCAAGTCATATGTCAGCTGATGCGAGTATCAAGTCAACACTGCAGTTATTTGTGAAACTCTCTGCAGAGATCATACTGGAATCTTGGAGTGAAACACATAGGTAAATACACATTGTTTGAATCACAGTTTTTATTATAACGTCTGTGTATGAGAGAAAACTACACATTTATTACGTACGAAAATGTTCTGTATAAAAGCAGAATTTCATGAGCAGCTCTGCAGCAGTGCTCTGTTTTATATGAAACGTTATTCTATCATTTTGTTGTTTTCTAAGACAATTTGTATTTGGATTTATGCACAGATCTCATCTTGTAGCACAGCTTATCTTCCTAGACCAACTTTGTGAGATATCTTCCTAGACCAGCTTATCTCATCTTGTAGAAGCTTTCCATTTCATTTCTACAATCATTAAAATTTTAACTGCGAATTACGTAAGTTACACTATAACTTTATGCACACTAGTAATTTTTTAATTATACCTTTTTGTGTTTAAAACTAAATAAAACATGTTCTGCATTTTTTAATACAAACAAACAGGGGACTCTGATAACCAGTACGTCAACTTTTTTTTGACAACAACCAGTATGCCAACTTGGTCATGACTGAAATGAGCTTAAAAATATTGATTCCTATTTACTTTGACATATTATTATAATTAATCAGTTAATCCCATCCCTCTCCCTGTGCGCGGTCATAAATGGATCACACAGGATAGGGCTCCTGAGTGCGTGCATATAATACAATAGATTATTACTAAAATAAAAATAATAATAATAATAACTCTTTCTGGCAAGCTACTAAGCTAAGCAACACAAATTGAGTTTATCTTCAAGGGATACTAATAACAATTAGCATATTTGGTTCGGAGAGTCAATCACGCATTGCAGCTGTTCGGTTAAAAAAACGACATGCAACAAACAAGTTCAAGAAGACATTCTGAGATCCTTCTAACGTATTAGATCATCCTCCTCGCATGTGTGCACCTAGCTCACCAAATTGATCATCAGCCTCCACCGTATCTTCAGATAGCCGCACAGCATCCAGCTTCTGCTTGAGAATTTCTATGGCATTTAGTAGTAATTGAGAAGCTTTAACTGCACCAGTTGATTCAATTGTGAATATGAAGCTATCCTGCTTTGCAGTGATTTCTATAAGCCCAGGCTTGCCCATAGCTTCTGCTTTCTTAATCACCTCATCATCATAAGTGTATGCCTCAGCATCAACCACCATCACCTATTAAATGCTAAAAACTTAGTACGATAAATTACCTCAAAACACATAATGCATTTGTAGGAACAATTCACGATACAAACACCAAGAAAGGATTCATAATAGCAAGTCAAACAGAACTTAATAATGGATTTCAAGTACTCCCTCCATTCCATTTTATAAGAAACAAATTGGCCCTAAGACAAATTACAAACAAGGAACAATTCACGATACAAAACAGAACCTAATACTGGACATTCTAAACAACCATCACAAGCAGAATTGTAAATCCTGATGTTGATATTGTATTTATTGTAACTTCGTTTGCAGACTAAGACTCACAATGAAATACTCCCTCTGAACTTATTTATAAGCAAAAAAAGCAATTTTTAGGTTCATTCAGTAATTCAATGAACCTAAAAAGTGTTTTTTTGCAACTCTGCTCTTTTTCTTTTTACCCTCTGTTCTTCTGTTCAAGCTCCCATCACTCTGTTTCTTGTTTTAGATAATTTTGAAATATGCTTAATTTAGGATTTTTTTAACAGCATTTATAAGCTTAGCATTAATTATTTATGTTGAATATATATAATCTTTGATATAATGGCTATCCCACTATCCCTCTGCGATGCTATCCGGATTAATAACTTTGGGATCAAGTATTCCCCCTGTTTTTCCATTCCACAGGAAAATTTGCTTTAACATAACCTCTGAGAAATGAAGACGACCTAAGACAAATTTATCTGTCTCCAAATATTAATGACAAAAGGCATAAAAATAAAGGGATGAATAAAGGCTAAGGCCACACAAATTTGAACAATATTCTCACACCACGGCCCACGCACTCTAATGATTATACTCTGGAAAGCAAATATATTACTTTCTAGGTAGCAGACGCCTTCGCAACAATATGGAAAATAGTTGTTTCTTAGTTGCTGTTTGTGCCTTCTCTATGTGATTCTATAAGCCTATATCATGTTTCTACATAAAACATAAGAAAACCCAATCTTAAAGACCATCAGCAAGTAATGAGTACTTTGCATAAAAGAAGCATTATACGTTCAAAACATCAAACCACTAGTGTCCATTGAACACAGAAAGACAACGAGGAGTACCTCTAATTGCAATCTCCACTCTACTTCAACTCAAAAGATTGAAGTTATAAAACATAAAGCTCGGGATTAGCATACATTGTCACAAGTTTGTGCAGAAAAAAATTAACATCACGTAATATGTATAGATAATTCCAAAAAGGAACATATGCATCAATGATCAAACCACCATTTAGGCACAAAATCAAGAACACGGGTGGTAATTATAAGGATCAGGCAACAGTAATGAGCATCATTGACTAACTAATGAAATGTGCATAACCAAAATCACAAAAAAGCAAATGAGGAAAAACCAACCTGTTGGGTGACTGGATCAATATCAAAGACACGAGTAGGACTACTATCAACCCATTCTCTTTTCTCCTCAAGTGTCATGGACTCCATCAAATCCTCATTTATGTGAATATCAGGTTCATACATGAAAGTAACAGTTGCCGCAGGTGACCATTTTGCATGATCCTTACCAATCCCCTTCCTAGCTATTGCTCTCAGCCTCAGCTCCTGTCCTCGCCGCAATTTCACAATTATAATCCCCCTACATTCAACACAACACATCCTCCCATTAAGCCAACAATTTAGACACTCAGCAACAACAAACATCAAAAAAATTAACAACACCCAATCTTTGTTCTCAAAATTATATTCCCCCTAAACAAACTTTACACAGTCACGGTAGTAAGAAAAATAACAAACATGCAAGCATAAGGTGAACCACGTTTAGGATCAACCTTGTCTCAGATTTTAATTGCCTTTGGTAAAATATTCATGCTGGAAGCCAAAAAAACACATGAAACTTGTGGGTGTAAGCATAAGGTGAATCTCTCTTTCTTTCAAAGCTGAAATAATTTGAATCTAGAGCAATCCCATATTAAAATGCTGTACAGACCTTCTGAACCATCAAACTTTGTTACAAATTTCCAAGTGAACTATTTCAAGTCGAACTAAGGATTTCTTTGATCACGAAATTTCTTTCTGTTTCAATAAAAAACTTCATTTACTTTGGTAATGATAATAAATAAGAGGCTGCTCAGTCCTACATGCGGATTTTTACCTGCAGGTTTTTTCATTCCTACATTAGTTCTCACAAAAAGCTGCACAACCTCAAAACAGGCTTATCTTTCTAGCTGTAAAAATTTATGCATTTGATAGGACACAGCAGAAAAGTGAATATTTATGAGAAAACTCACCATGGTTGCTTAATACGTTGTTCTTCACTCAAAAATGTCCATAACTGTCTGTAATTACAGAATAGCAGTGCAACTTCAAATCCATGAAGTTGCACATTAAAAAATGTTCGATAAAACATGGTATGCATATGCGCTTAAGCTAAATGACATGGCAGCAAATCTGATCTCTTTGAACCTATGAGCCTGAGGTACGTGAATCTCCAGTCCCTCATGTATATAAGTTAATCCTTGAGCAGCACCAAGCATGAGAATCTGAATTGCAGTAGACAAATCCAATCCATGAGAATTGCAGTAGACAAGTACACTAGACTTTACTGTGAGTGTGAAACAAACATATGTCAGTAAAGTTACCAGCAGATTGAGTTCAACAAAATTAGGTACGTTTAAGGGAATAAATCATTTGCTACCAGCAGATTCCCATGAAACAAGAACATTGGCAGCGAAAGTTCATTGAAGACAATAATGCCATTTGGATATATAAATCAATAATATCACAGAAGAGAAATGATAGAGTACCTGATGCAGTGGACCAGGTTTTAGACTTTGGCCAGAATGTGAAAAGCCCACCATCTGGAAGGTATATTCCAGGAGAAAAAAGTGAGGTCAGGGAGTGGAAATTAGTTAGTCAGGTGGCAGTTGATCTAATGGTGATTCTGTTAGTGGGGTGAGGTAGTCTATATGGGTCACATTGTGTGAGAGAAAGAGTATTCAGGAATTGGTATAGTTAGTTGAAGGAGAGTATCCTCTCTGAAAGGAGCATATCTGCTCTGGTTGTCTTTTCCATTGTGGAGCTTGGCTCAATTTTCATATTCCATTAATATACACATATACATACCATATTCTCCGTTTTGCTTGTTCTCTGTTTGATTTCATTTCTCAAGTCTGTACCAATTCTATCAAGAAAATAAAAAGAAGGAAGATGGTATCGATAAGTGATCAGTAGGAAAAAATAAGGAAGATGGTATCAATAAATGATCAGTAGGACTGGAAAAACTGAAATTCAAGGCAGTAGAAACAGACATTGTTTTCAGCAAACTGAGTTACTATAGAGATGGTTCCAACGAATCAAAGAAAACCTTATCACGTAGCAAGGTTGGTGAAACAAATAATGGGGAGTTATGAGCTCACAAGTCAATGTATTGGAAGAACTGAGAAACTTTTCTGCATCCATATACTACAATCTCAAACAGGTTCACAAATTATTGAAACAGGACAAAACAGGAAAACAGCTTCAAAGGCAACAGTCTCTCATAACTTTTCTAGCGGAAAGGGAACGGATCTAGTAATAAAGTTACTAGTTTATCATATATCGAAGAGCTGCAGGATGGCACTCTGTTTCTGGACTCTAGGGCATCCTACAAAGGTTCCTTTCTTTCACTTAGTTTCATCTCTCTCCTTTTTTTTTGAAAAATAAAAAATTGCTCAAACTGGTTTGTGAATTTCATCACACGGCAACTTTTGGATTTGGCACCAAAAATGTCTTTGACTGTTCAGACTTGGGTTACAATAATCTTTCGGGTGGGTTTGTGAATTTTATCCTGATTTTATTTTATGGTGTATGTATGGTTCTGTTGTCATTTTTGAGGTTTTCCTGTTTCTGGAAATTATAAGAAAACACAGTTCTGAAGATTAGACATGGGCTGAAATCATAAAACAAGCCAAATGCAGTAAAAATGAAAACACTCAGCTCATTAATCAATGCATTGTCATCACAAGAAATTATTAGATTTTCTCAGATCTATTATTGTCATCCAAAGACTAAGACTGGAACATCCATTAAGCATTTCATCAAACAGCATAGAGCATACACATTTTTTGACCAAATGCAAATTGGCGTGAAGAAGATACATGAGAAAATTCACTTAATGATCAGAATCAACATTCAAAGTTGGAGGTCAGAAGCCAAATGTAGGAGATGATGGTGGCTGCTAACAATAAAAGAATATTAGCACAAGATAAAGAATAAATCTGAAGAGAAACCTTGCAAAGGAAAGAAAATAACACATTGTGTCGAAATGGTCAGGTTGGTGACACCTGCAGACTCGACAATAGCCTTCACAGTACTTCGATGATGCAGCGGCTTTGCATCGAATAAGATTCACATTGATTTGAAATTGTAGGTATGATTGTGATACTGATTGGTGTGATGGCAGATGATTTGGTACTTGTTCTGGATTGGGCCGAGGGCCCAACCCTCGAGGAAGGCTCAACCCAATCCAGGGCACTGTAGCTTACTAACAAACAGGGCGCCTAGGTGAGATCGAGCCGCATGATTGTACGGCTAGGGAGCTTCGCCGAACTCTATAAATAAAGGCCAACCCCCCGTAGAAAGGTACACTTTTGAACTCATCTCTCATTTCCTGCTTTGACTTCTTCCTCCCTTGGGCGTCAGAGTGTCTTTGCAGGTACACTCACCATGAGTTCTGCTCGCGACACAAGAGGCCGGTATTGATAAATAGTGAAAATAACAGCTTCAGGTTCAACTGAAGGAAGCATAAGAGCATGCTAATTCTAATGTTGATTATCAATATTGATAACAGTTGTTGTATAACAAATTTTCAGAAGTATAAATAAATTGTCAAAATGAATTCAAATGCTCTCTTCTAAATCCAATCACAAAATAGCTATAAATTTGTGATATGTACTAAAAGAAGATAATTACCTCTCTCATAGCAAAAAAAAGTTATATACTGATAAATGGAACGGGTCGATTCCTTTTTCACCAGTACCCTTTGCAAGAGCATGACCCATTTTTGAAATGATGGAAGCGACTTGAGTCTCTTAGTATGATCTCATGTTCAACAATCATGGATATATAGGTAACGGCACTATGGCAATCACCACAAATGCGTAAATTCTTCGTGATTCGAATAGGTGCACCTGGTGGTAGTGTTAGGATGGCATAGGCAAGAGCCAACTTCTCACTATGTTCAGAAAGCATGTCACCTTTTTCTTCATCATCCACATCATGAAGAGCAAAGTTTGTTTGAGGAACATACCCAAGAGCCTTAATGCGCTGAATCAAATCTGCAAGTGTTTCATATATCTGCTGAGATTGTGAGTGAGTTCTGTCTCCCACATAGAAGGTTTCGGTGCCTTTCTTTCCTTGGACCCAACTGCAACCAGGTCTTTTCTTGATTCCGGTACGTTTCATCAAATATCTAATCCTAGCCACATCTTTCCAGCGTCTGGCATTAGCATATATATTTGAAAGCAATGTGTATGATCCATCATTGTCAGCCTCCAATTCTATCAATCTTTTTGCCGCAAATTCCCCAAGTTCCACATTTGAATGTAATCTACAAGCACTAAGCAAGGCTACCCACACTACGGGCGTTGGTTCCATTGGCATTTCGTTAATGAGTCTCACAGCTTCATCTAGACGACCAGCACGACCCAAAAGATCAACCATACAAGCATAATGCTCCACTCCCGGATTCACCCCGAAATCCTTGCTCATTCTATAAAACAGATCGATTCCACGATCCACCATTCCTGAATGACTACAAGCATAAAGAACAACAACAAAGGTTATGCCATCAGGCACTAGAGCCACTTTCCTCATCTCATCAAAAACCCGGAGAGCATCTTCGCCGCGTCCATGCATGCCATATCCCGCGAGCAACGAGGTCCAAGAAACAGCATTTCTCTCCGGCATATTGTCAAAAACAACCTGAGCAGTATCAACATCTCCAGATTTGGAATACATATCTATGAGACAATTAGCCACAAACAGAATTCCAGAACCACCACGATTTCGCAAGACATAACCATGAATTTGCCTACCAAACCTCAACGCTGCCAAACGAGCACAAGCCACAAGTGCACAGGATAAGGTAAAATTATTAGGAATGATACTGTTATCAGTTTTGAACATCTCGGAGAAAAGTTGCAGGGCATGGTTAGCATCACCATGCTGAGCATACCCACCAATCATCACAGTCCATGTCACCACATCTCTAGCTTTCGGAGACACCAAATCAAACATCACACGAGCCACTTTTGTACACTGGCATTTAGCATACATGTCAATCAAAGCATTAATCACCATCATATCATCATCATCATCATCCCCTTTGAGATTGAGAATCATTTTCACAGCATAACAATGAGTTTCCTTTCCATGAATCAAAGCTCCAACTCCAACAGACGCACAACCAGAAAGCAACGACACGAGAGTAACCACATTAGGCCTAGAACCACACTTACTCATTTCCCTAAACACATCCATAGCCTCACAACCATGTCCTCTCTGAGCATACCCAGCAATAACAGCACTCCAAGTCACAACATCTAACTCAATTTTTTCCTCCCTCATTTTCCCAAACAAATCAAGAGCATTCTCAAATCTACCAGTTTGAGAATACCCAGTAACCATAGCATTCCATGAAACAACATCCTTAAACCTCATCCTCTCAAAAACCTTACTAGCTTCCTCCATTTTCCCACACTTTGCATACATATCAACCACAGCATTGCCCACAAAAACATCATCCACCAAACCACTTCTAACAGCATAACCATGAACTTGTTTCCCATGCAACCACACACCAAGTGAACCACAAACAGGAAGTATATTAACAAGACTAACAGCATCAGGGGACATTCCATGACTCGCCGTCATTTCACGGAAAAGCAAAACAGCAGCATTTGGAACAGAACCATGTGAATAGGCAGACACAATAGAATTCCAAGAAACCAAATCATGAATCCCTCGAGTACACAATTCATCAAACATTTGGCGCGCATGAATAAGCGCTTGGCACTTACCATACATAGAAACGACAGCATTGCAAACGAAGACATTGGAAATAAAGCCAGAGCGATAAATGGCAGCGTGAAGTGAAGCGCCGAAGTAGAAAGAAGAAATGTCACCGCAGGCTTTGAAAACGAAAGGGAAAGTGTAATGATCGGGAGTCCAACCAAGTATTTTCATACGACGGTAAAGACGTAAAACGACGTGCGGGGTTTGATGATGAAGTGCGCGTTTTATTAATTGGTTCCACCAGTAAACTGAAGAGGGACATGGATTGAGGCGTTCTAGAAGTAGAATTGCATTTGCGGTGGAATTGCAGGATATGTATGTGGCTATGAGATTGCTGATATTTGCGTAGTCGACAAGGCCTTGCACCGTGGTTTGTTGATGTAGGAGTTTTGCGTGGAGTAAGGAATTGCATTGTTTTGAAATTGAAATTGTAGGTGCGATGGAAGACAATGAACTAGTGGTGGTGGTTGGAGTTGGATTGGTAGAACAACACAAGAAGCGAGTATTTTTGAGCTTCAAATTTGATGGAAGACAACAGCGCAAAAGCATGCTAGTTAGTTCAAATGTTCACAGCACAAGCACACACTTGAAGTAATAATAGTAGTATAACTGCAAAATAGTCCCACATCGGTAGGTTGGTGGTAGGTTGGACGCAACAGCACCTCGCTATAAATTAAAAGCGCATGAGATTGAGCAACATAGGATAACCTAACACTTTTTAGGTTATATTCTTCTCTACAGTCCCGTATTGGAACGTTGGTCTCCCTACTTATTGTTGTGGTTACATAATCTTTTTCATCAGAAGGACCCACGAAGTCGGTACTTTCTTGACAATATACGTTCTTTTAATAGTATGTTCGCATTTACTTCTATGGGTGGTAAAATAGACCGTTCTATAAACAAGGGTCGTGCTCCTCCTGTTTTTGTACTAAATGGAGAAAATTATCATTCGATTGGTAGTTTACTTCCGATGTCTGGAGACTCCCCAAAATTTGCACAACTTTATATTTATGATACTCAAAATGAAATTTCAAATCGGATGTCGGTAGTCAGGTATGATATGGTTGACTTCAAGTCCTTATTTATTTGTTGGTTTGTTATTTTCCAAATATATGCCAACTTTTATTTACATGATATGCAGAATGGATGACAATTCTTCATCAGTTAAATCACAATTAGTCTCTGATATCAAAGGCATTCTCGATGATTGCAACCCATATGCAAAAAAAATTCGAATGATACAAGAGCATTTGGCTTCTGGGCATCTACCAAACATTAAAATGCGTATTATTGGTAAACGAGGACGGGATGGTCGTCGTTACAATTTACCTTCGGCCTTTGAGGTTGCGGCATTGATTGTTGGTGATTTCGACACAGGTTCTGACCGTGATATTATTGTCCATAGTCAAATTGGTGAACTTCAACGTGTTCCTTTACTTAGTGCATCCTACCTACCTATGCAGTATCCTCTTTTATTTCCACGTGGTGAAGATGGATTTGTTGAAGATATAGCATTCAGTTCCAACTCAAGTGCTTCTATAATTAAAAGGGGAAAGGTCACATTAAGAGAATGGTTTGCCTATAGAATTCAGCATAGAATCTCTGATTTGAGTCCGCTGCTTTATGGACGACGGTTATATCAACAGTTTTTAGTTGATGGTTACAGTATGATTGAAGCTACCAGATTGCAATGGGTTCGATTCCACCAGAAAGATTTAAGAGCTGATATGTACAATGGTCTTGCAGAAGCTGTCTTAAGGGGTGAATCCAATTCGTCCTCTATTGGAAAAAGAGTGATATTGCCTTCTACTTTTGTTGGTGGTGCTAGGTACATGTTTCAAAATTACCAAGATGCTATGGCTATATGTGCTTGGGCTGGATATCCTGATTTATTCATTACCTTCACATGCAACCATAAATGGCCGGAATTACAAGAATGTTTTGATATTTACAACTTTACATCTCAAGATAGACCGGATATGGTCTGTAGACTTTTCAAAATTAAACTCGACGAGTTGATTAGGGATATTAAAAAGGGCGATTTGTTCGGCAAAATAAAATCAGGTATTAAAAAGACCATCTATTTTTTTATATTGTTCATATTGTCTATTTGATTGTAATTAATTTATTCTCAATAATATTAATTTTTTGTTGCTTTTTATAGTTATTTACACTATTGAGTTTCAAAAAAGAGGTTTTCCCCACGCCCATATTTTAGTCTTCCTTGCTGCACGGTCTAAATCCATGGAAGTCAAAACTATTGATAAATTTATACCTGCTGAACTTCCTGATAAGACGACTGACCCAGATCTATTTGATGTGGTGACATCTTTCATGATTCATGGTCCGTGTGGAATTGAGCATCCGTCGTCTCCTTGCATGCAAAATGGTAAGTGTTCTAAACATTTTCCTAAAGATTTCACTTCATCAACTACAATTGATAAGGATGGTTACCCTCTGTATATGAGAAGAAGGAATGGGTATGTATTTCAAAAGGGTTCTGTTGTTATAGATAACAGTTTTATTGTGCCCTACAATAGAACATTACTTCTCAAGTATAAAGCTCAGATCAATGTAGAATGGTGTAACCAAACAAGATCTGTCAAATATTTGTTCAAATATGTGAATAAAGGGCATGATCGCGTTACAACCACTTTTTACAACCCTCCTCAAGATAACAATGAAGGTCAATGTCTTGATGAAATCAAATTATATTACGATTGTAGATATTTGTCTTCTTGTGAATCTGCATGGAGGATATTCAGTTTTGACATTCATCATAGGGAACCATCAGTTGAGCGGTTAAATTTTCATCTTCCAGATGAACATTATATTGTCTATGAATCTAACAAGAATATTGAGGATGTTCTTGACAGAAAAAGTTCTCACAGGACCAAATTCATGGCTTGGATGGAAGCTAATAAAGAGTACGTTGAAGCTCAAAACCTCACCTATTTTCAATTTCCATTGAAATTTGTTTGGAAAGACAAAGACCATAGATGGGTTCCACGCAAAAAAGGGTTTTCAATTGATCGTCTTCATTTTGTTCCGCCTGGTACCGGTGAAATTTACTACTTGCGAATGCTTCTTGCATATGTAAAAGGTCCGACTTCTTATGAAGACATTCGAACTGTGGATGGTAGAGTTCGTTCAACATTTAAAAAGGCTTGCTATGCTCGAGGTTTATTACATGATGATGCTGAATATATCATTGCTATAAAAGAAGCAAGTGTTTGGGGTACTGGAGATTATTTGCGTCGTCTCTTTGCAGTTCTTCTTATGTCTAATCAGCTGTCTAGACCAGATTTTGTTTGGAAGAAGACGTGGGAATTTTTATCTGATGATATATTATACAAACAAAGGCGTTTACTACGATTTCCAGGTGTATTTAATTTATTTTGCATTTACAGTTTCTGTTTATTTTAAGTATTGTTTCTCAAGTGTTCACATTTGGTCCGTTTGGCATTTTGATGCCTTATTCATTTGTAGATTTGTCATTATCTCTTGAGGAACTACAGGCATTCACACTAGCAGAAGTTAAAATCATTTTATAAAGCAACAATAAGAGCTTAAGTGATTATCCTGTAATGCATCAACCGGATATGTCATTAGTTATATCTACTGGAAATAGACTGATACATGACGAACTTAACTATGATAAGGCTTCATTGTGTCTGGAATATAATAATCTTCTATCAATGATGACTCTTGAACAACGACATGTGTTTGATACTATTATGAACCGAGTGAATTCTAAGAAAAGTGGTTTGTTTTTTCTCTATGGCTATGGAGGTACTGGAAAAACATTTATATGGAAGGCTCTTTCTTCTGCTTTAAGATCTAGAGGTGAGATAGTATTGACTGTCGCCTCTAGCGGGATTGCTGCATTATTAATTCCTGGTGGGCGAACTGCTCATTCTCGATTTTGTATCCCGTTGAATATTCATGAAGACTCTACTTGCAATATTAATCAGGGAAGTCCATTGGCAGAATTAATTATTCGAACTAAGCTTATTATTTGGGATGAAGCTCCTATGATGCACAAACATTGTTTTGAAGCTGTAGACAGAACCTTCCGAGATATAATGAGATTTCAAAACAATGGTTCTTTAGATAAACCATTTGGAGGTAAAGTTGTTGTTTTAGGGGGTGATTTCAGACAAATTTTACCTGTTATTCCCAAAGGTACACGTCAGGAAGTGGTGCATTCTTCTATTAATTCTTCTTACCTTTGGAATTATTGTGAACTCCTTTCATTGTCCACAAATATGAGACTATTAGCTGTTGAGTCAGAATGTGATGCAATTGAAAGACAAAAATTTGCTGATTGGGTTCTAAAAATTGGAGATGGTGTTATTGGTGTGATTGATGATTTTGATATGAAAATTACCATCCCTGATGCTTTACTTTTGGAACCTTCTGAAGATAGTTTTAAGAGTATTGTTGATGCAGTATATCCCTCTTTTTTGAGTAACATGATTGATCCTCATTTTTTTCAAAATAGGGCAATATTGGCACCTACGAATGATCTGGTTGATAGTTTGAATCACTACATGTTGTCTTTAATGCCGGGAGAAGAAAAAACGTACTTGAGTTTTGATAGCCCAATTTCACTAACTTCAGATGTTGATTGTCCTGACGATATTCATACCCCCGAGTTTTTAAACACTATAGTTGCTTCAGGAATTCCAAATCATTCCTTACAACTTAAAGTGGGGGTACCTATCATGCTGTTGAGAAATATAGATCAATCATTGGGGTTATGTAATGGAACGCGATTAATCATAGCCCGGATGGGTAAATTTGTTGTAGAAGGGAAAGTTATTTCTGGAAATTGTCCTGGACAAAAAGTTTATATCCCTCGGTTATCCTTATCCCCATCTGATCCAAGAATTCCTTTCAAATTCCAAAGGAGACAGTTTCCTTTAGCACTTTCGTTTGCAATGACTATAAATAAAAGCCAAGGACAATCTTTAGAGCATGTTGGTGTCTATTTGCCAAAGCCAGTGTTTTCACATGGGCAATTGTACGTTGCTGTCTCAAGAGTTACCTCTAAGGAAGGTTTGAAGTTTCTGATTACTGATGAAGATGTCAAAAAGACAAATACCACTGCTAATGCTGTCTATACAGAGGTGTTCCACAATCTACGCTAGGTCAATTTATCTATTCATATGCTCTGTCTTTTTTGTATTAGTTAGAATATATTATTTATCACTATTAGATTAATATTGCCTTTTTACACTAACACATTGTGCTGTTTGTCTTTATTGAATACGTTCTCAAGTATTTTCAGGAGGCTACTTTACGTTGCTTCTCCGTTTTTTTGATACAAGTCAAACCTATCACTTCTTTGTGGTTTTATTTGAGACGAAATATCAGAATTGCCGGTACAGTCTACGTCTTTTATAATTGTAACACATATGTTGTGGGGAAAATTTGTTCCACTATTTGACAAATAAAGTTAGTATATTTTTTCCTCATATATGCTGTTTTATAATTGTAACACATATGTTGTGGGGGAAATTTGTTCCACTATTTGACAAATAAAGTTAGTATATTTTTTCCTCATATATGCGACAAAAGTGACTTAACTTCCCGTATTACTATATTCACTGTTACGAATATTTGTTGATTATTCTTTAAGCGTAATCGTTGTTATAGTTACAAATCAGTTCTTTCACATAGTTTTTATTATTTTTGTCGTATCATACCCATGAGCCATCACATGGTCTTGCCATAATAATTGAGAAGAAATAGCACATCAACATCCCCATTTATCAGGTGGATTCTCTCATTTGACATTATGATAAATTTAAATCTCAACCTTTGATTAAAAATAAAAAAATAAAAAAACTTTCACACATTACATAAGCGAAAATGCGTGTTAAGTGATTGGAATTTAACACTCGACACCCTGAAGTGAATTATTCAATCGGGAGAATCCATTTGCTCTTGCCCATATGTCTAAATAAGTCGATTCAAAAATGATATTCCGTCCAAGCTTGCTGGTTCGCCCGTGCGAAGCACGGATTCTAAAACTAGTATTATCTACTATCTATCCATACTATTTCCCCACTACCAAAATTACAATTTTATCCTTTTCACTTTTTCAAACTTTTTCACTTTTTCACTCTCTCACACACTTTTTCACTCTCCCTCACTTTTTACTCTCTTCTCCTATTTCTTTTTCCAATTCTCTCATTTCTCTATTTTTCATATTTTTCACTCTCTCTCACACACTTTTTCACTCTCTTCTCCTCTTTCTTCCTCTAATTCTCCCATTTCTCTATTTTTCACAATATACCTACTTTAATTTAATCTACATGTCACCTTCATTTTTCCTCTTTACTATTTTAAAATTTTCAAATTTGACAAAATTTTAATATTTGTTTTAGGCTAATTAAATCTGTTAACTTTAAAATTGTCTTGATTTTCACGGGATAAAGTTCTGACTAATTAAATTTTGTCTGAGTCCATACATTACCCACTACCAAAATATCAATCTTATCATTTTTCCAACTAAGCAATTGGAGTATATTTAGGTAATTTTATTTTTTCACTTTTTCAAACTTTTTTCTCTCACACACTTTTTCAAACTTACCATTTACCTACTACCAAAATATCAATCTTATGCTTTTCCCAACTAAATAATTGGAGTATAATCAATTATTTAAAATAAAATTATTCATTTTTATAATTTACTCAAACTACTCAAACCTACTTTTTTAAAACTTTTCCCCACACAACTATTTAAAAAAAATCATTTTTATAATTTACTCAAACTACTAAAATTACTAAAATCAATTAAAATGAGTAAAATCAATTAATTTTTTCATAAAAAATTAAATCAATCAATTTAATCACTACAAAAAATTACCAAATAACTATTTTATAATTACTAAAAAGGAGTAAAATGCCAACGGGAGTGCCAACGAGAACGCCAACGGGAGTGGCAACGAGAGCGAGAGTGCCAACGGGACTGCCAACATGAGTGCCAACGAGAGTGGCAACGAGAGTGCCAACAGGAGGACCAACGAAGATGCAAACGGGAGGGGCAACGGGAATGCATATTTTACCTCTAATGTCCAAATACAATATTATGGATCAATGTAATTCTGATTGTCAACAGGGATGCATATTCCACTTTGAATTTCAAATCATATATACATTTTGGACATTGTTCACAACTTATCAATATCTTCCAAATTACTATTATGACTTCATGGTAATACACCGACCATACATTATCACTCGTGCGTATCTATCTATACCATTTACCCACTACCAAAATTACAATTTTATCTTTTTCACTTTTTCAAACTTTTTCACTCTCCCTCACTTTTTACTCTCTTCTCCTATTTCTTTTTCCAATTCTCTCATTTCTCTATTTTTCATATTTTTCACTCTCTCTCACACACTTTTTCACTCTCTTCTCCTCTTTCTTCCTCTAATTCTCCTATTTCTCTATTTTTCACAATATACCTACTTTAATTTAATCTACATGTCACCTTCATTTTTCCTCTTTACTATTTTAAAATTTTCAAATTTGACAAAATTTTAATATTTGTTTTAGGCTAATTAAATCTGTTAACTTTAAAATTGTCTTGATTTTCACGGGATAAAGTTCTGACTAATTAAATTTTGTCTGAGTCCATACATTACCCACTACCAAAATATCAATCTTATCATTTTTCCAACTAAGCAATTGGAGTATATTTAGGTAATTTTATTTTTTCACTTTTTCAAACTTTTTTCTCCCACACACTTTTTCAAACTTACCATTTACCTACTACCAAAATATCAATCTTATGCTTTTCCCAACTAAATAATTGGAGTATAATCAATTATTTAAAATAAAATTATTCATTTTTATAATTTACTCAAACTACTCAAACCTACTTTTTTAAAACTTTTTCCCACACAACTATTTAAAAAAAATATTCATTTTTATAATTTACTCAAACTACTAAAATTACTAAAATCAATTAATTTTTTCATAAAAAATTAAATCAATCAATTTAATCACTACAAAAAATTACCAAATAACTATTTTATAATTACTAAAAAGGAGTAAAATGCCAACGGGAGTGCCAACGAGAACGCCAACGGGAGTGGCAATGAGAGCGAGAGTGCCAATGGGACTGCCAACATGAGTGCCAACGAGTGTGGCAACGAGAGTGCCAACGGGAGTGCCAACAGGAGGACCAACGAGGATGCAAACGGGAGGGGCAACGGGGATGCATATTTTACCTCTAATGTCCAAATACAATATTATGGATCAATGTAATTCTGATTGTCAACAGTGATGCATATTCCACTTTGAATTTCAAATCATATATACATTTTGGACATTGTTCACAACTTATCAATACCTTCCAAATTACTATTATGACTTCATGGTAATACACCGACCATACATTATCACCCGTGCGTATCTATCTATACCATTTACCCACTACCAAAATTATAATTTTATCCTTTTCACTTTTTCAAACTTTTTCACTTTTTCACTCTCTCACACACTTTTTCACTCTCCCTCACTTTTTACTCTCTTCTCCTGTTTCTTTTTCCAATTCTCTCATTTCTCTATTTTTCACTCTCTCTCACACACTTTTTCACTCACTTCTCCTCTTTCTTCCTCTAATTCTCCCATTTCTCTATTTTTCACAATATACCTACTTTAATTTAATCTACATGTCACCTTCATTTTTCCTCTTTACTATTTTAAAATTTTCAAATTTGACAAAATTTTAATATTTGTTTTAGGCTAATTAAATCTGGTAACTTTAAAATTGTCTTGATTTTCACGGGATAAAGTTCTGACTAATTAAATTTTGTCTGAGTCCATACATTACCCACTACCAAAATATAAATCTTATCATTTTTCCAACTAAGTAATTGGAGTATATTTAGGTAATTTTATTTTTTCACTTTTTCAAACTTTTTTCTCTCACACACTTTTTCATACTTACCATTTACCTACTACCAAAATATCAATCTTATGCTTTTCCCAACTAAATAATTGGAGTATAATCAATTATTTAAAATAAAATTATTCATTTTTATAATTTACTCAAACTACTCAAACCTAATTTTTTAAAACTTTTTCCCACACAACTATTTAAAAAAAAATATTCATTTTTATAATTTACTCAAACTACTAAAATTACTAAAATCAATTAAAATGAGTAAAATCAATTAATTTTTTCATAAAAAATTAAATCAATCAATTTAATCACTACAAAAAATTACCAAATAACTATTTTATAATTACTAAATAGGAGTAAAATGCCAACGGGAGTGCCAACGAGAACGCCAACAGGAGTGGTAACGAGAGCGAGAGTGCCAACGGGACTGCCAACATGAGTGCCAACGAGAGTGGCAACGAGAGTGCCAACGGGAGTGCCAACAGGAGGACCAACGAGGATGCAAACGGGAGGGGCAACGGGGATGCATATTTTACCTCTAATGTCCAAATACAATATTATGGATCAATGTAATTCTGATTGTCAACAGGGATGCATATTCCACTTTGAATTTCAAATCATATATACATTTTGGACATTCTTCACAACTTATCAATATCTTCCAAATTACTATTATGACTTCATGGTAATACACCGACCATACATTATCACCCGTGCGTATCTATCTATACCATTTACCCACTACCAAAATTACAATTTTATCCTTTTCACTTTTTCACTTTTTCAAACTTTTTCACCTTTTCACTCTCTCACACACTTTTTCACTCTCCCTCACTTTTTACTCTATTCTCCTATTTCTTTTTCCAATTCTCTCATTTCTCTATTTTTCATATTTTTCACCCTCTCTCACACACTTTTTCACTCTCTTCTCCTCTTTCTTCCTCTAATTCTCCCATTTCTCTATTTTTCACAATATACCTACTTTAATTTAATCTATATGTCACCTTCATTTTTCCTCTTTACTATTTTTAAATTTTCAAATTTGACAAAATTTTAATATTTGTTTTAGGCTAATTAAATCTGTTAACTTTAAAATTGTCTTGATTTTCACGGGATAAAGTTCTGAATAATTCAATTTTGTCTGAGTCCATACATTACCCACTCCCAAAATATCAATCTTATCATTTTTCCAACTAAGCAATTGGAGTATATTTAGGTAATTTTATTTTTTCACTTTTTCAAACTTTTTTTTCGCACACACTTTTTCAAACTTACCATTTACCTACTACCAAAATATCAATCTTATGCTTTTCCCAACTAAATAATTGGAGTATAATCAATTCTTTAAAATAAAATTATTCATTTTTATAATTTACTCAAACTACTCAAACCTACTTTTTTAAAACTTTTTCCCACACAACTGTTTAAAAAAATATTCATTTTTATAATTTACTCAAACTACTAAAATTACTAAATTCAATTAAAATGAGTAAAATCAATTAATTTTTTCATAAAAAATTAAATCAATCAATTTAATCATTACAAAAAATTACCAAATAACTATTTTATAATTACTAAAAAGGAGTAAAATGCCAACGGGAGTGCCAACGAGAACGCCAACGGGAGTGGCAACGAGAGCGAGAGTGCCAACGGGACTGCCAACATGAGTGCCAACGAGAGTGGCAACGAGAGTGCCAACGGGAGTGCCAACAGGAGGACCAACGAGGATGCAAACGGGAGGGGCAACGGGGATGCATATTTTACCTCTAATGTCCAAATACAATATTATGGATCAATGTAATTCTGATTGTCAACAGGGATGCATATTCCACTTTGAATTTCAAATCATATATACATTTTGGACATTGTTCACAACTTATCAATATCTTCCAAATTACTATTATGACTTCATGGTAATACACCGACCATACGTTATCACCCGTGCGTATCTATCTATACCATTTACCCACTACCAAATTTACAATTTTATCTTTTTCACTTTTTCAAACTTTTTCACTCTCCCTCACTTTTTACTCTCTTCTCCTATTTCTTTTTCCAATTCTCTCATTTCTCTATTTTTCATATTTTTCACTCTCTCTCACACACTTTTTCACTCTCTTCTCCTCTTTCTTCCTCTAATTCTCCCATTTCTCTATTTTTCACAATATACCTACTTTAATTTAATCTACATGTCACCTTCATTTTTCCTCTTTACTATTTTAAAATTTTCAAATTTGACAAAATTTTAATATTTGTATTAGGCTAATTAAATCTGTTAACTTTAAAATTGTCTTGATTTTCACGGGATAAAGTTCTGACTAATTAAATTTTGTCTGAGTCCATACATTACCCATTACCAAAATATCAATCTTATCATTTTTCCAACTAAGCAATTGGAGTATATTTAGGTAATTTTATTTTTTCACTTTTTCAAACTTTTTTCTCCCACACACTTTTTCAAACTTACCATTTACCTACTACCAAAATATCAATCTTATGCTTTTCCCAACTAAATAATTGGAGTATAATCAATTATTTAAAATAAAATTATTCATTTTTATAATTTACTCAAACTACTCAAACCTACTTTTTTAAAACTTTTTCCCACACAACTATTTAAAAAAAATATTCATTTTTATAATTTACTCAAACTACTAAAATTACTAAAATCAATTAATTTTTTCATAAAAAATTAAATCAATCAATTTAATCACTACAAAAAATTACCAAATAACTATTTTATAATTACTAAAAAGGAGTAAAATGCCAACGGGAGTGCCAACGAGAACGCCAACGGGAGTGGCAATGAGAGCGAGAGTGCCAATGGGACTGCCAACATGAGTGCCAACGAGTGTGGCAACGAGAGTGCCAACGGGAGTGCCAACAGGAGGACCAACGAGGATGCAAACGGGAGGGGCAACGGGGATGCATATTTTACCTCTAATGTCCAAATACAATATTATGGATCAATGTAATTCTGATTGTCAACAGGGATGCATATTCCACTTTGAATTTCAAATCATATATACATTTTGGACATTGTTCACAACTTATCAATACCTTCCAAATTACTATTATGACTTCATGGTAATACACCGACCATACATTATCACCCGTGCGTATCTATCTATACCATTTACCCACTACCAAAATTATAATTTTATCCTTTTCACTTTTTCAAACTTTTTCACTTTTTCACTCTCTCACACACTTTTTCACTCTCCCTCACTTTTTACTCTCTTCTCCTGTTTCTTTTTCCAATTCTCTCATTTCTCTATTTTTCACTCTCTCTCACACACTTTTTCACTCACTTCTCCTCTTTCTTCCTCTAATTCTCCCATTTCTCTATTTTTCACAATATACCTACTTTAATTTAATCTACATGTCACCTTCATTTTTCCTCTTTACTATTTTAAAATTTTCAAATTTGACAAAATTTTAATATTTGTTTTAGGCTAATTAAATCTGGTAACTTTAAAATTGTCTTGATTTTCACGGGATAAAGTTCTGACTAATTAAATTTTGTCTGAGTCCATACATTACCCACTACCAAAATATAAATCTTATCATTTTTCCAACTAAGTAATTGGAGTATATTTAGGTAATTTTATTTTTTCACTTTTTCAAACTTTTTTCTCTCACACACTTTTTCATACTTACCATTTACCTACTACCAAAATATCAATCTTATGCTTTTCCCAACTAAATAATTGGAGTATAATCAATTATTTAAAATAAAATTATTCATTTTTATAATTTACTCAAACTACTCAAACCTAATTTTTTAAAACTTTTTCCCACACAACTATTTAAAAAAAAATATTCATTTTTATAATTTACTCAAACTACTAAAATTACTAAAATCAATTAAAATGAGTAAAATCAATTAATTTTTTCATAAAAAATTAAATCAATCAATTTAATCACTACAAAAAATTACCAAATAACTATTTTATAATTACTAAATAGGAGTAAAATGCCAACGGGAGTGCCAACGAGAACGCCAACAGGAGTGGTAACGAGAGCGAGAGTGCCAACGGGACTGCCAACATGAGTGCCAACGAGAGTGGCAACGAGAGTGCCAATGGGAGTGCCAACGGGAGTGCCAACAGGAGGACCAACGAGGATGCAAACGGGAGGGGCAACGGGGATGCATATTTTACCTCTAATGTCCAAATACAATATTATGGATCAATGTAATTCTGATTGTCAACAGGGATGCATATTCCACTTTGAATTTCAAATCATATATACATTTTGGACATTCTTCACAACTTATCAATATCTTCCAAATTACTATTATGACTTCATGGTAATACACCGACCATACATTATCACCCGTGCGTATCTATCTATACCATTTACCCAATACCAAAATTACAATTTTATCCTTTTCACTTTTTCACTTTTTCAAACTTTTTCACCTTTTCACTCTCTCACACACTTTTTCACTCTCCCTCACTTTTTACTCTATTCTCCTATTTCTTTTTCCAATTCTCTCATTTCTCTATTTTTCATATTTTTCACCCTCTCTCACACACTTTTTCACTCTCTTCTCCTCTTTCTTCCTCTAATTCTCCCATTTCTCTATTTTTCACAATATACCTACTTTAATTTAATCTATATGTCACCTTCATTTTTCCTCTTTACTATTTTTAAATTTTCAAATTTGACAAAATTTTAATATTTGTTTTAGGCTAATTAAATCTGTTAACTTTAAAATTGTCTTGATTTTCACGGGATAAAGTTCTGAATAATTAAATTTTGTCTGAGTCCATACATTACCCACTCCCAAAATATCAATCTTATCATTTTTCCAACTAAGCAATTGGAGTATATTTAGGTAATTTTATTTTTTCACTTTTTCAAACTTTTTTTTCGCACACACTTTTTCAAACTTACCATTTACCTACTACCAAAATATCAATCTTATGCTTTTCCCAACTAAATAATTGGAGTATAATCAATTCTTTAAAATAAAATTATTCATTTTTATAATTTACTCAAACTACTCAAACCTACTTTTTTAAAACTTTTTCCCACACAACTGTTTAAAAAAAATATTCATTTTTATAATTTACTCAAACTACTAAAATTACTAAATTCAATTAAAATGAGTAAAATCAATTAATTTTTTCATAAAAAATTAAATCAATCAATTTAATCATTACAAAAAATTACCAAATAACTATTTTATAATTACTAAAAAGGAGTAAAATGCCAACGGGAGTGCCAACGAGAACGCCAACGGGAGTGGCAACGAGAGCGAGAGTGCCAACGGGACTGCCAACATGAGTGCCAACGAGAGTGGCAACGAGAGTGCCAACGGGAGTGCCAACAGGAGGACCAACGAGGATGCAAACGGGAGGGGCAACGGGGATGCATATTTTACCTCTAATGTCCAAATACAATATTATGGATCAATGTAATTCTGATTGTCAACAGGGATGCATATTCCACTTTGAATTTCAAATCATATATACATTTTGGACATTGTTCACAACTTATCAATATCTTCCAAATAACTATTATGACTTCATGGTAATACACCGACCATACGTTATCACCCGTGCGTATCTATCTATACCATTTACCCACTACCAAAATTACAATTTTATCTTTTTCACTTTTTCAAACTTTTTCACTCTCCCTCACTTTTTACTCTCTTCTCCTATTTCTTTTTCCAATTCTCTCATTTCTCTATTTTTCATATTTTTCACTCTCTCTCACACACTTTTTCACTCTCTTCTCCTCTTTCTTCCTCTAATTCTCCCATTTCTCTATTTTTCACAATATACCTACTTTAATTTAATCTACATGTCACCTTCATTTTTCCTCTTTACTATTTTAAAATTTTCAAATTTGACAAAATTTTAATATTTGTATTAGGCTAATTAAATCTGTTAACTTTAAAATTGTCCTGATTTTCACGGGATAAAGTTCTGACTAATTAAATTTTGTCTGAGTCCATACATTACCCACTACCAAAATATCAATCTTATCATTTTTCCAACTAAGCAATTGGAGTATATTTAGGTAATTTTATTTTTTCACTTTTTCAAACTTTTTTCTCCCACACACTTTTTCAAACTTACCACTTACCTACTACCAAAATATCAATCTTATGCTTTTCCCAACTAAATAATTGGAGTATAATCAATTATTTAAAATAAAATTATTCATTTTTATAATTTACTCAAACTACTCAAACCTACTTTTTTAAAACTTTTTCCCACACAACTATTTAAAAAAAATATTCATTTTTATAATTTACTCAAACTATTAAAATTACTAAAATCAATTAAAATGAGTAAAATCAATTAATTTTTTCATAAAAAATTAAATCAATCAATTTAATCACTACAAAAAATTACCAAATAACTATTTTATAATTACTAAAAAGGAGTAAAATGCCAACGGGAGTGCCAACGAGAACGCCAACGGGAGTGGCAACGAGAGCGAGAGTGCCAACGGGACTGCCAACATGAGTGCCAACGAGAGTGGCAACGAGAGTGCCAACGGGAGTGCCAACAGGAGGACCAACGAGGATGCAAACGGGAGGGGCAACGGGGATGCATATTTTACCTCTAATGTCCAAATACAATATTATGGATCAATGTAATTCTGATTGTCAACAGGGATGCATATTCCACTTTGAATTTCAAATCATATATACATTTTGGACATTGTTCACAACTTATCAATATCTTCCAAATTACTATTATGACTTCTTGGTAATACACCGACCATACATTATCACCCGTGCGTATCTATCTATACCATTTACCCACTACCAAAATTACAATTTTATCTTTTTCACTTTTTCAAACTTTTTCACTCTCCCTCACTTTTTACTCTCTTCTCCTATTTCTTTTTCCAATTCTCTCATTTCTCTATTTTTCATATTTTTCACTCTCTCTCACACACTTTTTCACTCTCTTCTCCTCTTTCTTCCTCTAATTCTCCCATTTCTCTATTTTTCACAATATACCTACTTTAATTTAATCTACATGTCACCTTCATTTTTCCTCTTTACTATTTTAAAATTTTCAAATTTGACAAAATTTTAATATTTGTATTAGGCTAATTAAATCTGTTAACTTTAAAATTGTCTTGATTTTCACGGGATAAAGTTCTGACTAATTAAATTTTGTCTGAGTCCATACATTACCCACTACCAAAATATCAATCTTATCATTTTTCCAACTAAGCAATTGGAGTATATTTAGGTAATTTTATTTTTTCACTTTTTCAAACTTTTTTCTCCCACACACTTTTTCAAACTTACCACTTACCTACTACCAAAATATCAATCTTATGCTTTTCCCAACTAAATAATTGGAGTATAATCAATTATTTAAAATAAAATTATTCATTTTTATAATTTACTCAAACTACTCAAACCTACTTTTTTAAAACTTTTTCCCACACAACTATTTAAAAAAAATATTCATTTTTATAATTTACTCAAACTATTAAAATTACTAAAATCAATTAAAATGAGTAAAATCAATTAATTTTTTCATAAAAAATTAAATCAATCAATTTAATCACTACAAAAAATTACCAAATAACTATTTTATAATTACTAAAAAGGAGTAAAATGCCAACGGGAGTGCCAACGAGAACGCCAACGGGAGTGGCAACGAGAGCGAGAGTGCCAACGGGACTGCCAACATGAGTGCCAACGAGAGTGGCAACGAGAGTGCCAACGGGAGTGCCAACAGGAGGACCAACGAGGATGCAAACGGGAGGGGCAACGGGGATGCATATTTTACCTCTAATGTCCAAATACAATATTATGGATCAATGTAATTCTGATTGTCAACAGGGATGCATATTCCACTTTGAATTTCAAATCATATATACATTTTGGACATTGTTCACAACTTATCAATATCTTCCAAATTACTATTATGACTTCTTGGTAATACACCGACCATACATTATCACCCGTGCGTATCTATCTATACCATTTACCCACTACCAACATTATAATTTTATCTTTTTCACTTTTTCAAACTTTTTCACTCTCCCTCACTTTTTACTCTCTTCTCGTATTTCTTTTTCCAATTCTCTCATTTCTCTATTTTTCATATTTTTCACTCTCTCTCACACACTTTTTCACTCTCTTCTCCTCTTTCTTCCTCTAATTCTCCCATTTCTCTATTTTTCACAGTATACCTACTTTAATTTAATCTACATGTCACCTTCATTTTTCCTCTTTACTATTTTAAAATTTTCAAATTTGACAAAATTTTAATATTTGTTTTAGGCTAATTAAATCTGTTAACTTTAAAATTGTCTTGATTTTCACGGGATAAAGTTCTGACTAATTAAATTTTGTCTGAGTCCATACATTACCCACTACCAAAATATCAATCTTATCATTTTTCCAACTAAGCAATTGGAGTATATTTAGGTAATTTTATTTTTTCACTTTTTCAAACTTTTTTCTCCCACACACTTTTTCAAACTTACCAATTACCTACTACCAAAATATCAATCTTATGCTTTTCCCAACTAAATAATTGGAGTATAATCAATTATTTAAAATAAAATTATTCATTTTTATAATTTACTCAAACTACTCAAACCTACTTTTTTAAAACTTTTTCCCACACAACTATTTAAAAAAAATATTCATTTTTATAATTTACTCAAACTACTAAAATTACTAAAATCAATTAAAATGAGTAAAATCAATTAATTTTTTCATAAAAAATTAAATCAATCAATTTAATCACTACAAAAAATTACCAAATAACTATTTTATAATTACTAAAAAGGAGTAAAATGCCAACGGGAGTGCCAACGAGAACGCCAACGGGAGTGGCAACGAGAGCGAGAGTGCCAACGGGACTGCCAACATGAGTGCCAACGAGAGTGGCAACGAGAGTGCCAACGGGAGTGCCAACAGGAGGACCAACGAGGATGCAAACGGGAGGGGCAACGGGGATGCATATTTTACCTCTAATGTCCAAATACAATATTATGGATCAATGTAATTCTGATTGTCAACAGGGATGCATATTCCACTTTGAATTTCAAATCATATATACATTTTGGACATTGTTCACAACTTATCAATATCTTCCAAATTACTATTATGACTTCATGGTAATACACCGACCATACATTATCACCCGTGCTTATCTATCTATACCATTTACCCACTACCAAAATTACAATTTTATCTTTTTCACTTTTTCAAACTTTTTCACTCTCCCTCACTTTTTACTCTCTTCTCCTATTTCTTTTTCCAATTCTCTCATTTCTCTATTTTTCATATTTTTCACTCTCTCTCACACACTTTTTCACTCTCTTCTCCTCTTTCTTCCTCTAATTCTCCCATTTCTCTATTTTTCACAATATACCTACTTTAATTTAATCTACATGTCACATTCTTTTTTCTTCTTTACTATTTTAAAATTTTCAAATTTGACAAAATTTTAATATTTGTTTTACGCTAATTAAATCTGTTAACTTTAAAATTGTCTTGATTTTCACGGGATAAAGTTCTGACTAATTAAATTTTGTCTGAGTCCATACATTACCCACTACCAAAACATCAATCTTATCATTTTTCCAACTAAGCAATTGGAGTATATTTAGGTAATTTTATTTTTTCACTTTTTCAAACTTTTTTCTCCCACACACTTTTTCAAACTTACCATTTACCTACTACCAAAATATCAATCTTATGCTTTTCCCAACTAAATAATTGGAGTATAATCAATTATTTAAAATAAAATTATTCATTTTTATAATTTACTCAAACTACTCAAACCTACTTTTTTAAAACTTTTTCCCACACAACTATTTAAAAAAAATATTCATTTTTATAATTTACTCAAACTACTAAAATTACTAAAATCAATTAAAATGAGTAAAATCAATTAATTTTTTCATAAAAAATTAAATCAATCAATTCAATCACTACAAAAAATTACCAAAT
Source organism: Astragalus membranaceus (assembly GCA_039519185.1). Taxonomy (NCBI): domain Eukaryota; kingdom Viridiplantae; phylum Streptophyta; class Magnoliopsida; order Fabales; family Fabaceae; genus Astragalus; species Astragalus membranaceus. Next base: position 136,590,404 of record CM076850.1, read on the forward strand.
AACTATTTTATAATTACTAAAAAGGAGTAAAATGCCAACGGGAGTGCCAACGAGAACGCCAACGGGAGTGGCAACGAGAGCGAGAGTGCCAACGGGACTGCCAACATGAGTGCCAACGAGAGTGCCAACGGGAGTGCCAACAGGAGGACCAACGAGGATGCAAACGGAAGGGGCAACAGGGATGCATATTTTACCTCTAATGTCCAAATACAATATTATGGATCAATGTAATTCTGATTGTCAACAGGGATGCATATTCCACTTTGAATTTCAAATCATATATACATTTTGGACATTCTTCACAACTAATCAATATCTTTCAAATTACTATTATGACTTCATGGTAATACACCGACCATACATTATCACCCGTGCGTATCTATCTATTCCATTTACCCACTACCAAAATTATAATTTTATCTTTTTCACTTTTTCAAACTTTTTCACTCTCCCTCACTTTTTACTCTCTTCTCCTATTTCTTTTTCCAATTCTCTCATTTCTCTATTTTTCATATTTTTCACTCTCTCTCACACACTTTTTCACTCTCTTCCCCTCTTTCTTCCTCTAATTCTCCCATTTCTCTATTTTTCACAATATACCTACTTTAATATAATTTACACGTCACCTTCATTTTTCCTCTTTACTATTTTAAAATTTTCAAATTTGACAAAATTTTAATATTTGTTTTAGGCTAATTAAATCTGTTAACTTTAAAATTGTCTTGATTTTCACGGGATAAAGTTCTGACTAATTAAATTTTGTCTGAGTCCATACATTACCCACTACCAAAATATCAATCTTATCATTTTTCCAACTAAGCAATAGGAGTATATTTAGGTAATTTTATTTTTTCACTTTTTCAAACTTTTTTCTCCCACACACTTTTTCAAACTTACCATTTACCTACTACCAAAATATCAATCTTATGCTTTTCCCAACTAAATAATTGGAGTATAATCAATTATTTAAAATAAAATTATTCATTTTTATAATTTACTCAAACTACTCAAACCTACTTTTTTAAAACTTTTTCCCACACAACTATTTAAAAAAAATATTCATTTTTATAATTTACTCAAACTACCAAAATTATTAAAATCAATTAAAATGAGTAAAATCAATTAATTTTTTCATAAAAAATTAAATAAATCAATTTAATCACTACAAAAAATTACCAAATAACTATTTTATAATTACTAAAAAGGAGTAAAATGCCAACGGGAGTGCCAACGAGAACGCCAACGGGAGTGGCAACGAGAGCGAGAGTGCCAACGGGACTGCCAACATGAGTGCCAACGAGAGTGCCAACGGGAGTGCCAACAGGAGGACCAACGAGGATGCAAACGGGAGGGGCAACGGGGATGCATATTTTACCTCTATTGTCCAAATACAATATTATGGATCAATGTAATTCTGATTGTCAACAGGAATGCATATTCCACTTTGAATTTCAAATCATATATACATTTTGGACAATGTTCACAACTTATCAATATCTTCCAAATTACTATTATGACTTCATGGTAATACACCGACCATACATTATCACCCGTGCGTATCTATCTATACCATTTACCCACTACCAAAATTATAATTTTATCCTTTTCACTTTTTCAAACTTTTTCACTTTTTCACTCTCTCACACATTTTTTCACTCTCCCTCACTTTTTACTCTCTTCTCCTATTTCTTTTTCCAATTCTCTCATTTCTCTTTTTTTCATATTTTTCACTCTCTCTCACACACGTTTTCACTCTCTTCTCCTCTTTCTTCCTCTAATTCTCCCATTTCTCTATTTTTCACAATATACCTACTTTAATTTAATCTACATGTCACCTTCATTTTTCCTCTTTACTATTTTAAAATTTTCAAATTTGACAGAATTTCAATATTTGTTTTAGGCTAATTAAATCTGTTAACTTTAAAATTGTCTTGATTTTTAGGGGATAAAGTTCTGACTAATTAAATTTTGTCTGAGTCCATACATTACCCACTACCAAAATATCAATCTTATCATTTTTCCAACTAAGCAATTGGAGTATATTTAGGTAATTTTATTTTTTCACTTTTTCAGACTTTTTTCTCTCACACACTTTTTCAAACTTACCATTTACCTACTACCAAAATATCAATCTTATGCTTTTCCCAACTAAATAATTGGAGTATAATCAATTATTCAAAATAAAATTACTCAATTTTATAATTTACTCAAACTACTCAAACCTACTTTTTTAAAACTTTTTCCCACACAATTATTTTAAAAAAATATTCATTTTTATAATTTACTCAAACTACTAAAATTACTAAAATCAATTAAAATGAGTAAAATAAATTAATTTTTTCATAAAAAATTAAATCAATCAATTTAATCACTACAAAAAATTACCAAATAACTATTTTATAATTACTAAAAAGGAGTAAAATGCCAACGGGAGTGCCAACGACAACGCCAACGGGAGTGGCAACGAGAGCGAGAGTGCCAACGGGACTGCCAACATGAGTGCCAACGAGAGTGGCAACGAGAGTGCCAACAGGAGGACCAACGAGGATGCAAACGGGAGGGGCAACGGGGATGCATATTTTACCTCTAATGTCCAAATACAATATTATGGATCAATGTAATTCTGATTGTCAACAGGGATGCATATTCCACTTTGAATTTCAAATCATATATACATTTTGGACATTGTTCACAACTTATCAATATCTTCCAAATTACTATTATGACTTCATGGTAATACACCGACCATACATTATCACCCGTGCGTATCTATCTATACCATTTACCCACTACCAAAATTACAATTTTATCCTTTTCACTTTTTCACTTTTTCAAACTTTTTCACTTTTTCACTCTCTCACACACTTTTTCACTCTCCCTCACTTTTTACTCTCTTCTCCTATTTCTTTTTCCAATTCTCTCATTTCTCTATTTTTCATATTTTTCACTCTCTCTCACACACTTTTTCACTCTCTTCCCCTCTTTCTTCCTCTGATTCTCCCATTTCTCTATTTTTCACAATATACCTACTTTAATTTAATTTACACGTCACCTTCATTTTTCCTCTTTACTATTTTAAAATTTTCAAATTTGACAAAATTTTAATATTTGTTTTAGGCTAATTAAATCTGTTAATTTTAAAATTGTCTTGATTTTCACGGGATAAAGTTCTGACTAATTAAATTTTGTCTGAGTCCATACATTACCCACTACCAAAATATCAATCTTATCATTTTTCCAACTAAGCAATTGGAGTATATTTAGGTAATTTTATTTTTTCACTTTTTCAAACTTTTTTCTCCCACACACTTTTTCAAACTTACCATTTACCTACTACCAAAATATCAATCTTATGCTTTTCCCAACTAAATAATTGGAGTATAATCAATTATTAAAAATAAAATTATTCATTTTTATAATTTACTCAAACTACTCAAACCTACTTTTTTAAAACTTTTTCCCACACAACTATTTAAAAAAAATATTCATTTTTATAATTTACTCAAACTACTAAAATTACTAAAATCAATTAAAATGAGTAAAATCAATTAATTTTTTCATAAAAAATTAAATCAATCAATTTAATCACTACAAAAAATTACCAAATAACTATTTTATAATTACTAAAAAGGAGTAAAATGCCAACGGGAGTGCCAACGAGAACGCCAACGGGAGTGGCAACGAGAGCGAGAGTGCCAACGGGACTGCCAACATGAGTGCCAACGAGAATGGCAACGAGAGTGCCAACGGGAGTGCCAACAGGAGGACCAACGAGGATGCAAACGGGAGGGGCAACGGGGATGCATATTTTACCTCTAATGTCCAAATACAATATTATGGATCAATGTAATTCTGATTGTCAACAGTGATGCATATTCCACTTTGAATTTCAAATCATATATACATTTTGGACATTGTTCACAACTTATCAATATCTTCCAAATTACTATTATGACTTCATGGTAATACACCGACCATACGTTATCACCCGTGAGTATCTATCTATACCATTTACCCACTACCAAAATTATAATTTTATCTTTTTCACTTTTTCAAACTTTTTCACTCTCCCTCACTTTTTACTCTCTTCTCCTATTTCTTTTTCCAATTCTCTCATTTCTCTATTTTTCATATTTTTCACTCTCTCTCACACACTTTTTCACTCTCTTCTCCTCTTTCTTCCTCTAATTCTCCCATTTCTATATTTTTCACAATATACCTACTTTAATTTAATCTACATGTCACCTTCATTTTTCCTCTTTACTATTTTAAAATTTTCAAATTTGACAAAATTTTAATATTTTTTTTAGGCTAATTAAATCTGTTAACTTTAAAATTGTCTTGATTGTCAGCAAATTCCTGAAGCAAAACATCTTCACAAGATTTGGTACTCCAAGAGCTATAATCAGTGATGAAGGCTCTCACTTTTGTAACAAGCTGATTGAGAACCTATTGGCTAAGTACGGAGTGAAGCACAAGATTGCTACAGCTTATCACCCACAAACAAGTGGTCAAGCAGAAATTTCCAACAGAGAAATTAAAAGGATACTTGAGAAGATGGTTGGTCCAAACAGGAAGGATTGGTCCCTGCACCTTGATGATGCATTGTGGGCGTACAGAACAGCATTTAAGACACCACTGGGCATGTCACCATACAAGTTAGTCTTCGGAAACGCTTGTCACCTGCCCATTGAGCTCCAACACAAAGCTCACTGGGCACTGAAGCAACTGAACCTAGATCATTCAAAGGCTGGAGAAGCAAGGCTCCTTCAACTAAATGAGCTAGATGAATTCAGGCACACTGCCTATGAGAATTCAAAAATGTATAAAGAGAAAACCAAGAAGTGGCACGATCAGAGAATTCAAAGAAGGGAGCTAGTAGAGGGACAATCAGTTTTGTTGTTTAATTCAAGATTAAAGTTGTTCCCTGGGAAGTTAAAATCAAGATGGTCAGGACCTTTCAAGATAGTAAAAGTCTACAGTCATGGTGCTGTGGACCTGTTTGATGAGAAAACTAATTCCATTTTCAAGGTCAATGGCCAAAGAGTGAAGCATTACCATGGAGAACATGTGGTTAGGGACAAGACCACAGTGACTCTCAACAACCTCTGAATTCAAAAAAGGGGATAGTCTGGCTGAAGACTCTTAAAGCAAGCGCTCTTGGGAGGCAACCCAATGGTTTTAACTAACCAGCAATTTTGTGTCTTTAAATTTTTGTGCAGGAATGGGAGCTGAAGTAGTAAAAACGTTATAACGTCTCTGCGTGTCTAGGATGTTGTCACGTTCGCTGCCTGGGTAAGGTTTTAAATGAAAAAGAAAAGAAAATGAGTCAAGCAGTTTTCAAATGAAACAATTTTTAATGATTTTTTTTTGAGACGTGACTGCCAAAGTGATCATGACGTCACTTCCAACGGTTACCCCTTTTTACCAAACCCACGCCACCACCTACTTCCCAACTTCCCATAAAACCTCCCCAATAGACACACACCAGTTACAATCATCAAAACCACCTTCATACACTTTCAGAAACCGCAATCTTATACCTTCTCCCAAACCCCAAATCGCAAATCTCAATCTCAAATCCCCCACTCTCCAGAAAACTCATACAATCACCATGACTAAAACAAAGCAAGCTGCAGTAAAATCATCTGGTAAAGGAAAGAACGTCAACCCAAGTTCTTCTTCTGTTCCAAACCCAGAAATCCCCATTCCTTCAAAGAAGAAAGCCTTGCTGCCAGAAAGGGGTTTTAGCTTGGAAAACCCAAATCCTGACTTTATCGCAACAGTGGCAGCATTGGGATGGCAGAAATTTGTAGTTCACAGAAAGGAATACATTGCAACTCTGGTGCATGACTTTTATAAAGGAATCGTTGAAAGAACCGATGGAGAACTTTCAAGCACCTCCATCGTACGAGGTGAGGAAGTCAAATTTGGTGTAAGAGTCATAAATGACTACTTTGGGCTAGGTTACTATGGCAAGGCAGTTGAGGTGAAGCAAAAGACTTACGGAGTGGCAGAGATGACTGAAATCAAAGAAAGGATATGTGTTGAAGGAGCTGTTTGGGAGCGAAGAGGCGACCATGGGAATGAATTCAAAATTTTGAAGAGATACCTTTGTGATGAGGCCAGTGCTTGGTTTCATTTCATCAGGCATTGCTTGATACCCACTTCCCACACTCTCTGGGTTGATAAAGAGAGGCTGATTGCTATTGATGCCATTATGTCAAGAGATAAGATTGAAGTGGGTAAGCTCATCAACAGAGAGATTAACAAATGGCAGAACAGGAAGGATGGATACCTATACTTCCCTTGTTTAATCACCGATCTCTGCATGGAGGCTGGAGTGGAGATTGAAGCATCTGAGCTAAGAGAGGAACCCCAGGGGGCATTCTCTACAAAGTTCAAAGCTAGGCAGAGAGCTGCAGATGCTACCACGTCAGTTGATGCGCAGACGTTACAACGTCTGGTAGACCAGCAAAACAGCCTAGCCAAGTTTGTCAAGGAGCAATTTGAGTGGCAAAAGAAGGTGAATGCACATACAACAAAAGGCAAGATGGTGATTGAAGAACCAGTACTTCCAGATTGGATGCAAGAGGAAGATGAAGACAACATACTCCTATCAGCAATGAACCCCAAGAAAGTGAAGAAGGAAAAAGTCAAGAAAACAAGAAAACCAGCCACAAAAAGAAAGAGCCCAGCAAAGAAGGAGCAGAAGAAAGTAAGTAGTGAGGAAGAAGAGCTTAAATCAGCTGATATGGATAGCATCAGTGAGAGTGATGCAGAGGAATCAAAGAAGGTGAGTAGGGAAATCCTAAGTGATGATGAGGAAGAAGCACATTCAGAAGAGAAAGGAAGTTCCAGTGACAAGACTGATATTGAGGCTGACTCTCCACCAGCCCAAACACTCAAAGAACCAGCCCAACCCACACCTCCATCACCAAAAGACAAACAACCCCAAACACTCAAAGATCAACCCATTTCAAAGCCAACTCCCACTCAACCTGAACCAACTAAAGAACCATCACAACCATCCATTCCAGAAGTAACCAGTGCAGATGTGACTACGTCTGAACCAACTGTTGTTGAAACCAACCCAGACCCACAACTCATTCCCCCACCCAAAAGGCAAAGATTCAAGACTGTACCCACCCAGAGTCCATTTGGGAAGAAGAAAAGGCGTGAAGTAGCCGCTGCAAGTGAAAAAGCAAGACATGGTGAAGAAGAAGAGCAACTAGTTGATCCTCCTGCACCCAAAAGGCAAAAGTTGCAGGTAAAAAAGAGATCTGAAGCTGCTAAAGACAAGCCAGCAACAGCCACCAGCGCAGCATTTGTTGCTGCAAGTGGTTCAGAGAATGCTCCTGCTGTTGCTGCTGATGAGGAAGCTGCAGACGTTACAATGTCTCATGAGCCAGAGGTTGAAAAAGCCCAGGGGGAACCCAAAGAGCAGCAGCAGATTCATCCTGCAGAGCTGGAAAAGCAGAAAGCATGGGAGGAAGCAAAGAAAAGAGTTGCTGAGAGCAGTGTAAAGAGGCCCCAGGAAACTGAAGTCTCAGTTGATGTTGGTGACGGTGAAGGAGAAAAGAAGAAGAAGGAAAAGAAAAAGAAGGCTGTGCAAGCAAGCATCCCAGCCAGACAAAGTGGAAGGCTCGGGGCCGGTGCTCTGAACAAGTAAGTAGCCCTCTTTTAGCAGTAGAATAGTTTTAGTTTCCAATTTCAGTACAAATAAATAGCTGTCTAGACGTTACAACGTCTTGAGAGTTAGTAGTTGTTTTGTTTCTGTTTTGTGTAAATGTTCCTCTCTCATTTTTCAAAATCAGTGAGCAGTGGGGACACTGCTCATCTTTTGTTCGGGGGGGGAGGATCATTTTTATGTTTCCTGTCTGCATGAAATCAAATGCAAAATCAGTTTACTTTCCTACTCTATTAATCATCAAAAATGTTTCTCTTTGGGCTAAATCTAGTAATGACTATGTGTGAATTTGTGTGAGTAGCTGATGCATGCTTAGATGAATAGAATTGATTACTGCTTCCACACAAACTCTGTTTTGAGGAAAACCTAGTTAGCTAGGGACTATGTGATGCAAAAAGCTAGTTTTGGTTGACTATGGTGATGGTAAAACTTGATTAAAAACTTAAAGTAGCAGTAGAAACAAAGTTTGGGGGTATATCAGGATGTACTAAGGCTGGGTGCAAAGACTGTAGGATGATTAGTGCATGTGTAGTGTGAGTGCAGCGTTATAACGTCTACCCGTAACGTTATAACGTGTGCCGTGTGTGTTTGTGTGTTGTGTTCTGTGTCATCAAGCGTTGTAGCGTCTCTCATATACACGTTATAACGTCTACTCCAAAAAGACCAAAAAAGTGTGTGTTGTTTCAAATAAGTGGAAAAATCCACATGCCCTCTGTGTTTGCTGCAATTTCCCGAAACAAATGCTGAGTACCCCAAATATCTCAATCCAAAAGTGTCAAATCCAAAAGATCAAAAAGGAGAAAATCACAAAAGCTCCAAACCAAAAGTGAAGAAAAAGAGAAAAGTTGCTCAGGAATGAGGGATTGCAGCTGTGTGTGTTTTGCGTTGTGTGAGTTAGAGAAGTAGTTTGCACAAATCTAGTCCTAGCACCCAAGATAAGACCCTTTGTTCTACTTCAAATAACCCTCATGTCTTATGTGAAAATGTTAGCCTACTCTTTGTTTTGAAAGATGTTATACTCTCACCATTTGGAAACCACTCTTTCATAGGCTAGGGTAGTTCTGAACCTAGCTAGGAAAAGAATTGATACAGAGATCACACACTCACTTTGAGCAGTAATGAATCTAGAATGTAATTGTGCATTGGTGCGTGAGTGTGTAGTGTAAGTCTGAAGGAATTAGCCCCTTGAGGAAAATTTTTGATCAAATGGATGAGCAGGGTGTAAACTGCTGGTGTATTTAATTTCTTGCATCTTTTCATATGTTGTATTTCAATTGCTTGGGGACAAGCAATGGTTTAAGTTTGGGGGTGTGATAACTCATATTTATATGAGTTATTTATGCTTAGTCAAAGTTGAATCATGCAAGTTCTCTGGCAATAGCAGGTTGTTTCTAGTAAAGTTTCTGTTAGTTTATTGCTTTTAGTTAGAAAGGGGCTAAATTACAAGTTCTAGGCATTTTGGTGCCAATTGGCGCCTTTGTGAGCGTTTTGATGCTTCTTGTGTTTGTGCAGTAATCCAAACGTGGCAGCGTCTCTCATCACGTCTGAAGAAGGACAGCAGAGCAAGAAAATAATATATATCATTTTGGCGCGCATGTAATGATGACCAGAGATCTGGAAATGAAGAAGATCTTCTCTTTCTTCAGCACTGACGCGGCTGACGCACTGTAGCAGTGCGGTGTCACTTCAGGGCAGAGTCAACTCGCAAGCAAGCTTGGAAGGTGGGGGAATGACATCAGCAACATGTGACCCTCTTTTGACCATGGCTATTCTCTCTCTACAAAAAGGCAAGGGTGCACCATGCGGAAGGGACACGACTCCATTCATCATCCACCTTCCCCCATTTTTCAGAGATAGTTTTTCTGAGAGAAGTTCTGGACACAGACTTCTTCATTTTTAATTCTCTCAAGGCCCCAATTTCCATATCCATCCGCAGCCATTACTGTAAAGCTCAGACGTTGTAACGTCTTTACAGCGTGCATGAAGGAAGGCCACTTAGGCGTATCTTTTGCGTTTAGTCTCCTTTTCTCTATGTACGGTATTTGGATTTTAACTCCTCTTATTTCTGTAAGGATGCTCAGCATGAGCTAAACATTTGTAGTTGGGTTGTTGTTTTGCATGTAATGAATCTTTAGTCTAATGCTATGAAGTATTGATGTTCATGCGCTTTAAATCTTTGCATGTTAATATTTCCAAACTTGTTTTGAACTGATCACTTAAAATAAGTAGATTCATAGGTACAGACATGGTCTATGAAAAGAACTCAAAGATTTATGTGAATGAAAAGGTGCACTAAAGACATTTAGGCATTTTTATCTAAGTCTAGACATAGAACAGATAATAGTTCATAGGACATTGCTGTGGGTACTTAAAATACAGGAGTAGGCCTACTTAGAACCTAGACATAGGAATTCTAGTACTTGAAGCTCTGACGTTTTGTGACTGAAAAGCACAGCTCTTTTGCAACAGCGTTCAAACGTTATAACGTCTATACAACATAGCATTTGTACGTATCAACGTGTAAACGTTATAACGTCTGACTAGAGGAGATTTACTTGCATGCAGCAATCCAACTCATACTCTTCCATATTCACACCCACTTCTCATTTACTTGCTTTATTTATGTTCTTAGTCTTAATATCAACTTTTAGTGTCGATTTGCTACTTGTTTCACTTGTGTTTTAAAGACTTGAACTCTGAAAGTTAATCAATCCTCGTGGGAACGATCTCTTACTTTTTATCCACTTTATTACTTGTACGACGTGTATACTTGCACTGACATTGCGACTATAACACACACGAGCGCGAACAAGTTTTTGGCGCCGTTGCCGGGGACTGTATTTAACTTTTATTGTTCAACAAGAATTAAAACACTAGGTGAAAGAATTCTGCTGTGTTGTTTGTTGTTTTTGTGAGTGAACAGGTAAACGTTACAGCGTATGCTTAGTTCCAGTTCAAGCTCTAGTTCAACAGAACCAGGGAGTGGATCTGAACCTAAATTCTACCCAGAACCTGAAAGAACCTTCAGGCGACTAAGGAGACAACAAAGGCTAAGAAGGCAGCAACAACAACAGCAATTTCAGCCACCAATCATGTCTGAACATGGTACTGGTGGTAGAAGCTCTAGAGGTGGACGTACTCCAAGAGGAGGAAGGCACTCTGATGCTGGAGGACGTGGTCGTGGACCACAAACTCATACAGAAACCTATGTTGATGATGAACACTGGCAGAGACAGCAACTCATCAATGCAGGGCCACAAGACATGGTCAATGACAGGGACAGGCCTATGCGTGATTATGCCGTGCTCAATCCTGCACATTTACAAACAGGCATTGCAAGACCACCTATTCATACTGGTCACTTTGAATTCAAGCCAATGATGTTCCAAATGTTGCAGACTGCAGGGCAATTTGGGGGTTTCCCTCAAGAAGATCCTTATGCACATCTAAGGCAATTTTTGGATGTGTGTAGCAACTTTGTCATCCCTGGAGTCTCAGAAGACGCCTTCCAACTGAAGCTATTTCCATATTCTCTTAAGGACAAGGCCAAGAATTGGTTGAACTCCTTAGAGCCAAATTCAATTCATACTTGGGATGAGCTAGCTGAGAAATTTCTTGGAAAATACTTCCCTCCCAACAAAAATGCCAAGTTAAGAAATGACATCACTTCCTTCAAACAAAGAGAAGGGGAATCATTATTTGAGGCTTGGGAAAGATGGAAGGAATTACTAAGAATGTGCCCACACCATGGCATTCCCGTAGTTATTCAAATGGAGACTTTTTATAATGGTCTAGATCAACCTACCAGGCTTATACTTGATGCTTCATCAGGCGGTGTCATATTAAACATGTCTTTCTCTGAGGCATGCAGACTTATTGAAGACATAGCCACTCACAATGCCCATTGGCCTTCTGATAGATTCACTCCTGGAAAGAAGGCTGGTGTCCATGAGATAAGTGAAGTAACTGCCCTTTCTGCTCAGGTTGCTTCTCTAACCAACATGATTAAGAACTTGAGCACTCCAAACGTGGCCACGTCTGAAACACAGACTGCTGCAGCTATTGAGCCAACACCATCTGGGGGAGTAGTGTGTGTATATTGTGAAGGAGGGCATGTCTACGAAGAGTGTCCCCATAACCCCCAGTCTGTAAACTTTGTATCACATAACAAAGGTAACAGTCCCTTCTCCAACTTGTACAATTCAAATTGGAGAAATCACCCAAATTTTAGTTGGAAGAACAACAATTCTTTGAATGCTAGCAATGCTGCTCCTGCAATACCCCCAGGATTTCCCCCTCAACAACAAAAGCAGTATACGCAGAATAACAACAACAGCAATTTGGAAGCCTTGATGAAAACTTTCATAAGTGATTGTAGGGCAACCTTACAGACCCATGAGTCTTCAATCAAAACTTTGGAGAACCAAATTGGACAGATAGCCTCAGCTCTTACTCAAAGACAGAATGGATCTCTTCCATCCACAACTGAAACACCATCTTCATCAAAGTCAAATGGTAAAGATGTGGTGAATGCACAGGTAAATGCTATCTCATTAAGAAGTGGCACTGAGTATCCAGAACCATCTATGCCTAAGGAATCTGAGGTGCCAGACAAGGAAAAAGAGAAAAACAAAGGTGGAGAAAAAGAGAAGAATATTCCAGACATTGTGATGTCTAAGCCAGACGTTACAACGTCTAGTTCTGAACCAGGAATCAAGACTGTTCCTAAGCTTGTACCTGAATATCCTCCTCCACCCTACCCTCAAAGACTCAAGAAAGCTCATGAAGACAAGCAATTCAGCAGGTTCATGGAGATGCTAAAACAGCTGCACATAAACCTTCCCTTGGTTGAAGCTCTACAACAGATGCCAAACTATGCCAAGTTCCTAAAGGATATCATCACCAAAAGAAGAAGGCTAGGGGAGTTTGAAACTATTGCTTTAACTGAAGAATGTAGCTTAATCATGCAGAATAAACTCCCTAGAAAACTGAAAGATCCTGGCAGTTTTACTATACCATGCTCCATTGGAGATTTTTACCTTGGCAAAGCTTTATGTGACTTGGGGGCAAGTATTAACTTGATGCCCAAGTCCATTTATGAAAAACTTGGTATAGGAACTGCCAGACCTACTTCTTTAAGTCTTACATTAGCTGATAAAAGTAGAGTTTATCCTGAGGGCATATTAGAAGATGTTTTGATTAAAGTTGACAAATTCGTTTTTCCAGTGGACTTTGTTATTTTGGATTTTGATGCAGATAAGGAAGTTCCTATCATCTTGGGGCGACCATTTCTAGCCACTGGAAGGACACTCATTGATGTGCAGAAAGGAGAATTAATCATGAGGGTCAATGACCAAGAAGTCAAATTCAACGTCCTCAACGCACTCAAGTATCCAGAACCTAACACAGAGGAATGTTCCTTTGTGGTTGCCCTTGACCATGTGGTTCAAAAGCAATTCAATAAAGATAATGACCACTTGGAAAATATTCTGGGCAATGATGAGATTCAAGAATTGTTATCAGAAGAAGCTGATCAGTCAAACGTTACAACGTCAACCACAGACGTTGTCACGTCTGATTCCCATGTACCCAGGGCGTGGACAAAGAAGTATGAATCTTTGGGGAAAGAAGACTCCAATCTCAAGAAGATAGTACCATCCATTAAAAAACCACCCACTCTGGAATTGAAAGTGTTGCCTGATCACCTGAAGTATGCCTTTTTAGGGGAAAATGATTCTTTACCAGTGATCATTTCTTCTAACCTCTCACGAGAGCAGGAAAGTGATCTCATTAGCACCTTGAAAAGGCACAAGAAAGCCATTGGTTGGCAAATGGCAGATATCAAAGGTATCAGTCCCACAATCTGTATGCACAGAATTGTCTTGGAAGAGAATGCAAAGAACAGCATTGAAGGACAAAGGCGATTGAACCCGATAATGAAGGAGGTGGTCAAGAAGGAAATCATCAAATGGTTAGATGCAGGAATCATTTATCCAATTAGTGATAGCTCATGGGTGAGCCCAGTTCAATGTGTGCCAAAGAAGGGTGGAGTTACTGTGGTAACCAATGAAAAAAATGAATTAATTCCAACAAGAACAGTGACTGGATGGAGGATATGTATGGACTACAGGAAGCTGAACAAAGCAACCAAGAAGGACCATTTTCCTCTGCCATTTATTGACCAGATGTTGGATAGACTTGCAGGCAAAGAATTCTATTGTTTCCTTGATGGTTACTCAGGATATAACCAGATAGCTATTGTGCCTGAGGACCAAGAGAAGACCACATTCACTTGTCCTTATGGTACCTTTGCCTTCAGAAGGATGCCATTTGGATTGTGTAATGCGCCTGCAACATTTCAGAGGTGTATGATGGCTTTATTCTCAGATTTTATTGAAAAATCCATGGAAGTTTTCATGGATGACTTTTCAGTCTATGGAGACTCATACAAGGCATGCTTGGATAACTTAGAAGGAGTCTTAATAAGGTGTGAAGAAACCAACTTAGTACTCAACTGGGAGAAATGCCACTTCATGGTTCAAGAGGGAATTGTTTTGGGGCATAAAATTTCAAAGAAAGGGTTGGAGGTGGATAAAGCGAAAATTGATGTTATTGACAAATTACCTCCACCTACAACTGTCAAAGGTATTAGAAGTTTCTTAGGGCATGCTGGTTTTTACAGAAGGTTTATCAAGGATTTCTCAAAAATTTCCAAACCTTTGTGTCTGCTGCTGCAACGTGATAACGTCTTCAACTTTGACGAGCATTGTCATGAAGCCTTCCAGAAATTGAAGAATGCCCTTGTAACAGCTCCTGTGATAGTCACTCCTGACTGGTCCAAACCATTTGAATTAATGTGTGATGCGAGTGACTACGCTGTGGGGGCCGTATTGGGTCAAAGGTATGGCAAAATTTTTCACTCTATATACTATGCTAGTAAAACCTTAGATGATGCCCAATTAAATTATACTGTAACTGAGAAAGAGTTACTGGCTGTTGTATTTGCTTTTGACAAATTTAGATCATACTTGGTGGGTGCAAAAGTTATTGTTTTTACTGATCACTCAGCCATCAAGTATTTGATTTCTAAAAAAGATGCAAAGCCACGACTCATTAGATGGGTTCTCCTACTCCAAGAATTTGACTTGGAAATTCATGATAAAAAGGGGGTGGAGAACCAAGTTGCTGATCATCTTTCTAGGCTTGAGAATGTTGATGCAGGTACAGGTGCAGAAGAAATAAAAGAAAATTTCCCTGATGAAAAACTGCTGACAGTAGCCACAGTAGCTGAAGACGTTACCACGTCTATGACTATTTCTTCAAACGTTATAACGTCTGATACTACTGCTCCCTGGTATGCTGATATAGTTAACTTCCTAGTCAGCAAGATTGTGCCTGTGGATTTCAACCATCAGCAAAGAAAAAAATTCTTCCACACCGTGAAGCACTATTTTTGGGATGAGCCCTATCTATATAAGATGTGTCAAGATCAGTTGCTTAGGAGATGCCTGGCTGAAGAGGAACAACTCCATGTATTACAACAATGTCATGCATCACCTTATGGAGGACATTTTGGAGGAACCAGAACTGCAGCAAAGGTGTTACAGTCAGGATACTATTGGCCAACACTCTTCAAAGATGCTCATGATTTAGTAAAAAGCTGTGATAAATGCCAAAGAGCTGGAAACATCTCCAACAAGCAAGAAATGCCATTGACAAATATTCTTGAAGTGGAACTATTTGATGTTTGGGGAATGGACTTCATGGGGCCATTTCCTATGTCTCATGGAAATTTATACATTTTGGTAGCTGTGGATTATGTGTCAAAATGGGTGGAAGCCATTGCATTACCCAATAATGAGGCCAAATCAGTCAGCAAATTCCTGAAGCAAAACATCTTCACAAGATTTGGTACTCCAAGAGCTATAATCAGTGATGAAGGCTCTCACTTTTGTAACAAGCTGATTGAGAACCTATTGGCTAAGTACGGAGTGAAGCACAAGATTGCTACAGCTTATCACCCACAAACAAGTGGTCAAGCAGAAATTTCCAACAGAGAAATTAAAAGGATACTTGAGAAGATGGTTGGTCCAAACAGGAAGGATTGGTCCCTGCACCTTGATGATGCATTGTGGGCGTACAGAACAGCATTTAAGACACCACTGGGCATGTCACCATACAAGTTAGTCTTCGGAAACGCTTGTCACCTGCCCATTGAGCTCCAACACAAAGCTCACTGGGCACTGAAGCAACTGAACCTAGATCATTCAAAGGCTGGAGAAGCAAGGCTCCTTCAACTAAATGAGCTAGATGAATTCAGGCACACTGCCTATGAGAATTCAAAAATGTATAAAGAGAAAACCAAGAAGTGGCACGATCAGAGAATTCAAAGAAGGGAGCTAGTAGAGGGACAATCAGTTTTGTTGTTTAATTCAAGATTAAAGTTGTTTCCTGGGAAGTTAAAATCAAGATGGTCAGGACCTTTCAAGATAGTAAAAGTCTACAGTCATGGTGCTGTGGACCTGTTTGATGAGAAAACTAATTCCATTTTCAAGGTCAATGGCCAAAGAGTGAAGCATTACCATGGAGAACATGTGGTTAGGGACAAGACCACAGTGACTCTCAACAACCTCTGAATTCAAAAAAGGGGATAGTCTGGCTGAAGACTCTTAAAGCAAGCGCTCTTGGGAGGCAACCCAATGGTTTTAACTAACCAGCAATTTTGTGTCTTTAAATTTTTGTGCAGGAATGGGAGCTGAAGTAGTAAAAACGTTATAACGTCTCTGCGTGTCTAGGATGTTGTCACGTTCGCTGCCTGGGTAAGGTTTTAAATGAAAAAGAAAAGAAAATGAGTCAAGCAGTTTTCAAATGAAACAATTTTTAATGATTTTTTTTTTGAGACGTGACTGCCAAAGTGATCATGACGTCACTTCCAACGGTTACCCCTTTTTCCCAAACCCACGCCACCACCTACTTCCCAACTTCCCATAAAACCTCCCCAATAGACACACACCAGTTACAATCATCAAAACCACCTTCATACACTTTCAGAAACCGCAATCTTATACCTTCTCCCAAACCCCAAATCGCAAATCTCAATCTCAAATCCCCCACTCTCCAGAAAACTCATACAATCACCATGACTAAAACAAAGCAAGCTGCAGTAAAATCATCTGGTAAAGGAAAGAACGTCAACCCAAGTTCTTCTTCTGTTCCAAACCCAGAAATCCCCATTCCTTCAAAGAAGAAAGCCTTGCTGCCAGAAAGGGGTTTTAGCTTGGAAAACCCAAATCCTGACTTTATCGCAACAGTGGCAGCATTGGGATGGCAGAAATTTGTAGTTCACAGAAAGGAATACATTGCAACTCTGGTGCATGACTTTTATAAAGGAATCGTTGAAAGAACCGATGGAGAACTTTCAAGCACCTCCATCGTACGAGGTGAGGAAGTCAAATTTGGTGTAAGAGTCATAAATGACTACTTTGGGCTAGGTTACTATGGCAAGGCAGTTGAGGTGAAGCAAAAGACTTACGGAGTGGCAGAGATGACTGAAATCAAAGAAAGGATATGTGTTGAAGGAGCTGTTTGGGAGCGAAGAGGCGACCATGGGAATGAATTCAAAATTTTGAAGAGATACCTTTGTGATGAGGCCAGTGCTTGGTTTCATTTCATCAGGCATTGCTTGATACCCACTTCCCACACTCTCTGGGTTGATAAAGAGAGGCTGATTGCTATTGATGCCATTATGTCAAGAGATAAGATTGAAGTGGGTAAGCTCATCAACAGAGAGATTAACAAATGGCAGAACAGGAAGGATGGATACCTATACTTCCCTTGTTTAATCACCGATCTCTGCATGGAGGCTGGAGTGGAGATTGAAGCATCTGAGCTAAGAGAGGAACCCCAGGGGGCATTCTCTACAAAGTTCAAAGCTAGGCAGAGAGCTGCAGATGCTACCACGTCAGTTGATGCGCAGACGTTACAACGTCTGGTAGACCAGCAAAACAGCCTAGCCAAGTTTGTCAAGGAGCAATTTGAGTGGCAAAAGAAGGTGAATGCACATACAACAAAAGGCAAGATGGTGATTGAAGAACCAGTACTTCCAGATTGGATGCAAGAGGAAGATGAAGACAACATACTCCTATCAGCAATGAACCCCAAGAAAGTGAAGAAGGAAAAAGTCAAGAAAACAAGAAAACCAGCCACAAAAAGAAAGAGCCCAGCAAAGAAGGAGCAGAAGAAAGTAAGTAGTGAGGAAGAAGAGCTTAAATCAGCTGATATGGATAGCATCAGTGAGAGTGATGCAGAGGAATCAAAGAAGGTGAGTAGGGAAATCCTAAGTGATGATGAGGAAGAAGCACATTCAGAAGAGAAAGGAAGTTCCAGTGACAAGACTGATATTGAGGCTGACTCTCCACCAGCCCAAACACTCAAAGAACCAGCCCAACCCACACCTCCATCACCAAAAGACAAACAACCCCAAACACTCAAAGATCAACCCATTTCAAAGCCAACTCCCACTCAACCTGAACCAACTAAAGAACCATCACAACCATCCATTCCAGAAGTAACCAGTGCAGATGTGACTACGTCTGAACCAACTGTTGTTGAAACCAACCCAGACCCACAACTCATTCCCCCACCCAAAAGGCAAAGATTCAAGACTGTACCCACCCAGAGTCCATTTGGGAAGAAGAAAAGGCGTGAAGTAGCCGCTGCAAGTGAAAAAGCAAGACATGGTGAAGAAGAAGAGCAACTAGTTGATCCTCCTGCACCCAAAAGGCAAAAGTTGCAGGTAAAAAAGAGATCTGAAGCTGCTAAAGACAAGCCAGCAACAGCCACCAGCGCAGCATTTGTTGCTGCAAGTGGTTCAGAGAATGCTCCTGCTGTTGCTGCTGATGAGGAAGCTGCAGACGTTACAATGTCTCATGAGCCAGAGGTTGAAAAAGCCCAGGGGGAACCCAAAGAGCAGCAGCAGATTCATCCTGCAGAGCTGGAAAAGCAGAAAGCATGGGAGGAAGCAAAGAAAAGAGTTGCTGAGAGCAGTGTAAAGAGGCCCCAGGAAACTGAAGTCTCAGTTGATGTTGGTGACGGTGAAGGAGAAAAGAAAAAGAAGGAAAAGAAAAAGAAGGCTGTGCAAGCAAGCATCCCAGCCAGACAAAGTGGAAGGCTCGGGGCCGGTGCTCTGAACAAGTAAGTAGCCCTCTTTTAGCAGTAGAATAGTTTTAGTTTCCAATTTCAGTACAAATAAATAGCTGTCTAGACGTTACAACATCTTGAGAGTTAGTAGTTGTTTTGTTTCTGTTTTGTGTAAATGTTCCTCTCTCATTTTTCAAAATCAGTGAGCAGTGGGGACACTGCTCATCTTTTGTTCGGGGGGGGAGGATCATTTTTATGTTTCCTGTCTGCATGAAATCAAATGCAAAATCAGTTTACTTTCCTACTCTATTAATCATCAAAAATGTTTCTCTTTGGGCTAAATCTAGTAATGACTATGTGTGAATTTGTGTGAGTAGCTGATGCATGCTTAGATGAATAGAATTGATTACTGCTTCCACACAAACTCTGTTTTGAGGAAAACCTAGTTAGCTAGGGACTATGTGATGCAAAAAGCTAGTTTTGGTTGACTATGGTGATGGTAAAACTTGATTAAAAACTTAAAGTAGCAGTAGAAACAAAGTTTGGGGGTATATCAGGATGTACTAAGGCTGGGTGCAAAGACTGTAGGATGATTAGTGCATGTGTAGTGTGAGTGCAGCGTTATAACGTCTACCCGTAACGTTATAACGTATGCCGTGTGTGTTTGTGTGTTGTGTTCTGTGTCATCAAGCGTTGTAGCGTCTCTCATATACACGTTATAACGTCTACTCCAAAAAGACCAAAAAAGTGTGTGTTGTTTCAAATAAGTGGAAAAATCCACATGCCCTCTGTGTTTGCTGCAATTTCCCGAAACAAATGCTGAGTACCCCAAATATCTCAATCCAAAAGTGTCAAATCCAAAAGATCAAAAAGGAGAAAATCACAAAAGCTCCAAACCAAAAGTGAAGAAAAAGAGAAAAGTTGCTCAGGAATGAGGGATTGCAGCTGTGTGTGTTTTGCGTTGTGTGAGTTAGAGAAGTAGTTTGCACAAATCTAGTCCTAGCACCCAAGATAAGACCCTTTGTTCTACTTCAAATAACCCTCATGTCTTATGTGAAAATGTTAGCCTACTCTTTGTTTTGAAAGATGTTATACTCTCACCATTTGGAAACCACTCTTTCATAGGCTAGGGTAGTTCTGAACCTAGCTAGGAAAAGAATTGATACAGAGATCACACACTCACTTTGAGCAGTAATGAATCTAGAATGTAATTGTGCATTGGTGCGTGAGTGTGTAGTGTAAGTCTGAAGGAATTAGCCCCTTGAGGAAAATTTTTGATCAAATGGATGAGCAGGGTGTAAACTGCTGGTGTATTTAATTTCTTGCATCTTTTCATATGTTGTATTTCAATTGCTTGGGGACAAGCAATGGTTTAAGTTTGGGGGTGTGATAACTCATATTTATATGAGTTATTTATGCTTAGTCAAAGTTGAATCATGCAAGTTCTCTGGCAATAGCAGGTTGTTTCTAGTAAAGTTTCTGTTAGTTTATTGCTTTTAGTTAGAAAGGGGCTAAATTACAAGTTCTAGGCATTTTGGTGCCAATTGGCGCCTTTGTGAGCGTTTTGATGCTTCTTGTGTTTGTGCAGTAATCCAAACGTGGCAGCGTCTCTCATCACGTCTGAAGAAGGACAGCAGAGCAAGAAAATAATATATATCATTTTGGCGCGCATGTAATGATGACCAGAGATCTGGAAATGAAGAAGATCTTCTCTTTCTTCAGCACTGACGCGGCTGACGCACTGTAGCAGTGCGGTGTCACTTCAGGGCAGAGTCAACTCGCAAGCAAGCTTGGAAGGTGGGGGAATGACATCAGCAACATGTGACCCTCTTTTGACCATGGCTATTCTCTCTCTACAAAAAGGCAAGGGTGCACCATGCGGAAGGGACACGACTCCATTCATCATCCACCTTCCCCCATTTTTCAGAGATAGTTTTTCTGAGAGAAGTTCTGGACACAGACTTCTTCATTTTTAATTCTCTCAAGGCCCCAATTTCCATATCCATCCGCAGCCATTACTGTAAAGCTCAGACGTTGTAACGTCTTTACAGCGTGCATGAAGGAAGGCCACTTAGGCGTATCTTTTGCGTTTAGTCTCCTTTTCTCTATGTACGGTATTTGGATTTTAACTCCTCTTATTTCTGTAAGGATGCTCAGCATGAGCTAAACATTTGTAGTTGGGTTGTTGTTTTGCATGTAATGAATCTTTAGTCTAATGCTATGAAGTATTGATGTTCATGCGCTTTAAATCTTTGCATGTTAATATTTCCAAACTTGTTTTGAACTGATCACTTAAAATAAGTAGATTCATAGGTACAGACATGGTCTATGAAAAGAACTCAAAGATTTATGTGAATGAAAAGGTGCACTAAAGACATTTAGGCATTTT
The DNA here is from genome assembly GCA_039519185.1 of Astragalus membranaceus. Lineage (NCBI taxonomy): Eukaryota > Viridiplantae > Streptophyta > Magnoliopsida > Fabales > Fabaceae > Astragalus > Astragalus membranaceus. Next base: position 136,611,622 of record CM076850.1, read on the forward strand.
TATCTAAGTCTAGACATAGAACAGATAATAGTTCATAGGACATTGCTGTGGGTACTTAAAATACAGGAGTAGGCCTACTTAGAACCTAGACATAGGAATTCTAGTACTTGAAGCTCTGACGTTTTGTGACTGAAAAGCACAGCTCTTTTGCAACAGCGTTCAAACGTTATAACGTCTATACAACATAGCATTTGTACGTATCAACGTGTAAACGTTATAACGTCTGACTAGAGGAGATTTACTTGCATGCAGCAATCCAACTCATACTCTTCCATATTCACACCCACTTCTCATTTACTTGCTTTATTTATGTTCTTAGTCTTAATATCAACTTTTAGTGTCGATTTGCTACTTGTTTCACTTGTGTTTTAAAGACTTGAACTCTGAAAGTTAATCAATCCTCGTGGGAACGATCTCTTACTTTTTATCCACTTTATTACTTGTACGACGTGTATACTTGCACTGACATTGCGACTATAACACACACGAGCGCGAACAGGGCAACGGGGATGCATATTTTACCTCTAATGTCCAAATACAATATTATGGATTAACGTAATTCTGATTGTCAACAGGGATGCATATTTCACTTTGAATTTTAAATCATATATACATTTTGGACATTGTTCACAACTTATCAATATCTTCCAAATTACTATTATGACTTCATGGTAATACACCGACCATACATTATCACCCGTGCGTATCTATCTATACCATTTACCCACTACCAAAATTATAATTTTATCTTTTTCACTTTTTCAAACTTTTTCACTCTCCCTCACTTTTTACTCTCTTCTCCTATTTCTTTTTCCAATTCTCTCATTTCTCTATTTTTCATATTTTTCACTCTCTCTCACACACTTTTTCACTCTCTTCTCCTCTTTCTTCCTCTAATTCTCCCATTTCTCTATTTTTCACAATATACCTACTTTAATTTAATCTACATGTCACCTTCATTTTTCCTCTTTACTATTTTAAAATTTTCAAATTTGACAAAATTTTAATATTTGTTTTAGGCTAATTAAATCTGTTAACTTTAAAATTGTCTTGATTTTCACGGGATAAAGTTCTGACTAATTAAATTTTGTCTGAGTCCATACATTACCCACTACCAAAATATCAATCTTATCATTTTTCCAACTAAGCAATTGGAGTATATTTAGGTAATTTTATTTTTTCACTTTTTCAAACTTTTTTCTCCCACACACTTTTTCAAACTTACCATTTACCTACTACCAAAATATCAATCTTATGCTTTTCCCAACTAAATAATTGGAGTATAATCAATTATTTAAAATAAAATTATTCATTTTTATAATTTACTCAAACTACTCAAACCTACTTTTTTAAAACTTTTTCCCACACAACTATTTAAAAAAAATATTCATTTTTATAATTTACTCAAACTACTAAAATTACTAAAATCAATTAAAATGAGTAAAATCAATTAATTTTTTCATAAAAAATTAAATCAATCAATTTAATCACTACAAAAAATTACCAAATAACTATTTTATAATTACTAAAAAGGAGTAAAATGCCAACGGGAGTGCCAACGAGAACGCCAACAGGAGTGGCAACGAGAGCGAGAGTGACAACGGGACTGCCAACATGAGTGCCAACGAGAGTGCCAACGGGAGTGCCAACAGGAGGACCAACGAGGATGCAAACGTGAGGGGCAACGGGGATGCATATTTTACCTCTAATGTCCAAATACAATATTATGGATTAACGTAATTCTGATTGTCAACAGGGATGCATATTTCACTTTGAATTTTAAATCATATATACATTTTGGACATTGTTCACAACTTATCAATATCTTCCAAATTACTATTATGACTTCATGGTAATACACCGACCATACATTATCACCCGTGCGTATCTATCTATACCATTTACCCACTACCAAAATTATAATTTAATCCTTTTCACTTTTTCAAACTTTTTCACTTTTTCACTCTCCCTCACTTTTTACTCTCTTATCCTATTTCTTTTTCCAATTCTCTCATTTCTCTATTTTTCATATTTTTCACTCTCTCTCACACACTTTTTTCACTCTCTTCTCCTCTTTCTTCCTCTAATTCTCCCATTTCTCTATTTTTCACAATATACCTACTTTAATTTAATCTACATGTCACCTTCATTTTTCCTCTTTACTATTTTAAAACTTTCAAATTTGACAAAATTTCAATATTTGTTTTAGGCTAATTAAATCTGTTAACTTTAAAATTGTCTTGATTTTCAGGGGATAAAGTTCTGACTAATTAAATTTTGTCTGAGTCCATACATTACCCACTACCAAAATATCAATCTTATCATTTTTCCAACTAAGCAATTGGAGTATATTTAGGTAGTTTTATTTTTTCACTTTTTCAAACTTTTTTCTCTCACACACTTTTTCAAACTTACCATTTACCTACTACCAAAATATCAATCTTATGTTTTTCCCAACTAAATAATTGGAGTATAATCAATTATTTAAAATAAAATTATTCATTTTTATAATTTACTCAAACTACTCAAACCTACTTTTTTAAAACTTTTTCCCACACAAGTATTTAAAAAAATATTCAATTTTATAATTTACTCAAACTACTAAAATTACTAAAATCAATTAAAATGAGTAAAATAAATTAACTTTTTCATAAAAAATTAAATCAATCAATTTAATCACTACAAAAAATTACCAAATCACTATTTTACAATTACTAAAAAGGAGTAAAATGCCAACGGGAGTGCCAACGAGAACGCCAACGGGAGTGGCAACGAGAGCGAGAGTGCCAACGGGACTGCCAACATGAGTGCCAACGAGAGTGGCAACGAGAGTGCCAACGGGAGTGCCAACAGGAGGACCAACGAGGATGCAAACGGGAGGGGCAACGTGGATGCATATTTTACCTCTAATGTCCAAATACAATATTATGGATCAATGTAATTCTGATTGTCAACAGGGATGCATATTCCACTTTGAATTTCAAATCATATATACATTTTGGACATTGTTCACAACTTATCAATATCTTCCAAATTACTATTATGACTTCATGGTAATACACCGACCATACATTATCACCCGTGCGTATCTATCTATACCATTTACCCACTACCAAAATTATAATTTTATCCTTTTCACTTTTTCAAACTTTTTCACTTTTTCACTTTCCCTCACTTTTTACTCTCTTATCCAATTTCTTTTTCCAATTCTCTCATTTCTCTATTTTTCATATTTTTCACTCTCTCTCACACACTTTTTTCACTCTCTTCTCCTCTTTCTTCCTCTAATTCTCCCATTTCTCTATTTTTCACAATATACCTACTTTAATTTAATCTACATGTCACCTTCATTTTTCCTCTTTACTATTTTAAAATTTTTAAATTTGATAAAATTTCAATATTTGTTTTAGGCTAATTAAATCTGTTAACTTTAAAATTGTCTTGATTTTCAGGGGATAAAGTTCTGACTAATTAAATTTTGTCTGAGTCCATACATTACCCACTACCAAAATATCAATCTTATCATTTTTCCAACTAAGCAATTGGAGTATATTTAGGTAATTTTATTTTTTCACTTTTTCAAACTTTTTTCTCTCACACACTTTTTCAAACTTACCATTTACCTACTACCAAAATATCAATCTTATGTTTTTCCCAACTAAATAATTGGAGTATAATCAATTATTTAAAATAAAATTATTCATTTTTATAATTTACTCAAACTACTCAAACCTACTTTTTTAAAACTTTTTCCCACACAAGTATTTAAAAAAATATTCATTTTTATAATTTACTCAAACTATTAAAATTACTAAAATCAATTAAAATGAGTAAAATAAATTAACTTTTTCATAAAAAATTAAATCAATCAATTTAATCACTACAAAAAATTACCAAATAACTATTTTATAATTACTAAAAAGGAGTAAAATGCCAACGGGAGTGCCAACGAGAACGCCAACGGGAGTGGCAACGAGAGCGAGAGTGCCAACGGGACTGCCAACATGAGTGCCAACGAGAGTGGCAACGAGAGTGCCAACAGGAGGACCAACGAGGATGCAAACGGGAGGGGCAACGGGGATGCATATTTTACCTCTAATGTCCAAATACAATATTATGGATCAATGTAATTCTGATTGTCAACAGGGATGCATATTCCACTTTGAATTTCAAATCATATATACATTTTGGACATTGTTCACAACTTATCAATATCTTCCAAATTACTATTATGACTTCATGGTAATACACCGACCATACATTATCACCCGTGCGTATCTATCTATACCATTTACCCACTACCAAAATTACAATTTTATCCTTTTCACTTTTTCACTTTTTCAAACTTTTTCACTTTTTCACTCTCTCACACACTTTTTCACTCTCCCTCACTTTTTACTCTCTTCTCCTATTTCTTTTTCCAATTCTCTCATTTCTCTATTTTTCATATTTTTCACTCTCTCTCACACACTTTTTCACTCTCTTCCCCTCTTTCTTCCTCTAATTCTCCCATTTCTCTATTTTTCACAATATACCTACTTTAATTTAATCTACACGTCACCTTCATTTTTCCTCTTTACTATTTTAAAATTTTCAAATTTGACAAAATTTTAATATTTGTTTTAGGCCAATTAAATCTGTTAACTTTAAAATTGTCTTGATTTTCACGTAATAAAGTTCTGACTAATTAAATTTTGTCTGAGTCCATACATTACCCACTACCAAAATATCAATCTTATCATTTTTCCAACTAAGCAATTGGAGTATATTTAGGTAATTTTATTTTTTCACTTTTTCAAACTTTTTTCTCTCACACACTTTTTCAAACTTACCATTTACCTACTACCAAAATATCAATCTTATGCTTTTCCCAACTAAATAATTGGAGTATAATCAATTATTTAAAATAAAATTATTCATTTTTATAATTTACTCAAACTACTCAAACCTACTTTTTTTAAAACTTTTTCCCACACAACTGTTTAAAAAAATATTCATTTTTATAATTTACTCAAACTACTAAAATTACTAAAATCAATTAAAATGAGTAAAATCAATTAATTTTTTCATAAAAAATTAAATCAATCAATTTAATCACTACAAAAAATTACCAAATAACTATTTTATAATTACTAAAAAGGAGTAAAATGCCAACGGGAGTGGTAACGAGAACGCCAACGGGAGTGGCAACGAGAGCGAGAGTGCCAACGGGACTGCCAACATGAGTGCCAACGAGAGTGGCAATGAGAGTGCCAACGGGAGTGCCAACAAGAGGGCCAACGAGGATGCAAACGGGAGGGGCAACAGGGATGCATATTTTACCTCTAATGTCCAAATACAATATTATGGATCAATGTAATTCTGATTGTCAACAGGGATGCATATTCCACTTTGAATTTCAAATCATATATACATTTTGGACATTGTTCACAACTTATCAATATCTTCCAAATTACTATTATGACTTCATGGTAATGCACCGACCATACATTATCACTCGTGCGTATCTATCTATACCATTTACCCACTACCAAAATTACAATTTTATCCTTTTCACTTTTTCACTTTTTCAAACTTTTTCACTTTTTCACTCTCTCACACACTTTTTCACTCTCGCTCACTTTTTACTCTCTTCTCCTATTTCTTTTTCCAATTCTCTCATTTCTCTATTTTTCATATTTTTCACTCTCTATCACACACTTTTTCACTCTCTTCCCCTCTTTCTTCCTCTAATTCTCCCATTTCTCTATTTTTCACAATATACCTACTTTAATTTAATCTACACGTCACCTTCATTTTTCCTCTTTACTATTTTAAAATTTTCAAATTTGACAAAATTTTAATATTTGTTTTAGGCCAATTAAATCTGTTAACTTTAAAATTGTCTTGATTTTCACGGGATAAAGTTCTGACTAATTAAATTTTGTCTGAGTCCATACATTACCCACTACCAAAATATCAATCTTCTCATTTTTCCAACTAGGCAATTGGAGTATATTTAGGTAATTTTGTTTTTTCACTTTTTCAAACTTTTTTCTCTCACACACTTTTTCAAACTTACCATTTACCTACTACCAAAATATCAATCTTATGCTTTTCCCAACTAAATAATTGGAGTATAATCAATTATTTAAAATAAAATTATTCATTTTTATAATTTACTCAAACTACTCAAACCTACTTTTTTAAAACTTTTTCGCACACAACTATTTAAAAAAAATATTCATTTTTATAATTTACTCAAACTACTAAAATTACTAAAATCTATTAAAATGAGTAAAATCAATTAATTTTTTCATAAAAAATTAAATCTATCAAATTAATCACTACAAAAAACTACCAAATAACTATTTTATAATTACTAAAAAGAAGTCAAATGCCAACGGGAGTGCCAACGAGAACGCCAACGGGAGTGGCAACGAGAGCGAGAGTGCCAACGGGACTGCCAACATGAATGCCAACGAGAGTGGCAATGAGAGTGCCAACGGGAGTGCCAACAAGAGGACCAACGAGGATGCAAACGGGAGGGGCAACGGGGATGCATATTTTACCTCTAATGTCCAAATACAATATTATGGATCAATGTAATTCTGATTGTCAGCAGGGATGCATATTCCACTTTGAATTTCAAATCATATATACATTTTGGACATTGTTCACAACTTATCAATATCTTCCAAATTACTATTATGACTTCATGGTAATGCACCGACCATACATTATCAGTCGTGCGTATCTATCTATACCATTTACCCACTACCAAAATTACAATTTTATCCTTTTCACTTTTTCACTTTTTCAAACTTTTTCACTTTTTCACTCTCTCACACACTTTTTCACTCTCCCTCACTTTTTACTCTCTTCTCCTATTTCTTTTTCCAATTCTCTCATTTCTCTATTTTTCATATTTTTCACTCTCTCTCACACACTTTTTCACTCTCTTCCCCTCTTTCTTCCTCTAATTCTCCCATTTCTCTATTTTTCACAATATACCTACTTTAATTTAATCTACACGTCACCTTCATTTTTCCTCTTTACTATTTTAAAATTTTCAAATTTGACAAAATTTTAATATTTGTTTTAGGCTAATTAAATCTGTTAACTTTAAAATTGTCTTGATTTTCACGGGATAAAGTTCTGACTAATTAAATTTTGTCTGAGTCCATACATTACCCACTACCAAAATATCAATCTTCTCATTTTTCCAACTAGGCAATTGGAGTATATTTAGGTAATTTTGTTTTTTCACTTTTTCAAACTTTTTTCTCTCACACACTTTTTCAAACTTACCATTTACCTACTACCAAAATATCAATCTTATGCTTTTCCCAACTAAATAATTGGAGTATAATCAATTATTTAAAATAAAATTATTCATTTTTATAATTTACTCAAACTACTCAAACCTACTTTTTTAAAACTTTTTCCCACACAACTATTTAAAAAAAATATTCATTTTTATAATTTACTCAAACTACTAAAATTACTAAAATCAATTAAAATGAGTAAAATCAATTAATTTTTTCATAAAAAATTAAATCAATCAATTTAATCACTACAAAAAATTACCAAATAACTATTTTATAATTACTAAAAAGGAGTAAAATGCCAACGGGAGTGCCAACGAGAACGCCAACGGGAGTGGCAACGAGAGCGAGAGTGCCAACGGGACTGCCAACATGAGTGCCAACGAGAGTGGCAATGAGAGTGCCAACGGGAGTGCCAACAAGAGGACCAACGAGGATGCAAACGGGAGGGGCAACAGGGATGCATATTTTACCTCTAATGTCCAAATACAATATTATGGATCAATGTAATTCTGATCGTCAACAGAGATGCATATTCCACTTTGAATTTCAAATCATATATACATTTTGGACATTGTTCACAACTTATCAATATCTTCCAAATTACTATTATGACTTCATGGTAATGCACCGACCATACATTATCACTCGTGCGTATCTATCTATACCATTTACCCACTACCAAAATTACAATTTTATCCTTTTCACTTTTTCACTTTTTCACTCTCTCACACACTTTTTCACTCTCCCTCACTTTTTACTCTCTTCTCCTATTTCTTTTTCCAATTCTCTCATTTCTCTATTTTTCATATTTTTCACTCTCTCTCACACACTTTTTCACTCTCTTCCCCTCTTTCTTCCTCTAATTCTCCCATTTCTCTATTTTTCACAATATACCTACTTTAATTTAATCTACACGTCACCTTCATTTTTCCTCTTTACTATTTTAAAATTTTCAAATTTGACAAAATTTTAATATTTGTTTTAGGCCAATTAAATCTGTTAACTTTAAAATTGTCTTGATTTTCACGGGATAAAGTTCTGACTAATTAAGTTTTGTCTGAGTCCATACATTACCCACTACCAAAATATCAATCTTCTCATTTTTCCAACTAGGCAATTGGAGTATATTTAGGTAATTTTGTTTTTTCACTTTTTCAAACTTTTTTCTCTCACACACTTTTTCAAACTTACCATTTACCTACTACCAAAATATCAATCTTATGCTTTTCCCAACTAAATAATTGGAGTATAATCAATTATTTAAAATAAAATTATTCATTTTTATTATTTACTCAAACTACTCAAACCTACTTTTTTAAAACTTTTTCCCACACAACTATTTAAAAAAATATTCATTTTTATAATTTACTCAAACTACTAAAATTACTAAAATCAATTAAAATGAGTAAAATCAATTAATTTTTTCATAAAAAATTAAATCAATCAATTTAATCACTACAAAAAATTACCAAATAACTATTTTATAATTACTAAAAAGGAGTAAAATGCCAACGGGAGTGCCAACGAGAACGCCAACGGGAGTGGCAACGAGAGCGAGAGTGCCAACGGGACTGCCAACATGAGTGCCAACGGGAGTGCCAATAGGAGGACCAACGAGGATGCAAACGGGAGGGGCAACGGGGATGCATATTTTACCTCTAATGTCCAAATACAATATTATGGATTAATGTAATTCTGATTGTCAAGAGGGATGCATATTCCACTTTGAATTTCAAATCATATATACATTTTGGACATTGTTCACAATTTATCAATATCTTCCAAATTACTATTATGACTTCATAGTAATACACTGACCATACATTATCACCCGTGCGTATCCACGGGTAAAAAACTAGTTAAATGGAAAAAATGACAAAAACTTTCACTCACCAACCCCCTCAATATAGTAATTCTGTCAAAAAAAAGCCCGAATATAAAACAGCTATTCAGTATTCTTCATTGTAGGCATTGTTGTAACTTGTAGGCGCCGAACAGAACAGACACGAGAAGAGAGAGAGTGAAAGAGATGGCTTGCAGGCAATTGTGGGCTTCAAGAGCCGCATCATACCTAAGGATCTCTGCTTTTCAAAGAGGCTTTTCTACCGGTAATCTCACTCTTCTTCTTTTTCTCTCTTTGATCTGCTTTTCATCATTTTTGTTGCTTCTCCGACACTTACTATGATTTTCTTCGTGGTATGTCCGTCGTATCGTTTTACGTGTACGGTGTGAATACAATACATGGATCTTGATCCGTGTCCTTCAATGTTTTCATTTTAAATTTTCGGTCTCTTGATCTTGTTATTTCCGAGATCGTTCAAGGTTGGGGTTGGGGTGGCTATTGAAAATGGCTTTGAAAATTGCATAGGTAACTATGTCGCCGACGCCGCCATGAGATTGAGAGCGCCACCGAGGGGCGCTTTGTCTCCTCCTCCCATAGTGTGCCATGCGTCGCCGTCATCGCAACTACTAGTGGAGCTCACCGCCTGTCATTTGTGTTCTCCACGACCCTAACATTCCTCCGCTTTCTCACTTCCGGTGCACATTAGCAGCTTAAAATATATTTTTATTATTATTATTTTGGCTTTTATTGTTTGAGCGTTTGATCATTGATGTCAAAAAATATATATATAATGTTTGAGCCTTTGGTTTAATCTAATAATTGATATCATGAGTTGAGAGATAGCAGTAGACTGCGGGAGTGGATCCGAACCCTTGCCAATACCTATCAATACTTTTACGAGACATTTTTTTAGATAATTACATTTATGACCTTTGGTGTACTGTAGTGTACTTTATTCCATGGCTGTATTCTGAATCTAGTGGGCCTTTGCCCAGTTGCCCTTACTAGCCAAATTACCTAAAGACAAACACAAGAGTGGTGCTGGCTTGCTGGCAGAAATTTTTTCACTTGACATCGTAATTTTTACACGACACACAGTACACCTAGTTCTTGTGTAAGCTGACTGTCTTATGGGTTTTGGTGATTTTCTGAACATGATTATTGATTTTGGCATGATTGGTTTTGGCTTCTATGCAGTCAATATTTCCTGAACATAATTATACCCCTATAACCATGTTAAAGATTAGTTTTTGCATGATTATTGATTTTGGCTTTATTTGTCTATCAAATTGTCCTAGCTAGGGTATCTTTTCAGCATCTGAAATAAACAACCAAGCAATATAAATGCAAGTGATCTGTTATTCTTCTCATTATACAATTGATATATTGTAGACTTGTAGTATTATTTTGAAACCGAACCCAATCCTCTCATCTGAACTCTGCTCTGACACCTCACGAGACGGCTCTTGACCAATTCCTTTTGTATCGTACCTGGTCGAGCTCTACCTTGTACTTCCCGCCCTACTATAGCTCGTCCATCTCTCTCGTTGTCCCTGCTAGTGCTAGGACCAATCAAGTTCTTCTTCCAACAACTTGGTTGATCAAAATCCTATTGAGAGCCTCATTTTGTTAATAATGATGCAAAAACCAAAATGCTAATTGTTCTGATTTACTTGTTGGGTGATTTAGGAATAAATTTTAATTATTGGTTTTGGAGATAACAATACTACCTTTTTATACAATACAGTTTTGAAAGATCTGAAGTATGCTGATTCTCATGAGTGGGTGAAAGTTGATGGAAATTCTGCAACTGTTGGCATAACTGATCATGCCCAAGATCATTTGGGTGATGTTGTCTATGTTGAGTTGCCTGAAGTGGGAGCTGCAGTGACACAAGGAGGTGGTTTTGGTGCAGTTGAAAGTGTGAAGGCAACCAGTGATATTAACTCGCCTGTTTCAGGAAAAGTGGTTGAAGTTAATGAAAAGCTTAGCAGTTCTCCTGCTTTGGTGAGTTTCATTGCCTGATTCTTAGAGTATTTTCACATTTAAGATAGGATCTGTGAGCTGAGTGTATGTGCATTTTTTAATTTTTATTTTCATCTCCATTTTGTACTTTCTTTATCAACCAAGTGTTTATACTTTCCTACGTTTGTTATACAGGTCAATTCAAGCCCATATGAAGATGGATGGATAATTAAAGTTGAATTGAGTGATAGTGGTGAACTTAACAAATTGATGGATTCAGAAAAGTACACCAAATTCTGTGAAGAAGAAGATTCCCATCATTGATAGCCTTGCCAATTATCTTTCAGCATTCCCCATGGTGTAGATCATCTCAAATTGGGAAGCCTAGAATTGTTCTTTTTCTCCTTTTGTCTTTGTCTGTTTTGACTATTTTTTTTTTTGCACGAGCTTCTGATTCAGTGGGCTGATATTCTCACTCTTTGCAATGGAAATATGAGATTGATAACTTGGGGAATTTGATAATAAAATATCATTGAGTAGTTTTGTTAGATGTCTTTTATTTTAGTTTGATACCCTTGTTTGCACCTAAGATGAAACAGTTGTTAGTTACCATGAATTTAATAGAATGGGATTGGCTTACATATTCTCTTTTTTTTTATATGAAAATGGATACAGGTACAAACACAATTAAACAATACAAATCTGTAACCAAAAAAACAATACAAATCTAGTGAAGGCAAGTTATAATAAAATATAGGCTAAACTGCTTGTTTTGGCCCTTTATCTTTGGGGTTGTGGTCACTTTGGCCCTTTATCTTTTTTTTCTTCTCATTTTAGACCCTCATGTTTTTTTTATGTGTCATTTTGGCCCCTGTCGTTAATTTTTACTAACGGATGTCACGCTGGCAGTTAACTGCTGACGTGGCGTCCGGTATTCATTAATGACGTGACATTTATCTTTTTTTAAATTTTCAAAACGCAAATTAACAAAAACAAAATTAAGAAAACAAAAAAATAAAACAAAAACAGATTCAGAAACTGAACCCAAATCCTTCTCTCTTCACGATTCATTCTTCTCTCTCAGATTCATCCTTCTCTCTTCACGAACCCAGCACTCCTCTTCTCTCTCAGCGCTCCTCTGCGCTCCTCTTCTCTGTTCTCCTTCTGCTCTCCTTCATCGTTGTTCCTCCCTCATCGCGAATTCCCTTCTGCTTTCCTTCATCGCTGTTCCTCCTCTCCTCATCGCTGTACCTCCCTCGTCTCCTTCATCGCTGTTTCAGCAACCAAACAATAAACGCGAGGGAGAGAAAGATCTGGGTTTGAGAGGGAGAGAAAGATATGGGTTCGCGAGGGAGAGATCCATCTGGATTCGCGAGGGAGAGAAATATCTGGGTTCGCGAGCGAGAGAAAGATCAGATCTGTGAAAGAGGGAGGAAAAAATGGGAGAGGGAGAGTGAGGTGGCGACAGGTGGTGGGAGGGTGGCGACGGCGAGGGGAGAGACAGAGGGTGCGTGGCGAGGGGAGAGACAGAGGGTGCGTGGATCTGTGGTGGATCTCGTTTTCTCTCTTCTCACTCTTCGCTGCCTGTGGCGACGATGGCAGAGAGATGGTTCATCTGGAAAAAATTATTTCTTTTGTTCAACGAAGAACAACGTAAAAAAAAGAGATAATTTTCTGAAAAAAAAAGGAATTAATTGTTTTAAGGTTTTAATTGAATTAAATAATATTAATTTTTGCCACGTCATTAATGAATAACGGACGCCACGTCAGGAGTTAACTGCCAGTGTGGCGTCCGTTAGTAAAAATTAACGGCAGGGGCCAAAATGACACATGAAAAAAAACATGAGGGTCTAAAATGAGAAAAAAAAAGATAAATGGCCAAAGTGACCACAACCCCAAAGATAAAGGGCCAAAACAGCAATTTAGCCTAAAATATATATCGTTAGAAAGAGTGACCCTTATTTGCTAAAAGATCCGCAGTTATTAGTTTCAGGGTATGTGTCGAGCCAACATGAGAAGTTATCCATGTAGAGAGTTGAAGAAGAGATACAACCTCTTAAAGAAGACAATACCTAAACCTACTCTTTTACTAGTTTAGAACATTTCATCATATTGTACAGTACTACACTTAACAATACGGTTTCAAACCCGGGGTTAATTAATAAATAATTCAATGAAAAAAAAAATGTCTAACAGGTTTAGGTGGATATAGGGAGAAATTGAAGGAGAGCATCCAAATCCGCTGACAACTTATCAGTCAGCTTCATTCAGTCGTCATCAGATAAACCATTACCACTTACCGGAACACATAATTTCCCGACTGTAACTCCGGTGGATCTTTTTCCACAAATGAATCTCCTGCACGCCATATTTGTACTCTAAGTCAGGCCTCCACCGTTGCTATATTACTGCAAAAGCTATTGAACGCTTCTCATAAAAGTGGCATTTAAAGATCGCATGCATATCATTAAAATGTCCCAACACCAATTAATTTAGCCCCAAAACCATTGGTAAAAGTCCCGCTTATTTTTCACATTTCTTTCCAACTATACATGGTCACAAACATAAACATGTATTTTAAACTCCTATTTTGTATTATGCACTTGCCATTGGCTGCTGAACAATGCCTAGAACCTCAATCCATGCCAGTAAGGTTCTACTTAAAACCTAAATCGACGGCACATGTGAATCCCGGACCATTGTGAGGATACGTATTAAGTATAATTATTCGGAACACTGAAATCCACCAAAAAAAATTCAGAACACTGAAACCCAGAAAAAAAATACTATAAGTACTATAAATACTAATTATTTGGTATGTTTATATGCATTAAATGGTCTAAATACTTTTCCCAGTTGCGTCCATAGCAAGGTACTCAAATTACAACATAAAAAAGGGCAAATTCATTGCACGCATGTCCTGCTATAAGTACTGAAGCGAGCTTTTGTCTTGAATCATAGGTATTAGGTACCAAGGCGAAGTCGAGCAAATGGATCTTAGCACCTCATATTCCATTAAGAGTGACAACAACTTTTCTTGAGGTAGGATGATCCCGATGCTCACAAAGCCATATACCCTGAAACATAAAACATTTACCTAACCTGAGGTCTTTTCTCAAAAGGTGACAAAATTTTGTAGTAAACACAATTTAATACTCTGATAATATATATTTAACATTCTAACTTAGTAATAAAGCAAATCCCAATAACAAAATTTAAATATTTTTGTAAGCAGCCGATGAACTAAAAGATAAAAACATCCCAAATTGGGCCACAAAAGGCCTCAATACATAAAAATAGCATACAGTTTAAAAATTCTGGACAAATTCACTAATCGCAAGATACGTTCACAACTCAACATCAAAAAGCATAACAAGTTCAAAATCAATGGAAAGAATTGACAAACCACAAAGGTCAAAATTACTAAAATGTGATTGATTAATGGTGGGACTAGGTACCTCTCCTTGGGGCTGGATTCAGTTAGGTAGAGCTAGGTTTCAGCTCATCAAAGTTGGACTCATTCATTTTGTTGTCCTGTTGGGTTCATTGCAAGCTTAGATTGACGGGTTTGTTTATGCTTTATGGTTCATGACTTCATCCTAAGAGTTGAGTTTAAAATTCAATACAACATTGTCTACCTCCTTTACAGTTCGTGTTGGGATGTCAGATGCATTGTGGAGTCGAGTGCTCAAACTATCAGGTTAATGTTCTGTGCACCACAGAGCCTTATCACTCAGCTGTTGCATTGAGTTTTTAAAGAACACTAAACCAGTACAAATTTAAGCATGTCTAAGGGAAAATAACCATTATGTGGAAGATTTGTTCAATCGTCCTCAAATTCATGATTTTATACGAGTCAATACAAGTCTACCCGATTTACAAGAAAATGATTTTGTAAATGTGAAATGCAACATAGCAAGTGATTGAGAAACTTCATACATATGGATAGTGTAGGAACTATCAATCTCAAAATGTTTAGTTGTATGATTTCAAATTATGTTTGTGCAATAAGAGAACAATCATAGTTGTAATTCAACAATTATTTGGTGTATCACATATTCACATATCAATCATTATGAACTATATCAACCAATTGCAAGGGATGTGGCGTCAATGATGAATAATGTAGGCAGTAACTTTTGAAATACCACCCAGTCCACAATGAATCACCGAATCAACTCCTTGAATGTACATGTGCATAACAGTTAGTCATTAAATGTTCATTCAGGGTCATGATTTTTATAAGAAATTGGTCAGTAAATGAATAATAATTATTATGGGTTCATAAAAATTCTAAAAATTGTGTACTCAAATTGAAAGATAATGCATGGGTTGTGTGTGTGTGCACACGCACACCAATAACATTTATCGCTAAGCCGTTACAGAAATGAATTTGTTACCTGCCATGTCCCCATGTTAAGCTTTCCATTTGTAATCGGTATCCTAAAAACACAAGGCATCAGTAGATGATAGCATAATCATAATTTTTCAGCATAATGAATTAAACTAGAACATGAAATATTTCTTACGTGAGTGCACAACCAAACATCGAGGATTTAATATGAGCCGGCATGTCATCATGACCTGCAAAATTCCAAAACGAAAGAAAATATTAACGGATGGAAAATACAATACATTAGGGGGGAGTAAATTGTATGTAGAAAATTAACAGCAGCATTACGCTTATTAACCGATTATGGTGTTACAACAAAGGTGAGTAAGCACATATAAAAGGAAGCAACTACTATCAGAGGATAGGGATGGGCATGGACCATGGATTTCTTCTAATCACTGAAGCTTTTTGGCGAACAGATAAATAGAATAACGACTGGAATACTGAGACCAAATCAAATAACTGGGTAAAAAAATTATATTACTGAAGCTAGATCAACTCTATAATAGTAGTGTTTAAAAACATTGAGAATATAAAACCAACCCTCTAGTGTATGCTTCCAAGGCGCAGATGACCCCTGCAAAACACACATAACACATGGATAATTCGTTTTGATCAGAGAATAATAATCATTGATCAAGAAATTGAAATTGGTAACGGTAATTGGAAGATAAAAACCTCAGGAACAATTCGATTGAGGAATGTCTCAGTGTCGTCGCGGACATCAGAGTCGTAATTCTCATTAATAGTAAGAGAAGCACTCGTGTGCTGCACTGTCATCTCATATAACAACTTCCAAGTTCAGTACAGAGCAATCCAAATTGAAAACGAATCATATTCATACATTACACGCGTGCATATATTTACTCACAGAAGAGATGAGCGAGGCCGCATTTGAATCCAGAAAGGTCTTGCTCAATTTCTTTTGCTATCTGATTTAGACCAAAAACGCCAGGGATAAATAGTTAGGGTTTTGCAGAATTGAAAGAAAATGAAATTGGGGCAAGATTATGAGGACTGAGAGGGAGAGGAGACCTTGGAAGTAACGAGGTGACAGCCACGTCTGTAAGGAGGTAAAGCGACGGTTTTCTGGGCCCACTTAGGAGCGGTGGATGTGGCCATGGATTCTTTGTTCACGGTGGAGTACTGCGCCTTCACGCCAACTACAACCTTGGCTACGCACAGCGATGACACTTGCATGTTTCCAAGTTATTAAGGGAAAATAATAGTTGTCAAAAAAAGGGAAAAGAATAAATAAACCAAAATGAGTGCTCCCAGTGGTCAGTTTAAGTTTAATGTTAGTTACTTAACACCCTGCCTCCAAAAAATCAACTCAAATATTGGGTTAAGAAGCAAAAACCACATTATTATGTTAGGGAAAAAGAACAAGAAGCAAGAACCACATTATTATCTTTTGGGATGCTTCACTGTTCGCAGTAGTGTATTTTTTTTTTGCTTTAGTGTTTACCAAAAATCCAACTATAATTTCGTTATAAAATACGTAAAGTGTGATGCTAATCAGCGTGTTTTGAGACACTTCAGTGTTTGAAAAAAATTTAACTGTTCAAATACTCAAAGATTATTCCTCAATACCTGAATTTTCTTTTAAAAATGTTCGAATAGTTTGGTGAAAAAAATAGTTTCAAAACAAAATATGTATATTAGTGAGTGTATTTTGGGTTACTTAAGCAGTCGAAAAAAATTTAACTGTTCAAATATGCAGAGTTTGCTTCTCAGTAACCTGTTTGGTGAAAAAAAAATTCATAAAATATCTATGTAAAGTACGATGCTAGGTAGTGTGTTTTTTGATGCTTTTAGTGTTTGCTATTGTGTGTTTTTAGATGCTTTAGTGCTCGCAAAATAAAATCAACTATTCAAATATGCAAATTCATAAATGTATTGGTAATACTTATTAACTAGGTAAATTCGAATTTTCATCTTCAAACGTTTGTTAAAACTTCTATTTTTATGGAATATGAAATCTACACCTTTTATGTTATTACTGACATTTCTTTATACCTCATGTTTAGGGCTTTCGCCCCCATGCAGAGCAGGGTCACACCGCTAGTTCATCTAGTCCTCATGGCCACATAGAGTTAGTTAGTAAGTCGTAAGTTTGTGGATAACAAATTAGTCAATTGTCAATTAACATATTTACAATGAACCAGATAATGTAGCGGTTCAGGTGTTTTCGGGTTCAACCGGTTGAATCGGGGGTTGAACCGAAATTAATTAAATACATTATTTAATATATTTTTTACAATATATAAAGGATAAAAAACAAAAAAAAAATCATAGTATGACATAATAAAATTATAATATTCAACAATCATAGATAGTTAGATACTAGTATAATTTAAATACTCTCGTAGTAATATTAGTGTACACATTTATTTTTTAATTATTTATTTATTTTATCAATTTAATTATAAAAATGTATAAAAATATCCCATATACACAAATTCAACATCATTTATCATTTTTTATTCCAAAATCAACATGATATACCATTTTTTAAGAAAAATAAAAAAAATCCAGTTTTCTGTCTGGTTCCCGGTTTTTGGCCGGTTTCTGGTCCGGTTTTTGCCGGTTTTTCGGTTCAATTCCCGATTATTCAGCAATCCAGTTTTAGGGTTCAACTGGACCGGATAGGGGTCCGGTTCCCGGTTCAACCGGTCGAACCGCCCGGTCCGGTCCGGTTTTGACAACCTTGGTTTTGACAAAACTATGAATTTGTTAACTACATCAAAATGTCATAAGTGGTTGTTATAAGTTAAATTTGCATAAAAATTGAAATGCAAATGTGACGGTGTAAAGACAAAAAATATAATTGATTACAATGAATAAATTTGATTGATCATGTGTGTCTCAATGAGCATCATAGTCTATTTCTAGTGGAAAATTGTTATGTAGTCCTAATATCATGTTCTCTAATAACTCAATTGCAATTTTAAATGGCTAACAAGCATAACAACTAACTTAAACTAAAATTTGGCTATTATGGTTGCTTCCCACTAGCCGTCTATTCCTATAATTCATGCACACATTTTCATGTCTCTTCATGCTACAGAAATCTAATTCTAGCGTCTCTTATTCATTTTGGTCTTAACCACATATACTTTCACTAAAATCTCTTTGTTTAGTTCGCTTGTTGGGCGTAGGTCAAAAGCCTAATCTCCTAATAAGTTGAGGCCTAATTTAGATGTAAAGCTTAGGTCCAAGCCCGTGGCCTAGTGTCCTAGCAAATTTTGAAATATGGGTATAAAAATGAGCAACCCAGCTAAAAAGAAACTAAACCAACATCTAGTTGAGGAATTGGAAGAATGGTTATCAGTATTTGATTCTCTCCTTCTCCTACCAACTAACTAACCCCGACATTAAAGGTCATTTATGAAATGGTTGCCAACTCTAAGCTTTAGCGTATCATCATGGTGGAGAAGAAACCGAGAGAAGCACATTGGTCAACTTACTTTTTAGGTATCATGGAAACCCTAATAGCTTAGACCGAACTTAAAGTGAGCACTTTTCGATCTTTTGAAAACATGTGCACAGTTAGAATTTGGGACGAGTCAAATAACTCGAATGTCAACCCAAAAATAGGTTAACACTTCAATCAACCGTATTTATCCATTTTTTGCGTGGGACACAATTTAATTGAACTTGAAATCTTTGAGTTGGGACGGGGCACTGGATTGAGATTGCTCTTGTACCCCCTCTTAATTATGTATATGTGTGTGTGTGTGTGACAATCAATTACAATATTTCTTTTTTTTTTTGACAAGAATAAACTTAGATCATTTCATTAATAAGAACAGGTTCAATATAGGTTGGAATCAAATCATGAACTTCAGAGCTAGCATAGAATCGTGACGCCCTCACAAGGGTATGAGCGACACAATTGGCTTCCCTCCTAACATAGCTAACCTTAAAGCTATTATGAGAAAGTAAAACTTGTTTACTGTTGATTATGTGGCAACTCATTAGTGTGACTAAGCTTCATCAAATCCTACGTGGCAAGGCTCTTTTTCAAGTGAAGATTTGAAGACTGGTTTTTGGCGGGAAAGGTAGTTATCTTAGGTTAGCTAGTGAATAAACTTGTAACTTGATTGTAACTACATATAAATAATGCCATTAGCTAGGATCATAAGACAAGATCTTTTCTGGGCTTGAGTGGAGTGAAATACACAGGGATTTGTGGGCAAAGGGAAGTGAGGGGGAAACACTTTGGGTCACCATTGTTGTAATCTTCAAAACTCTTGAAAGAATCAATGAAAATGGATCAATACGGTTTGTATGATCCCGCAGATGTAAGTATCCAATCTGGATGCTGAACTGCGTCAACATTTCCTGGTGCTTGTGTTTCAATTCGAGCAATTTCGTTATTCCCAAATTCTAGGGTTTAATTGTGCGTTTTCTTAATCAGTTTCAATTAATCAAATTCGCATTCAATTGACATTCGATATTGGTTCAGATACTTGTTGCGCATCTTGTTCTTCAAGATCAAATCGTTTTCATTCGTTGTATCGATCAAGAACTGATTCTGGTGTATATCGGGTTTTGCTGCTATATCAGTTCACTTACTGATATAGTGTACTGTTCCATTGCTTTGCAATCAAAGAATAAGGGTTCTTTTCTTAACAACTGGTATCAGTAGCTTCGTTGAGGTTGCATTAATGGAGATGGCTAAATTCAATATTGAGAAGTTTAATGGTAAGAATGATTTCGGGCTTTGGAAGATGAAGATGGAAGCAATACTCACGCAACAAGGTCTTGAAGATGCATTGGAGGGAGAGAGTAAACTCCCTGATACGTTGACTGATAAAGAAAAGAAAGAAAAGATGAAGAAAGCATATAGTGCTATAATCTTGTGCCTAGCTGATAAAGTCTTGAGAGAGATTTCAAAGGAAAAATCCGCTGCTGCTGTTTGGGTCAAACTTGAGAGTTTGTACATGACCAAGTCCCTTGCAAATCGGTTATATCTCAAGCAAAAATTCTACACTTTCAAGATGCACCAAGGTACGTCTATAAGTGATCACATTGATGAATACAATAAACTGATTTTAGATCTTGAAAACATCGATGTGAAAATAGAGGATGAAGATCAAGCCCTGTTGTTGATTAGATCCTTGTCCAGTGAATATGATGTTCTAGCCGATACCTTGATATACGGGAGGGAATCAATAACCTTTGATGAAGTTCAAAGTGCATTGATGTCCAAAGAACTTCATAAGAGGTCTGGAAACAAGGATCAAGATCAAGGGGAAAGTCTTGTAGCTAGGGGAAGAAGTAATAACAGAGATGAGAAAGGAAAGAATAAGGCTAGATCTAAATCAAAAACAAAGTATAAGTGCTATATTTGTCATAAACCAGGTCACTATAAGAAAGACTGTCCCGATAGGAAAAATAAGAAAACCAATGGATCTTATGATAATGGTGATGCATCTGTTGCATCAGATGGTTATGATAGCTGTGAAGTATTAGTTGCTTCTGCAAGTGAATGTGAAGAAGCAACTGATAAGGATAATAAGACTGTAGAGGATGATTGGGCTATGGACTCTGCATGCTCCTATCATATGTGCCCTTGGAGAGATTGGTTCATTGAATATAGACCCTATTCTGGTGGACAGGTGACTATGGGAAACAATGGCAAGTGCAAAGTGGTTGGCATAGGTACTGTGTTGCTAAGACTAGCTGATGGAACATTGAAGAAGCTTACAAATGTAAGGCATGTGATAGGTCTTAAAAGACCTCTGATTTCTCTAGGAATGTTAGAGAAAAGTGGTTTCAGTTTCAAAGGAGAGAATTCAACTCTAAAGGTTATGAAGGGATCAAGGGTGGTCATGAAGGGAACAAGGCAGGGTAATTGTCTTTATATTCTTCAAGGAGGTGTTGCTAAGGATGAGGCATCTGTTGCTGAAAAATCAAGCAGTAAAACACTTCTATGGCATCAAAGACTTGGCCATATGAGTGAGAAAGGTCTGAAAGAACTTGAGAAACAAGGAGTGCTATGTGGAGATAAGATTCACAAGCTTGATTTCTGTGAACATTGTGTGGTTGGCAAGCAAACTCGAGTAAAATTTGCTACTGGTAAGCACAAGACAGAAGAAAGACTTGGCTATATTCATTCAGATCTGTGGGGGCCATCCAGAACTCCAACACATGGAGGTAACAAATATTTCATTACTTTTACTGATGACTATAGTAGAAAGGTTTGGATTTATTTGTTAAAATCAAAAGATGAGGCCTTTAAAACCTTTGTAGAGTGGAAAAAGAAAGTGGAAACTCAAACTGGCCTTCATGTCAAAGCTCTAAGAACTGACAATGGCTTAGAGTTTTGCAATGAAGAGTTCAACAAATACTGTAAAGATCATGGAATTTACAGGAACCTAACTGTTAGAGGCACTCCTCAACAGAACGGTTTGGCTGAAAGGTTGAATAGAACCTTGTTGGAAAAGGTTAGATGTATGTTGTCTTGTGCTAGATTGCCTAAAACTTTCTGGGGAGAGGCTGTACATACTGCATGCTATTTGATCAATAGGAGCCCTTCTACAGCTCTTGAGTTTAAAACTCCTCAAGAGGTGTGGAATGGTAAACCACCTGATCTGGAAAACTTAAGAGTATTTGGCTGCCCAGCTTATTTTCATGTGAGTGAAGGAAAGCTTGAACCAAGGGCAAAGAAAGGTTACTTCATGGGATATCCCGATGGAGTTAAAGGCTACAGAATCTGGTCTATCAATGATAAGAAATGTATCATTAGTAGAGATGTTACTTTTAATGAATCCAAGTTGATAGAACTCAGTCAAGACAGTGAAACTCTTGATGAAAGATTGTCCAACAAGGAAACTCAGATTGAGGTGGAGCTTGAGGGGAAGCAATGTGAGAATCAAATTGGAAATGATGGAATAGACCAAGATGAAGAACAAGGTGTGGTTGATGGTTCAGGCTCAGAAAGTGAAGTTGAGGAGAATGAACCAGAGTACTTGTTATGCAGGGACAGAGAGAGAAGGGTAAGCAAGCCACCAGATAGATTTGGATACGAATCTATGACTGCCTATGCCTTGAATACTTCTGCAAGTGTGATCTATGAAGAACCATCAACATATGATCAAGCAATGAGTAGCAAAGATCATCATGAATGGGATCAAGCTATGAAAGAAGAAATGTCTTCTCTGCAGAAAAACCAGACCTGGAAGCTTGTGAAGAAACCTACTGGTGTAAAGCTAGTTGGTTGCAAGTGGATCTACAAAGTAAAAGAAGGGAACACAGATACTGATCCTCCTAGGTTCAAAGCTAGGTTGGTAGCTAAAGGGTACACACAAAGGGAAGGTGTAGATTTCAATGACATTTTCTCACCGGTTGTAAAACACACTTCAATAAGAGTGCTTCTAGCACTTGTCTCAAAATTCAATTTATGTCTTGAACAAATGGATGTTAAGACAGCCTTTCTTCATGGTGTACTTGAAGAGAAGATTTACATGACTCAACCAAAGGGGTTTGAGGATCCAGACAAGAGAAACCATGTATGTTTGCTGCAAAGGTCACTGTATGGATTGAAGCAATCTCCAAGACAGTGGTACAAACGATTTGACAGCTACATGATCAACATCAAATACAAAAGGAGTTCATGTGACAGTTGTGTGTATTACAGAGAGTTAAACAAAGGTAATTTCATTTACTTGCTTCTCTATGTTGATGACATGCTTATTGCAAGCAAAGATAAGCATGAAATCACCAAACTCAAAGCTCTTCTCCAAAAGGAGTTTGAAATGAAAGACTTGGGCCAAGCTAGGAAAATCCTAGGAATGGAGATAAAGAGGAAGGAGGATTCATCAGAGTTAGTAGTAAATCAAGAGGGTTATGCTGTTAAGGTACTTAGCAGGTTTAATATGGTTGCTGCTAAACCTACTAAGGTACCTATAGGAGCTCAGTTTAAACTGTCTGCCTCTGATTGCCCTACAACAGATGAGGAAAAGAAGGAAATGGAGAATATACCCTATGCTAGTGCAGTTGGTAGCTTGATGTACTCGATGGTTTGCACTAGGCCTGACCTAGCTTATGCTTTAAGCTTGGTTAGCAGGTACTTATCTAACCCAGGGAAACAGCATTGGAGTGCTGTGAAACAGATTCTGAGGTACATGAATGGAACAGCAAAACTGGGATTGAGATACAAAGGAGAAACTCATGATTCAGGTGGAGTTGTGGGGTTTGTAGATTCTGATTTTGCAGGTGATAGGGATAAGAGAAGGTCCCTAACTGGTTACGTATTTACCTTGTTTGGAAACACTATAAGTTGGAAAGCTTCACTCCAACATGTAGTGGCACTTTCAACCACTGAAGCAGAATATATTGGCATAACAGAGGCCTTTAAGGAAGCTTTATGGTTAAAAGAGCTGGTGAATGAGCTTGGTGTGGAGCAAGAGAATGTAAAGGTGTATTGTGATAACCAGAGTGCTATACACCTTTGCAAAAACAATTCATTTCACGAAAGGACAAAGCACATTGACATAAGATTGCATTGGATCAAAGATGTAATTGCTGGTGGCAAGGTGCAAGTTCACAAGGTTCATACCTCTCAGAATCCTGCTGACTTTATTACTAAAGTGGTACCATTGTCTAAGTTCAAGCATTGCTTGGGCTTGCTCAATGTGGATCAAGGTTAGATAAGGTGATTTGGGTTATGCAGATCGGGTTCTTTGGTTCATTTGCATTGGTTTTTGCTTGAGTCGCCAAGGTGGAGAATGTTGATTATGTGGCAACTCATTAGTGTGACTAAGCTTCATCAAATCCTACGTGGCAAGGCTCTTTTTCAAGTGAAGATTTGAAGACTGATTTTTGGCGGGAAAGTTAGTTATCTTAGGTTAGCTAGTGAATAAACTTGTAACTTGATTGTAACTACATATAAATAATGCCATTAGCTAGGATCATAAGACAAGATCTTTTCTGGGCTTGAGTGGAGTGAAATACACAGGGATTTGTGGGCAAAGGGAAGTGAGGGGGAAACACTTTGGGTCACCATTGTTGTAATCTTCAAAACTCTTGAAAGAATCAATGAAAATGGATCAATACGGTTTGTATGATCCCGCAGATGTAAGTATCCAATCTGGATGCTGAACTGCGTCAACATTTCCTGGTGCTTGTGTTTCAATTCGAGCAATTTCGTTATTCCCAAATTCTAGGGTTTAATTGTGCGTTTTCTTAATCAGTTTCAATTAATCAAATTCGCATTCAATTGACATTCGATATTGGTTCAGATACTTGTTGCGCATCTTGTTCTTCAAGATCAAATCGTTTTCATTCGTTGTATCGATCAAGAACTGATTCTGGTGTATATCGGGTTTTGCTGCTATATCAGTTCACTTACTGATATAGTGTACTGTTCCATTGCTTTGCAATCAAAGAATAAGGGTTCTTTTCTTAACATTTACAATAAGAAATTAGCACTCCAAACTCAGTATTAGTATTGGGGTTTTCATGTACTCCATTATCTACTGGTAAACACTCTAGCTCTATAGAGATTGACGGTGATCCCAAGTCTCTCAACCAAAGCAAAGCTTGCGAAAGTCCTATTGCCTCAGCCTCTTGTGGTGATGGTAAACCATTAAACCACATTGTCTTTCCACGGGTAGAATCCTCCCCTATCTGTTCGAATCACCATACCAATGCCATACTTATTATCAGAATTAAAGATAGCCGCATCTACATTGCATTTATATGACTCTGAATCTGGTTTCTGCCGCTGAGTCGCTGCTGGTTGCACTACATTCGTTGTGACCGTGTCCACACCAGGTCAGCGGCGCACTGTTGTCCACTCGTGTAGATGATCCGGTGGATTGCGGACAGATACCACCACCGGTTGAGCTGCTCATTCCCAAGTCAAAAATATAGGAGCCAACACATGTAAGAAGTTGTAACAGGCCCACAAACGCTCCAAATGGCTTCGACGTGCTCACAAGTCAAAAATATATGCCATTCATTTTCCGGATTAAAAAATAAACTGAATTAAAAAATATTTCTAACTTGTTAAAAAATAAACTGAATCAAAACAACTTGTAATTTTTAACCAACTCGTGATTCGTGATGAACTACGCCAAGCAACACGATTGAGAGAATCCATTCCCTACGATTGACTGCCTTTGACATCATCAGTGTTGGTTTGCTTCAATTTCAATTTACCCATACCGTGGCCATCTTTGAAATTTGGCTTCGCGGACTGTATCTTCACTTTCACGCCTTCACCGTTACACTCTTCACTTCAGTCACAGTGTGAATATTTTTGCGGGAAACGATTGGCGGTATCTACTTTCGAGATGAATATGCAAATACAAGCTCACGCCTCTCTCTCCTCACCCTTCTTCTTCCCGCCGAATCGATACCATTTCTCTTCTATTTCACTCTCAGTAAGTCCTTTTTGCTTTCCAATTCTCCTTATCTCACTTTGCTCCACCCCCTTTTTTATGACTTTACGCCGCTGTTGCAGCGTTTTCGTTGGAACCAAATTGCACTTGGGGTTGGGGTCCGTAGAAACCCACAGTTTGTAGTGCGTGCAGGCCCTAAGAAGATATCCTTCGGTAAAGAGTGCAGAGAGAATTTACAAGTAGGGATTGATAAACTCGCCGATGCTGTCTCTCTTACAATGGGACCTAAAGGTATCTTGCTATTTCCCTCTCTTCTCCATTGTCTATCGTGACTACAATCACAACCAATAAGATATTCAAGTTACATTCAAATAGCATTTGAAATCCTTTCTGAAATTATTTTAATGTTATCTTGATTTTGTTATTGGTTGTGACTGTCAAGAAATTTGCTCTCACTCCTTACGGGTTCCTATATATTAAATTAAGCAATTTGGTTGGGCGTGGAAGTTGTTGTATTCGATTTGTTGCATTGCTTGATCACTATTATATTCTTTCTAAATTGTATTCAGTTGCATTTTTGCCCAACAATGACCATGACAAAAAATCTGAATCTATAACTGGCCAACTGCTTAAGTGCATGTTAGGTTTGGGTTAGATTTTAGTGATTGTAAGGTTTTGAATTTCATCGCAAGCTGTTTTGAGTATGAAATAAGCTAATCAAAACAAACACTTAGACTGTCAATTACTTTTATTTATATTTGTGTTGTAAACAACCTGCATTTGAACTGCTACGGTATATAACCATTTGACCGATTTTGATTCAATGCTTTAACTATCCATGCTTATTTATTTTACTCATGAACACGCAGGACGAAATGTTATTCTTTCTGAATCTGGAAATCTTAAAGTAATCAATGATGGTGTTACAATTGCTCGAGCCATTGAGCTTTCCGACTCAATTGAGAATGCAGGTGCCATGCTAATTCAAGAGGTCGATCATGGTTGTTAGGTTTCACCTCAGGTTAAATGGAAGAAAATATTGAGACTTAAATAACCAGAGATGTTATTAAGCTTTTATTTTTCCCTCTTGTAGGTTGCAAGTAAAATGAATGATTTGGCTGGTGATGGTACTAGCACTGCAATTATTTTGGCTCGAGCCATGATTAAATCTGGACTATTGGCAGTTGCGTTTGGGGCTAATCCCATTTCCTTGAAGAAGGGGATGGAAAAGACTGTAAAAGAGTTGGTCAAGTTCTTGAAGAAGAGAAGTGTTCCTGTTGAAGGAAGAGATCATATCAAAGGTTTTTACTTCCGTTTGTTTGAGTTTTGTTCAGGTATGGGTTTTGTTTGCAACAAAGTGTTTAAGATATTTCTCCCCCTCTTTTGCAGCTGTAGCCTCAATTTCTGCTGGAAATGATGAGTATGTTGGTAATTTGATTGCTGAAGCGATAGAGAAGATTGGACCAGATGGGGTAATTTCCATCGAGTCATCTTCATCATCTGAAACCTCTGTGATAGTTGAAGAAGGGATGAAGGTATTGATTATGCTTTTGATGACAATAGTAGTAGTTCTCTATGGCAAGCATCAGTTTTTGCTCAGATCTGAACGACTGTGTCTTTGTGTTGCCCTGTTATAGTTGTTGTCTGTTCTTTCTGTGCAGATTGACAGGGGTTACATGTC
The DNA here is from genome assembly GCA_039519185.1 of Astragalus membranaceus. Classification (NCBI taxonomy): domain Eukaryota; kingdom Viridiplantae; phylum Streptophyta; class Magnoliopsida; order Fabales; family Fabaceae; genus Astragalus; species Astragalus membranaceus. Next base: position 136,639,169 of record CM076850.1, read on the forward strand.
TCCCCACTTCATTACCAACCAGGACAAGTCCATTGTGGAGTTTGACAATGCTAAAGTTTTGGTAACTGATCAGAAGATTTCAAATGTCAAAGAAATAGTTCCTTTGCTGGAAAAGGCTATGCAGTTGAGTGCTCCACTATTAATTATTGCGGAGGAGCTCTCACCGCAAGTGTTGGAGACATTATTAATGAACAAAACACAAGGACTACTAAGAGTTGCAGTTGTAAAATGTCCAAGATTTGGAGATGCAAAAAAAGCTTTGTTACAAGATATTGCGCTCATGACGGGTGAGTTCCTACTGTAATTGATAATCTTGGTTGTTACTCAGCCAACTTCCTCCACACTAGGGTCGTGTTTTTTTAGTTTTAAACTATTTTCGTAAAGGCTACACACCAAATAGTTTCTGCTTTTGCAGTATAAATAGAACAGTACAGTGGCAATAAGTTTTTGTTATGTGATTGCTTTTTGTTTTTATGTTTGCCAATTTTAGTTAGGCAGTTTGGCTTCCTTGGTTACTTGTGCATTGCCACTTTCTCGTTTAATAACTGTCTAGTTTTAGTTGCCAAGATTTGCAATCCACATTGTGGGCCTCAGTTAACTGTTAATAGAAAATTAGAAATCATCTAATGGGGTGTGACAGTATCAACTGGTATAGATGAAGAAAACAAGGATCTTTTTATGGAAATGAATGAATGATGCACTTTCAGGTTATTCGAATGAACCCGGTCTTTCCCTAGTCCAACCAAGACTGAATCCCTAACGAATACCCTTCCTCTCACCATCCTTCTTCCTATCCTATTTATAAGAGATATGCCTTATTTTTCCTAACTAACTTTTTAATACCCCACTAACTAACCAACTAAGGTTACCTATAAGAGTGCTGTTAAATTTTGGAGTTGTGTTTTATGGTTGAGAGTTGAGACTGTATAAGAAAGTTTAAATTCTGATTTATTTTTTCTTAAATATACCCTGGATGCCTGCCTTTGGTCCCTTCTCTTAACAACAATTATTATCTCCAACATATTTTACGATTAACATGCTTTTTCTGTTCTGCGTGTTTGACCTCATGGTGGCATTACTATCACAGGTGCTGATTTTCTATCTGGAGAGTTAGGTCTCACACTTGAAGGTGCAACATCAGACCAGCTTGGCACGGCAGTGAAAGTGACCATAACCAGTAATGCAACCACTATATTTGCTGATCCTAGCACTAAGGCTGAAATTCAGGCTAGAATCTTACAGATCAAGAAGGATCTTATTGAAACAGATAATGCAAACCTGTCAAGAAAGCTCTCAGAGAGAATTGCAAAACTCTCTGGTGGTATAGCTGTTATAAAGGTACCTAATTCAATACACATGTCATGGGCTGTCTGTATTCTGACATCCTTGGCCCTTTACTTAGATACTTCATGCAAAACATGGCCCTGCCTTCGTAATACTTGCCAAAAATGTTTGTCCCAAAATAAGTGTCACTTTCTATTTTTAATCTACCTTTTACCATTTTTTCTCTCTAATTAATACTATGTGCATCACTCCCAAGTCATTATCATATACTTTGTATTTATGGTAACAGTAAATGCACCGATTATCAATAAGGTTAATTTCATAAAAAAATTCTTCTCTTTCTTTCATTTACACCTTTTTCTTAATATGTGTTAAATACCAAGTGTGATACTTAATTTGGGACATAGGTACTAGGTAGTATTTGATGACATAAGAACTTACATAAGTGTTTGGAAGAGCTTGTAAAATCATCTTACGATATGTCCAAACTTTGTTTTAAATTTTTAATAAGCTCCCCAAGATAGCTTATGAAAATAGATTATGCAAAGCTTATCCTTGTTCTCTCTTTGATTCACATCCATCCTCACATTCTTATTTTATGTAGAAAACAAATGTTTTATTATCCAAATGCTCTTAAAATCTTGATTGCAATATTTTGTGCTGAACAAATGGCTGTCATTTTAAATTATGTTGAGAATATATTATATTCATATTATTCTCATGCTTAGTGTTTACAGCTTAATGCACTAACCGATTGTGTAGGTCGGTGCACACACTGAACTAGAACTTGAGGATAGGAAACTGAGGATAGAGGATGCCAAGAATGCTACATTTGCTGCAATAAATGAGGGAATTGTTCCTGGAGGGGGTGCCACATATGTCCACCTGCTGGACTTGATACCCACAATAAAGGACTCTATGGAAGATCTAGATGAGCAAATTGGTGCTGATATTGTGGCGAAGGTATGGATACAATTGAGTATACTAGCTCTATTTCATCTCTTCGAATATTCCTTCTAAAGGGTTTTATGTTGTGAATGTTCTATGATTTTGCCGTGTATTATGTTGTTTTTTCATTCAATGAAAAGTAGGGAGGGTTTTGACTTATGAGATTTGCAATTTTATAAAATTTGGGAATGGGAGATCGGTAAAGTTTTGTTTTTAAATTCTTGTTTTGATTATAATTGAGGGGAGAAAGTTTACTTCACAATATATACCTCGTATATTTGGAGTGAAGCATTCTCTTTTCTGAACTATCTGTTTGAGCTATAAACAACGTGTGTATTAAGATTTTAATCATGTTTTCTAACATTTTGGCTATACTTTCTTGAACTGGTCTTACTTATCTACTTTTCTTAGAACGTATGCTTGGATTATATAAAGAATTCTCATTTGCAATAATAGAAGATGCAAATACTAACTCTTGAGTAGGGGGATATGGGTCATATTAAAGAGGACTTTGTTTTGACCCTTAACAAATCTGCAGTTGTTCAATTGAGGTTGGTTGTCATTTCATTTGGAAAAGGTCTTTTCAGGAACCATCAAGACTGCTTTATTGTGTTTCAATGAACAACTAACAGACATTTTACCAAATCCTAGTTAAGAATTGTGGGGGTGTGATCCGTGATAATTGTGGGATGGATTGGATATCTGGGTTTTGGAAGAATTTAGGCAATTGCAGTGTCTTGTTAACTGAACTATGGGAAATTTTGATACCCTCAATTTCGCTTGGACATAGGATTTAGACAAGTATGGTTGGAATCCGGTTCCAATTTAGCTGTGTCCCTTATTCTGAATGGAGCCCCTGGCTTTCATCATTTTCAACCGATTCTGCTGAAAATTCAGCAGGTATTAAGAAGGCAGGGCCATGTTTTGCATGAAGGCCAATGCCTTAGCCGACTCGCCCTCCAAGTTTGTGCACTTGCTGCCAATCAGTTCTCATTATTATAATAGACCACCAGGAATTGTACCTCTTTATTTTATGGAAGGATGTTTTCTCCATTAGTTCCTCCGTAGGGTTCTGTTGTAATGGCTGCCAGGTCTCCTTAGTAGCAAAGAAATAATGCATTACTTACTCTCTCCCCTGGTAGAGAAAATGGAATACAATTTGCTCAGCTGAGATATTTGTTACAATATTTTTTTAGGCAAAATATCTCCCGAGGTCCCTTAACTTATTTTCAGATAACGAATAGGTCTTTTAATTTTTTTTGTAACGATTAGGTCCTTTAAATTTTAAAAACGTTGCGTCGTTACCCTTTTTGTAATTTCCGTTTAACTCTGTTAAAAAAAAACTTAAGTGGCTGACAGTGCTGACGTGGATGTTGATGTGGCTAAACAGTGATGACGTGGCAGGTCCACCTAAGATTTTAATTAAAAAATAATTTTTATTCAAAACCAAAAAACCCAAAATACCCTCATCTTCTACCTCATGTTATTCTGTTACTACTCTCCACCACAATTCCTCTTCACTTAAACCCTAACATCTCCAAATCTGGTGCGTTTTGATCGAATGCCATCTCCAAAAACGAAAACAAATCTGGGCAGTAGAAATCGAAACCCAAAAGAATATGGTGGTAGAAGAACTCGCACAATCTCAATGAAATCGAAATCGAATCTGGTGGTAGAAGAACGAAATCGAATCTGGACAGTAGAAATCGAAACCCAAAAGATGAACGAAATCGAATCAATGGCTTCAGATCTGTTTTTATCCTCCGTTTTTTCAGATTCGTTTTCAATCCCTAATTTCTCTATTGCAGATTTGTTTTTTTTTAATTTTAGGTCGTCTGCAGATTTGTTGTGTTTCTCTGTGGAAGATCGTTTAAAGTTACAGATCGCTTACAGATTTGTTGTGTTTCTGGGTTTGATTTTCTTGTTCAAAGGTTGAGGCATTCTGTTCAAAGGTTGTTGATTGGGATGAATTGTGATTTATTTGTGGAACCTTTTGATTTTGATTTCAATGGCTTCCTGGAAATATAATAGAGAAAGGGAGAAGATTGGTGTTGTTCCATGGCTGCTGCACCTTCTTGTTGAAGAAGAGGATTTTTTTTTTTAAATTTTTAATTAAAAATAATAATAAAATAATAAGTCAGCAAATAAAATTGCCACGTAAGCATAAAAAAGCCACATAAGCCAGATAGACGTTTTTGTAACGGTGTTAAACAAAAACTGTTAAAAAGGGCAACAACGCAACGTTTTTAAAACTTAAGGGACCTAATCGTTACAAAAAAAAGTTAAGGGACCTATTCGTTATCTGAAAATAAGTTAAGGGATTTCGGGAGATATTTTACCTTTTTTTACAAATCTTTAGTTTATAATTTCTGATAAAAGTTTGAAACTTTTCTACTATTTTCCCCACTTGAATGCTTTTGCATATTTGTAAACAGTTGTACATGGGTCATTGCAGGCACTTATTGAACCTGCAAAATCAATTGCAACTAATGCTGGAGTTGATGGAGACATTGTAGTCCAGAAGACTAGAACATTTGATTGGAGAATTGGATACAATGCGATGACTGGCATATATGAAGATCTTCTGAATACTGGAGTAGCAGATCCTAGTCGAGTTGCAAGATGTGCTCTTCAAAGTGCTGTATCCATTGCTGGTGTGGTTCTAACTACTCAGGCTATATTGGTTGATAAAATAAAGAAACCCAAACCACTTGTGCCAACGGTCCCTGGTATAACTCCCTAGAATAGAGAAAACAGTCTCAGTTTTAAAAACAGAGTCAAGTTTTCTCCAATGTTGTGTGCCATTATTTAAGTCTAAGCTTGTGAATGTCCCATCCCATGGGTTGATTAATAGTCGGCAGCAACAAGAATGCTCATGAAAGGAAAAATAGGTTGCTGCTTATTACTCTTGGGTTATGACTTAGATGAAAGTCACTTATCATGAAGTCATTGGAACAATGAGACAAGTGGTGAAGTTAAGAGTTGCACATGGAGTTGAATAGTGTTAGGTTTCTTTCTCCATTATATCGATTCATTTAACAATGATTGTTTTGTTCCATAGAACCTGTATAATTGTTAATAATAAACTCCAATTTTTAGATGCTTATATTGTGCTGTATCATGGGGTCTGCTGACACAGATACTTTGGTCTCTTTGATAAGCTTAGATACTTCAAAATCAGGAAACAAATTTTATCTTCTTTTGTCACGGACTCGTGGTCTAATTGGTTTGATAAGTCTATTACTTAATCAAACCTATTAGAGAGAATTGTAAAATGACTTCTAATTGTATTGAATGATGAATCTAGTTTATATACAAGATACAAAACTGAGAAAAGTAACCAAGCTAAGTTTCTAACTAGCTAGATTAAACTAAGAACTAAATAGCTGTACAAGCCAATATAAGATACAATGTACAAAAATTAATTG